>OY997274.1:649194603-650394603 GCA_963921465.1 Triticum timopheevii
AGGAAGTTCTATATGACAGTGAAGGCACACAGAGGGTTCTGAAAATATCTTCGTGCTTCGCTTTTCTTCTTGCTCACCATACCGCCCATAAAGTAGCAAGGACCTTTGGAAAATCTTTCTCAATCATCGAATCGCTCTGTTGTTGTGTTGTGCAATCGCATAGGAGGGGATCCTCCTGACTACGCCAACCCTTGTAGCAAAAGATTGTTGTAGCGAGCAATGCTTCACATTACTTTGTTTTTTGAGAAAACAAAAAATATATTAAAAATTGATATAAACCAATTTTCGATAATTTGCGAGGATTTCTTGAAAATCCCGACCAAAAGTTTATTATTTTTGGCATTTTTTTAATTATAAGGAAATAGAATAAAATAAAAAAGTTAGGAAAAAAAGAAACCTCCAGAAGGTTCCCAAACCAATAAGAAACGAATACCCAAAAAATTAGATATTTTGTAGCATGTTTTCTGCTTAATGGGCCGGCCCACACTACTCGCTTAGGTCGCTAAACTGTGTAGCCTATATTTTCCACCAGGGCAATGTTTATCCTAATGCTGGCATTTTCTATATGACGCCTTCGGCACCTGTTTATTCGATTCCTACAAACGGTCGCACACTACACCTCCGTGCTGGGGCAGCCCATCTTACTTTTCTTCTTCTTCTGTAAACCGTTTCAAAAAAAGAGCGTCAGCGGAGATTTGAACACTGCACTTGTGCTTTCCTGTTGGAGATCGAACCACCGCAGTAACCAATCGGACTTCATTTCCGTTAATGCTAGTTACCTTCCTTTAAACTTCTTGAAGTAACCTATTTGTTTTTCTTTCCTTTTTAATTCTTTTTTGTTTGGCCGGGTTATTGTTTATTTTTTTATTTTCTTTCTCTTTTATCTTTTAAAATTCACAAAAAAAATTGTCGAAGAACTTATTTTAAAGTGACGAACATTTTTTCAAAGCTGATGAACATTCCTTTTAAATTGATGAACTTTTTTCAAATTCAAAAAAATTAGAAGTCAATAAACTTTTTGTGAAATTCTAAATTTTTTCAAATTAGGTTAAATTCGAAATCGATGATTTCTGTTTCAAAAATCATGAATTTTTTCAAAGTCGATGAATTTTTTTTCAAATTCATGAGTTTTTTTTTGAAATTGATGATCTTTTTTTCAAAATGAAGAATCATTTTCAAAATTTGAGTAACTTTTTTAAAAAATTGTGAACTTTTGTCTCAAGATTTCTATTTATTTTTTGAAATGGATGGACTACTTCTTGAAATCATGAGCTTTTTCTCAAAATTACTGAAGTTTTTTCAAATTCGTGAACTTTTTTCAAGGTTTGATGATTTATTTTTCCAAAATCAATGAACTTTTTTAATTCGTGATTTTTCTGAAAATGTTTTCAAATAATTCAAAAATCATACATGTGCAATAAATTGCGTGGATACATGTGCAATAAATGATTCAACCTGGAATGGAACACTAGGACGTAGTAGGTTTTGCAGTTAGCCATACTTGTACATGGTTATCACGGTGCGAGTTCAATCCTCAAGGAGAGAACTTCGCGTGTGATCGATTGACATTTTGTTGGGCCGGCCCAGTAGCTTTAACTCCGAGCGCCAGTAAGCCGACGGCGTTGGGAACCCGGTTAGGCGAAATCACTAGTTAAGGAGTACTCATTGCAAAGATCACTGTCACCTCCCAGGTTGCGACAAGTGACACGATGAATGTGCACCACTTATCGCAACCTGGGAGTTTTCCCTTTTTTCATAGATTCGTTTATTCAAAACGTTTTATCATTTAAACCGTGTGTCCAAATTCTAACCATTTTCACCGTTAGATTTCTCGCGTCGAGATCTTCAAAACTAGATCCCATGTTGATAGATTTTGACAAAATTGTTTTTTACAAAAAAACGGGACGAAAAAACCGAACCGGGTGCCCGAGTTTTTTCCTTTCTGAAAGAGGCACTCCCGTGCCTCTCGTGAAATCACAACTATGGCTCTCGCGGAAGCAAAACCATGCCTCTCGCGGAAGAAAAAAAAGAAGAGAAAACACATTTTTTTCGTCCGGTTTTTTTCTTGTAAAAAAACTTCGTCAAAACCTATCACAAATTCACAATCATGCCTCTCGCGGAAGCAAAACCGTGTCTCTCATAAAAGCACAACCATGCCTCTCGCGGAAGCAAAACCATACCTGTCGCAAAAAAAAATAGAAAACACGTTTTTTTCCTGTTTTCGAGAGGCACGTCCATACCTCTCGTGACAGCACAACCGTGCTCCTCATGGAAACAAAACCGTGACTCTCGCGAAAGGAAAAAAAATGGGTTTTTCTGCGTATTTTTTTTCAGAATTTATTTTTTCCATAAGTTAAGGAAGACCGGTGGAAAACCAAAACGTCAAAACCCCCCAGAAAAAACTGGTTTAAGAAGCCGAAAACACGTGCGAAATAATAAAATAAAAACAAAATCCGGAGAGAGCACACAGAGCGCGACATGTGGTGGACGGCTGAGAGCGCGCCAAGTTGTGAGCATCCCGAAGGTGCGCTTGTTAACTAGTTCCTCCCACGGTTAGGAGCTCCCGAGACCGAATACCCATCTCGCCTCTGGTACTTCTGCTAGCGAGGTGACCCAATTAGTTGCGTTCATATAGCTTCCTGGAGTGGTTTTGGGCTAGACCAGTTTAGGCCTGTTTTGGAAAATTTCACGAGGTAATTTTCAATTTCTTTAACGCCTTTCATTGAATTTTTTCAGCTTGTTTGTTTGTTAGTTTTTCTTTATTTTTTCAAATACATTTTTAAAAAAAGACAACAATTTTAAAAAATTTCACGTACACACTAAACATTTTTCAGATAGACATTGAACAATTTTCAAATACATATTAAACATTTTATCCGAATAAATGTTGAACATTCGCCAAATGCACATTTAACATTTTCCTATGTATAGGTTGGACTTATTTTAGGTAGGCATTGAATATTTTTCAAATAAATGATGAATTGTTTTTCGAATACATGTTGAATATTTTTTAAATGAACATTTAATATTTGAAAAATACATGGCAAACTCTTTTGAAAACTAATTGAGAATTTTTTGTAAATGCCATGCATATTTTTAAAAAACAAGTGAAACATTTTCTGTAGTATGTAACACTTTTTACATGTAAAGAACTTTTATTGAACTGTATGTAACATTTTTTAAAATTACGCAAACAAAATTTTATGTTGTATCATTAAAATTTTAAAAGTGCTACATTATGTAACACATGAATATTTGGTTGCAGTGAACAATGTCTTTCAGTTACATGGACAGTTTTAACAAATTACATGAATATTATATTTTATAATGCATGGTGAACTTTTATAAACAGTTAGTAAATTAATTTTTAAAGAATATTTTGTTAAATTATTTAATAATATAAAATAAAGAAATAAAAAATTGTAAATAAGTAAAGGAGAACAAAACGAACTAATGTAATATTTTAATGTGCCGGGCTTGTATAGGGGCTCTTGGAGGTGAGGCATTCTTCGGTCTATTTTCGTAACAGACGATACCTAGACCATATAGTAAGTATGAAAAGTCCTTAAAAACGCACCTATGTCTCGCTTGTAGCACGATGTGACCAATGAAAGGCCGATAAAACCATGAAAGAAACAATAGTGCAACCAAAGAAAAATGACAGAAAAAAACAAAGTATCACAATGAAAAAAAATAAAAAAAATCCCAGAGGAAACTGATAGAGAAACTTTTTTTTGAAGTATAGCGAAGAAAACCGAAAGAACAACAAAGACAAAAGGAAAGAAAACCAATAACAACCGACAAAAGAAACAAAGAAACCAAAGAAATCATAGAAAAAAGAAAGACAAAAACCTGTGAAAATAGAGAAAGAAGCAATCAAAACCATTGAGAAAGCAAATAAAACAGAAAAAAACAAAGAACCTTGAAGAAAACAAAGGAAACTGAAAAAACAAAAAAAATGATTTTTTTTTTGAAAAAAAACCAAGATCGAATCGTCAGCACCGGGTGAGTCGAGCGAGCGATGGTGCACGAGCGGGATAGAGAGGGGAAAGAATTGGGCTGGCCCTTTTAAACTGCAAAGGGGAAAAAAATCTGGCGAGGGTATGATAGGCCTAGTTGTAATCGAGATATAGCCTTACCGCTTTCCCAGTGCCCCTATGTGAGTTGTTCGTGTTTCATAAAATGTTCACTTTTCCAGAAGTCCACATTTTCAAAAACCTGTGCTACAGTTACCCCGCTACAGCCCACACTCCAATGGGCTGGTGGCTCAGCAGGCTGCCCCTGTGCGGCGTGCCGCTATTGGACGCAAATCCAATAGGACCTCTCGAAAAGGAAGCCAAAAAGAGACTAAAGTTAACGGGATGATCTGAATATGCTTCTTGGTGAACATAGTTTCTTCAGATTACGAAGCAATGGAGCACATCAAATTTCTTCAGATGATACGAACATGCACATGCTAGATCTTTAACTTCTGAACCTGAAACCTGAGTGATTTCTTCTACCTTTGTAAAATTTGATTTAGGCTCTTCGTATGTCTATACTGAAAATAAAATGATGCTAGTTCATCTAACTTGTTAGGCCATTGCAGTTTACTATATTAAAATGTCTGTTTCTCTAGACAAGAGAACATCTAGAAACTGACTCTGTTGCTGAAACTGACGTGCCTGAACCAGAGACTTGGGCAATGCAACAAATTAGTCCTATACTCTTAGCTCATCTGCATCACTCTCCTACCTTCAGCATAAGAGCAGACCTTTTCGTCAGATCAAAATAGTCTGACGAAATAACTGCAAGGATGAATTTGAGTAATACTCTGTCTATTCGCAAATGTAAGACGTTTTGACAGTTCAATATAAACTGCCAAAACGTCTTACATTTGTGAACAGAGGAACTGCCAAAACGTCTTAAATTTGTGAACAGAGGGAGTAGAAAACAAGGGCTAGGCTAGTAATCATATGTATAAAATTTACCCTTTGAAAAATAATCCAATAGAACATATGCAGCTGAACTGTTTACTGTGAGTTTCTGCATTTCGAAGGTGTTCCAATGAACAGGGCAGGTTAATCCAGGTGAGATTATTGCAATATTGTATACTATATTAGCACGTTTTCCGATGGTGGCTAATTCAGGATGCATCGTTGCAATATGTTCATTGGGTTATGCATACAGATGATAAAAACCAGCACTGGCTACTGGCCCCCATCACACCGTTGCTGGGAGCCATCAACAGTGAACCAAGGCAGCGGTGGGTCTACGATGCCAGCGGTGACATCACATTTACCGGCGTGTGTGCACACACGGGTAAACCAGTTTGAGAAAAGAACCACCAGGGGCTTGCGGACAGGGCTGAGTAACTCGACAGGTACAGGTTCGAGCTATTGCATTGCTTGAGCTCCCAGTTTTCACAACAGGAGAGGACAAAGGAAGTGTTCTTTTTTTTTTGGGCGAGAGAACAAAGGAAGTGTTCTTTTTTTTTTGGGCGAGAGAACAAAGGAAGTGTTAGCTTCACAGTAGACAAAGCAAGAAAGTTCAGAATCTTACTCTGAGCCGTACTGAAGAGTGATGCTCCGTTGCCGATGCCAAGTGCAAGTTTTCTTTGTTTTTTTTTTTGAAAAGGAGGAAAACCCCCAGCCTCTGCATCAATCGATGTATGCAGCCATATTATTAATAAAAGTGTAACAAAGTTTGAGATCCACAAAAGTTTCACAATCCGAGTGCAAACCGGCCGATAACACAAAAAAATATGCCACACCCAGTGATAAAGGACAGCTACGATGTCTATACACCTAGCCTATTATTAGATCGCCATCCAAATTGGCTGAAGATAGCCCGTGCTAACGTCTTCCAACGGTTGCATTCAATAACCAAAAGCTCCCTGTAGTCCGCATGAGTGAATAAAGACCATATACGGATCCAAGCTGTAGCTCTGTAGATAACTGCTAAAAATTAGTGAAGTTTGTGCCATTAAAATCAAATCATTTTTAGTATTCCATATCGCCCAAAATAGTGCACATATCCCTATCCGAATATGTTTAGCTATATGTATGTCCACACCATTAAGCCACGTCCCAAATAACGTGTTGATGCTCATTGAGGGATGAACGTTAAAATCTATATGTATTGAGCGCCATAATAATTTTGCAAGCGGATAGTCGAGAAAGAGGTGTTTAATCGTTCCATTTTGATCGCAATAACAACATCTAGAATTACCAACACAACTTCTTTTCAGCAAGTCTTTGGTCAGTATGACTCCTTTGTGAACTAACCATATGCATATTTTAATTCGGAACGAAACTTTAATCTTTCATATGTGCAATGATCTAGATAATGGCCCGGAATTAATTAGGTCCAGCTACATAGATTTCACTAAAAAGGATCCATTCGCAACTAACTTTGAGTGAATCGTATCCTCATGGTCCGATAGTTGAACATCCATCAACCTGCGGACCAGGTGCAACCGGTCGTTGCAACGTTCCCCCACTAGGGATCTCCTAAATTGGATATTAAGCGCTACCGAATTTTATACTGTGGTGACATAGTCTTCCTTACGTTGCACAATATTATCTAGGGAAGGATATTGCAGAGCCAACGACATCTCCCCTAGCCATATATCTTCCCAAAATCTAGTCTGGGTACCATTACCTACTATGAACTTTACCCGTTGGAAGAAGGTTACCTTTATCCTCATTAACCCCTTCCAAAAAGGCGAGTCCGTGGGCCTAGCTGTAGCCTGGGCCAAAGTCTTGGTACGTAAATACTTATCCCGCAATATTTGTACCCACATACCCTCGGTCTCAACCTATAACTTGTATACCCATTTGCTAAACAAGCATCTATTCTTTACCTCTAAATTTTCAATCCCTAACCCACCTTGGTCCTTTGGTCTGCAAATAATATCCCATCGAGCCAATCGGTATTTCTTCATGCTAAGTGCAACGTGCATATTAATTTCTATTCACACCATTTGTAGTCCCATTGACACCCGAAAGTAGCAGTTGGTTATGCCGGCATCTTCCACTGCTTGTTGACAGCCAAGGCCAGTACAATCAAGGGATACACTGTTTGCTATAATCTACTCCCTAGAGTAAAAAATGGTCTTATATTTTTGGACGAAGGGAGTAGTTGAGTACAGAAATTAGTGAATTACAATATGATTAGTTAGGACAAAAGTTCAAAGACAGATGAGTTACTAGTTCTTCTCCGGAGAACACCTTTGCGATTACGCTGTCCTGACCACCTCAAACTTTTTTTTGCGGGTGGCCACCTCAAACCTGCCAGATAATATATATGACTCCTACATCCTAGAAACATTCACCTGTGTGGCTGTGAACATGAAGAACTGCCGCTATATATGTACACCCAACTTGGTGAAATGAAAACTTTAAGGCCATCTAAAGTAAGATTCTAATATGTCATGTTACTCAAACGTATTGTGTGCATTCATGGTTGCAGATCTGATGCAACCAAACATATAGATTTTTTGTTTTGCGGCTGCCAAACGCATGTGCGTGTTGCTGCCTATCGCTAACAACCACACACATTTCGTCAGTAGCACGGAGGAGCAACAAGAAAATATTGGAAACACCAAAGAAAGTTGGTCCATGCCACATAGGGGCGCCAAGTACATTTTGATGATCACAAGAAAATATCTGGCCTGTGCCTGCATGCAACAGTGGATGGATAGTACCCAACCACCAGGCCACCAAGATGGCACTTATTCACGGTGGCCATGTCGAACTCATGGCGTATCGGCACCAATCAGCTCCTTTGCTCTGGCCACCATGGCCGGCAGGGCTTCGGCCTCTTCTGAGACCAATCCCATGTACTGTTCCACCTTGGACAACGCTTCCATCATCCCATTTTCTCTGAAGATGAGCGTGTAGCGAGGGCAGGATTCCACGATGGATATCGTAAGCTCAACCAGCAGCCTTCTCACATCTGGAAACTCATCAGGACTCGGTTTCTTGTGGGCTTTGAGTTCACCCTTCAGTTTGACAACAAATGCCTTATCATCTGCAAATGCGTCCAGAACAGGAGCAATACGTTCAGACATGACATTGCAGATTTGTGAAGCCAGGCCGATTAGGGCCGTCATCTGCTTGCCCTCCGCATCCTTTATTCTTCCTAAGACCTACAAATATGGTGCACTGAAAATGTCAGGTCACATACCACTTACTTCACTGTTAGTTATTAATTCCATGTGAATGTAGCATGATGTCTGCGTATAACCAACAGGCATTTGGGCAGGTGATGTGCGTATCAGTTAATTAGCCACTAGTAGTAGCCCAAAATGGAAAGGTATTTTTTTTTAACTAGCAATCCACCGCTCTTGTTCTGATCATGCATGTGCCTGCTAGCTATCATTTTTACGTGGACATTTCAGTTTAAATGAGGCACAACTCTGGAAGGAACTGAAAGTGATGATCATAACAAATTTGGAATTACTGTGCATACCAACAAAATTAAACAAATCATGTGGTTCAACGTAGAAAAGACCCAAAGTGCTACGAATATTGAGAGGACTCACCACTTTCAAGGAAGATGACAGGATATGGTTTGAACCTTGATGGTTCAGCACTAATTTCTTGGAGTTTTTGCACAAACTCTGAACTAGACTTGCTGCTGTGTGTATATGACGACCGCACTGAAGCTTGTAGGCAAGATCCTCTATAAGGTCGTAATTTGTGTTGTCTAACATAGAACAACAGTTGCTAGGGCACTCCATTGCTAGCATTTCTAGGGCTTCTCCTGCCATTGCTCTAAATGGGTTTGACAATTCATCTTCATCAACCCCAAGAAACTCTTGCACCAGCTTGTCAATAATAACTTGGAATGCCCCAATCTTCCTCCTGGTTTTCTTGTCAATGGAGATACTGGCAATCTTGGCAATAATGTCCATCGCCAACTTTGATTGTTCTAGGTAGCTGGGGCTGCCGTCCAGCTCCAAGATCTCGGCGAGGCTACCAAACAGGAAAGGATTCTCAGAGAGCTCTTTCCGCAATGTTATGCCGACTTTTCCCTTGATGCTTGCAAGCTTGGAAAGTAAATTCAACGATGAAGTGGTGATCGCTTCTCGCTGAGTCGATGTTGTGCCAGTAATGTAACTTACAAATCCTATGATCTTTGGGAGAAGCTCTGTGGCTCTGCTGATTTCTTCGCAGTTGTGGAGATCATGAGCAAGCCCTTCAAGGATTTGCATGCCCAATGCAGGGACTGAGTCCTTGTCCTTCGAGTCCCTGCATGGAACTGACTGCAGTTCCTTAAGATGTTGCCTGAATGTACGCACCCTATTCAATACAGAAACAAAAAAATTATAAACCAGAGAGCAACCTCTCACTACTGGTATGTTTCCTCCCTCAATATCCATGGTGAATTACTTTTTTTTTTAGAAAAGGAGGATGACCCCCGGCCTCTGCATCTGGGAAATGCATGCGGCCACTTTATTAATTATTCTCGAGGACCTTACAAAGTAGTATAACAAAATGCCTGAATCCACCATCTTGGCAACGCATGCCGCTACTCCTATCCATATGATGAAGGGGTGCAAGCTGGGCCATATACCCAGACCTCTCACCTAGGCCTAACATCTAAAGCTGGAAGCCCCGACCGAGCCACATACCGGGTCCGGGTCACAATCCAGTCCGACGCACTCACATGTGTCGTCACCACCATCTTCCACTTATCCATCTTCAGAGCAGATTGAGGTACCAATCTTGGCAGGTTCCTCCGCCATCAACGCCACCATGACGCCAAATAACGACCACCACCTCTGCCAGTCCATCTCCAAGCCGAAGGAGCGCTACCACAAGATGAAGACCGGCGGTAGAATATATGAAACGTTACACACATTGCCGCCGCCAAACACCATGCAAACACCTCACACATTGCCGGCGGTAGACCATGGTGAATTACTTGAACCATATATCCTTTGTTGTCTATCAGCAGCCTCCCTTGCATTGCAATTCACTATTGGAGAACATGCATCATTGCTTATTTGTTGATCATCTGTATTACCTCCATTGTCATCTACAATCTGGGTTGAAATTACCTGTGTCATTGGTTCATCACGGGCATCAAGAAGTGAAGACACCTTCTGCACAGTTCCATTAATCCCGATGATTTGTAGATACGGAGAAATATGACCGATGACCTTCGCAGCGAATAGCCTGATATCTGCGTCTTCAGTATCTGCCCAGCCCAACATGTTGATTAAGGTGGTCACCGCTTCGCTGGAGGTCGTGATTACAGAGACAAGCTCAGTGTTGGGGCTGGAGGTCTTGTGCTTTTGTAGAAAGGAGTCCAATATTCGGACGGCGGCGTGTTTCTTGTCCCGTGAGGCTTTGGGGTTCAAGCAGTCCAGAGCAAAGGTGCCAAGGCCCATCTTCTTTGTAGTGTCAAACAGACTTTCTTGCAAGAAGGTGTCATAGGCATGTTCATAGTAGAGATTGACGGATTTC
This sequence comes from Triticum timopheevii, assembly GCA_963921465.1. Classification (NCBI taxonomy): domain Eukaryota; kingdom Viridiplantae; phylum Streptophyta; class Magnoliopsida; order Poales; family Poaceae; genus Triticum; species Triticum timopheevii. The sequence continues at coordinate 649,205,061 of OY997274.1, forward strand.
ATCCCCAATTTATCTGTAAGTCCACAACCAAGGGCAAGTGATCTCCGAAACAAGAAGGATAATGACTCCAGTATGCATGCTGCCAAATATAGTATCCCTTGGCACATCACCATTATATACAAGATCTTCACTGCTAGCTTGACATTTTTGTTATTTGTATCAAGAAGTTCATTCTGATTGTTGAAAAGGCACACCCACGAAGGCATGACTCGCGCTAGAGCCATTGGAATTTGTAGGTTCCCTAGTACCGACGAACCAAACATTATCAGCCAGTCGATAGACCCAAACCAGGTCAATAGTCCATATGTTTCCGCAACAAGCAATATGGCACGTGACAGTCGTGCGACAACTTTAACCTTTTTGTGGAATGGACAATTATCTTTTGGCGATCCAAACCTTACCAAAATGTAGATGCTCAACCATAGAGGAATAAGTGAATAATCATGCCAGTCAAAGTCCCATTCGGTTTCTGAATAGTAGACTGAAAGCGCAGCTATTAGGAGAAAAATTGGGGGACAAAATTGCAACAGTATGTGGCTTTCCTTCCTGCTTATGTATCCAATAAATGTGTAAAACCCTAGACTGTGCACTATCACCAGTAATACCAGCAACACAAACAAATTAGAACCCGGGAATGATCGTTTTGGTATGATTATGTCCATGATACGGTAAGCCACAAGTACCCATAGGCATCCCGTCATTATGGCTGCATTCATATAATACAAAGTTCCACTGCCTAGCTCCATCCTTTTGAGCTTAATGCCTCCTGTTGTCCTGAATAGCAATTGGTCATCCGATCTGCTTTCCCAGCTAAACGCCCTGCATATATACCCAAAAAACATGGCAAGGATGACTAGTAAACCATGTGCATATATGGAAAACATGAGAATTTGAACACATGGAAGGAAACATAGACACACATAGTAATAAGTACCATGTGTTAAATATGACTATATGATGAGACTTTGAACAGAATGCGTCATGGGGTAACAGCAAGAAGCAATCATCTAGACCCCATTTCTTAACAGACTGCATAGAGTGGTGGAAGTTAACTGAGATAAACACATCTAGAGTTCAAGACCCTCTCCCCGTATGAAGATATATGAACATCAGCAATCATAGCAAATAGCAAGACAACACCAAGAGTTAAAGCACATCCATTGGAGTTTTAATTAGACAACTTGCAGGCAGGCGTTCATATCTGGATTCTTTATATTATCTTTGTCTTGTGATTTGATCTTTTGGCTTGCCTCGATCTAAGACTCGGCATTACCCAATGCATCAATCATTGGCTCAAGGAGATGGTACTAGAGAAAGAGGCATCAAAGAATACCGTCGAAGCTGGTGATGGTAAGGTGAAGTGAGATGATCGATGCCAATCTTTAAGGAGTAATAGCATAGTAACAGAACACTAAGGTGTTGGTCACGTTCTACCTTAATAACAATGGTAACCCAGGTAATCAAAGGGACCACAGTTGAGAATGTATTTGAGGTGTCCTATGGACGTGTCCTACACTTATCTTATCCAAAGTACCTTCTTGAAGTCATAACAATGTTTGTTGTTTAGCTCGTAATCTCGCACACACACACGTATGAGGTTCTGTTCGAACCTTCACCCAATCACCCTAGTTTATTTCAATACTATTTCCATTTCCATTTCATGTCTCGCTGTCTTGCTAACCATTATTGCAGCATCCCCAAAATCCTGCAAACAAGAAGCTTGCGATATGTTTGATGTTCGCTATGTCACCATTTATTGTACGAGATTTCTTCCATCTGGCTGGTTCATGCATTATTTACAAAGAATTTTTCCACCACCCACTTCAATATTTTTGCTTTCTAAGGCAAAGTCCTGCTGGGAGTATTCCTCGATGCCTTGTCTGATGGGTATTCACCACGAATACTCATCAACAACACCTCTCTGCTGCTCCCCTATGAGGTGTGGGTAGTCCACCCTCTAGACTACGGAGTTTTTGTTTTTGTTTGTTTGTTTCTGTGTTGTTCGGGTTGTGTTGAGTTGTACCGTTGGTTGCAAGGGCTTCATTCTTTAAAGCCGGGCGCCAGCCTATTCTCTAAAAAAGTTGTACATCAAAATCAATGTATGTGCTTCAATGCTTTGATCACATGAGCTACCCTACATGATTGCAGTCGCCTATGTATTACATTTGAGGTGTATCTTTAAATATGTGATGAATAACTACTTTAGGTGTTGTTATCACGGTTGCATGGATTGTTTATAGACTCTCCACTCTATTATCCTAGTTGGAAAGAATAGTATAGGGTGTGGCGTTGCGAAACTCAAGCCTGGGCCGTACCACCACTATTGATTCATCCACAACGAGAAGGTCACCAGGGAGAAGTTCAATGGATCCATTGTGAATGTTGGCTTCTGTCCCCTTGGAGGCCCTGTCATCAAGTGTGGGCTCGGAAGCCGGGTCATGAGCTGAACCATGCTCTGCAATAGTTGTCTTCTCCCCTGCGCATTTGGAACCAATGGAGGTGTAGTTGCAGCTTTGATCGGTGTTGGTTGTCTGCCCTTGTTCGGGAACATCTTCAACGGTGGGCTTCATGAGCATATCAAAAGTGACTACGGTATTTCTCACTTCACCAACAAACAAAGGAAAAACTTACTAGCTTTTCATGGTATCACTTTGATGCCGGTGCGGCCGCAGTCTTCGCCGCAACCGGCTGGAGTAAATAGCTGGAATATTCGTCTTGGATACGACTGGATTCACTCGTGTCGGTTTCAGGCTTGGCATCGTTCCACCTGAGCTAGCCATCTCATTCCTCTTTCGGCTTTGCCGGACCGTTTCGGTCATTGCCTGTGGCGGCGCTTGGTTTTCATATTCATCCGAGTCAATCAACTCATGGGTTTTTGAGGGCCATCATAAGGTCCCCCCATCTGCACTCTCTCAGAGGTTTCATCATGGATCTCTAGTGTCAGAACGGGGTTGTCTGCCGTATGGGTGATACGTCCTAGGCTTATCCATAATTTTTGCTTGTTTCATGCTACAATAATATCATTTTGACATAATTTTGGTACCTTTTTTATTATTTTCTGGACTAATTTATTAATTTAGTGCCCAACGCTAGTTGCTTTCTTATGTTTCTGGACTTTTCAGGAAAATTAAATTTACGAAGCTTCCAGGGACCACCAGAGCCAAATGGAGGGCGCCCCTATGGGTCCCACGCGGCCAGGGGTGGCTGTGTGATGAGGGAGCTCGGGCCCTACAGGGGTCGCATCTACCGCCTCTCGGCTCCGACGCCTCTATATTGACACGAAAACCCTAAAAATAATGACTGAGATTTTTTTCCGCTGATGCACATCTCTGTTTCATTGAGATCCAATGTGGAGGCATTTTTCGGTACTTAGTCAGAGGGGGAATTCCTCGGTGGCCATCTATTTCAACCTCGTGGCCGCCATGTTCGTCCATGAGTAGTTTCCTTTGGACTATGGGTCCATAGTAGTAGCTAGACGTCAATCTCGCCCTTATTCTTCAATACAATGTTCACGTGAGCATCCCTACAAGATTGTGATCTATCTGATGTAATCTTTATGGTTTGTTTGTTGAGGCGTGGTGAGTCGTCAATTTATAATCAGATTTATGTATGTTTTATTTATGGATTCGATCATATGAGTTCTTTGTGCATAATTTATAAACATGTATGCTCTCCAATCTAGTAGTCTTGCACTAACCATGTCTAGATGAATGACCTCCAAAAGAGAGTTGTGTATGTTAGTTAGGTCCAATCTTGCAAGTAATCTACCACAATGACAGACTAATAGATTGGAGATCATATATATCTATAAATTATTCATCTAAACATAGCTAGTGCAAGCATAACATGCTTTTTTATTAAGGTAGACAAGAATGTTTAGATGAATGATCTTAAATCTATACTCCGTTAATTTACTTCCTTGTTATCTACCTTGATTAATTACTTTTAATTGTTATTTCACTTTTATGCTTTTCGAAAAACCCAAAAAACACAAAAATGATTCTTTCACAACAAGTAGTTACTGTTGTTTTAGCCATGAAATCATGTCTTCTTCTGCTCAAAATGCACAAGCTAGTGGCTCCTCTAACATAGATCTTAATGGCCATGTTAGGTAGGAACATAGTCCACCTATTAAAGATGATGACACTTTTGATACGAGGTCTTTAACATGGAAAATAAAAATGTATTCCATGGGACGCGGAAATAGCATTTGAAGAGATGTTATATAAGACTTTTTCAATTGTCCATGAGTTAAACTTTTAAAGAGGGGGGGGGGGGGGGGGGGGCTATTCCAGAAAGTACTAGAAGTTATAGTGATGTTATTTCTATTGGTTAGAAAACTTGAGAAGAAATTTATACATTTGCATTCATATTAACAAAGAATTTTTCTAGAATTACCTCGTATTGATGATCCAAGAGTTAAGATAGTATAGTGGTCGTGACTTTAATGAGTGAATTTGAGCCACTGATAAAGGAAGCCAAAGAGTATTCTCCTATTATATGATGAATTCCGAATATCCTCTCATATAGGAGATTTTAAATGATAAATATACAATGAGTATGATGAAATATCTAAACTACAGAGAGTTTGAAAATAATTCTAGAAGGAAAGTCCATCCAGTTGTGTTAATTAAGGATATCTTTGAACATGTTTATGACAAATTTGATTCTGTTATAAGAGGGGTGGAATCTCGATTCACATAATTTGTTTACTCACTGTGTTGGTAAGCAAACTGAAGACGATAACTATATTATATGAGGGGTTGCTAGAAGATGAATCGCCTACTGACCTTGTTGAATTTGTTGGGATAAGCATTACAAAAATATAATCCTTCATAAAGTGCCAAATATAGCATTTACCATGCTAACTTTGCAAATCTGTGAATTGTTGTGTTGAACAAGAAATACTTTTGTAATTTTCTAATTTGTTGTAGCTAAACAGAGCACCATAAATCATGAAATTTTTAACAGTAAGAATAGATAAGTTCTATGCAACTCAGGATTTTTTTCAAAATTCTAAGTGGTCCTTTTAGAAACACTTAGAATTCACTTGCTTTACTTATATCCTGTTTGAGAGCTTAATAGCAATTGGTTGTTCGCATGATGAATGGTACTATAAGTAATAGGTATGCATGGGTGGTATAAACTAAATTGGCATGTACTATTTCTAGGAGTTATAAACTTGAGAATGGGATTCTTGGCGATTGTTTTGAGATATTGAGGGAGTAATGAATAAAGATGTTGGTAAATGGTTTACATTATTAGTGATGAGGTGTTGAAAATTTGAATAAACGTGCTCTTTCTTTCATTAATCAACCTGAGTTGGGAACTTTAAATTGTTGCATGAGTTGACCCATGTTCAAGAGTGGTTGTTAGTTACCCAATGACTAGGTTTAGACTGGGATGCGCAATAGTGCTTCGGAGCCACCAAACTACCCCCTCAGAGTTAATGATTACATAATTCTACTTTGATTCCATGAACCACTTGTAGTAAGTACTAGAGTTCTAATTACTAATCATGAGTTGACATTTAGCTTCCACTTCCACTTTATCCATATTTGCTAGCCTCTTCGGTATAAAGCATTGCCCGCCCTCACATAGAGACATGGCGCATACATACCTGATACATCCAAACCACATGTGAGAACTTCCTCTTGTTCTTCTACACATAAAACACCTACCTTCCTCAAATCAACCACCATACCGACCTATTATGGCATTTTCATAGTCATTCCAACATATATTGACATGCAACATCCATCATCATTTGCATTACATGACTAGACATGTTGCATTCTATTCTTACATTGCTTTGCATGATCATATAGAGATAGCATGGTATTATTATGGCACAGCTACCGTTCATCGTTGTTTCATATGTGCCATGCTAGATCATTGCACATCTTGGTAAACTACTAGAGGCATTTATTTGAGTTTCTACATCATGTTTATCATTTATTCGGTTGAGTTATGTCTAGTTGTAAGTAAATTCATAGTGCATTGTTCATCATTATACAGTATTGCTCCTGGATATGAGGATAAAAAAACTGCACAAAAAGTGAAAGAGAAAAAAAAAGATAGAGGGAGCAACACTACTGTTTCTTTTTAGTATACATTGTGCTTGAAAGTAGCCCATGGATTTAGCAGATACCATATAGTGCTTCAAAGTAGCACTACTGCATTTTGTATGGAGAGTTCTCATGTGCTTCATGTTGATATAGTAGTTAGGGATTTGTCACATTATAGAACTTGGCATGTATATTCCAATACTGAGCTTCCTCAAACGCTCTAGGTATTCCTGAGCAAGCAAGTTCGATGCACACCCCCACAAGTCCACTAGGAGAGCTTTCATACACTTATAGCTCTAGTGCATCTGTTGTATGACAATCCCTACTCCTTGCATTAACATCGATTATAAGGTTTCTCCATTGCCTAATGATCAACCACATTCATGCAAGACCTCCTTAATTTTTGACTTTCCATAAACCCTCATAATTATTCTTTCCATTCAAGTGCCAAAGTGTAAGCTTGCCTCAAGTATTGCATGAGTGTGTAGTGGAATAGAAAAAAAAGTTGTATAATTGTTCACTTGACCGGCTTAGGGTATGGTTTATGATAAGATTACTTTGAGATTAAGAGAAAGACAAAAGTGAAGCTGAGTTCCCAACATAATAGTGACATTCTTTTTGAACCTAGCATGAGAACTTTGATTTGATATACTGAATCATGAGAGACAATGATAGTGTACTTATATGTTTTGAAGTTACATGTTTAAAGGCATATGCAGTGTTGACCCACAAATTTGCTCGGGCATTTTTCCGCGGACAGGGGGGCCAGTCGACGTACGCTGATGTCGGAGGCCGCCATCCAATGTTGCATGCATACATTTCAACAACTATTGGAACTAAACGGAAGAAATTCATGCAAATCGGGCGGATTTGATTGAAGTTTGGATAATAATGTACATAAACGAATGATTTTTGTGCATTTTACTAAACACTATAAAAAAATTAAACCCTATATCGGACGATCACTTCGTAAACCGCCCTGTCATGCCGCACTGCCCTCACAGTTCGTGTCATCATCGTCATTGTCGTCCCTTTAGTGGCGCAAGCATGCCAGAGGGCCACGACAAGCTTGTCCGATGGCTTCCTCCCGCTCACGGAGGAGCTGCTCCACTTCCTATTGTGCGGTGCAGAGGGTCGCCTTGACCACTGCTGATGGCGCCGGCAGTGGCCTTGCCCCTCCCTGCTTTGGCTGAGCACTTGCTAAGCGACCAGTTCTCACGGATCCTTGCGAGCTCGCGATAAAGGCAGCGGCGGCACCTGGCATCCTCCGCGGTGGCGACTAAGCGGTTGAGTGCCTACGCGCAGGTGAGGTCCGGGTCGTTGCCGAACCATTCCGGCGCCACGTCCGTCTTGGCGAACGCGGAGCAGCGATCGACATTGTGTCGGTCATATCTCGCCTGTTGCCTCGCCACGCGCTCCACCTCGGATACCACTGCTCGAGAGCCGGAGGCATTGCCGTAAACATCTCCTCCAAGCTGGTGGAGGATGTTGGGGAACGTAGCAGAAATTCAAAATTTTCCTACGAGTCACCAAGATCTATCTATGGAGAGACTACAACGAGGGGAAGGAGAGTGCATCTACATACCCTTGTAGATCGCTAAGCGGAAGCGTTCAAGAGAACGGGGTTGAAGGAGTTGTACTCGTCGTGATCCAAATCACCGGAGATCCTAGTGCCAAACGGACGGCACCTCCGCGTTCAACACACATACAGCCCGGTGACGTCTCCCATGCCTTGATCCAGCAAGGAGAAAGGGAGAGGTTGAGGAAGACTCCATCCAGCAGCAGCACAACAGCGTGGTGGTGGTGGAGGAGCGTGGCAATCCTGCAGGGCTTCGCCAAGCACCGCGGGAGAGGAGGAGTACTTGGGAGAGGGGGAGGGCTGCGCCAGGGGAAGCGTGAAGCTCCCATGTGCCTCCCCACTATATATAGGGGTGGAGGGGGCTGGTTTATTGCCCTCCAAGTCCATTGGGGCGTTGACAAAGGTGGGAGGAAAGAAATCCCATAATTTCCTTCCCCACCGATTGCTACCCCCCTTTTTAGGGATCTTGATCTTATCCCTTTGGGATATGATCTTATTCCTTCTAAGGGGGGATCTTGGTGCGCCTTGACCAGGGGTGTGGGGCCTTGCCCCCACTACCCACGTTCATGTGGGTTCCCCCATGCAGGTGGGCCCCACTCCGGAACCTTCTAGAACCTTCCCGGTACAATACCGAAAAATCCCAAACATTTTCCGGTGGCCAAAATAGGACTTCCCATATATAAATCTTTACCTCCGGACCATTCCAGAACTCCTCGTGACGTCCGAGATCTCATCCGGGACTCCGAACAACATTCGGTAACCACATACAAACTTCCTTTATAACCCTAGCGTCATCAAACCTTAAGTGTGTAGACCCTACGGGTTCGGGAGACATGTAGACATGACCGAGACGTTCTCCGGTCAATAACCAACAGCGGGATCTGGATACCCATGTTGGCTCCCACATGTTCCACGATGATCTCATCGGATGAACCACGATGTCAAGGACTCAATCGATCCCGTATACAATTCCCTTTGTCTAGCGGTATTATACTTGCCCGAGATTCGATCGTCGGTATACCGATACCTTGTTCAATCTCGTTACCGGCAAGTCTCTTTGCTCGTTCCGTAACACATCATCCCGTGATCAACCCCTTGGTCACATTGTGCACATTATGATGATGTCCTACTGAGTGGGCCCAGAGATACCTCTCTGTTTACTGGAGTGACAAATCCCAGTCTCGATTCGTGCCAACCCAACAGACACTTTCGGAGATACCTGTAGTGCACCTTTATAGCCACCCAGTTACGTTGTGGCATTTGGTACACCCAAAGTATTCCTACGGTATCCGGGAGTTGCACAATCTCATGGTCTAAGGAAAAGATACTTGACATTGAAAAGCTTTAGCATACGAACTACACGATCTTTGTGCTAGGCTTAGGATTGGGTCTTGATGTGATCCCGTTATCAATGACATCTAATGTCCATTGAGGGAGTCCTGGACTAGGGGGTGTCCGGACAGCCGGACTATCATTCTCCGCCGGACTCCAAGACTACGAAGATACAAGATTGAAGACTCCGTCCCGTGTCTGGATGGGACTTTCCTTGGCGTGGAAGGCAAGTTTGGCGATACGGATATGTAGATCTCCTACCATTGTAACCGACTCTGTGTAACCCTAGCCTTCTCCGGTGTCTATATAAACCAGAGGGCTTTAGTCCGTAGGACATAACCTCCATTACAACATTCATACCATAGGCTAGCTTTTAGGGTTTAGCCTCCTTGATCTCGTGGTAGATCTACTCTTGTACTACCCATATCATCAATATTAATCAAGCAGGACGTAGGGTTTTACCTCCATCAAGAGGGCCCGAACCTGTGTAAAACATCGTGTCCCTCGTCTCCTGTTACCATCCGCCTAGACGCACAGTTCGGGGCCCCCTACCCGAGATCCGCCGGTTTTGACACCGACATTGGTGCTTTCATTGAGAGTTCCTCTGTGTCATCACCGATAGGAAGGATGCCTCCACCCATCTTCAAGGACGGTATTTTCGCCAAAGGGGCCTTGGCCGCCCGGCAAACTATCCGGCTAGGTGGTTTTCTTATGACCGCCTGTCCGGTCACTGCTTCGACAATGACTTCTCAAGTCGTCAAAAGCAATCTTCACGTCAGCTCAGAATTCGCCGAGCGGCTGGATCCGATAGAGCTCTCGTCTGTCAACGAGCTCTTGAATCGCATCGCCGCCCTGGGAGTCGCTACGGACTACAATCAGATTGGGCTTAAAACCGATCTGAGAGAGATTAACTCTCCCCAGGTCACCCACCACGTGGCAGTGGTAGAGGAACAATGCGGCGACTCTTCTCCTGTATTGAAAACTAGTCATGTCCGGGCTCCCGAACCCTCCATGCCGGATTTCCGTGGAGGAACGGACTTCGATCGAGCACTGAACTTAAAGTCAGGCATCGGACCGGACTCGTTGGACGACGTCCAGCAATCCAAGCTTCCAAATTTGGAAACTTCACGACCTTTAAGCCCCGAGATGGGTAGGGATCCGGATTTTATTCCACCCACCCGCCCAGACATATGCGATCTATCTCTAATACGGCAAGAGCCCGCTGAAACAATACATCACTACTGGGCCAGATTCCTCCTGGTCATGGACAGGATAAAGGACTGCCGAGAGGAAAACGCAATCTCAATCTTTTGCAATAATTGCACGGACAAGGGAATATTGAACGCCATCAGCCATCGTAAAATTACACGCTTCGCCGATCTGGCGTCCATAGAACGAAAGTACTGTGCGGTGGAGAGTTTCCGGAAAACCGAAAACCAATTTTAGGACAATCCGGCCCCGAATACAACCCTAGTCCGCACCAAAGGGTGCATCATACTCAGGCCCCAGATACAAAAACCAAAAAGCAAAAACCCCATAGAGGGTACGAAACCGTACTGGAGGGATGTTTCAACGGACCCTGTAAGCTTCACAGTGAAGGAAATATGCCCTAGAGGCAATAATAAAGTTATTATTTATTTCCTCATATCATGATAAATGTTTATTATTCATGCTAGAATTGTATTAACCGGAAACATGATACATGTGTGAATACATAGACAAACACATAGTCACTAGTATGCCTCTACTTGACTAGCTCATTAATCAAAGATGGTTATGTTTCCTGACCATAGACATGTGTTGTCATTTGATTAATGGGATCACATCATTAGGAGAATGATGTGATTGACATGACCCATTCCGTTAGCCTAGCACTTGATCGTTTAGTATACTGCTATTGCTTTCTTCATGACTTATACAAAGTTCCTACAACTATGAGATTGTGCAACTCCCGTTTACCGGAAGAACACTTTGTGTGCTACCAAACGTCATAACGTAACTGGGTGATTATAAAGGTGCTCTACAGGTGTTTCCGAAGGTACATGTTGAGTTGGCATAATTCGAGATTAGGATTTGTCACTCCGATCATCGGAGAGGTATCTCTGGGCCCTCTCGGTAATACTCATCACCTAAGCCTTGCAAGCATGTAACTAATGAGTTAGTTATGAGACGACGTATTACGGAACGAGTAAAGAGACTTGCCGGTAACGAGATTGAACTAGGTATTGGATACCGACGATCAAATCTCGGGCAAGTAACATACCGATGACAAAGGGAACAAAGTATGATATGCGGTTTGACCGATAAAGATCTTTGTAGAATATGTAGGAACCAATATGGGCATCCAGGTCCCACTATTGGTTATTGACCGAGAATGGTTCTAGGTCATGTCTACATAGTTCTCGAACCCGTAGGGTCCGCACGCTTAACGTTTCGATGACAGTTTTATTATGAGTTTATAAGTTTTGATGTACCGAAGTTTATTCGGAGTCCCGGATGTGATCACGGACATGACGAGGAGTCTCGGAATGGTCGAGACATAAAGATTGATATATTGGACGACTATATTCGGACACCGGAAAGGTTCCGGGAGTTTTCGGAGAAAACCGGAGTGCCGGGGGGGTTACCGGAACCCCTCGGGAGAGTTAATGGGCCACATGGGCCTAGGTGGGAAGAGAGAGGGGCGGCCAGGGTGGGCCGCGTGCCCCCTCTCCCTCTGGTCCGAATTGGACTAGGAGGGGGGGGGGGGCGGCGCCCCCCTTTCCTTCCCCCTCTCTCCCTCTTCCTTTCTCCTCCTGGTAGGAGTAGGAAAGGAGGAGTCCTACTCCTACTAGGAGGAGGATTCCTCCTCCCTTGGTGCGCCCAAAGGGGCCGGCCGGCCTCCCCCCTCCCTCCTTTATATACGGGGGCAAGGGGCACCCCATAGACACAAGTTGATCTACGGATTGTTCCTTAGCCGTGTGCGGTGCCCCCTTCCACCATATTCCACCTCGGTCATATCGTCGCGGAGTTTAGGCGAAGCCCTGCGCCGGTAGAACATCATCATTGTCACCACGCCGTCGTGCTGACGGAACTCATCTCCGGAGCCTTTGCTGGATCGGAGGGCCGGAGATCGTCATCGAGCTGAACGTGTGCTGAACTCGGAGGCTCCGAACGTTCGGTGCTTGGATCGGTCGGATCGTGAAGACGTACGACTACATCAACCGCGTTGTGCTAACGCTTCCGCTTACGGTCTACGAGGGTAGTGGACGAACACTTTCCCCTCTCGTTGCTATATCATCACCATGATCTTGCGTGTGCGTAGGAAATTTTTGAAATTACTACGTTCCCCAACAGTGGCATCCGAGCCTAGGTTTTATGCGTTGATGTTATATGCACGAGTAGAACACAAGTGAGTTGTGGACGATATAAGTCATACTGCCTACCAGCATGTCATACTTTGGTTCAGCGGTATTGTGAGATGAAGCGGCCCGGACCGACATTACGCATACGCTTACATGAGACTGGTTTCACCGTTACGAGCACTTGTGCTTAAAGGTGGCTGGCGGGTGTCTGTCTCTCTCACTTTAGTTGAAACGAGTGTGGCTACGCCCGGTCCTTGTGAAGGTTAAAACGGAGTCTATTTGACAAACTATCGTTGTGGTTTTGATGCGTAGGTAAGAACGGTTCTTGCTAAGCCCGTAGCAGCCACGTAAAATTTGCAACAACAAAGTAGAGGACGTCTAACTTGTTTTTGCAGGGCATGTTGTGATGTGATATGGTCAAGACGTGATGCTACATTTTTGTATGAGATGATCATGTTTTGTAACCGAAGTTATCGGCAACTGGCAGGAGCCATATGGTTGTCGCTTTATTGTATGAAATGCAAACGCCCTGTAATTGCTTTACTTTATCACTAAGCGGTAGCGATAGTCGTAGAAGCAATAGATGGCGTAACGACAACGATGCTACGATGGAGATCAAGGTGTCGCGCCGGTAACGATGGTGATCACGACGGTGCTTCGAAGATGGAGATCACAAGCACAAGATGATGATGGCCATATCATATCACTTATATTGATTGCATGTGATGTTTATCCTTTATGCATCTTATCTTGCTTTGTTTGACGGTAGCATTTTAAGATGATCTCTCACTAAAATTATCAAGAAGTGTTCTCCCTGAGTATGCACCGTTGCCAAAGTTCGTCGTGCCGAGACACCACGTGATGATCGGGTGTGATAAGCTCTACGTCCATCTACAACGGGTGCAAGCCAGTTTTGCACACGTAGAATACTCAGGTTAAACTTGACGATCCTAGCATATGCAGATATGGCCTCGGAACACAGAGACCGAAAGGTCAAGCGTGAATCATATAGTAGATATGATCAACATAGTGATGTTCACCATTGAAAACTACTCCATCTCACGTGATGATCGGTTATGGTTTAGTTGATTTGGATCACGTGATCACTTAGATGACTAGAGAGATGTCTGTCTAAGTGGGAGTTCTTAAGTAATATGATTAATTGAACTTAAATTTATCATGAACTTAGTACCTGATAGTATCTTGCTTGTTTATGTTTGTTTGTAGATAGATGGCTCGTGCTGTTGTTCCGTTGAATTTTAATGCGTTCCTTGAGAAAGCAAAGTTGAAAGATGATGGTAGCAATTACACGGACTGGGTCCATAACCTGAGGATTATCCTCATTGCTGCACAGAAGAGTTACGTCCTGGAAGCACCGCTGGGTGCCAGGCCTGCTGCTGATGCAACTGACGATGTGAAGAACGTCTGGCAGAGCAAAGCTGATGACTACTCTATAGTTCAGTGTGCCATGCTTTACGGCTTGGAACCGGGTCTTCAACGACGTTTTGAACGTCATGGAGCATATGAGATGTTCCAGGAGTTGAAATTAATATTTCAAGCAAATGCCCGGATTGAGAGATATGAAGTCTCCAATAAGTTCTACAGCTGCAAGATGGAGGAGAATAGTTCTGTCAGTGAACACATACTCAGAATGTCTGGGTATAACAATCACTTGATTCAACTGGGAGTTAATCTTCCTGATGATAGTGTCATTGACAGAATTCTCCAATCACTACCACCAAGCTACAAGAGCTTTGTGATGAACTATAATATGCAAGGGATGAACAAGACTATTCCCGAGCTCTTCGCGATGCTGAAAGCCGCGGAAGTAGAAATCAAGAAGGAGCATCAAGTGTTGATGGTCAATAAGACCACTAGTTTCAAGAAGAAGGGCAAAGGAAAGAAGAAGGGGAACTTCAAGAAGAACGACAAGCAAGTTGCTGCTCAAGAGAAGAAACCCAAGTCTGGACCTAAGCCTGAAACTGAGTGCTTCTACTGCAAGCAGACTGGACACTGGAAGCGGAACTGCCCCAAGTATTTGGAAGATAAGAAGGATGGCAAAGTGAGCAAAGGTATATGTGATATACATGTTATTGATGTGTACCTAACTAGAGCTCGTAGTAGCACCTGGGTATTTGATACTGGTTCTGTTACTAATATTTGCAACTCGAAACAGGGACTACGGAATAAGCGAGCACTGGCCAAGGACGAGGTGACGATGCGCGTGGGAAACGGTTCCAAAGTCGATGTGATCGCGGTCGGCACGCTACCTCTACATCTACCTTCGGGATTAGTTTTAGACCTGAATAATTGTTATTTGGTGCCAGCGTTGAGCATGAACATTATATCTGGATCTTGTTTGATGCGAGACGGTTATTCATTTAAATCGGAGAATAATGGTTGTTCTATTTATATGAGTAATATCTTTTATGGTCATGCACCCTTGAAGAGTGGTCTGTTTTTATTAAATCTCGATAGTAATGATACACATATTCATAATGTTGAAGCCAAAAGATGCAGAGTTGATAATGATAGTGCAACTTATTTGTGGCACTGCCGTTTAGGTCATATCGGTGTAAAACGCATGAAGAAACTCCATACTGATGGACTTCTGGAATCACTTGATTATGAATCACTTGGTACTTGCGAACCGTGCCTCATGGGCAAGATGACTAAAACACCGTTCTCCGGAACTATGGAGAGAGCAACAGATTTGTTGGAAATCATACATACAGATGTATGTGGACCGATGAATGTTGAGGCTCGTGGCGGATATCGTTATTTTCTCACCTTCACAGATGATTTGAGCAGATATGGGTATATCTACTTAATGAAGCACAAATCTGAAACATTTGAAAAGTTCAAAGAATTTCAGAGTGAAGTGGAAAATCATCGTAACAAGAAAATAAAGTTTCTATGCTCTGATCGTGGAGGAGAATATTTGAGTTACGAGTTTGGTTTACATTTGAAACAATGCGGAATAGTTTGCCAACTCACACCACCTGGAACACCACAACGAAATGGTGTGTCCGAACGTCGTAATCGTACTTTACTTGATATGGTGCGATCTATGATGTCTCTTACCGATTTACCGCTATCGTTTTGGGGTTATGCATTAGAGACGGCCGCATTCACGTTAAATAGGGCACCATCTAAATCCGTTGAAACGACGCCTTATGAACTGTGGTTTGGCAAGAAACCAAAGTTGTCGTTTCTTAAAGTTTGGGGCTGCGATGCTTATGTGAAGAAACTTCAACCAGATAAGCTCGAACCCAAATCGGAGAAATGTGTCTTCATAGGATACCCAAAAGAGACTGTTGGGTACACCTTCTATCATAGATCCGAAGGCAAGACATTCGTTGCTAAGAATGGATCCTTTCTAGAGAAGGAGTTTCTCTCGAAAGAAGTGAGTGGGAGGAAAGTAGAACTTGATGAGATAACTGTATCTACTCCCTTATTGGGAAGTAGTTCATCACGAGAACCGGTTCCTGTGACGACTACACCAATTAGTGAGGAAGCTAATGATATTGATCATGAAACTTCAGATCAAGTTTCTACTGAACCTCGTAGGTCTACCAGAGTAAGATCCGCACCAGAGTGGTATGGTAATCCTATTCTGGAAGTCATGTTACTTGATCATGATGAACCTACGAACTATGAGGAAGCGATGATGAGCCCAGATTCCGCAAAATGGCTAGAGGCCATGAAATCTGAGATGGGATCCATGTATGAAAAGAAAGTATAGACTTTGGTTGACTTGCCCGATGATCGGCAAGCCATTGAGAATAAATGGATTTTTAAGAAGAAGACTGACGCTGATGGTAATGTTACTGTCTATAAAGCTCGACTTGTTGCGAAAGGTTTTCGACAAGTTCAAGGGGTTGACTACGATGAGACTTTCTCACCCGTAGCGATGCTTAAGTCTGTCCGAATCATGTTGGCTATTGCTGCATTTCATGATTATGAAATTTGGCAAATGGATGTCAAGACTGCATTCTTGAATGGATTTCTAGAAGAAGAGTTGTATATGATGCAGCCGGAAGGTTTTGTTGATCCAAAAAGTGCTGACAAAGTGTGCAAGCTCCAGCGTTCCATTTATGGACTGGTGCAAGCATCTCGGAGTTGGAATAAACGCTTTGATAGTGTGATCAAAGCATATGGTTTTATACAGACTTTTGGAGAAGCCTGTATTTACAAGAAAGTGAGTGGGAGCTCTGTAGAATTTCTAGTTTTATATGTTGATGACATATTATTAATTGGAAATGATATAGAATTTCTGGATAGCATAAAGGGATACTTGAATAAAAGTTTTTCAATGAAAGACCTCGGGGAAGCTGCTTACATATTGGGCATCAAGATCTATAGAGATAGATCAAGACGCTTAATAGGACTTTCACAAAGCACATACCTTGACAAAATTTTGAAAAAGTTCAAAATGGATCAGGCAAAGAAAGGATTCTTGCCTGTACTACAAGGTGTGAAGTTGAGTCAAACTCAATGCCCGACCACAGCAGAAGATAGAGAGAAAATGAAAAATGTTCCCTATGCTTCAGCCATAGGCTCTATCATGTATGCAATGCTGTGTACCAGACCTGACGTATGCTTAGCAATAAGTTTGGCAGGAAGGTACCAAAGTAATCCAGGAGTGGATCACTGGACAGCGGTCAAGAACATCCTGAAATACCTGAAAAGGACTAAGGATATGTTTCTCGTATATGGAGGTGACAAAGAGCTAGTCGTAAATGGTTACGTCGATGCAAGCTTTGACACTGATCCGGACGATTCTAAATCGCAAACCGGATACGTGTTTTTATTAAACGGTGGAGCTGTAAGTTGGTGCAGTTCTAAACAAAGCGTCGTGGCGGGATCTACATGTGAAGCGGAGTATATAGCTGCTTCTGAAGCAGCAAATGAAGGAGTCTGGATGAAGGAGTTCATTTCTGATCTAGGTGTCATACCTAGTGCATGGGGACCAATGAAGATCTTCTGTGACAATACTGGTGCAATTGCCTTGGCAAAGGAATCCAGATTTCACAAGAGGACCAAGCACATCAAGAGACGCTTCAATTCCATTCGGGACCAAGTCCAAGTGGGAGACATAGAGATTTGCAAGATACATACGGATCTGAATGTTGCAGACCCGTTGACTAAGCCTCTCTCACGAGCAAAACATGATCAGCACCAAGACTCCATGGGTGTTAGAATCATTACTATGTAATCTAGATTATTGACTCTAGTGCAAGTGGGAGACTGAAGGAAATATGCCCTAGAGGCAATAATAAAGTTATTATTTATTTCCTCATATCATGATAAATGTTTATTATTCATGCTAGAATTGTATTAACCGGAAACATGATACATGTGTGAATACATAGACAAACACATAGTCACTAGTATGCCTCTACTTGACTAGCTCATTAATCAAAGATGGTTATGTTTCCTGACCATAGACATGTGTTGTCATTTGATTAATGGGATCACATCATTAGGAGAATGATGTGATTGACATGACCCATTCCGTTAGCCTAGCACTTGATCGTTTAGTATACTGCTATTGCTTTCTTCATGACTTATACAAAGTTCCTACAACTATGAGATTGTGCAACTCCCGTTTACCGGAAGAACACTTTGTGTGCTACCAAACGTCACAACGTAACTGGATGATTATAAAGGTGCTCTACAGGTGTTTCCGAAGGTACATGTTGAGTTGGCATAATTCGAGATTAGGATTTGTCACTCCGATCATCGGAGAGGTATCTCTGGGCCCTCTCGGTAATACTCATCACCTAAGCCTTGCAAGCATGTAACTAATGAGTTAGTTATGAGATGACGTATTACGGAACGAGTAAAGAGACTTGCCGGTAACGAGATTGAACTAGGTATTGGATACCGACGATCAAATCTCGGGCAAGTAACATACCGATGACAAAGGGAACAAAGTATGATGTTATGCGGTTTGACCGATAAAGATCTTCGTAGAATATGTAGGAACCAATATGGGCATCCAGGTCCCGCTATTGGTTATCGACCGAGAATGGTTTTAGGTCATGTCTACATAGTTCTCGAACCCGTAGGGTCCGCACGCTTAACGTTTCGATGACAGTTTTATTATGAGTTTATAAGTTTTGATGTACCGAAGTTTGTTCAGAGTCCCGGATGTGATCACGGACATGACGAGGAGTCTCGGAATGGTCGAGACATAAAGATTGATATATTGGACGACTATATTCGGACACCGGAAAGGTTCCGGGAGTTTTCGGAGAAAACCGGAGTGCCGGGGGGGGGGGGGGTTACCGGAACCCCCCGGGAGAGTTAATGGACCACATGGGCCTAGGTGGGAAGAGAGAGGGGCGGCGAGGGTGGGCCGTGCGCCCCCTCTCCCTCTGGTCCGAATTGGACTAGGAGGGGGGGCGGCGCCCCCCTTTCCTTCCCCCTCTCTCCCTCTTCCATTCCCCTCCTGGTAGGAGTAGGAAAGGAGGAATCCTACTCCTACTAGGAGGAGGATTCCTCCTCCCTTGGCGAGCCCAAAGGGGCCGGCCGGCCTCCCCCCTCCCTCCTTTATATACGGGGGCAAGGGGTACCCCATAGACACAAGTTGATCTACGGATCGTTCCTTAGCCGTGTGCGGTGCCCCCTTCCACCATATTCCACCTCGGTCATATCGTCGCGGAGTTTAGGCGAAGCCCTGCGCCGGTAGAACATCATCATCGTCACCACGCCGTCGTGCTGACGGAACTCATCTCCGGAGCCTTTGCTGGATCGGAGGGCCGGAGATCGTCATCGAGCTGAACATGTGCTGAACTCGGAGGCTCCGAACGTTCGGTGCTTGGATCGGTCGGATCGTGAAGACGTACGACTACATCAACTGCGTTGTGCTAACGCTTCCGCTTACGGTCTACGAGGGTACGTGGACGAACACTCTCCCCTCTCGTTGCTATATCATCACCATGATCTTGCGTGTGCGTAGGAAATTTTTGAAATTACTACGTTCCCCAACACAGAGTACAGAGGGCGCCGTCCCAACACATAGGCTTCGAGCATGTTGGATATTACGGCAGGTGGCCAAAAGTGGCGAGGAGCTTCTAACCCCGGAAAACCACTCCAACAATACCGGTATGGTATCAACAGTCTTCGAGACCTTCGCATCAAATAATATGCGAAAACGAACAATCCGCGGCCTTGCCGAAGTCTACCAAGTAGCAACAGCAAATCCATGGAGCGACACAGCCATCGCCTTCAACGCCAGCGACGAACCTAAATTCCGAACAGCCCGAGCACCAGCCGCACTGGTGCTTAGTCCCATAGTGGACGGCTTTCGACTTACAAAGGTCCTCATGGATGGCGGCAACGGACTAAACCTCATCTATGAGGAAACTCTTCAAAAAATGGAAATAGACTGGAGCCGTATTGAGCGAAGCAGCACAACCTTCAGAGGAATAATCCCTAGCCGGGAAGCGCGCTGCACCGGAAAAATCACACTCGATGTGGTGTTCGGCTCGCCGGACAATTATAGATCCGAAGAAGTCACGTTCCAAGTGGCCCCGTTCAACAGCGGATATCACGCTATACTAGGACGTGAGGCGTTCACAATTTTTCAAGCTGTACCCCATTACGGGTACATGAAGCTCAAAATGCCTGGGCCCGGTGGAATAATCACTCTCGTTAGTGATCCGGACATAGCATTACGCGCCGAGAACAAGATAGCCGCATTAGCCCTGGAGGCGCTATCCGAAGCCCTAGCGGCAGAGGAACTCACCGCGCTGCGCTCTACAGTGAATAGGGACGATGTGATACTCGATAAGAGATCCAAGTCCACCTCCTTTAAACCAGCAAATGAAATAGTAAAATTCCAGGTCCATCCAACGGACCCAACAAAGACGGCCTCCATCGGGGCACAATTGAACCCTGATATAGACGCCGCACTGCGAGAATTCCTTCGGGAAAATTGGGACATTTTCACCTGGCACCCCTCGGATATGCCCGGAATCCCACGCAGATTAGCAGAACACAGCCTAAACATCCTAAAAGGATTCAAGCCAGTCAAACAGGCTCTTCGACGATTTTTCCGAACCCAAAAGACAGGCAATGGGAGAAGAGCTAGCCAAACTATTGGAGGCCGGATTCATCAGAGATATCAAACATCCGGACTGGCTAGCAAACCTGGTAATGGTACCAAAGAAGGATAAATCCTGGCGCCTATGCGTCGATTTTAAAGACCTCAATAAGGCTTGCCCAAAGGATCCCTTCCCCCTTCCCCGCATCGACCAAATAATCGATGCTACTGCAGGACACGATTCATTGTGTTTCCTTGACGCATACTCCAGATACCATCAAATCAAGATGGCGGAAGCAGACCAAGCCGCAACGGCATTCATTACCCCATATGGACCATTCTGCTTCAACACGATGCCCTTCGGACTTAAAAACGCCGACGCAACATATCAGCGCATGATTCAAACATGTCTGGCCACCCAGATCGGCAAAACAGTAGAGGCATACGTAGACGACGTAGTCGTCAAAACCAAACACGTCGAAACTTTAGTAGACGACTTGAGGCTCACATTTGACAACCTCAGAGCATATGACATCAAGCTGAATCCGGAAAAATGCGTTTTTGGCGTACCAGCCGGAAAGCTACTGGGCTTTATTGTATCAGGTAGAGGAATTGAAGCAAACCCAGCCAAAATCCGAGCTTTTTCACAGCTAGATATCCCAAAGGACCTCAAGCAAATACAAAAATTGACTGGATGCGTGGCGGCTCTAAGCCGCTTTATCTCCCGTCTAGGAGAAAAGGCATTGCCCCTCTATCGCCTCCTGAGGCGCACCGAACACTTCGAGTGGACGGATGCTGCCACCGCTGGACTCGAAGAAATAAAGGCCATATTGGCAACAAATCCGGTCCTGGCAGCACCCAACCTGGGCGAACCAATGTTGTTATATATCGCAGCAACCCATCAAGTTGTGAGCGCGGTACTCGTTGTCGAACGAGAAACAGAAGGGCATAAATTCCCTCTTCAAAAACCAGTGTATTACGTATCCACTGTGTTAACCCCCTGCAAGTCCCGTTACCCGCACTATCAAAAGATAGCGTATGCGGTGTTCATGGCATCCCGGAAGCTTCTACACTACTTTCAAGAGTGTTCGATAACGGTGGCCTCCGAAGTACCACTCAATGATATTATAAATAACCGCGACGCAACGGGCAGGTTTGCAAAATGGGCCATTGAGCTCTTACCATTCGATATAACTTACAAACCTCGGCGAGCTATAAAGTCACAAGTCTTGGCTGACTTTGTCGCTGAATGGACCGAAGCCGAACTCCCTAAAGAGTACGGCGCATACTCCAATTGGATTATGCACTTCGACGGCTCTAAAATGTTGGCCGGACTGGGGGCTGGCGTCGTATTGACATCCCCGACCGGGGACACAGTCCAGTATGTACTTCAAATAATGTACACAGACTCCAACAACGCAGCCGAATACGAGGCCCTATTACATGGTCTCCGGATGGCAATCTCCATGGGCATTTAACACCTAGAGGTGCGCGGGGATTCAAACCTTGCAATATCCCAAATAAATGGAGACTTCGACGCCAAGGATCCGAAAATGGCAGCATATCGCAACGCTGTCCTAAAAATGTCAGCTCAGTTTGAAGGACTTGAATTCCATCACGTAGCCCGAGATAATAACCAAGCAGCCGACGTTCTGGCACGCATCGGTGCGAAACGTGACGCTGTCCCTCCAAACATCTTCCTGGAACGGCAATTCAAGCCATCCGTACTATGGGAAGAGGAGTCCGGAAATGACAAACCGGAAAAAACCGCGCCAAGCGGTGATTCAGCCGATGACATAACACCTTCAGCCCACGACATAATGGCAGTAATCGCCCCGTGGACAGAACCATTCCTAGCCTACTTGCTGAGGCAGGAACTTCCCGAAGACCAAAATGAGGCCCGCTACATAATCCGGCGATCTAAAGCCTACAAGGTCCACGAGGGAGAACTTTATAGGAAAAGCACAACCGGAGTCCTTCAAAGGTGTATCTCCGAAGAAGAAGGGCGAGACCTCCTGGCTGAAATTCATGCCGGACTGGGTCCACGAGGGAGAACTTTATAGGAAAAGCACAACCGGAGTCCTTCAAAGGTGTATCTCCGAAGAAGAAGGGCGAGACCTCCTGGCTGAAATTCATGCCGGACTAGGCGGACACCACGCAGCAGCCCGGGCCCTTGTAGGAAAGGCATTCCGTACAGGGTTTTATTGGCCGACGGCCCGGGCAGATGCTCAGGACTTAGTCCAAAGATGCGTCGATTGTCAGCTCTTTGCTAATCAGAGCCATATGCCACCCACCGCCCTCAAAACTATACCCATCACCTGGCCGTTCGCAGTCTAGGGGCTTGACATGGTTGGACCCCTTAATGGGGGAACCCACAAGCAAAGGTACCTATTGGTCATGGTGGACAAATTCACCAAATGGATAGAGGCCAAACCAGTCAAAACGGCAGAGTCCGGACCAGTGATAGACTTTATCTCCGGGGTAGTACACCGTTTTGGTGTCCCCCACAGCATCATCACCGATAACGGCACGAATTTTACGGCCGACGAGGTTAAATCATGGTGCAAAAACATGGGCATTAAGCTTGACTACGCCTCAGTCTATCATCCTCAAACCAACGGTCAAGTGGAACAAGCAAATGGTCTAATAATGAGCAGCATTAAACCCAGACTAGTGCGGTCACTTACTAAATCTGACACGCACTGGGTAGAGGAGCTCGACTCCGTGCTCTGGGGCTGCGGACAACGCCTAACCGTACTACCGGATTCACACCATTTTTTATGGTATACGGCGCAGAGGCAGTTCTGCCCTGCGACATTATTCATGACTCACCTCGAGTGCGCATGTACGAAGAAAGAGAGGCCGAGCTGGATCGGCAGGACAGCTTGGACGCATTGGAGGAAGAACGCGACGTCGCCAAGGCTCGTTCCGCATTCTATCAGCAGCAGGCTCGAAGATATCAAAGCAGAGAAGTATGGGCCAAGACTTATAATGTTGGCGAACTAGTTCTACGCCTGCCGGACAAGAAAAAGGACAAACTCAAGCCCAAGTGGGAGGGCCCCTTCATCATCGACCAAGTCCTGACCGGCGGGGCGTACCGTCTACGAAATGCGTCGGACAACCGACTCGAGCCGAACCCATGGAACGCAGCCCGCCTCCAAATATTCTACGCCTAGTGCCAGACTAAGGGTTCGTCCCCTTCCCCCCGTTCAAATTTTTATACTTCAGCTGTCCTTTGTTTCCCTTTCTTCTCTCAACCCTTCTACTAAAAGGTCCTCAAGGGCCTCCTTGCGCACTGTTCGCATACACTTGATGTGCTATCCGCACTCATTATACCTGGGGGCTTCTTTTCCAGAAGCTCAATTATAAGGGCTTCATGCCCAACACATGTGTCACGCTTCCACATGTACCTTTTACTCACCATTATATGCATTGATATGACTTAAGTTTTGGCCAAGCTGGGTTTCCTGGCTCCTGTGCTTACCCCTACGTTCCGGATTGTTCGGCTAGGAGGTAAAGGGAGCACCTCTGCGATTGTTACTGCCGGGTCAGCCGGATGTGTACCTCAGACTGGGTGAAGCCGAAAGCTAGCGTTCTTAAGGGAATATTCGGTCGGTGACTTGAAAGATGATTTTTTTACCTATCTATTTATCTGCCCCCAGATGTTTTTTTGCTTTTTTCGCAGTCCGGACATGCACTTTAGGGCATGCCTCCCAGGGAAAGGAACCCTTAACGGAACTATTCTCCCTGGAAGATGTTTCTTACTAACCATGTAATATAGCATAACTAGTTGGGCACTTGTCTGATAAAGCACTAATGACCCCTACGCCTAGTCTCCACGCATACCCCGGTTGTTTCTTAACCAAAAAGGTATTCAGACACACTTTGGACTCTAGGGTCCCGAGGTCGAAGCGAAAAGGTCGGCAAAGACAAATGATCTACAATCCGGCTAGAGGGCATTTCACATGTCACTTTAAAATACATTGTCAAATTTACTGATTGTATTCCTCCTCAATCCCGTCTAACAGGCTGTCCAACTTACAGTCCCGTTGGGAAAATTTAGCAGCCAACTCTACTTGGCTGTATACTAAACTCACAGGGATCTCCTTCCCATCGGGCCCCACCGGTCCAACCTCGGCCATGTGGTTGGGATCTGCCTTCTTGTACCGCGTCTTCACCATGGCCCAACCCTCCCTGGCACCTTGGCAGCAGGCCGAAATCTTCCATAAACGGAAGCGCTTCCGCACTCCCTGGAGCTTCTCCGCAAGCTCCCCAAGGCCCTCGGGTAGGGAGAAGGCTGGCCATAATGCCTGGACGACGCCGCTCATCGCCTGCCGAACTCGTTCGAGAAGTTGCAACAGCTCGGGAAGTTGATCACCCGTTGATAAGGGCATCTCCTCCGCAGGGCGACCTGTGAGTATACCTACAAGACATATTCTGTCAATTGACTTCCCTCGCCGAACTCTTCTTTTCAAAGGAGTTCCCTCAAGCACTTACTATAGATGCCGCGACGAAGCCGCTGATTCTCCTTAACGGAGCCGGACAGCTCAACCCGAACACCTTTCAGCTCTTCTCCAAGCTGGGCGTGGGCATCTTGGAGCTTGTTCCTTTCTTGCTATACTCTATTCAGCACCCTCTCGCCGGCCTTCAGCTGGCACAGCAGTTCCTGCCTGTCCGGATCTTGTCCGGCAGCACCTGCAATGTCATTATTAGACTTACGCGCACGCCGCACAGTGCTTATATTTAGCAAATAAATGCGTTACCAGAAGGGGCTTCTGTGTTTCCTCCTGCGGCAGCAAGTGCGGCCTCAAGTTGGGCCTTGCATTCTTGCAGCTCCTGAGACAGCTGGGTATTCTTCTCGGCAAGAGCCTGCGTTTCAAATGATCCTTAAATCAGTTAACATAACTACTTTAAGTCTTGGGGGCTACTGGCATATATAACCATTAAATTCCCTTACCCGTATGTCTTTTACATACTGCTCCGTGGCTCTGGTAAAACCATCTTGAGCAGCACGGAGGTGCGCGTCCCCCGCGTTAAAGGCGTTCAACGCCTCAGGGGAGAAGCACGCTTCACGAAATACTGTCCGGCGGGTTCATGGCACTTGTCGGTGTCAAAACCGGCGGATCTCGGGTAGGGGGTCCCGAACTGTGCGTCTAGGCGGATGGTAACAGGAGACGAGGGACACGATGTTTTACCCAGGTTCGGGCCCTCTCGATGGAGGTAAAACCCTACGTCCTGCTTGATTAATATTGATGATATGGGTAGTACAAGAGTGGATCTACCACGAGATCAAGGAGGCTAAACCCTAGAAGCTAGCCTATGGTATGATTGTTGTAATGTATGTTGTCCTACGGACTAAAGCCCTCCGGTTTATATAGACACCGGAGGCGGCTAGGGTTACACAGAGTCGGTTACAATGGTAGGAGATCTACATATCCGTATCGCCAAGCTTGCCTTCCACGCCAAGGAAAGTCCCATCCGGACACGGGACGGAGTCTTCAATCTTGTATCTTCATAGTCTTGGAGTCCGGCGGACGATGATAGTCCGGCTGTCCGGACACCCCCTAGTCCAGGACTCCCTCAGTAGCCCCTGAACCAGGCTTCAATGACATAAGTCCGGCGCGCATAATGTTCGGCATTGCAAGGCGGGTTCCTCCCTTGAATAATCCAGATAAGATCATGAACACCAGGATAGTGTCCGGCTCTGCAAAATAAATTCCACATTCTACCGTAGAGAGAATAAAATGTACACCAGTCCAATCTGCTGACGTATTATGCGGCGTGACATCACACCGCTACCAAGCCTTTGTTTGAATCGTTTTTTACCATACCACCTCAGCACGTTTAGCGAAGTGGTTTCCTTGGCACGTCTTGTCGAAGCAGAGATCGTGTTCCCCTTATTTCGGGATTCTCATCAATACGGACGTGGGTAACCCAACCGCGCCATTGATGGTGGCGCTTGGGAGATAAGCGAGTTTTATCAGGCCAGCGGGACGCACAGTTTTCGTCCGCCTACATATAAGGGATAAGGATTTACCTTCTCACCTACGCCTTCTTCCTCCTTTGGTTATCCACCTCCGCGTACTCAAGCTCCAACGCCCAAGCTCGCGCATCTCGCCTCGACCTTCTCCGAATATGTCCGGAGCGGGAGGCAAATGGTTGGCCTCCACCGTTAAGGAGGAGCACATCACCAGACTGCGCAGCGCCGGATATCTCTCTGGCGATATCGCGCATCGGCTGCCCGACGAGGGGCAGCTCGTCCCTACCCCCGGGCCTCATGAGAGGGTCGTCTTCCTTCCCCACTTCCTCCGCGGACTGGGCTTTCCGCTCCATCCATTCGTCTGGGGGCTCATGTTCTATTACGGCCTGGATTTCCACGATCTGGCGCCGAACTTCATCCTCAACATCTCGACTTTCATCGTCGTGTGCGAGGCCTTCCTCTGCATCCGGCCCCACTTCGGCCTGTGGCTCAAGACCTTCAACGTCAAGCCGAAGGTTGTGCTGGGTACGCAAGTGGAATGCGGAGGCGCCATGTTGGGTAAATTACCCAACGTCCTTTGGCTCGAAGGGGCCTTCGTGGACTCCGTCAAGGGGTGGTAATCGGGGTGGTTCTACATCACCGAGCCGCGCAAGCCCACATGGGCGGCGGCCCCCGAGTTTAGATCTGGCGTCCCCACGCAGCTCACCTCTTGGAAAGAGAAGGGCTTGCTGTGGGGCGATTCGAAGGAGGTGACTGGACTCCGAACCTGCATCCAGAAGCTGGTGAGCAATAAGCTCAGGCTCGTCGATGTGGTCCAAGTCATGCTCATCCGCCGGATTCTCCCATGCCAAGAACGGGCATTCAATCTGTGGGAGTTTAATCCGGAACAGCACCAGGCGCTGAGCGGGCTCTTCGATACGACATATGAAGGCGCCTGGAGGGTGCTGTTTAAGGGCGCCGAAGCCCCCGCATCCGCGACGGAAGATCGCGGATTCAGCTCGCAGTATCCAACTGACGAGGTAAGTGATTCAACCCCATTACGGGACACTTTGTAGTAATCGAATTGATTATAAGAGGGTTTCATTCTTTCCTTTTCTTTGACAGGAATGGATGGAGAAGGCCAAACAGCTTATCAGCCCGGCTCCCATGCCAGAAGACCCAGTGGACGCCCGTTTAGCAGGGCTGCTGGTTCTGGCACCGCACGTGGTGCCGGAGAAGAAGGCCAAGAAGGTGGCCGCGGGGACTCGAAAGAGTTCCCGCAATCAGGTGTCCGACGACGAGGCGGACTCCTCCCCCGAAGACGAGGAGAGTTCTCTCCCAGAAGAGGGAGAGAAGAAGAGGAAGGCTTCCCCAATAGGGGAGGCCGAATGGTCCAAGAGGGGGAGAACTATCCCCCCGGACAGTTTCGCCAACACCACCGTTGGCGAGGATGAATGGCCCCCAAGGGCCAGGCATCCGGCGAGATCGTAAGTATCCGGATCCTTGATATGCAACATCTTTTATGTCGCGTAGTGTCCTTCTAACGCCGCATTCTGTCCGTAGTCCGGCCGATGACGATCTCCCCGACTCATCGAGCGAGTCGTTGGCCCCGTCGGATGTGGATTCACTTCCGACTGCCTCTACCCCATGCGCCGACAAGGACGCCGAGGTGGGATCCCAGAGAGGGACCCATCAGGAGGAGGCTCCGGAGGCGCCGTCAGGCAGCCTCTCGGACTTTGCGCCGGACTCTACACCGGAACCCGCAGTGGTTCCAGAGTCCGGCAAGCAGCCCCTTCGAAAGAAGGGCAAGACCGTGACACCGGCGGCCTCCGTCCAACCGGAGGCGCCGGATAACTTGTTGGAGGCGCTTAAAGGCGCTTCCATCGAGGAAGAACACCGCACTATCATGAGTGCGGTGATTCAAAAGGTTCAGCTCGCCAAAAGCGGGCTGACCGAAGCCTGCAGCAGCCTTCTAATAGGCTTTGAGGTAAGAAGTTAAAATTATGTAATGTAATACCGCATAGACAGTAGCCCCTGATGCTCAGTTCGGTGTTCGGAAAGAAAAGCCGGACTGAGGATCTAACAAGATATGCGCAGGGTTGCTTAACATATGTCAATATGGGTTTGCAGGCTGCACTGCTGACCTCTGCCGCACTAAAGGCGGAGGTCGATGTGTTGAAGAAGGATCTCGAGCGGTCCGAACAAGAGCTCGGCCATGCCAAGAAGCAGCTCGAGGACAAAGAAGGTGAGTCACACCGCTTTGAATGGTTACCTTACAGAAAAGGATTTTGGTTGCAATAAAATTAACAAGGATAATGTGTGTATTGCAGGGGCCACTAACGAGGTGGAAGCCCTGAAGGAGGCTGTGTCCGCGGCCGAACGTAGTGCGGCCGCGGAACGGTCAGAGAGAGAAAAGCAGGAGGCACGGGTGGCGGAAGTACGGCAAGAGCTCCAGGCTCTCATGAAGAAACATGAGAGTTTGGAGCGTGACTCCAAGACTCGAGAGTCCGAGCTTGCCTCGGCTCTCGAAAGTGCCAAGTCCGCCAAGGCCGAAGCCCATAAGGCCCTTCAGGAGGTTGAAGATGTAAAGAAGATAGCGGCGGGTAAGGCATTTTTCATGCAAAGCAAGCATGTTAATGTAAAATACCTGATACTTACCCGCATTCGGAGCTCTCCAGGGGCGTTTGCAGATCTGCCGCGTAGTGCGTCCGATGCCGCCGCATTCTATCGTGGCGAGGAGGGGAGCTCGACGGAAAAAGTCTTCTAGTCTCAGTATGCTGAGGCCGGACACCCGGTGCCCCCAAGCGACCAGCTGAAGCAGCTGGTCGAACTCCACAAGGTAGCTGAAGAGGCCATGAAGGGCCTTATAGTCCGTCTGTGGCCTGGACAGGCCATGCCTGGGAGCTACTTTGGCCTCGTGCGGCGGCTGGTGGATGCATGCCCCTGGGTGGATGTCATCAAGCGCTCCGCCTGTATTGAAGGTGCTCGCCGGGCCCTCGCCCGCACAAATGTGCAATGGGGCAGGTTGGATGCGGAGAAGCTTCTCACGGACCCACCGCTGCCGGCAAGGAGTATCGCACGCCCGAAATGTATTATAAATCTGTCCTGAAGGGAGCCCGCGATATTGCGGATGAGTGCCCCAGAGATGTAATCTTTGAGTGAATTTGCTATGTATTATCCTGTGCGCTGAAACTTTGTTCATGTGCGCTTTGAGCAATGCTTTTTTAATTTAAAATATTACCTTCTGTGTGGCCATTTATAAAATCTGAGAGATGGCAAGTCGTTGGCTTCAGCCCCCAAGCCACGAGTGCTGGGGTGTTCGGGATAAACTTGAGCACTCTTGTTCCCATTGTTGGGTCCATCGAGGGAGGCGCTCAACACAACGAACAAGGCAACCGGACTTATAATGCTTGAACACTCTCACTTAGCCATAAAATTCTGTAATTTTAAATTTCGGCGAAGCCCCTGGTATTTGGAAGACCGAATCCGGGGCGCTATCCACGCCTTCGTCGGACATTGTCCGGAACTTCGCTCGAAGCGGCGTGAGTCTTTAAGGACCCGAAAAAACCTCTCGAACAGCGACCAGTCTCTCGCCTTATCATGCCAGTCAGTTTTAGCTTTCTCCACTGAGGCGCTCGCCCGGCTCAACTGGGGCGCAATCGCAGTGGTTCTCCCAGTGCCACCTTAGCCGACAGAACGGAACGTAAGGCACCAAAACGTGGGAGCCGGGCAAACCCAACTATTGACCCAAGACATGATTCGGAGCCGATTCATATAATGATATAAGTTCGGGGTGCCGCACTTGTGAAAGTGTTCGAACTTATCACACCATAGAGTGGGGAACACAAGCCCCTGGCGTATTAGGCCGTACCAAAATATACGGGCGCAAGATGTCATATAATGAGCATATATATAAAAGGTAATGCAATTGCAATCAAAAAAGGTGCTGCATTATTAATGAAAGAAAGTCTGCTAGTAGAGCGGACTAATACAAATAGTGCGGTAGGCAAGGGAGTTGGACTAAGTAAACATGTCCCCCTCCAGGGGTGAGCTGTGGACTTGGTGTATATAATCGAATTTAATGCTCGTAATTGAGACCACCTGAGTGTTCGTCGCAGCCTTCTTTAGTCCCTGACTGTTGCGTCATGAGTTCGGCAGGGTCGCCGCCGGACAGGGCTTCTGGTTAGCAGAGTCCTGTGTACATAAAAGAAGAAAAATAAAAAATATAAAAAAAGGGGGGCACACTTGCGAGCCCCCGGTGTGGTCGAACCGCACTCTGGGTCCGTTGCGATCGTGCCCCCTCCCCTGTGCCCATGGTATCTCCAAAGCGTAATGATGTACGCGGAGTGTTATTATTGCGATCATGCGCGGGCGAGGGTTGGGGCCGCATTGCTACGCATGCTCTGATCGCGCCAGGTGGTCTTGGTTGGTATTGCTTCGGGCGCGTTTTGCTGTATCCGGCTGTTTAACGGCCGGACTGGAGAATTGCCTTAAGAGGCTACTCTGTACTTCTGCCGCGAGAGCCACTGTATGTTCCTCCATCCGGAGGGAGCGTTCCGTATTCCCATTGACCGTGATGACTCCACGAGGGCCTGGCATCTTGAGCTTTAGGTATGCATAATGCGGCACCGCGTTGAATTTTGCAAACGCGGTTCGTCCGAGCAGAGCGTGATAGCCGCTACGAAACGGGACTATGTCGAAGATTAACTCTTCGCTCCGGAAATTATCCAGGGATCCAAAGACCACTTCCAGTGTGACTGAGCCTGTACAGTTGGCTTCCACTCCTGGTATGACACCTTTAAAGGTTGTCTTTGTAGGTTTAATCCTTGAGGGCTCTATGCCCATTTTGCGCACTGTATCCTGATAAAGCAGGTTCAGGCTACTGCCGCCGTCCATCAGGACTCTCGTGAGGTGAAATCCATCGACGATTGGGTCTAAAACCAATGCGGCGAATCCGCCATGGCGTATGCTAGTCGGATGGTCTGTTCAATCGAAAGTGATCGGACAAGAGGACCATGGATTGAACTTCGGGGCGACTGGCTCCATCGCATAGACGTCCCTTAGTGCGCGTTTCCTCTCCCTCTTGGGTATATGGGTCGCGTATATCATATTCACCGTCCGCACTTGTGGGGGAAAACCCTTCTGTCCTCTATTGTTCGGCGGTCGGGTCTCTTCCTCGTCGTCGCTGTTTAGCCTCTTGTCATTGTTTTCGGCAATTAACTTGCCGGCCTGCTTGAACACCCAACAATCTCTATTAGTGTGGTTAGCTGGCTTTTCAGAGGTGCCATGTATCTGGCATAAGCGGTCGAGTATTCGGTCCAAATTGGACGGACCCGGAGTGGTTCTTTTGAATGGCTTCTTCCGCTGACCGGGTTTAGAGCCTCAGAATCCGGCGTTGACTGCCATATCCTCCTTATCGTCGCCGTTAATGCGGCGTTTGTTTTTGTTTCGACGTGACCTGCCGTTGTTGTCCTTAGTATCCGGACTGCCAGAATTTTTACAGAGATTGTTGCTGCGAGCTAGCCAGCTGTCCTCTCCCGTGCAAAAGCGGGTCATTAACGATGTGAGGGCTGCCATGGATTTCGGCTTTTCCTGCCCCAGGTGCCGGGCTAGCCATTCGTCCCGGATGTTATGTTTGAAGGCTGCAAGGGCCTCTGCATCCGGACAATCGACGATTTGATTTTTCTTCGTCAAGAACCGTGTCCAGAATTGTCTGGCCGATTCGTCTGGCTGCTGAATGATGTGGCTTAGGTCATCGGCGTCTGGTGGTCGCACATATGTGCCTTGGAAGTTATCAAGGAACGCGGCCTCCAGGTCTTCCCAACACCCAATTGACTCTGCGGGCAAGCTGTTAAGCCAATGCCGAGCTGGTCCTTTAAGCTTGAGTGGGAGATACTTGATGGCGTGGAGATCGTCGCCGCGGGCCATATGGATGTGGAGAAGATAATCTTCTATCCAAACCGCGGGTCTGTTGTGCCATCGTAGGATTCAATGTTTACGGGTTTAAACCCTTCAGGGATTTGATGATCCATTACTTCGTCAGTGAAGCATAGCGGGTGTGCGGCCCCTCTGTATTGAGCAATATTGCGACGCAGCTCGAGAGAGCGCTGTCTGCTGTGCTCGGCCCGGCCGGGGTTATTGTATCCGGCGCGACGGTATTCGTCGTGGGTTGTGGGGCGCCCACGTGATCCGTAGATGGATCTGGATTGTCTTGCTTTGTCCTCCAATATCTCTCGCAAGTCCGGCGCGTTCCCTCTTGGCTTCGTACTTTTGGAGCGATGCCGGGGTACGGTCTTGGCTGGGGGCCTGGATGCCTCTCTGTCACGACCACGGGGTGGTCGGTCAGCCATATCGTGCGCTGGTGATGGAGGTATGTATGCTTCCTCCTCTAATCGGGGGAGCAGCTTGTGTCTTGGGTAGCTTTTGGAGGGGCGTTTGAGTTTATACTCTTCGGCCGCGAGGACCTCGGTCCATCGATCGGCCAGCAGGTCCTGATCAGCTTGAAGCTGTTGCTGCTTTTTCTTTAGGCTGTTTGCTGTGGCGATAAGCCTGCGCTTGAAACGCTCTTGTTCGACGGGATCCTCAGGTACGACGAATTCGTCATCGTTGAGGCTTGCTTCATCTTCGGAGGGAGGCATATAGTTATGATCCTCAACCTCTTCGTCTGCCGCCCTCTCGTGAGGGCTTGCTTCTGCATCCTCCTGCGCTGAGTCTTGCTGGAGGGGATTGTCTTCGGCACTCTCTGGGGTATTATTATCTCCTGTGCCGGAATCTCCATTCTTGTTGTGGCGGGATTTAGAGCGGCGCCGCTGACGCCGGCGTTTGGGCTGCTTCTTTAAAGAGTCTGCCTCCGCTGTTTCTTCGCCGTCCCCATCTTTTGGGGTATCCACCATGTATATGTCATATGACGAAGTGGTTTTCCAGTGCCCTGTGGGCGCTGGTTCCAGTTCGTCTTCGGCATCATCGTCCATAGCGTCGATGTCTTCGGAGTCGTAGTCTAGCATGTCGGTTAGATCGTCGACAGTGGCTACAAAGTGGGCGGTGGGTGGGCTCTGAATTTCTTCGTCGTCCGTACCCCAACCATCCTGGCCATAGTTCGGCCAGGGCTCTCCTGATAACGAGAGATGCTTTAGTGAATTCAGGATATCGCCAAAGGGCGAGTATTGGAAGATGTCCGCGGCGGTGAATTCCATAACCGGCGCCCAATCCGATTTGATTGGTAGGGGTGCGGGAGGTTCGGAGTCCGGCAAGGAGTCCGGCACCTCGGAATCACAAAT
Organism: Triticum timopheevii; assembly: GCA_963921465.1. Classification (NCBI taxonomy): domain Eukaryota; kingdom Viridiplantae; phylum Streptophyta; class Magnoliopsida; order Poales; family Poaceae; genus Triticum; species Triticum timopheevii. The sequence continues at coordinate 649,238,673 of OY997274.1, forward strand.
TTCGCGGGGGACGAGATTATTGTTCGGCTCCATCGCCGTGGAAGTTGAAGCCCCCGAGGCGGTGTCTATCCACCGATCCTCTATCCGGGCGATCATCTCCGGACTAATGGCCGGAGCGGATTCGTGTACGGCCACCAAGGCACTGTTCGGCGGCAGAGCTAGATCATGCCCATCGCAACAGTGCGGCGCGCTTGGCTGTGGCTCGGGTCCGTCGAAGATCAAGTCTCCGTGGACATCGGCCGTGAAGTTTAGGCTTTCGAATCTGACCTGACGGCCAGGGGCGTAGCTTTCGATCTGCTCCAGATGGCCAAGCGAATTAGCCCGCAGTGCGAAGCCGCAGAATACGAAGATCTGTCCGGGGAGAAAAGTCTCACCCTGGACAGCATTGTTGGTTGAAGATGCCATCAAGCCTATCGGTGACGACACAGAGGAACTCTCAATGAAAGCACCAATGTCGGTGTCAAAACCGGCGGATCTCGGGTAGGGGGTCCCGAACTGTGCGTCTAGGCGGATGGTAACAGGAGACGAGGGACACGATGTTTTACCCAGGTTCGGGCCCTCTCGATGGAGGTAAAACCCTACGTCCTGCTTGATTAATATTGATGATATGGGTAGTACAAGAGTGGATCTACCACGAGATCAAGGAGGCTAAACCCTAGAAGCTAGCCTATGGTATGATTGTTGTAATGTATGTTGTCCTACGAACTAAAGCCCTCCGGTTTATATAGACACCGGAGGAGGCTAGGGTTACACAGAGTCGGTTACAATGGTAGGAGATCTACATATCCGTATCGCCAAGCTTGCCTTCCACGCCAAGGAAAGTCCCATCCGGACACGGGACGGAGTCTTCAATCTTGTATCTTCGTAGTCTTGGAGTCCGGCGGACGATGATAGTCCGGCTGTCCGGACACCCCCTAGTCCAGGACTCCCTCAGCGCTCTCCACCTCAAACTTGGTGGCGGACAGTCTGTCGGCATCCTCCGTTGGAGGAGTATCCGGCCCGCGCCTTGCGCTTGCCTCCCCCTCTAGACCGGGCGCTGGAGCCTGGCTGGTATAGGTCGGATCGGCAACCTCTACGCCCGCAGTCCGGCGGGTGCTCTTTTTCCTGCAAAAATCATGAGCACTCAGACGCTTCCTAGGAACGTTGCTCTGAATATTTAAATACGAGCTATACCTTTGCGGCGACATTCCAGTCCGTGCCGCGCTCCTTTTACGCCTGCTGGTCCGGACTGGCCTTTGTTGGTCAGCCGCCGCGGGCTCGGCTTCCCTCCTTAAAGGCGCTTCCTGTAAAACACCATCGTTCGCGAAGGTCAGAAGGCAAGGAAGAAATAATGGTGTCCGGACCTCGGTCACAATCACCTGGAAAGCCGGATATAATCCGGGGTAGTCCGCCGTAATGGCGACTAAAGCATTATCCATGCTGAGCTGGTGGAACACCCCGTCAATCAGCTCCACCTTGATATCCGGATCCTCTTCGGAGGCCGGATCCTGGGATCTCTTCGGATCCTCGGGTTGCGGAGCTGGACTTACCATGTCCTCCACAATCCGGCGCAGTTCCTGCGCCGAAGACATAAAGTAAGAAGCTTAAACTTTGAAAGCATGGGTTGATCCCTTAAAAGTGTTCACTTACCCAGCCCCGAGGGTTATTCATGGAAAACCCATTTAAGGGCTTCGTCCGAAGGAAGTCCTCCTTCTCCCCCTTGTACAGGCCGGACAGGATCTGCACCAGATCCTCGGTCGAATCCGGCCCTTTGCGGCCATGGCGGGTGGCATCGTCTTCCCCGTTGAAATCCCACATGGGGTGGCCCCTGTATTGCAATGGCTGTACCCCCCACATGATGCATGTTGCCATGACTCCAATCATGGTCAACCCAGAATGGGCTAATAATCTTATTCGGCCCATCAGGTAATGGACGCTCTTGTCTTCCTCCAGTTGGGGGCTCCGCGGGCGCCAACTAAGGCGTTTCTTCAGAGGAGCAATACTGAACTCCGGGAGGCCGACCTGGACTGGGTCCGGCAGCGGAGCGTCTTCTATGTAAAACCATTCCGAGGGCCAGTCTTCGGACGCCTTCTTAGGGGTTCCGGATGGATGTCCGGTCCCGGCAATGCGCCATACTTCGGCGCCGCCCACTTGATATATAGATCCCTCGTGAGAACGGGGTACGAGGCAGAACAACCTCTTCCACAGCGCAAAATGGGGCTCGATGCCCAGGAATAGCTCGCAAAGAGCTACGTAACCCGCGATATGCAGGACAGAGGCGGGTGTAAGGTGATGGAGCTGGAGTCCGTAGAACTCCAGGAGCCCGCGGAGGAACGGATGTATAGGAAATCCGAGTCCCCTTATCAGATAGGGGACGAAGCATACCTGCTCCCCTTTGTTGGGACTTGGGGTAACCTCCGCTTGCTTCCCACCTTGGTAGGTGGCCAGCCCGGCTCGAACCGGGACCATGAAGGCCGGAGGAAGATATCCCCCCGCTTGGAGCTTCACTAGCTCGTTGTGTGGAATAGAGCATCTCCTCCAATCTCCTGGCAGTGGGCTGGGTGCACGAGAAGAGGAGCCGCACTGACGGTCCATGATGGAATGGATTTTTGGGTCAAAGGCGCTCCGATGAGGACTCGCGGAAGGAAGGTGGTGTGATTTGGATCTGGATTCTTGCCTCTCTTATAGGCGGATTATTTGCGCGGTAGGGGGTAAAACGTTAAAGATACCCTAGCTTTTCGCATTCGTGTGACGCGTGGAAGAAGGTCATTATTGGGCAGAGAAGCCAAGAAGCGCAACATTAATGAGGAAGCCGGACACTGTTCGGCAGGTACATGGAACTTGAAGGAGAACCCGCCTTGCAACGCCGAAGACTACATACGCGCTGGACTTATCGTCATTGAAGCCTGGTTCGGGGGCTACTGAGGGAGTCCTGGACTAGGGGGTGTCCGGACAGCCGGACTATCATCGTCCGCCGGACTCCAAGACTACGAAGATACAAGATTGAAGACTCCGTCCCGTGTCCGGATGGGACTTTCCTTGGCGTGGAAGGCAAGCTTGGCGATACGGATATGTAGATCTCCTACCATTGTAACCAAATCTGTGTAACCCTAGCCTTCTCGGTGTCTATATAAACCGGAGGGCTTTAGTCCGTAGGACATAACCTCCATTACAACATTCATACCATAGGCTAGCTTTTAGGGTTTAGCCTCCTTGATCTCGTGGTAGATCTACTCTTGTACTACCCATATCATCAATATTAATCAAGCAGGATGTAGGGTTTTACCTCCATCAAGAGGGCCCGAACCTGGGTAAAACATCGTGTCCCTCGTCTCCTATTACCATCTGCCTAGACGCACAGTTCGGGACCCCCTACCCGAGATCCGCCGGTTTTGACACCGACATCCATGGTCAGGAAACTGTAACCATCTGTTGATCAACGAGCTAGTCAACTAGAGGCTTACTAGGGACATTGTGTTGTCTATGTATCCACACATGTATCTGAGTTTCCTATCAATACAATTATACCATGGATAATAAACGATTATCATGAACAAGGAAATATAATAATAACCAATTTATTATTGCCTCTAGGGCATATTTCCAACAGTCTCCCACTTGCACTAGAGTCAATAATCTAGTTCACATCGCCATGTGATTAACACTCACAGGTCACATCGCCATGTGACCAACATCCAAAGAGTTTACTAGTGTCATTAAACTAGTTCACATCATCATGTGATTAAGACTCAATGAGTTCTGGGGTTTGATCATGTTTTGCTTGTGAGAGAGATTTTAGTCAACGGGTCTGCAACATTCAGATCCGTATGTACTTCGAAAATCTCTAGGTCATATTGTAATGCTGCTTCCAGGCTCCACTTGGAGCTATTCCAAATGGTCGCTCCACTATACGTATCCGGTTTGCTACTCAGAGTCACTCGATAGGTGTTAAAGCTTGCATCGACGTAACCCTTTACGCCAAACTCTTTATCACCTCCATAGTCGAGAAACATGTCCTTATTTACTCCAAGGACAATTTTTTTTGACTACTGTCCAATGATCCATTCCTGGATCATTCTTGTACCCCTTGACTGACTCATGGCAAGGCACACTTCCGGTGCGGTACACAGCATAGCATACTATAGAGCCTACGTCTGAAGCATAGAGGACGACCTTCGTCCTTTTTTTTCTCTATTCTGCCGTGGTCTAGCTTTAAGTCTTAACTTCATACCTTACATCTCAGGCAAGAACTCCTTCTTTGACTGATCCATCTTGAACACCTTCAAGATCATGTCAAGGTATATGCTCATTTGAAAGTACTATTAAGTGTTTTGATCTATCCTTATAGATCTTGATGCTCAATGTTCAAGCAGCTTAATCCAGGTTTTCTATTGAAAAACACTTTCCAATAACCCTATATGCTTTCCAGAAATTCTACATCATTTCTGATCAACAATATGTCAACAACATATACTCATCAGAAATTCTATAGTGCTCCCACTCACTTCTTTGGAAATACAAGTTTCTCATAAACTTTGTATAAACAAAATCTTTGATCATCTTATCAAAGTGCATATTCCAACTGCGAGATGCTTACTCCAGTCCATGGAAGGATCGCTGGAGCTAGCATACCTTTTAGCATCCTTAGGATCGACAAAACCTTTTTGATTTTATCACATACAACCTTTCCTTACGAAAACTGGTAAGGAAACTCGTTTTGACATCCATCTGCCAGATTTCATAAATGCAGCTAATGCTAACATGATTCCGACGGACTTAAGCATCGCTACGGATGAGAAAATCTCATCGTAGTCAACTCCTTGAACTTGTGAAAAACTCTTCGCCACAAGTCGAGCTTCATAGACGGTGACATTACCGTCCACGTCCGTCTTCTTCTTAAAGATCCATTTATCTCAATGGCTTGCCGATCATCGGGTAAGTCCACCAAAGTTCATGCTTTGTTATGATACATGGATCCTATCTCGGATTTCATGGCTTCTAACTATTTGTCGGAATTTGGGCCCACCATCGCTTCTCCATAGCTCGTAGGTTCATTGTTGTCTAGCAACATGACCTTCACGACAGGATTACTGCACCACTCTGAAGCAGTACGCATCCTTGTCACCCTACGAGGTACGGTAGTGACTTGATCCGAAGTTTCATGATCACTATCATAAGCTTCTACTTCAATTGGTGTAGGTGCCACAGGAACAACTTCCTGTGCCCTGCTACACACTAGTTGTAGTGATGGTTCAATAACCATATCAAGTCTCCACCATCCTCCCACTCAACTTTTCGAGACAAACTTTTCCTCGAGAAAGGACCCGATTCAAGAAACAATCCCTATTGCTTTCGGATCTGAATTAGGAGGTATACCCAACTGTTTTTGGGTGTCCTATGAAGATGCATTTTATCCGCTTTGGGTTCGAGCTTATCAACCTGAAACTTTTTCACATAAGCATCGCAGCCCCAAACCTTTAAGAAATGACAGCTTAGGTTTCTCTAAACCATAGTTCATACGGTGTCACCTCGACGGAATTACGTGGTGCCCTATTTAAAGTGAATGTGGTTGTCTCTAATGCCTAACCCATAAACGATAGTGGTAATTCGATAAGAGACATCATGGTACGCACCATATCCAATAGGGTGCAACTATGATGTTCGGAAACACCATCAAACTATGGTGTTCCAGGCGGTATTAATTGTGAAACAATTTCCACAATGTCTTAATTGCGTGCCAAAGCTCGTAACTCAGATACTCATCTCTATGATCATATCATAGACATTTTATCCTCTTGTCACGATGATCTTCAACTTCACTCTGAAATTACTTGAACCATTTAATAATTCAGACTTGTGTTTCATCAAGTAAATATACTCAACATCTACTCAAATCATCTATGAAGTAAGAACATAACGATATTCACTGCATGCCTCAGCACTCATTGGACTGCACACATCAAAATGTGTTACTTCCAGCAAGTTGCTATCTTGTTCCATCTTACTGAAAATGAGGCTTTTCAGTCATCTTGCCCATGTGGTATGATTTGCATATCTCAAGTGATTCAAAATCAAGTGAGTCCAAACGATCCATCTGCATGGAGTTTCTTCATGCATATACACCAATAGACATGGTTCGCATGTCTCAAACTTTTCAAAAACGAGTGAGTCCAAAGATCCATCAACATGGAGCTTCTTCATGCGTTTTATACCAATATGACTTACATGGCAATGCCACAAGTAAGTGGTACTATCATTACTATCTTATATCTTTTGGCATGAAAATGTGTATCACTACGATCGAGATTCAATAAACCATTCGTTTCAGGTGCAAGACCATTGAGGTATTATTCAAATAAACAGAGTAACCATTATTCTCCTTAAATGAATAACCGTATTGCGATAGACATAATCCAATCATGTCTATGCTCAACGCAAACACCAAATCTCGATGGTAGAGGGAGCGTGCGATGCTTGATCACATCAACCTTGGAAATACTTCCAACACATATCGTCAGCTCACCTTTAGCTAGTCTCCGTTTATTCCGTAGCTCTTTTATTTCGAGTTACTAACACTTAGCAACCGAACCGGTATCTAATACCCTGGTGCTACTAGGAGTACTAGTAAAGTACACATTAACATAATGTATATCCAATATACTTCTATCGACCTTGCCAGCCTTCTCATCTACCAAGTATCTAGGGTGGTTCCGCTTCAGTGCCCGTTCCTCTTATTACAGAAGCACTTAGTCTCGGTTTTGGGTTCAACCTTGGGTTTCTTCACTAGAGCAGCAGCTGATTTGCCGTTTCATGAAGTATTCCTTCTTGCCCTTGCCCTTCTTGAAACTAGTGGTTTCACCAACCATCAACAATTGATGCTCCTTCTTGATTTCTACTTTCGCGGTGTCAAACATCGCGAATACCTCAAGGATCATCATATCTATCCCTGACATGTTATAGTTCATCACGAAGCTCTAGCAGCTTGGTGGCAATGACTTTGGAGAAACATCACTATCTCATCTGGAAGATCAACTCCCACTCGATTGTAGTGATTGTTGCACTCAGACAATCTGAGCACAAGATCAACGATTGAGCTTTTCTCCCTTAGTTTGCAGGCTAAGAAAATCGTCGGAGGTCTCATACCTCTTGACGTGGGCACGAGCCTGAAATCCCAATTTCAGCCCTCAAAAACATCTCATATGTTCCGCGACGTTTCGAAAACGTCGTTGGTGCCTCAACTCTAAACCGTTTAACTGAACTATCATGTAGTTATCAAAACGTGTATGTCCGATGTTCGCAATATCCACAAACGACGTTTGGGGTTCAGCACACTGAGTGGTGCATTAAGGACATAAGCTTTCTACTGTCCGCATAATCGCTACTGTCAACTTTCAACTATATTTTCTCTAGGAACATATCTAAACAGTGGAACTAAAGCGCGAGCTTACGACATAATTTGCAAAGATCTGTTGACTATGTTCAGGATAATTAAGTTCATCTTATGAACTCCCACTCAGATAGACATCCCTCTAGTCATCTAAGTGATTACATGATCCGAGTCAACTAGGCCGTGTCCGATCATCACGTGAGACGGACTAGTCATCACCGGTGAACATCTTCATGTTGATCGTATCTACTATACGACTCATGCTTGACCTTTCGGTCTCTGTGTTCCGAGGCCATGTCTGTACATGCTAGGCTCGTCAAGTTAACCTAAGTGTTTTGCATGTGTAAAACTGTCTTACACCCGTTGTATGTGAATGTAAGGATCTATCACACCCGATCATCACGTGGTGCTTCGAAACGACGAACTTTAGCAACGGTGCACAGTTAGGGGAGAACACTTCTTGAAATTGTTGTAAGGGATCATCTTATTTACTACCGTCGTTCTAAGTAAAAAAGATGCATAAACATAATAAACATCACATGCAATTATATAGTAGTGACATGATATGGCCAATATCATATAGCTCCATTGATCTCCATCTTCGGGGCTCCATGATCATCATCGTCACCGGCATGACACCATGATCTTCATCATCATGATCTCCATCATCGTGTCTTCATGAAGTTGTCTCGCTAACTATTACTTCTACTACTATGGCTACCAGTTAGCAATAAAGTAAAGTAATTACATGGCGTTGTTTAATGACACGCAGGTCATACAATAAATTAAGACAACTCCTATGGCTCCTGCCGGTTGTCATACTCATCGACATGCAAGCCGTGATTCCTATTACAAGAACATGATCAATCTCATACATCACATATCATTCATCACATTCTTCTTGGCCATATCACATCACATAGAATACCCTGCAAAAACAAGTTAGACGTCCTCTAATTGTTGTTTGCATGTTTTACGTGGCTGCTATGGGTTTCTAGCAAGAACGTTTCTTACCTACGCAAAAACCACAACGTGATATGTCAATTGCTATTTACCCTTCATAAGGACCCTTTTCATCGAATCCGTTCCGACTAAAGTGGGAGAGACTGGCACCCGCTAGCCACCTTATGCACCAAGTGCATGTCAATCGGTGGAACTTGTCTCACGTAAGTGTACGTGTAAGGTCGGTCCGGGCCGCTTCATCCCACAATACCGTCGAAACAAGATTGGACTAGTAACGGTAAGCATATTGAACAAAATCAACGCACACAACTACTTTGTGTTCTACTCGTGCAAAGAATCTACGCAATAGACCTAGCTCATGATACCACTGTTGGGGAACGTAGCAGAAATTCAAAATTTTCCTACGAGTCACCAAGATCTATCTATGGAGAGACTACAACGAGGGGAAGGAGAGTGCATCTACATACCCTTGTAGATCGCTAAGCGGAAGCATTCAAGAGAACGGGGTTGAAGGAGTTGTACTCGTCGTGATCCAAATCACCGGAGATCCTAGTGCCGAACGGACGGCACCTCCGCGTTCAACACACGTACAACCCGGTGACGTCTCCCATGCCTTGATCCAGCAAGGAGAGAGGGAGAGGTTGAGGAAGACTCCATCCAGCAGCAGCACAACGGCGTGGTGGTGGTGGAGGAGCGTGGCAATCCTGCAGGGCTTCGCCAAGCACCGCGGGAGAGGAGGAGTACTTGGGAGAGGGGGAGGGCTGCGCCAGGGGAAGCGTGAAGCTCCCATGTGCCTCCCCACTATATATAGGGGTGGAGGGGGCTGGTTTCTTGCCCTCCAAGTCCATTGGGGCGTTGTCAAAGGTGGGAGGAAAGAAATCTCATCATTTCCTTCCCCACCGATTGCTACCCCCCCCCCCCTTTTAGGGATCTTGATCTTAGCCCTTTGGGATATGATCTTATTCCTTCTAAGGGGGGATCTTGGTGCGCCTTGACCAGGGGTGTGGGGCCTTGCCCCCACTACCCACGTTCATGTGGGTCCCCCCATGCAGGTGGGCCCCACTCCGGAACCTTCTAGAACCTTCCCGGTACAATACCGAAAAATCCCGAACATTTTCCGGTGGCCAAAATAGGACTTCCCATATATAAATCTTTACCTCCGGACCATTCCGGAACTCCTCGTGACGTCCGGGATCTCATCCGGGACTCCGAACAACATTCGGTAACCACATACAAACTTCCTTTATAACCCTAGCGTCATCGAACCTTAAGTGTGTAGACCCTACGGGTTCGGGAGACATGTAGACATGACCGAGACGTTCTCCGGTCAATAACCAACAGCGGGATCTGGATACCCATGTTGGATCCCACATGTTCCACGATGATCTCATCGGATGAACCACGATGTCAAGGACTCAATCGATCCCATATACAATTCCCTTTGTCTAGCGGTATTATACTTGCCCGAGATTCGATTGTCGGTATACCGATATCTTGTTCAATCTCGTTACCGGCAAGTCTCTTTACTCGTTCCGTAACACATCATTCCGTGATCAACCCCTTGGTCACATTGTGCACATTATGATGATGTCCTACCGAGTGGGCCCAGAGATACCTCTCCGTTTACCGGAGTGAAAGATCCCAGTCTCGATTCGTGCCAACCCAACAGACACTTTCGGAGATACCTGTAGTGCACCTTTATAGCCACCCAATTACGTTGTGGCGTTTGGTACACCCAAAGCATTCCTACGGTATCCGGGAGTTGCACAATCTCATGGTCTAAGGAAAAGATACTTGACATTGAAAAGCTTTAGCATAACGAACTACACGATCTTTGTGCTAGGCTTAGGATTGGGTCTTGTCCATCACACCATTCTCCTAATGATGTGATCCCGTTATCAACGACATCTAATGTCCATGGTCAGGAAACCGTAACCATCTGTTGATCAACGAGCTAGTCAACTAGAGGCTTACTAGGGACATGGTGTTGTCTATGTATCCACACATGTATCTGAGTTTCCTATCAATACAATTATAGCATGGATAATAAACGATTATCATGAACAAGGAAATATAATAATTCCGGTTGAGTGCCTACGCGGAGGTGAGGTCCGGGTCGTTGCCGAACCATTCCGGCGCCACGTCCGTCTTGGCGAACGCGGAGCAGCGATCGACATTGTGTCGGTCATATCTCGCCTGCTGCCTCGCCACGCGCTCCACCTCGGATACCACTGCTCGAGAGCCGGAGGCATTGCCGTAAACATCTCTCCAAGCTGGTGGAGGATGCAGCCATGCCCCTTCATGATGGCGGGCGGTAGCTCCTCCTTTATCGGGCGGCGGTGGCGTCATAGTTTTGACGAGGGTCCACCGCATAGTGGCTGTGCGGCGGGTGCAATGCCAGCTCGTCCTTCACGCGATGGAGGTACTAGGGGACGCCTAATCCTTCTTCGCGCGACCGCCGATGTGGACGCCACGGTTGCGTGGCAGGGACGTCGGCTAGTCCTACACCTACCAGAGTGGGGATGCCGACTCCCGCTTCACATGGACGCGTGGCGAGGATGGTGGATCCTCCTTCATGTGGCCTGGCGATGGTGGCATCAGGCCCATCTGACGGAGTGAACACTTAGTCATGATCTACATCTGCCGGATGAATTATTCGTCTGTCAGACTCGTCTTCGAGAGGAGACGGGGCCGGTGCTTCGGCTGGTCTTCCACATCGCCGGAGGAGATGACTATCTCCTCCTTATTGGAGGCGCCCGGTGTTGTGATGCAAATGGTCACGGAGAGCAAGGGCGGTAGCGCCACCCGCCGATGCAGAGAACCAGGACTTCGGCATCGACAGTGGGCTCAGGGAGGAGGAAGGGCTCGGTGGAGGTGACGGGGAGGAGGACGAAGACAGTGCTTGGGGAGGGGGAGTGCAGCTCCGTGCATTGCCGACGCACGGCTTAAATAGCCGCGACCAAGACAGGCTAACCGGCGGTCAGCGTGCTTCAACGCGGCACAGTGGCCGGATTTAGTTTCTCGGGATGCGACTCCCGCATTGAAGTGGCGACGCTCGACGGGTCGCATCTATTCGGGCTGCCTAACCGTCTGGTCAAATCGCAGGCATCAATGCTGGATGCTCTAGGCCGGCATGAATGCGACGTGGCAAGCGAGACGAGCGTTTGATGGACATTGTGGGAGAGGTGGGTGAGATTTTTTGTGGGCCAGGGCGGTAAACACCAGACGTGGCAGCGGTCCGGACGCCCACAACCCCCCCCCCCCCCCCCCCCTAGTTTTTGTCTGTTTTGCTGGAAAAAGTATGTCCAGACTGCCCCGCGGACCAGTACATGCCCGCGTTGGATGGCACAACACGTCCGGACTATGAAATCCAGACGTATGCGGGCAGTTTGAGAGTCGGCGATTAGAGAGCCCTCATATCAAGTATAGACAATTGCATTACATCACCCATCTCTCAAGTTAATTTTTTCCATAGATTATGTCAGTTTGATCATGTTCATGTTAAGGTTGCATTCACAATCAAAATATTATCATTTTATTATCTACCTACTCGAGGAGGAGTATGGCTTAAGCTACAATTTTTGGCACTACACGCATCTACAATTTTTATCATTTTATTCTCATACGACCTATACGCATCTATAATTCTTTTTTCTTGTTTCATGATATAATTATATAACTTTTGGCACTAATTTTATTATCTTTCTAGACTAAACTATTAATTCAGTGCCTAGGGCAGTTGGTGCTTTTCTATTGTTTTTGGACTTTTTAGGAAAATGAATTTTATGGAGATAAAAATGAGGAAATAAATATTAATAGAAGTTTCATGTCGAGAGGCTTCTAAGCAGCACCACAAACAGCCAAGGGCCTCACGTGAACAGGTGGTTGTCACGTGGTGAGGGGCCGACACCTTTATATTGACCTAAAAATAATAATAGAGGATTTTTTTTCCCCGCCGCCACACATGCATGATTGTGATCCATATGATGTAATATTTATGGTATGTTTATTGCAGTGTGATGAGTTGTCACTTTATGATCCGATTTATATATGTTTTCATTGATTCATACGAGTTCTTTGCTGCATAATTTATAGACGTATATGCTCCCTGATCTATTAGTGTCAAACTAACCATGCTTAGATAAATGATCTCTAAGAGGGAGTTGTGTATGTTAGTTAGGTTCAATTTTTTTTACCGAAGTGAGAGGAAGTGGAGAAGGCTTGTATTGTGTTATTGCCACTTAGGATAAATGTAGTTGTTCTTTAAACATCAGGTGAATATAATATATTATATCTACATCATGTCACCATACTTACTGCAAAACTATGGTCTACTTAATACTCCCTCCGTCCCAAAATACTTGTCAGAAAAATGAATAAAAATGAATGTATCTAAAACTAAGATATGTCTAGATACATCCATTCCTTCGACAAGTATTTTCGGACGGAGGGAGTACTTTGAGATGCATATTGGATGGCGATCTTGGAGTGGAGCTATTGATGAAGCTGAATTAGTAGTCTATACGGACATCGTGCCTATATGAAATTATGCCATGTATGACCATAATCATAAAAACTGCAATTTAATCAATACAGAGTTGTAATTTGTTCTTTTTTTGCCAGAGTTGTAATTTGTTCACCATGCCATTTTATCTTTTAGGAGGGCTGTCAATAGTTAAACTATGGATTTCGAGCCATTCATTGATGTTACTTTCCACCTTGATCAATGTTCTTTTAATCCTATTTTAAATCTGAATTTATTTTCTTTAGTTGGAATCACTACTTCCAAAAACAAGGTACATTAATTCTTGTAAGACTGGCATTCTTATAGTTTCGTTGGAGGCCAAATCAGAGTTCTGTTTTTAGAAAAAATTCCAGGGAGTTGCTACATGTGCAGACAACACATGCACGAACGTACCGTAGGGAACTGTCCTCCGCCGTGCAGCTCAAGAAATCTTTGCTTGGTCAAGCAGATGTGCCAAGGAGGCTCGGAAACAAACTCTGATTGACTGGGGGATCATGTTGAACCGTCTGGATGTAGCTTAATTCCTAGCTTTTTATTCTTCTCCTTGCACCCCCCTCTCTCTCTCTCTTTCGCCTTCTCTGTAAATACTATGTAAAACAAAATCAATAAAATGAGTTCAGGCTGGCCTTGCCCGCCGTAGTTCCCTAAAAAAAAGGAACGTACCGTAGGGAAGGATGTGCTCTCTTCTACCACCAAGGCAAAGTTCTGTATTTCTGCGTGCATGTGTAGATAATGGTTGTAGCTCAAATAGTCCTACGAGTTCGGTAAAACTTAAGGTCACCCACCTAAGTAAAATTGCGGTTTGCTATGAACCTCTGCACTTTGGCCCCAAAACCTACCTAGATTAGAGAAAGAAATGGGCGATCGTGATATCATCTTCCGACATTCCAAAGATGTGTGATACAACCGTGTAGCTCGCCCTCGCATCGTCCCTAGGGCCGGCTCGGGCAGACTCCAGATCTCGACGCCGCCGACCCATTCCCCCGTGCTTCTTTCCCTCGCTGCCGCCAGTCATCCTCGATGGGCAAAGCCCCATGCTAGGTGGCGGTGGTGGGGCAGCCCCTGATCCCTCCCTTCCCTCCCTCCCCTCGTCCTCAACCCTTGCCCTTGGTCCCACTACCGATGGGGGCTCTTCCTTCGTGTCGTGGAGGGAGGTCGTCCAGTCCCCTAGAGGCCACAGACGAGCAGGGGCGCCAGACCTCACAGCCGTTGTCCTTCCTACGTGCCTGGTGGAGCACCATCCTCGAGCCCATCCATGGCCAGATCTGAGGCCGACGGGGCTTGCCGAAGTGGGGTTGGTCGTAGCTTGCGGGGCTGGGGTCGCCACCCTCCTCGTGAGGGGGGTCATGGCTGGGGGCTGATGATTGTCTCGCCCGGCCTCAGATCTGGGGTAGGGTGGATTCCGGGGAGCCTGATGCGCGGCCTAACCAGCAGGGTCGTGGCTGCAGTCTTCTGTGTGGGATGGTGCTCCCGTCTCCTGAGGGAGTTCTCTTGCAACTCTCCGTTGGGGTAGGGGGTGTCGGCGAGGGCTATGGTGGGTCTCTTCCATTGGTAAAGTCTGTGTTGTCCGGTGGCAGTATCGGGGCTAAGGGTCTCTCGGACGCCGGGGCGGCAGTCCTGGGTGGTGGACTGCAAGTGCGGCCTTTTGAAGGCATATTGGTGGTTGCTGTGGTGGTTGCTTTTCTGGTCATGCGGGCGATAGAGGATGCGGCTTTAGGTGATCCTAGTATCGGCGTTGCCTTGGCAGTGACGATTCCCAGATCGAGTTCTAGAGGTTTTGCTTCGTGGCGGCATGTCTTCGCTCGGGTTGGATAGGTGCTCGAGAGTCCTCGGTGTGGCGAGGTTGAGAGGCTCCAGGTGAAAGCCCTGTGCTTTGGCACCAGCGATGGTGATGCTCGTGGGTGTCGCATCCCTCTTGGGGGAGAGGGACGTCGTTGAGGTACCTCTCGCCAAGCCAGGGCTTCAGTGAAAACCCTTGACCGGTTTCTCGGTCTCGGCGGCGGCGGCACGTTGTGTCGTCTCCCTCTTGGGGACATCACCGTGAAGCTCGGGTTCCTCTAGTGCATCGCGCTGTCATCGGCCGGCATTTTATAGTCCTGCCTTCGAGCTCCCTCGGCGCTGGCATCGACGGATCCACTTGCCTCCTATTATTTACACGGTCCTCATTGGTTCCACTCGCGACCCTAGTTCTCCACAGGCAGGCTCGAGCAACACGATCAGGAGCGGGAGGGCAAGTGGTCCTCTCCAGCGAGAGCATGGTGTGAGTGGCAAAATGGGATCCGGTGATTTCCCTTGGCGACGAGTCTTCTTCCTTGTCGGTAGTCTAGGATGCTTTGTGGTAGGGTGTTGATTCTCGTATTTTCATGTTACATTTTTGATCTGTTTTGTAAGAGGATTTCCTCTTCACCTTGTATCGGTTCGGACTATTGCTTTATATATAAAGCAGGGCGAAAGCCTGTTTCAGCTACAAAAATATTTTGACGTTTCTACGAGTCAGAAAGACACAACTTCATAATGGAAGCCAAGAAACACAAGTGTTCAGTCAAACAAAAGGAAACACACCACAATAGGGGGTCTAGCAGCACAGAAGGCGCCACTGGCCCCTGGTGGCGAATGTGTTGTCATGCACCTGGCGGTGATGTCTGAGTTGCATCATTGACACCTGAGTACTGCCACATGGGAGTCTATCTTGCTTGGAGTGGATGGATCCTCGGGCTGACCCAGGTGGTGCAAGATTATTGCCGGCGAGCCTTTGGTTTTTGGGTTCCCCGATCTCATTAGGCGCTTGACATCATATGCCTCCTCATAGTACACCTTCGTCTTCCATCAGGTACGATGGTCGGCTGGCGCAACGGTATAGGGATGCAATCTATCACCGTTATTTAGCATGCGCTCATCGTTGTCGTAGAACCAACACTTTTGCCACCTCTTCACGGTCTCTAAGAATTTCATCTCAAAGTAGCCGACGCTCCCTTTCATCTGGATGTCAAGTTAGCCCTTTGTCATCACCATATATGGCTTTGCACAGATATTCTTCCACAAATCTCCAATGGGTCTGATGCCCAGAAAGCTCTCGGACAAATTAATCAAACACAGAATATGGACCAAACCATTTGAGGTAAGATGGTGAAGTTGTGTGTGGTAAACCGACGTAGGTCGCGCACAATGGATGGACAGGTGGCAAGAATCCCTACTCGATGAACTGGGTCATCACCACCCGCTTGTTTCCACATGGTGGTGGCTCCGATCCTATATCCGGGTCTGTGGTCCTCCACCTGATGGTATGGATGACCCTATTGGCGATAAGTCATTCAGCTAGTCTACCGTCACCATGACGAGTCTGACGACATCCAGTTTCACTTGATCCAGTCGTTAGGGGTGCTGGTGAAGGTCGAGGCGGCGACATTGCCTGCTTCCAACTTCTTGGTCTTGCTGGCCAGGGCGCAAGCACGGGAGGAAGTTGAGACGGTGACATTAAGAG
Organism: Triticum timopheevii; assembly: GCA_963921465.1. Lineage (NCBI taxonomy): Eukaryota > Viridiplantae > Streptophyta > Magnoliopsida > Poales > Poaceae > Triticum > Triticum timopheevii. The sequence goes on from OY997274.1 coordinate 649,255,008, forward strand.
GAAGAAGGAGACTGGATCCAGCCATCCATCAAAAGCTAGCCCCACATGTCTTGCTGGCCACGGACACTGATGCGGGAGCTAGCCATCAAAAGCTAGCCGCACATGTCCCGTTAAATTTCAAATGAAATTCAACAAAAATGAAAAAAAAATGATTCAAACTCAAACAAACTAAAGAATATTCATTCACACTTGGATGATTTTTACATAAAACTGGATGCTTTTCATCTAAACCGGAGCAAATTCATTATATTTAGACTTTTTTAACTAGACTGGACTCTAAACCTAGACTAAAATGACCGCTAACTCCCGTTCCCCATCTCCGTCCGACCGTGAGCCCTAAGGAATGAAGCCCTGCCCCCCCCCCCCCCCCCCCCCGCGCAGCCTTCTGCTGACATGTCTTCCACATGTCTGGCTGTCCACTCATCGGTCCGCCTGATGCCCCTGGAGGGATATGCTTCAGCGAGAGTGGAAGAATAGCCTTCGCTTCCCCCGTACCTTCCCTATGCCCGTCTAGTGCCCTCCACTTGCGTTAATCATAGATCAAGGTTGGCTTTTGGGGCGGGGGACGACAGTGGCCTGCGAAGAGGGCAAGCCACCGGTTGTGCCATCGGTGACGTGCCAGCGGTGACCTTCATGGGACCCATGCACCGATCTTCGGTTATCTACTTTTCCTCGCTATCAGCAATGGCCGCAGTCGTGTTGGCCTCCTCGTTGATCTCCATGACGCCGACTTCTTTCTCCGCCGACAGGGTGCAGTTCCGCGCACGTCGACAACACGTGGCGTGCAAGGAGCGGTACGACACTGCCTCGTCCACGGCAACAACTTTTCCCGTGCCGTTGTGCTCCACCATGAGCTGGCTTAGAGCAGCTACTTGCTAAACCACGCGCCGGCTTGGAGCGGTCACTTGCTCCTCCATGCGCCAGCCAGCAGCCATGCACATGGTACTTACGGCCTCGACCGGCGAGCGAGGTCGAGCAGCGAGTTGCCTAGCTTGTATCCGGCGGTCTCAGCGGGCCACCCAGCCAGCTTTTATGCGGCGAGGGAGGACGGTTTTGGGTGGGACATGGTAGTCAGAAGTGGACACGGCACAGGTTCACAGTGGCGGATCTAGGCCCCAAGTGGGGGGTGGCTGGGGCATGAGGCCCAACTCCTTTGTATATTGTACCACAATATTGTAGGAATTGCTACAATATACAAAGGGGGCTTGTGGCGGTCCACTGGGCTGGATCCAAGGGGGTTCGGACGCCCGCAACGCCCCCCCCCCCCCCCCCCCCCCACACACACACACACACACTTTGTTTTCGATTTGCGGAAAAAAGTGTGTCCAGACCGCCGAGCGGACCGATATAGGCCCATGTTGGATGGCAAAACATGTGGGCTCGGCAGGCCTTTATGATGCGCTCTTTGACCTCCTTTTGGACCTGAATGGCTCTTGACCTGCCTTCCGATTGGCTCTCGACAGTAGCCCTCGAGTCTGCCAGGGTCTCCTTATGAAGACGGACTAAATCATTCTTGAGAAACATCCAGACTGAACGCTGAAACGGAAATGCCCATGGAATGCTCGTAAAGAGGCCCTGACAAACTCCAAAGAACGCAACTGAAAGATAAACATGAACGAGTATCGAAACACACGGTGATATCCGACAATCTCCACGGAAGAGGTTGGCTAGTGGCCCGTATGAGGGCATATCATAAATTCCGAGTGAAAAGCTAAGGTGTCTGGGCTTATCCGGACTAAATGGTGCCAGCCACTGTCCACAGGTGGAAGCACCATTCATGCTTTGACTCAGAACCAAGTATATGTATAAGAGCCAAATACCACATGAATGTGTGTCGCTTCACATGATGATGAGCTTTCTTGAAAGTTCAAGTGGGATAAATTGGTAGGAATCACCCATCATTATCAGTGAAGATAATGTTGTTTGTATTACACAGATGCTGAGATGTTACAAAGAACAGTACTACAAAGCGTATTGTTTTGGAATTGTTTTCTTCTCATGAGTTACAAAGAGGCGGGAAGATAAATATTTTGCAAAGAAGTCATGCAGCAATATCGGTAATTTTTTTGCAAATCCTTACAAAGTTTTTCATTCAAGGGGGAGTTGGTATGGGATGACCTCATGATTTGCAATATTCATGAAAGTGCACCACTGAATGATAATCTGTTGGAGATCCCCGGATTTTTTATATTGCAACCTTACGAGTTTTTCCTAAATCATTTTTCATCAAAGGTCTTTAGTGAGGTAATAGTTATACAAGCATTCTGATATGTCATTTTCACTGTATTTTTCCACTGGGTTTCCGGATGGAGTTATGTTATGGAGCATTTCTCAAAGTGATAATTCTACATGGCCAAAGTGAATAATTCACTGTATTCTGATAAGAGGGACCATGTTAAAATTTGCCTTCATGTTATGTTATGGATGTATCCTAATACTTTTTCCTCAAGGTTTTTGAAGGAGCATTTCTCAAGGTGATAATTCTACATGGCCAAAGTGAATATTAGGGGGAGTGTTAGAAAGCAATTAACTTGTGTTAATTAGGTCCCTCACAAAACATCTGTGTTAGTTAGGGAATCTCTTCACTTGTATAAATCGATGGGCAAATAGAACCGCCGTCTCTTCTTTTTTGCCCCTCTAACCGACACGTCCACTGGACACATCTCCTAAGGGGGTATATATATTGTACAATCATCATCCTTAATGAGAACCGCTAGTGTTCATTTGCAACTAATCTCAAAACAAACTGGAAGGAAATGGAAGGGTACTCGTGTACGTATGTACCTGAAACCTTCCAGGAAGACTATCGCAGTTCCGACCCAGAAATCGTTTCCCAGGTACGCGGAGAAGCCGCCGAGCACGACCACCGTCGCCCAGATGAAAACCAGCGTGCCGATGGCGTTGGCCATCCTCTCTAGCAAGGCAATGAAGCGGACAAAGTCGTTGAGACATTTCTCAGCTCTCATCACCACTTCTAGGGCGTTTACTGCAGCTCAATAGCTGAGCTCACTCCGGTACGTCGCCGAGGCAACGGTAGTTTTAGCGTCGCGTCTCTTCCGATCTGGTCTTGGCACATAATGGCTTCCTGCTGACTAGCGCTAGCGTACTAGTACCGCTGGGCTTTCACGTGGGCCTCTCTAAAAGTGACAATGAGGGGTTTCTGTCCCGCCTCAAAAGTAGAATAAGGAATAAAAAAAGAGGGGCTTTGTTCTTTCCATTCCACCCCACGTCCCACCCAGGTCTATTTTGGTGCCGATGAAGCTACGTGCACGTTCCCAACAATTATTTTCGATTGTGAACTGCACATTATTGATGATAATTTGAGTGGCAATGCCATCCGCTACGTGGAAAAAGAATAAATGAAGAAACTTACAAATACCCAAGTGGTTCGTCGTGTCATGAAACTAGTAACCTCGATCCCTTACAAGATTTAGTTGGTAGCGTAACTTCTCTCACTCATATATGAAGTTAATTGTTAATTGTATAGGTTATTGAGGATTCAATGTCAGATAAACTGCGAAATCAAATGCTTCAATTCTTGTTGTCTTTTGCTCAGGATTTCGTCATTAGTTTCTTCTTTTTCTTTTTGGTAAGCATTTGACCGCCACTCATTTGTTGTTGTATATTGCCTTTTGCTACACTGAATTATGCATGCTATGAATTGCTGAACTATTACCAATATATTTTTATATGTTCAAAACTTCAAATAACATGCATTGTTGCGTCGATATAGTTAAGAGATATTGGGTTCCTTTTTTCCTTTAGTATTATGAAGCATTTGTGAATCCACAGTTCCCTTTAGATATGCCACCCAGTGGGTGTCTGATCAAATGGGGTTCCTTGCTGGGGTTCGGGTAGGCTAGTGGGCAGGTGAAGGGCATGGTGATAGGTTGGCATGCAAAAATGCTAAACCTATGAACAACACTTACGTAACTTACGTAATTTGCTAAAGCGCTAATCAAACTGCCCCCCCCCCCCCCCCTATTTCAAAGGCGGGCCCGTGCCCCCAACTAATGACTAATTAAAAACGGCCAAATCAGCAATTACATAAGGTACGTAAGAGTTGGTACGTAGGTGTAGCATTACTCGGTTGGCATGAGTCTTGAAGAGGCCGAACCAATGAAATCTGTATGGAATACCGCCTTTACTTGCCATAGATCTATCAATTGTTTGGACCGGCCCCATATTCTATTCCGATAAACTTCTGAACTGATAGTATCCTATTCTTACATGGAGTACCCATCGCTGCTAAAAAGGACGCAACAAAATGCAGAAATGAACACCATATATTTTTCTCGAATCACACAATGATGCCCCAGTATTTGAAAAAAAAACTTAATCTCATGCTGATAATTAGACTTCACACACGAGAGTAAGGAAATAACTAAGACAAACCAAAATAAAGAAATTTGACTCTGCCACGGTACAAGAAACAGGAAACGGTGACCATGGATGTTCAAAGCTACCTGTCGAAACTCCAAATACTTTTCTTCTCTTTTTTTCAAGAATTTCTAACATTTGCGCTATGGCAGAAACAATCTGCATAAGGCAATAAGTCGTGTTCATATTTATTTGTAAAGATATTACTTGTGTACATCTAGATTCAACTGCGGACCTATTATGGCTAGAACTAGATAGACATGCCTATGTCAAATCAACTTTAGATTGCAAATTTCACCCACACCATCAATGTTAATCATGAATTAGTCCATAAGAATCAGTATTGTGGTTTACACAGTCCTTGTTGTACTCTCAGTGCTATGAACTTAGAACATAACATAGCATACATCCGACGAGGATGCAGTGTACAAAGACGCAAGCACCGAGCTGGGGGTGGCCAACTGCGCCATTCAAAACATTCGATGGGTCGTCAGTTGCATGAACACTGAGTTTCTCCGTACTCAGGGCGCCCCCAAGCCGATGCATTGGATGCCGCGCAAAACGAGAAGGAGAGCCTCGTCTAGGCAAAGGACAAACTCCACTAAGAACATTGCAGGTAGCGTTATTTCTATGGAGATGCAATTTAGAGGCACGTCAATGACCCTATGTCATCTGAAGTGAAGTTGGAGAATCACAACATGCCTTGTCGGTGGCAAAGCCCTTATGGAATACTTGCAAGTGAGGTTTACGTTTTTCTCAGATGAATTATGTCTTCACCAACTTCCTTGTGCAGTTTTCGCTTTTGTTGTTGTTGTTGTTCAGGTTGCAGCAAGAGAAATCTAAAGTGTTTCAAAACTATCAAAGCCGATGGAACTTTAATTATCATAATTCAAACCTATTAATACCACGTGCAAGAACCTCTTGACTCGGGAAGATAATTTTGCATAGACTATATAAATGAATCGGAATTCTTACATTAGCAGGACATGCTACTTTTGCAAAAGCCTTGTTTGTTAGAGCTTGGGCTTCAAGTTTTTCTGCTTCTAGCCCCCCAAAAATCCAAAGGCCACCCAAGCGGCAAATTTGATGGATGGGCTATCGAGAAGCATCTCTCAAAAATGCACTGTGAAGGAAAAGCTCGTCCAGACCAGCTTCATGCATCTCCACTGCCTTCTCATCGCTCCACAAAAGCATGTCATCCAACTTCACGTAATTTACAATATAAATGCCACCCATATATATAACTAGAGAATACCCCATACGTTGCCACAGGAATTGGTTGTTGAAAATTGGGATGACAATATAAGAACAAAAATTAAAAATGTATGAATTGTTAAATTTGACTAGCACATATGCCCGTACATTGCAACGTGGATTTTTTTTGACATATATTAAAATTTAATGAGAATTATATGTGCAAAACACATTAGCAGGTCATGGAAAAGTTAATCCTTCAGTCATAGCTTATAGAGTATCTATACTTAAGTGTCAATCCTCCTGCAAAATCTCCATATGAAATGGAATACAAACTCTTGCACTGCACCCACATTTCAGTTTTTATGTTTGAGCACACTTTTTTTTGTACAGACTTCCTCGGGTGTCATTTGGCCACGGAATTTTTCAAGCACCTAAAACATTTGCTCACAATTGGATTTGCAAAGTTTCAGATTTTTTATTTGTTTTGCTAAGTTTTCTATTGTGGGTGTAGCAAGGATGCAATATCCTTGGCTGTAGAACAGCCAAAGTAGTGGCTGCACCCATGTTTGGTGGACCCACACCATGAACAGTAAAATCAGAAAAATAGATTTAAAAATATGAAACTTTGTGGCATTGAATATGAGCAAAAATGTTTTACAAGCTTGCAAAGTTTGGACGCCAAATAACATCGAATGATCTCCATATGAAATGAAATACAAACTCTTGCACTGCACCCATGTTTCGGATTTTATGTTTGAGCACACACTTTGTTTTTTTTTCGTACAGTTTTCCTAGGGTCTCATTTGGCCACGAAATTTGGGAAGCACCTAAAACATTTGCTCATAATTGGATTTGCAAAGTTTTGAAAAAAATTTGGTTTGTTTTGCTAAGTTTTTGATTGTAGGTGTAGCGGGGGTGCAATGTCCCTGGGTGTAGAACAGCCACACTCATTCTAAAACTCTAGTGGTTGTGTGGATTTTTCAGGCGTAGTACTCATTGTGCACAAAATAAGGGTCATTTTTATTACTAAAATCCTCACTTATTGGCATCCATAAAAAAATCTGCATGTTGAAATCCTATCCTACTGCTACAATTTTTAATTGACAAAATCAAGGAGACCAATAATTTTTTTAAGGTGACCCCAAATTGAAAACTTATTTTGTCAATGCGAGTTATTCTAAATATTTGGGGGTGCCCTATGTCTCGCATTAAGCGAGAGGAGCGAACCCTCGCTGAAGGCAAACGCCACTTGGGCAGGCTCAGGCACGCAGGATACAAAAAACACTCTTCAATAACACATATGAAAAATATTGAACAAGTATTTGAAAAAGTTGAATAACTATTAAAAATGTTGCAAAAGTATTTAAAAATGTTGAACAAATATTTGATAAATTTTGAATAAGTATTTAAAATGTTGATCAAGTATTTAAAAAATGTTGAATAAGTACTAAAAAATGTTGAATGAGTATTTGAAATATGTTGAATAAGCATTTGGACAATGTTGAACGTATATACGAAAAATGTTGATCACTTATTAAAAACAATGTTTTCCACCTATACAAAAATATAGACTGAAACCAAAAACAAACATAAGGATAACCAAAAAGTGGAGAAGAAAAAAGAAAACCAAGAAAAAAATTGAGAAGAAAAAATAAAGCAAAACAAGTATTTGAATTTTTTTTAATAAATATTTGAAATTTTTTGAATAAGTATTTGTGAAAATATTGATCATGTATATAATAGTGTTGAACAAGTATTTAAAAAAATGTTGAATTAGAATCAAAATAAACAAAAGAGAACAAATAAAATAAAAAACAAAGAAACAAAATGCAAAATTGAATGAAAAGAATGAAAGAAAAACGGAGAAGAAAAAAGAAAAGAAACAAGAAAAAGGGAAAAATCCCGAAAAAATAGGCTGCAGTAGCCTCAAGTAGAACATGCCCCTTGTTCTTACCACGAAAGGAACTTTCACGGTCTATTTGCCGCAGAACGCGGCGACAGGGGGGACCAGTCCACAGACACGGATGCCGGAAGTAGCCATAAACTTGACGAATTTGATACAAACCGGACGAAATACATTACATTTTGAACATATTTTAACTAAAATAGCAAAAACTATGTGTACGTACGGTCGCGCGGAGCTCCACTCCCATGACATGGATACACTAGTCTACGGCCGGCCGCGACTTGTCTTACTCATCATTTCACTAGTTGCTTCATTGTTTGGTAAGCAGGCAAGTCTGTTCCAATGTCCATTATACACTACTGTTCTGGATTGTATGTATATGAACCTGCAGCAGAGGATCGACAAATATACTTATATTTCTACAAATCAGCTTATGAAGCACCAGTTATCTACAGAGTTTTCTGTTAAACTATTTCCCTACTAGAAGTTCGAGTATGCAGTGAACATGATGGCTTATCTTCTCCAGTCACTTTTATCTAATTAGAAAAATTGCTTTAATTACATTACTGATTTAACTCTAGCAGGTGCAAATTTCAAATCTACATCTCTGACAGTACTTCTGAATATTATGGTTGCACTTGAAGATTCATTGTTTTGCGATGCTGTTTACTGTCATTTCAGTTTTCACAACATGCCAAAGCCTGTAGTTCATGGTTTCCCAGGCCACCGAATCGAAATATATTACAGAGAAAACGTAGTTTACATAATATTTACAAGTTGTCAAAGTTCCACGGGAAACAGGGCATAACCTAAACAGATTGAAAACTGAAGAGACAGAAAAACCAGGCCTCAGACCACAACCAGAAACAGCAAACTAAAAGTGAATTTGGCATAGGAAAATTAACAATATGAACAAATGCCTTGTTTCTTACTTAATGAACCAATCAAACTTGTTGAAGTATCAGTCAGTTGTTGAGGAACCCTAGTAGCCTGCCACCATTCCACCTTTGTCCCCATACAATCCATCTCATTATCAGTGTGTGATTTTGCTAAATAAAGTACATCAAAAACTTGGTTAGATGTGCCCTAAGATCCAGTGGTGCTGAATAAACTGGCACTGAAAGTTACTTGTTTGAGCGCACCTACTTCCTCAGACCCACAAATAAGCATAGATCCTGATAAATTTGCACCAGAGGAATCCTTGTTTGCCATGTACTCCCTCCGCTCCTAAATAATTATCTTTCTAGAGATTTCAACAAGTGACTACATACGGAGCAAAATGAGTGAATCTACACTCTAAAACATGTCTACATACATCCGTATGTTGTAGTCCATTTGAGATGGCTAGAAAGACAATTATTTGGGAACGGAGGGAGTAAATAGGATTGTTGGTGCTGCAGTAACAAGGACAAATAGTTCAGCATTTTAATTCATGCAATCATCATCTTTTTATTTTTGTACAAGGACTTTACAGCTCATGTTTGATTGTTACCCTCTTCTGTTAGGTAGTACTCCCTCCGTCCGGAAATACTTGTCATTAAAATGAATAAAAGGGGATGTATCTAGATGTATTTTAGTTTTAGATACATCCCTTTTTGTCCATTTTGATAACAAGTTTTTTCGGACGGAGGGAATATCACGAAAGGTTCACGAAGGATCAGGTTACTAGGCAAATTTGTTGAGAATGAATGCGAAAAAGATAGACCGTCTGATGGAGCTATACACACAGTAAATCTAGTTTCAAGAGAGCCAAGGGAACTGCTGTCATTTCCTCGTTATTAATTGCTAGTATGATCTCTTTGCGCCATGCAGGTATTCGGACAGAGTGAAAGCTGAGACTGAAAGGTTCGAAAGCCTTGATTTAGATGATTTAGAGGGTGTTTGGATTCAAGGGATTTATTTTAATTTGACTAAAAATAGTCTCTTTAAGAGGCTAAAGTTTCAAGCACCCCTGACTGGACTGAAACTAGTCTTGAGACTAAAAACTTTTAGTCAGGGGTATCCCTACTAAAATATGTATTAGGCATGTCTCTCCTCATTTAACTCCTCTCCTTTAACACAGGTGAGTTCTGGATTGAAGGGTTTGGAGGATAATAAATGCTCATTAACTTGATTTTAGTCTCTTTAGTATTTGGATCCAAGCATGGATGAGGCTAGCAAGTTTTAGTCCCACTACTTTTAGTCATGGGACTAAAACGTATCCAAGCACCCTCTTAAAGGTGCCCTTTCTGTCTTGTGACCTCCATGTTAAATCCAAACAGATAATTTATTGCTAAATTGCATGCTCTTATCTCTCATGTCTAACCGGAAACTTGTAGCTGGGCTTTACACGCTTCAGGTATTACCGCAGTGGCATGGCAGTGCTGCGTCTGATGATATTTATTAGAGTTGTGTCTAATATTGTGTACAAGGTAGGTTATAGGTAGACTCTGAATAGTATTGTGTTCACATAGGATATGGAGTCGTGTCCTAGTAGGATACTTGTATCCTAGGCCTCTCATATATAGTGGGGGTAGACACTCGATGTAACTATGCCAACATAATAGCATCGGAACGCAGGGGAAGCCGGCGGCATGTGCCGGTGTCATGGGCAACCGGGTGCGGTATTGTAGCGGTGTCATGGGGAGGAGCGCCCATAGTCAGGCCCCAGGATGTAGCCATATAGGTGAACCTCGTTAACAAATCTCGGTGTCGTGCTTGTGGGGTTGCTTGATCCTCAGATGATCAACGGTATGCCTCGGGTTTATTCTACAAGTGGTATCATGAGCTAGGTTGTCCGGAGGTTGTGGATTGTTGATCTAGAGGAAGTAGGAGCAAGGCGGAAGCATCGGTGGCGGCGCGTGTTGTTGAGTCGTGCGGCGATTGATAAGATGGATCGATTGGGCGAGCGTAATATGGCGTGGGTGAAATTCTCAGCGAGGTCGGATCGAGCAGGCGACTGTCATGCTGTTCCAGATCGGGTCGGTCTCGACGGGATGCGGACGATGCAGCGAAATCCGAGGCGCGTGGCCCAGCAGGCGGCCGATCGCGCCGGAGGTCTGTTTGGGCAGCGGCCCATAGGCTGGCGCGTAGCAAAGGGTCACGTTACACGCAGCTTGATGCTGGTCGCTGGAGCATGCAATACATCGTGAGGATTTGTTTGTTGAAAAAAAAGGAGCGACCAGGTTCACGTGTGTTTACAAGAGCAGTTTTGGTTGGATCAAGTACGATCTATTTTCTGTTATAAGATGCATGGAGAAGCAACAATAAAGAATGACAGGAAAGAAGAAGATTTGTGCAGTTTGCATGGAAGTTTTTTTTAGGTCAGTTTGCTGAGATGGCTTGGAACACGTGGATAGGCTGCGGAGGCGCGCAAATAAGTGCGTGGTACAGGATCATGTATACACATGGCGTCTAAGATATGCACAGACGTGCGGACGGACACGACGAAGGGCAGAGCATGGTTGCAGTCGGATATGTTTGGCTGAGTCGGACTTACAGTCTGACAGTATCGACGCAAGTCGGTTGGTACAGAAGACAGTGGTGGGATCGGCGACGACGACGTAGGAGCATGATGCTGATAGTGACCGACTTCTGGGCGTGGAAACACATGGCGCAGGCTCCGAGGGCTTGTGCGGTTTCGACAAGACTATGGCGTGGGGTTGATTCAAGGTGGTGTACACACAGAGCTTGAAGTCAACGGGGCGCGAGGGTGGACTGATCATCTACCATGGAGTCATGTTGAAGGTGGAGCTGGATTGAGGGGCTACGGTGTAAGCATCCAGGGAATCGAAGCCTATTCAGCAAGGGGGGAAAGCGAGTGACATGCAGTTCGGACTGGAGCCCAGTGGTCTTATGGAAGCGTAAAACTCGTCATCGGTCGGTGATGATCGGTGGTACTCTGCAGTGGGGGTTGAGTGATGTGGTTTCACGCCCCTTGAGACTCGACCGGGACAGCGGAGGCTCGACGAGGTAATGGCGGCGAGGCGTGCGGTATGCACGGGACATGGAGACGGGCCAGGGCTCTGGTGGTCATACATGTGGTGAGACAACTGCGAATTTGACTCGGGATGACTACAAGCAATGGTGAAATTCTTTTAAGTTTCAGACAGGCGGTCAAGAAAGGAGCGGTGATGTTGAGTTCAGATAACTCTTATGTGTGACACCCAATATGTGAGTTGTTCACTTTCACGCAGGTTAGTGATCAGTGTGTGATGGCGTTGGACGGGTACTCTGAAAGTTGGGAGCACAAACTAAGTAACAAGGAACTTAATTTTGCTCGAGTGTTGACTGTGGTCAAGAAAAGAAGGGAGTACAAGTTACAGGTGGAGTCACATGGAGTCTTTGGAGTAGCAGCGATACTCATGGGATAAGCTCAAGTCCAATGTACATGGAAGTTTGGCGCATTGACAAATTCAAGGTGGCGGAGAATATTCGCCAAGGTGGAGTTTGTTAGAGTTGTGTCGAATATTGTGTACAAAGTAGGTTATAGTTAGACTCCCAGTAGTATTGTGTTCACATAGGATATTGAGTCGTGTCCTAGTAGGACACTTGTATCCTAGGCCTCTCATATATAGCGGGGGTAGACACTCGATGTAACCTATGCCAACATAATAGCACCGAAACGCAGGCAGTGGCGGAGCCAGGATTCGAGTATAGGGGGGCCGAGTATGTATATTGATCTAATTTCGTTGGTAATTACTCATCGTTTCTACTAAAATTGTTGATCATTGGGGGGGGCCAGGCCCCTGCTCGTCCCCCCTGGCTCCGCCCCTGACGCAGGGGAAGCCGGCGGCATGTGACGATGTCCAGGGCGACCGGGTGCGGTATTGTAGCGGCGTCATGGGGAGGAGCGCCCGTAGTCAGGCCCCGGGAATGTAGCCATATCGATGAACCTCGTTAACAAATCTCGGTGTCGTGTTTGTGTGATTGCTTGGTCCTCGAATGATCAACGGTATGCCTCGGGTTTATTCTACAATATTTTCCAGCCTATATTCGGTTGATTTTTGTTCACTCCACCAAGCTTCTGAAACAGTTGTTTGTATGTTTCAGCTAGTGGCGCTTATTCTTGGGCATATCTGGCACTCCGGGTAAGTAAGGCTTCATTCAGTCTTTCTTCCCCGCTTTACTGCTCTGTTGTACAGAGAGCCATGAACGAGATTAAAATGAGCTGTGGTGTTCATCTTTTGCTCCCTGTCATTAATTTTCAGGAACTCACAGATGAGGACAAGAATAGAGTTGCTCCTGAGACAGAACAAGCTGACAGAGGATGATGTCTTTTTTTTTTTTTTGCGGGAAGACAGGATGATGTCAAGGAGATACTTCAGGCATGTCATTCATTTCTCAAATAAATCATATGTTGTTGAGTAGTTTCTGATGGGATCTAGCGTGAATGGTCATTCGCCGGTTTTCGGCCTTGAACAATAGGGAGGCTGTCTGCATTCTTCAAGTAGGCAATGTTTTTGACAGTTTATTAATCAGCTTGTTGATGCCTGATTCGGATGTGATGCAGGAGTACCACGACAACATCGGGGACCTGGATGGGCCGGAAGAGAAGGAGAGGGCGCAAGGGCGGACCAAGGAAATCATAGCCGCATTGTCGTGATGCATCATCTTCCCGTAGCATTCCACAAGATGAATCCATGACCGGATTGAAATGTGCATCTCATTTGATCTTGTTTGTAAACTAGCCAGCAGTTATCCGTAAAAGCCGTCTTCTTCTGAGAATACATACGTATAGGGTGTGTTGTTCAACTTGTGGAGGAGCAACAAACTGGCATTGCACCTGACCTGTGCTGTGTAGCTTCAGACAATTACTTACTTGCATCTGTTTTGACAGAATGGTCTTGTGATTTTTGTGTCATTGTCACTGCTAGATTTAGTGGCGCTTCCAAGTTTATCTCATCTTTGGCAGTTCTAGAGAACAAGATACAATGCCCATATATTTATGGTTTTTTTCGTAACAAATTCTCTTAAAAATATTATTTGCCTCGTTACCGTCAATTTTTTTTTGAAAGAAATTACTGTAAAAAACAGTTTCTATGCCTCGATTAAGTGATGGAAGAAACTCTTAAAATATGTTCTTTTAGTGAAGTAGTACTATAGTAGTATCAGCTTGGAAAGAAAGGCAAAGCTTTGCTTGGCTCACTGCAGGAAGAGGATGGTGTATTATCCTCTCGGCGGCGCCGCCGTGAGCTGCCACTGCTCGCCCCTCCTCCTCCCCCGCAGAGCTTTGTCGGCGACGGTGGCCACCCCGCCCCGTCACCGTCCCCTCCGTCCCCTGCTCCAGCTCCGTCCTCTCGCATTCTCGGTTGGACAGTGGACCCGGGGCCGCCGCCACACCGTTGACCCCGAGGAAGACGCCGACGGCGGCGAAGACTAGGGCTTCCTCACCCTCGATCTGGAAGACTTCGAGGGCCTTGCAGACGGGGAGGCGGAGGGAGTGCGTGGTGGTGTACCGCCGTGACGCGGCAGCGCAGCACGTCGAGTATGCCAACACCCTGGAGCGCCTCGGCCTGGCCGACCTCTCGTCCCCGCAGCCGCACGCGCGCTGCCGCCATGGGCATCATGCCCCCCTCCAAGCTCAAGCAGCGGGGCGGCGTACTAGTATATGAGGTCGACAAAGATGATCAACATATAACAATATTTAATGATGGTCACACCTCACCTCGGTTGATCAGTTTTGCTAGTTATGTCTCAGTCGATGCTATATGCCTTCGATTTTGCATGAAGATTCGTACCAAAATTTCTTTTTTATTTACTCTTTTATACTATACCACTTGACTGAGACTTCATTAAGTCTCAGTCGACTGAGACCTAGCCACACTCATTTTTTAATAATAAAGGGAATTTGGACAAGAAAAGGGCACACCAACAAGAGAGAACCAAGATCATATTCCGAGTATAAGCTACAAGTAGAACCTAGTATACTCTCTAGTTATGTATTTTGTTGCACTTACATTAATTTGGTAATCTTAGAAAACATTTGGTTCATAACTGACTTTTGCCACACTGTCCTACTATATTGTTGCAAGCCATAAAAATTTTAGCCGCGAAATTGTTGGCGAGAAATGTTGCAATATTTCACAAAAATTCACCATGTGTAGATGCATAAAATGTGGCCAAGTAGGGAAATATGGGTATGTGAACCAAACCCAACCTTATACTCCAGAATCCTTTACCAAACTATTTTATAGATGAGCTCTAAAACACCCTACCAGCTCCTTTTAGATATTTAATGACACATACAAACTCACTATAATACACTACATGATATCCCATATGTTGTCGGGGTAAACTTGCTAAACTAATGAAGAAACTGGTTCTATAAAAACAACTAAAACTACTGAAAAGCCAAATGTAAGATTGTTCTCGATTCATATTTTAAAAAAGTTGACATGCGATATATGTAGTATAATCGTGTCTAGAAAAGAAAACCTTTTCGACTATGTAATATTAACTATATAAGTTCCCAGTTGGGATTATATAAGTTCCCGGTGTAAGCTTTTGCACATACGAAATATGTTCTCATTTTATATTTTAAAAATTGTGAACCATTAACTATATAAGTATGTTGTAAGCGTCCAACACATACACCGCCCATGCTAACACATAAAAATAATATGTGTTACTTAAGACTGACATGCATGACCAGTTCATGTGCCATAATTGCATGGATACAACACCTAAGTAATATGAAATTATACCTGCTAAAATTGTAATAGGTATAATTAGTTTAAATAAGTATATAAGTTTAGTACAAAATTATAGGCAGTACATAGTTCTCGTAATTTAGTTAAATTGTATAATTAGTTTAAATCGTTTGTACTGATGGCTAAGACTAGGGCATAGACACCAAATGTGGTGCTAAATTAACAAATCCACAGAAAAACTCGAAGCCTTGCGAACCCACTGCGCATTCATCTTATTTGTCTTGTGGATGGACACTGTGAAGAATGGATGTGAAGAATGGCTAGGGATGGCTGCGATTCCAAAGGGGAGCTACTGCTTATATAGGGGACGGGAGGAGAGGGGAGGGGAAGGAGGGCTCCGTTTGAAGTGCATCCCTTCACCGGGCTAGGTGAGCGCAATTGATAATTTGAGCAAACCGAGCGGCCGGGGATGGTCCGTGATACCGGACAGAGTAGCGCAGCCGTAAGCAGTATGAGGCGCAGCTGTAGCCCTGGCCGGATAGGAGACCATACCTGGTCCATGGAGTAAAGTGGCCTTCGCCACACATCCAATGGCCAGTGCATTTTATTATACCAATGAAAAAGGGAGGAGTATGGAACCCTAAATATGTGGGGCACTTTAGTTTGTTTCCCATCTGGACGTTTTCTTTAGTTTGATATAAGTGTATGTCTTTGGTAATTAAGGGACATTCTCTTATTCATGTATGACTCTTTGAAGCCGCGCTCTACGCTCTACCCTCCCCATGTCCTCTTAGTTTGGAAAGTCACGTAACATGTTCCTAAAACGTTCCTAGGTCTAGGATTATCGTTTTTTGACATGCCAATCCACATGAGCCCTTTGGTTTCCATACATGCTCTTCTTATAATTTTACCCGTGAGCTCCACTTAGTATCGGCCATTGGATTCCTTCGAATGGACGGGAGACCTCGGTTGGATAGACCGTCAACTTTACCATTGATTTACATAACTACTACTAGTACACTAGAAGAACACCCGTGCGTTGCAACGGGGCCACATTAACTTTAAGAGTTCGATATCAATTATGTTAATATTACATTTAATATTCTCATACATATCAAGTGACATTGCCAACTTTTTACCATCAAATTCTCACACACACACTCTCCCTCCCTCCACCTCACTCTCTCTCCCCCTCTCCCTCTCTCTCTCTCTCTCTCTAACACACACACATATCCATCTTATTGGGTACGGGACCATAATCCATCTATTTCACACGCACACACACTAGTGCATAATAATATGGATTATAAAACAGGTTCAAGGTAGTAACAAGGATTCATCTCATGCATTAATAAACAAATGTTCTGCACTGAAGACAAGATAAGCAATTCTCAAAGTGCATCAGAGCATCACAGAACATTACTGGCAAGATAAATGCACGACGATACACCCGACTCATTTAATTAATATAATTAAATTATCAGTAAATTAGTCACCAAACTGCTCGAATGAACCGGAACAGAGCCAACATATATCATCCTAGACAAACGCAACATCAACCATTTACCTTGGTACTTTAGGGACCGGCAGGAGGATGCATGTAGAAGCGCTTCTTGCCTGCGAATCCACAGTCAGAGAGAGAAATTGGAACCCATTCCCATCACCAACTGATAAAGAAAGCATGTAAGAAAATTGATATCAGGCCAACTTGGATCTTCGGTGATTGTCCGCCGGTATGGAGAATTTAGGAGGGTGGGTGCAGGGAGTGGCCTTGTGGATGATGGATGGAGGCGCGGAGGGATGTGGTCACCGGAAGGTCGAAAGCGGAGAGGGTCGGGCACGTTAGGTGGAGCCGGTGGTGCGCGACCACCGGAGGCGGCCCAATCGTGGGCGGCGAACCGATGATAGCCTCGGCCCATCTCTCGACGCAGCGAAGATAGAGAGGGCGGCACTGCCGGTGCTCGAGGCCGCCGCTCGGCACCATCTACATCGAGGGGAAAGAGAGGCGAGAAAGCGATAGGGTGATGCGGGGCTAGGGATTGCGGAGGAGGGTGGGGGTGTGCGATTTGAATGGATGGTTCTGCCCACCGTTTTCTTGTACGTGGCGGTGGAGACGGCGGCGTCCAGCCATGCAGGCGAGGCATGGGTCGAGCCGGGCACACGGCGAGGCGCAGTAGCAGAGGCGGGGGCGATTTTTTGCTACTGAGATGCAGGGTGTGGGATTGATCGTTCATGTTCTCTTTTCCTTTTTAACGGGAGATGGATGCGATTTTTTCACGAGGGGAGAGATGCGACCACGTATAGATTCCATAATAAATTAATTAGGTCCATAACGGGATTTCTTTACAATGCGTTAAGATTTACGTGTTAGTTTTCTTAATAAAGAAATGCACTGATGTAGGGATCGATTGATTCGGGTAAGGAAAGATAGATTTGTGATCTTTTGTATGTTAGGAAATTAGTGGTTTGCAAGGAAAGAGTGGAGAGAAAAAGAACCAATGCGACCACGTATAGATTTCATAATAAATTAATTAGGTCCATAACGAGATTTGTTTGCAATGCGTTAAGATTTACGTGTTAGTTTTCTTAATAAAGAAATGCACTGATGTAGGGCGCGATTGGTTCGGGTAAGGAAAGATAGATTCGTGATCTTTTGTATGTTAGGAAATTATTGGTTTGCAAGGAAAGAGTGGAGAGAAAAAGAACCAATACGAGGGGGTGGTGGGAGGTGGGACGAATAAAAACCGGACGAAATTGGGAGGTGGGAGGGGGCGAGTAAAAACCAACAAAAAAAACCAACGAAATTGGGAGGTGGGAGGGAGGATGAAAAAAAACCAGGGGAGGTGGGAGGAGGACAAAAATAAACCGTACGAGGCTACCAACTGCTCCATTAGGAGTAGAGATTGTTTGTGAAAATAACGTGCGACGACGACTTAGCGAGCGGATCCCCTTAAAAAGGACATAGCGAGCAGATTCCCTTAAAACTGGTAGAAATGGATACGATTGATGACGTTGATAAATAGTGATGAATGTTGGCATAATTTACTATCATCATGCATGGAAACGAATCATCAAGAAAAAGAATACTTCCTATTACTACACTCATAGGAAGCTTCCTAATCTCTGCTACCAAACAGTTTCTGCCCAAACAAGGAAGGAAAGTTATGGACGTGATTCGAAAGGAAACAAACGTTATGAGGATTAATTAATTTAGATTTGATCTTTAGAGATTGATTGTGATTGATTCTTTTACATAAAGACATTACTAAATAATTTGCGTCAGTATGGAAAGTTCTGATCCGTTCAGTTTTTTTCGTTATGTGAGAGGGTGAAGTGAAAATAAACCGATGAAGTGGGGGAGGCGACGAAAAAAATCTACGACGGTTAACCTACAAAAAAAACCGGACGAAAGTGGTGGGACGAAAATTGACCGGCGGAGACTACCAACTGCTCCATTAGGAGTAGAGATTGGTTGGTTCGATTTTTTTTGCGTGGAGGGAACTACCTGAGAGGTGGGAGAGAGTACGAAAATAAACCGTCTCGGCTGAGCGGGAGGTGGGAGCAAGTACCAAAGAAGTACCAAAAAAGACCGGGTGAGGTGGGACGAAAATAAAACCCGAAACGCGACCTACCAACTGAGACATTAGGAGTAGAGATACTAGAACGTAGCAGAAGCGATACTCTGCGGCCCCGGTGCTTGACGCATCACCGCGCTACACGAAAGCAGGCTCTACCATCTGCTCCCCCATTCAGGGCATGTGCTAATTGCCGATTTCCACGGCGCTGACCTGATTGTTTCCATTGTCGTGGAAGATTCAAGCTAGCTGCCAATTGTGGGGGTCGCAAAGTGCTGGCAAGTGCTCTAAATTTATGGTAAACAACGATTATAGGCATCACATATGAATGTGCTAATATAAGTGTCATACGTTTAATCAGCCTGTGTCAATGATGTGCGCTTGGCCAAACCGAACTAGTAGGAGCGCAGCTAAGGCTGGTTGTAATGATAGCATCATAGTTATTACCATGTATACCAACTAGGCAATTTTGATAAGGTGTCATGAAATTAAATTAAGAAAGAGAGGGTTGAGTATCATATCATAATACCATATCATAATAAATGTTATACTGATATGTGTCATGTATTACAATAAATAAAATACTATATATGATACTAATATATGATACTACACATTAGAGAGGTAGTATCATATGCATGATACTAATATATGATACTTTCTATTACAACCAGTCTAAAAACAAGGCCGGAGATGCGGGGTTACAAGGAATGGGCAGCTAGCTAGCTGTAGCGTGCTAGCAAGTACAACTACAGTCGGGTAAAAAAAGCAAGTACAGCTACAGCCAAGCATGACGCTAGAGCTTATCACTGCACTCGACAAAGCCATGCATGGTGGAGAGTGGGGCCACATGGTTGCGGAACGCCTCCATCTTTTCTTTATCTTTACGTCGAAAAAAAAGCTGTAAAGCAAGTACTCGAACCTGAGCGCACTCGCTAGGGAGATAAGATAACCACTAGGCTAAAGCCATGTTGTTTAATAAACGCACACCCACGTATATGTACGCATCTATTTCCCGGTTAGAAAAGACACATACGCATCAAAACATGCACGTATCGTGCAATCAATTAGCGTGAACTTTTTTTTTTGAAAACTACTTGGCGCACTTTATTAAACTCATATCAAAGTTACATCATCCACATCTGTGTTGGACGAGCACAACCACATCGGCCATGCATGGCGTGTGTGACCGGAATATTAATCAGCCATCATGCTCCACGCATCATCATGTGCTCAACACAAACAATTTTTTTTCATCTCTACCATATTACAATCATAACCAATTTGTTTTTAACTGTATTAGGAAGCCATTTGATTAAAGTCTAATATTTGGCATGAATAGACCGGTTAGACTCTATTTATCTATAACCTTTCTCCTTGAATGTCCATGAAGCGGAAGTTTATTATGACGTCAGTGCTCATCCAAGACCCTAAGCAATCCGGTAACGACAATGATGTGTACCTAAGGTCATTACTTGAAGAACTTTTACAGTTGTGGAATGGAAAAGGTGTACGTGTGTGAGATGAAAACAAAGAGGAGGAATTTGATATACATGCGTTTCTATTTGTAACCATCAATGATTGACCTGCTCTCAGTAACCTTGCAGGACAGACAAATAAGAAATATCACACATGCACACACTGTTTAGATGACACCGAAAGTATATATTTGGACAAATGCAAAAATAATGTGTCCCTGGGACATCGTCGATTTCTTCCGACCAACCATCAATGTCGAAAGAAAGCCAAGCATTCCAAATGTGAGGCGGATCACAGAAAGAAGTCCGCCCTCCGTACTGGTGATCACATACTTGATATGGTATTTGATTTACAAGTAATCTTTGGAAAGGGTCTTGGCGGACTAGCTATTATGAATGACACCGATGGACGCGCACTCATGTGAAGAAGAAATCTATATTTTAGGACCTACCATATTGGAAAGACTTAAAGGTCCGCTCTACAATTGACGTAATGCACATGACGAAGAATCTTTGCGTGAACCTGCTAGACTTCTTGGACGTGTATGGAAAGACAAAAGATACACTAAAAGCACGGAAGAACCAGCAACGTGTGCACGAAAAAGACGGTATGCATCCAAAGCAGTATCAAGGTCCTGCCAGCTACGTTCTTACCAAAAGAGAGAAAGAAATCTTTTTTAAATGTCTGCTTAGTATGAAGGTCCCGTCTAGCTTCTCGTTAAATATAAAGAAAATAATAAATATGACAGAGAAATTGGTGGCGAGAAAATGTTGCAACATTTCACAAAAGGAAACCAAAATCCTTTTCTGAGCCCGGGCTCATCTGCACCCATGTTGAATAAAAAATTCAAAACAAATACTAGAAAATTCAACAAATTCCAATTTTTTCCCATGATACACAATTTGGTGCATAAGGTCCTACCCAATTTTCATATAATTTGGACAATTGAGTAACTCTCGGCAAAAAAGACAAATTTGGGATCTGTAAAACAGTTTACTGTTCACGTACTGTTTTGACCCGATTTGTCTTTTTTCTGAGGGTTACTGAAATGTCCAAATGAGCTAATATTTGGAGCGAACTTCATGATATATTTTCTACCATGGGAAAAATTGGATTTTTTTTTGTTTTTTCTAGTTTTTTTTTGATTTTTTTTATCGGGTGTAAATGAGTCTGGGCACTGAATCGCTGCACTAAAAAAGTAAGTACTATATTGGGGACATTTTGCTAAGAAGGTTGACATTTTCGTAGTTGTTGTAGTGATAACGAAAATTCACCACGTGTAGATGCAAAAAATGTGGCCAAGTTGGGAAATATGGGTATGCGAACCAGACCCAACCTTATACTCCAGAATCCTTTACCAAACTATTTTAGAGACTAGCGAGTAGTGCGCGGCGGCACGCCGCGCCACATTGACTAATTAGCTATTTATGTTTTGTAATATTTGGTAAGTCGGTCCAAGACCTTTTTTGGCAAGGTAGTTTATTACAAGAAAATGGTATATCTATTTGGTACATAGGTAGGAGATCATGACAAAGTAGTTCATAAAAAGGAAACGGTTCATCTAGTCGGCACATACATAGAAGATCTACGACACGTAGTAATATAGTAGATACTGGGTGTAGAATTGGGAAGGTCTCGTTCTCTTGATCCTCCGGCTGGGTTTGGGTGATGTGCGGCTGGGAGGCCTTAAAAGAGAGATCACTAGTAGAAAAAGGGTCAAACGTGCAGCACATTAGTGCCGGTTTGTATTAGAGCCGGCACTAATGTATACAATAGTGCCGGTTCCAACGGCTAGCTGGGCCGCTCTCATTAGTACCGGTTCGTGGCTAACCTTTAGCACCGGTTCGTGCCAGGAACCGGTACTAATGAGGGTGGTGGCAGGATGTTGTCAGTCTGGGCCCCCTCCAGCACCTTTAGTACCGGTTCGTGCCACGAACCGGTACTATAGGTCCTCCTGCATATAAACCCTTCATCCAGCTCGCTCTGTTCTTTCCCCCTTTCCCCTCTCCTCTCCTCTCTGTTCTTCCTCTTCTCCCCTCGAGCTCATCACATATTTTGCCCAAAATTTGTCAAGATTTGAAGGCCCCCATCCATTCAAGTGATCACAAAGGTTAGCAACTTTGTCCTTTCATCTCTCATTGCTAGATTAGCTCTTTCCATGCTTTGTATAGTTACTAATTTGTGAGTTTAGTAATTTGGGAGGAAATATATATATGTGCTAGTATTTGATTTATATGCAATTTGAGGTCAAAAATAACACTTAGTTTGCATATGTAGGTGTGGTTTACTTAGTGCCTTCTAAATCTCCGTCGTAACCACCGTCGATCGCCCACACCGTCCCGTCACCGGCACCACCTTGTGGTGAGCCTCTTGTTCATGAAATTTTATATAAAAAATTGATGTTTGTGTGATTTGGATATATAGTTAATCATGTAATAATTATCTTACCCGTACGTTGTTTGTTATACATAGTGCCATGGTTTTGATATCCGTCCCCGTCGGCCCTCATCCTTGTTATGATTCGGATGTGGTATATTCTCTTTTAAAACTATTTGTTGCATTTCGTGTTTATGACAAATTATGCCCATCAAGTTGACATAGATATTTTTATGTAGGAGGTATGTGAACCGGAAATTCCAACCGACCCTATTGTCGAGAGGTTAAATTTAGTTGAAAGAGAAAACGAGTACTTGAAAGAAAAATTGAAAAGAATTGAGGGGAAGAAGATGGAATTGGAGTTGCATGTTGCCGATGTCGTCGATGATCACAAGATCAAGATGGAGAAAATGCGCTTGAAGAATAGAAAGATTAGAAAATATGCCATCGATAGTGAGGCTTGGTATCATTATGCTGTTGGATCAATTGTTACCTTAGTTGCGATCTTGATCGCATTTGTTGTTGCATTTAAATGCTTTAGCTAGAGAGTTATTTGTTTGTTGCATTTAAGTGTTGTATGAACTTTATGTATGAACTTGTATTAATTTGGTATATTCAGTGTTGTGTAATGAAGATGAGCCGGCAATGGATGTACGATGACCGATGCTCTCCCCAGTTCGTTGAGGGCGTGCATACTTTTCTGCTTGCAGCTGAGGCAAACAAGCGGGCGGATGGTTTTATGCCTTGTCCATGTGCTGGCTGTAAGAATGGTCGCAATTACTCTACGTCAAGAACCATTCACGTCCACCTGTTTGAGTCCGGTTTCATGTCCCACTATAATGTTTGGACCAAGCACGGAGAAAGAGGGGTTATGATGGAAGACAATGAAGAAGAAGAGGACGACGACAGCTATCCTGGCCATGGGTTCCCTGAATACGATGATACAATAATGGGGGAAGAAGCTGAGCCGGTAATGCGGGAAGAAGCTGAGCCGGCAGTGCGGGAAGAAGCTGAAGAAGAGGCATCAGATGAGCCCGTTGATGATCTAGGTCGGGCCATTGCCGATGCAAAGAGAAACTGCGCAAGTGATTTGGAGAAGAAGAAGTTGCAGCGCATGTTAGAGGATCACAAAAAATTGTTGTATCCGAATTGCGTAGGTGACGAGAAAAAACTGGGCACCACACTAGAATTGCTGCAATGGAAGGCAGAGAATGGTGTATCTGACAAGGGATTTGGAAAGTTGCTGGTAATGATAAAGGATATGCTTCCAAAGGACAACGAATTGCCCGAGAGTACGTACGAAGCAAAGAAGGCTGTCTGCCCTCTAGGGTTAGAGGTGCAGAAGATACATGCATGTCCTAATGATTGCATCCTCTACCGCGGTGAGTACGAGGATTTGAACGCTTGCCCGGTATGTGGTGCATTGCGCTATAAGATCAGCCGCGATGAGCCTGGTGATGTCGAGGGCGAGCGCCCCAGGAAGAAAATTTCTGCCAAGGTGATGTGGTATTCTCCTATAATACCACGGTTGAAACGTTTATTCCAAAACAAAGAGCATGCCAAGGCGATGCGATGGCACAGAGAAGACCGTAAGAAAGACAGAAAGTTGAGAGTACCCGCTGACGGGTCGCAGTGGAGAAAAATCGAAAGAAAGTACGGGAAGGAGTTTGCAGATGACGCAAGGAGCGTATAGTTTGGTCTAAGTGCAGATGGCATTAATCCTTTTGGGGAGCAAAGCAGCAACCATAGCACCTGGCCTGTGACTCTATGTTTGTATAACCTTCCTCCTTGGTTGTGCATGAAGCGGAAGTTCATTATGATGCCAGTGCTCATCCAAGGCCCTAAGCAACCCGGCAACGACATTGATGTGTACCTAAGGCCATTAGTTGAAGAACTCTTACAACTGTGGAATGGAACAGGTGTACGTGCGTGGGATGAGCACATGGGGGAAGAATTTGACCTAAAGGCGTTGCTGTTCATGACCATCAATGATTGGCCTACTCTCAGTAACCTTTCAGGACAGACAAACAAGGGATACCGCGGATGCACGCACTGTTTGGATGATACCGATAGTATATATTTGAATAGTTGTAAGAAGAATGTGTACCTGGGACATCGTCGATTTCTTCCGAGCAGGCATCCTGTAAGAAAGAAAGGTAAGCATTACAAAGGTGAGGCGGATCACCGGAAGAAGCCTCGCCACCGTACTGGTGCTGATGTACATGATATGGTCAAGGATTTGAATGTGATATTTGGAAAGGGTCCTGGCGGACAACCTGTTCCGAAGGACGCGGACGGGCGCGCACCCATGTGGAAGAAGAAATCTATATTTTGGGACCTGCCATATTGGAAAGACCTAGAGGTCCGCTCCGCAATCGACGTGATGCACGTGACGAAGAATCTTTGCGTCACCCTGCTTGGCTTCTTGGGCGTGTATGGGAAGACAAAAGATACACCTGAGGCATGGGAGGACCAGCAACGTATGCACGGAGAAGACGGCATACATCAGGGTCATGCAAGCTACGCTCTTACCAAAGAAGAGAAGGAAATCTTCTTTGAATGCCTGCTCAGTATTAAGGTACCGTCTGGCTTCTCGTCGAATATAAAGGGAATAATAAACATGGCAGAGAAAAAGTTCCAGAACCTAAAGTCTCATGACTGCCACGTGATTATGACGCAACTGCTTCCGGTTGCATTGAGGGGGCTTCTACCAAAAAACGTTCGATTAGCCATTGTGAAGCTATGTGCATTTCTCAATGCAATCTCTCAGAAGGTAATCAATCCAGAAATCATACCAAGGTTACAGAATGATTTGGTGCAATGTCTTGTCAGTTTCGAGTTGGTGTTCCCACCTTCCTTCTTCAATATCATGACGCACGTCCTAGTTCACCTATGCGAAGAGATTAACGTTTTGGGTCCTGTATTTCTACACAATATGTTCCCCTTTGAGAGGTTCATGGGAGTCTTAAAGAAATATGTTCATAACCGTGCTAGGCCAGAAGGAAGCATCTCCAAGGGCCATCAAAATGAGGAGGTCATTGAGTTTTGTATTGACTTTATTCCTGACCTTAAGCCGATTGGTATTTCTGAATCGCGTTATAAGGGCAGACTGGATGGAAAAGGCACGCTAGGAGGGGAACAAATAATATGTATGGACGGACATTCTCTCACTGAAGCACACTACACAGTTCTACAGAATTCCGCCTTGGTGGCTCCGTATATGGATGAACACAAGAATTTGCTACGCTCCAAACACCCGGAGCGGTCTGATGACTGGATTACACGTGAACAAACCAGGAGTTTCGCCAACTGGTTGCAGACACGTACCATGCATGACACCTCTATTGAAGATGACCTGTACTTGCTGTCCCAGTTACCATCTTCGGATATAATGACTTTCAAAGGGTACGAGATAAATGGTAATACATTTTACACGATCGCCCAAGATAAGAAGAGCGCCAACCAAAACAGTGGTGTCTGCTTTGATGCAGAAACCAAGACGGGAAAGGAAACATATTATGGTTATATACAGGACATATGGGAACTTGACTATCGACGTGGTTTAAAGGTCCCTTTGTTTCGGTGCAAATGGGTCAATATGACACGACGCGGGGTAACGGAAGACCCGCAGTACGGAATGACAACAGTGGATCTCAACAATCTTGCGTATGCAGACGAACCATTCATCCTAGCCAATGATGTGGCACAGGTTTTCTATGTGAAGGATATGTCTACCAAGCCAAGAAAAAGAAAAGATAAGGAAGCGAATGCATCGTACGATGAGCCAAAGCGGCACATAGTTCTTTCTGGGAAGAGAAACATCGTGGGAGTGGATGACAAGACAGACAAGTCAGAAGATTATGAAAAGTTTGATGAAATTGCTCCATTCACAGTGAATATTGACCCGAGCATCCCGTTAAATGATGAAGATTTTCCATGGTGACGGCGCAAAGGGACACACGCGAAGAAAAAGTTTCACACCCAAAGATCTGGGATGTGATCGGCTTCACTATCATCACTTTCTTCTGTGTTTCACACCCAGGAGGGAATGTCTGTAATAGTTAGGGTAGTTATGTGTTTTGGCATTTGAAACGCGAAGAAATTTTATGTGCAAACAAATTCTTTTCATGCATTTACTGATTTTTTTCCAGCTAAATGACCCTGAAATTGAAAAGCAATTCAAATGAACTCAGAAAAAGTTGAAAGTTGGCATGGTAACATAATTTCATACAAATAGCATGTGCAAGAAAGTAGAGAGGGTTACGGCAAAAACTGGATGCACTTCGTGTACAAAATGGACAATCACTTTCGAAGTATCAGGGTTTCCGACGAAAACTGAACTATTACAAAGGCATTTCATTTTTTAAATAACCTAAGCATTACTAAATTGAATATAATGATAAAACACACTAATATTGAACATAAAAAAAAAGAATCACTGAAAAAACTTTTTTCAAAGTTAAGTTATTCACAAACTAGTGATTCACACAAATTTCAAATAATTCAAAATTCAAATTTGAAATCTACCGGCACTAACAGAAAGTTTGTAATTTTTTGTACCTAAAGAAAAAATATTCACAAAGAAACTCTAAATACAGCAAAAAACAACTCAAAAATAAATAAAACAAAAAAAATAAAGCAAAAAAAATTTAAGAAAAAAAAGCCCGCCAACTGGGCCAAAGCGGCCTGCATACGACTAGCGACACAACCTTTCGTTGGGCCAGGATGCAGGCCCACGAAGGCCCAGTAGGCCCACAAGGCGAGGAGGACAGGTAGGCCCAGTAGGCCTGATTAGGAGAGGAGCTCGAGAGAGCTACCGCACTGGGCTTATAAACCAGTGCGGTAGCCCCTCGACTAGCGAGGTGGGACTAAACTTCCGCACCGCACCTGCGCCAGGGCACCCCCTTTAGTACCGGGTCATGGCACAAACCGGTACTAAAGGGGGGGCCTTTAGTACCGGTTTGTGCCACCACCCGGTACTAAAGGGGGTCGCTTCCCGCCGCTTGGCCTGGCCAAAACAGACCTTTAGTACCGGTTGGTGGCTCCAACCGGTACTAAAGGTGCCTTCTATATATGCAACTGCTACGAAAATTTCAGTTTCCCTCTGTTTTCGCCTCTGTTCCGTCGTCTTCGTCGCCGTCGCCGCTGCCCTCGATCGTCTCCGACGTCGCCGCTCGTCTCCGTCGCCGCCCCCGTCCCCGTCGCCGCCCTCGTCCCCGTCGCCGCCCTCGTCTCCGTCGCGCCGTCCCCGCCGTCGCCGCCCCGGCCGTCGCCTCGCCGTCGCCTCGCCTCGCCGTCGCCTCGTCGTCGCCGTCGCCCGCTGTGAGTCCTCCAGCCCCGAGCCCGTACACACACACACACAAGCATTAGATAATTAGTCTTTAATTAGTTTAGATAATTAGTCTTTAATTAGTTTAGATTATTTAGATTATTATTTTGTATGTTTAATTAGTTTAGATAATTAGTGTTTAATTAGTTTAGATTATTTAGATTATTATTTTTTCACTATTATATATGTATGAATGCATGTTAGATGGATATAATTAGTGCTTAATCAGTTAGAAATTAGTGTTATATAGAAATGTTAGAAATTAGTGTTATATAGAAATGTTAGAAATTTTAGTGTTATTTAGATTATTTAGATTAGCATAATTAGTGTTATATAGAAATGTTAGAAATTTTAGTTATCAAAATCCAATCATTAAAAAATGTTACTTTTTGCGGGCATATAGCTAGTATTTGTTCTCGACGATGCCCGGCCCGCATCCTCGCCGTCGACCCGTCCGCGACGACGTCCAGCCGACCCATGTCCGGGACTGGGCTCCGCCGGGCTGGCACTGGGAGGTGCTGCTTGGAGGGGCGCGCCGCTTGATGAGGAACCCGGCCGCGGGTCCCGTCGTCGACCCTGATCTCGTTTGGTGGCGTTCGCGTGGGCCAGTTTCGGTGCGGAGAGACCCGGCCCCGCCGGAGGTGGTACGTCGCCGTGTCAGGGAGGAGGACGAGCACGTCCATCGCTACATGGTTGCGTTAGAGGGCGGCAGGTTCTCCAATACGTGGCAGTATCTTCGGGGATCTCACTTCAGCTATGATCCTGTGAGGGTTCCTTCTCTTTGGGTGTCCACCGCCCGCGCCGGAGGAACCGCGAGTGTCCTAGATTCTTCTGTAGTATTCGATCTTTATTAGCTAATAGCCAGTGATGTACTATTCAATATTATATATTATTTGAGACGATGTATTCGAGATTATATCTATTATTCTGGACGATGTATTCGAGATTATTTCTATTATTCGAGACGATGTTATTTGAATACTAAATTGTTTTATATTTCTTTTGGATTAGTTAAACAAAAGCTATGGCAGACAATACCGACAGAGAGGGAGAACAGACCATGTTCGATATGATACGCGGGCCAGATGATAATCAGAATGAAGAATATTATGACGGCTCCGAATTTCTAAACAACACCGGAGAGGGTGATATGATATTCGATCGCGACGACGAAATTGATGAAGTCATGAACTATGACGATGACGAAGAACATGTTGATCCTGAAACAACAAACACCGGCGAGGTATATATATTTATATAAGCAGGAATCTGGTGATCATCACATGTTTTAAATGACTTGAAGATATATTAATGAATCGATCTTTGTTCTTTCAGCCATCCGGATCGAGCAAATCTTCAGGCAAAATGACGAAACGAGGCCCGAACAAAAAGTTGAAGCCGGGCGTAAAGTACAATATCGAGGCATGTGGCCCTACTGGCAAACCATTAGCGCCTAAGCAGATTGCGGACAAGTTCGTTCGTCAGTGCGGAGTTCTTGTGAAGGACCAACTCCCGATCAAACTTCAAGAATGGAGAGCGCCAGCAAAGCCACGTCCAGATGTTACTTTTGTCGACAAGAATCAAAAAGATCTGCTTTGGGATACTCTCATGGAACATTTCACCCTACCAGATCATTTCACAGAAGCAGATGTGCAGAAAGTCAAAGAGGCTGCTCTTAGGATGATGGCGACTGCATTCAAGAACTACAAGAATCGTGAATGGAAGAAGTACATCAAGGGAGGAAGGAAGACTCCAGTATTCAAGGGAACACTGGAGAACCAACGTGATCATTGGGACGATTTCATGAAATTCAAGGATTCGGAATTAGCTAAGGAATGGTTGAGAATAAACAAGAAGAATGCCGAAAAAAAGGATAAGTTCCATAAGCTGGGGCCAGGTGGCTATGCGGTGGCAATGCCTAAGTGGGATAAGTCTGAGAAAGAGATGGAGGATGCAGGTGTCACTCCGGCTACTAAGAGTTGGCCCCCCAGGGTCAGGACTTGGTTCTATGCGCATGGGGGGGAGTTGGACCGGGAGACAGGCAATGTTTCGACGAGGGCAAGTCTGAAGGGAGCCGATGGTGCGATACTTGTTGCAATAGAGGAGGCACGAACGGGGGTGTTCCAGCCCAACAGAGAGAACGACGAGCTTACGCATGCCCTGGGAAATCATGAACACCCGGGAAGAACACGAGGCAAGGGCGCTATGCCGTGGTATGAGGGGTTTTCAGACTGGAACGACGACTACAGAACCCGTGCGAGAAAGAAGATTGCGGAGGAGAAGAAGAGGAAGATGGAGGAGGAGCAGAGGAAGCGGGACTATGAACGCCTTCAAGGCCTAGAAGCAAGTCAAGCGGAATTGGCGGTCAAATTCCAGCGGCAGCAGGAGTAGATCGACTCACTTACCCATCAAAGGGGGTCTCAGCAGCTGCAGCAGCTAGCGGATGATCCAGCATTGGATAGCACCGGCCCATCCATGCCGAGAAGCAGCGTGGGTTCCGTCCCGGACGATGCAATGCTGGGTAGATACCCCGTGGATGACATCACGGAGAACACTAACTGCGAGCTACACGTCAAAAATGAAGAACATATCCATGAAGGTGGCGGACGGCTGTGCTTTCACAAATCCCCCCGAGGCAACCTTCCATTGCAACCCGATTCCAGCAGGCTATGCTTGTGTCTTGGTTGATGAGGTGGTGGACCCACCATATTCGGGGCTACAGCTTGACATTGCTGGAGGTGACGGCGAGCGCTTTCTCGGAGAGGCCAAACATCATATCATTCTATGAAAAAAGGATTGCATCATCTTTCCAAGGCCACCGACACCGCGTCAGCCGAGTCCTCGTCGAAGTCCGCCACCGAGTCAGCAGACTCCCGCTCCTGCAAGTCCACCAAGTCCGGCAAAGTGTCAGGCCGCTCCTCCTCCTCCAAGTCCGGCAAAGTGTCAGGACAATCCTCCTCCTCCAAGTCCGCCAGAGCGTCAGACGTCCACTCCTCCTCCAAGTCCGGCACAACCTCAGGCCACTCCTCCTCGTCCAACTCAGTCCCGTCAGCCTTCTCCGCCGCCTCAGCAATCGCAGAAGAGACACCCCGCAGCTATGGTGCGTAGCGGTACGAGTCGAGGTAGTACAGGAAGTACAGGTGGAGGCAAGCGATATAAATATGATCCAAGCCTCAAGCCTCTTCCGCAGAGGTCTTATGACAGGTCCGAGGAGGAAATCACAGCCATATCGAAGGCCGAGGTGGAAGCCCATTTTGCACCGAAACCGCCACCGCCGCCAAGGGAGAAAGTGCCTGAGGAAACGATTGACCACTTCATTCGTATGGCTCAACCACCAGCTCCCAACCCTGTTGACACAGACTATGAGCGCCACATCAGGAAGTTAAATCGAGCACGTCTACAAAGGGAGGTGAGCACGTCTACATCGGGATCGAGCAAACAAGAAGCAGCTGCCAAAAAATGCGGGAAAACCATTCCCCAGCTGGGAGAACAGGCGGCGCAATCGATTCCCTCGCTTGTTGTGCCAACAACAGGTGACAGTACGCGCGCCCAATATTATTGTGGGCAAACAGTGCATGTTCCCGAGGTGGGCAATGTGGTAATAACGGAGGAGCATATAATGCAGGCTAAAGTTCTCAACATCACTGTTGGACAACTCCTCAAGATCGAGCCCATGCCTTTGCTTAGAGAGGATGAAGTAAAACGGAAATATGTCCGGGGCCAACCTTTGGTCGCGCCAGACAAGGTCAAGAACCTCCCAACGAGAATGTATGAATTGCATCAATGGTACATGAACATTACCAAGATTTCAGATCGATTGTCCCTCATGGTGAATGTCAAGTAGGACCATTACTACCATGAGAAAACTGGGTCCGTTGAGTATTCAGAACTGTTTCAGTTATACAATCAAGACGCACTCGACAAATCTATCGTCAGTTGCTATTGTCTGTAAGTGATTTCTTTCTATAATTTAAGTCTCAAGCTAGCTGTAGTGATCCTTTTGAGATCAATCATTACCTGTAATTATCCTCACTCTATATTCTTTTCTGTGGTATTATGCAGGATGAAGATATATGAAATGAGAAAAGGTGGACGCTTTGGCATTGAGTTCATTGACCCAAACACCGTTAATGAATACACATGGAATATAAATGAATGTCTTGCAAAGGAAGTAGAGGACAGCATGCTAGAGTTCTTGAAGCGCCTCAAATACAATGAAGATATACTACTTCCTTACAACTTCCAGTGAGTCACACTGTCTTGTACTACAAATTCTCTGTTTTTGCCTACTAGCTAGCTACATGTTTTTGCTTACATATGCCCGCTTAATTAAGACATGTAAACGTGTGTGCATGCAGATTTCACTGGGTCTTGTGTATCATTAAAGTTGACGCCGGAACAGTTGAAGTACTGGACTCACTGATCTAAAAAAAACTGACTTTAACATCTTGTATGGGATAGTCAATAGGTAATTTCAATCATTATTAACTATATATCTCGGCCTATTTAGTTCGTCATTTCATGATATGAACTATTTAATAACCCCTTTATTCATTTTCTTTGTCGGCGGGCAGGGCTTGGGCAAGATTTATCAGCGTCACGGAAGGTGAATGGAAACAAAAGCTTCAATGGTTTCGACCCAAGGTAAGTAATTAAGTAGTACTAGCTAGCTAGCTAGCTGCCATCTCTTTAATTATCATGCTTGATTAATTTTTATCTGATCAAATTCCATTCTCGTAAAGGCCCTGAAGCAGGCGCAGGGGACTGATCTGTGTGCATTCTGCGTTTGCGAGAACATTCGCATGATGGCGTCCGAAAGGAGCAGATCTCAAAGACAGCAATGGATACGCTTATCAGAACACTATTCACAATTTTTACACCATTATCGATATCTAGTCACACAACTAATACACATGCATATTGATCTCCTTCTTAACAGTTCAAAGAGGTGCGGAAGAAGCTCATAGAAAGGAAGCGCGTAGAAGCACTTCAAGAGGAAATAGCGGGATTTTTGCTCGACCAGGTCATAAATCCAAATGGAGAATTCTATTACCCGCTACCACCCCCATGAAAACCACTTTCAATTGTCATCGTGCTCCGAAGGCACCAATTACGCTAATGCCACTGGCTCCGAAGGCAACATTCATATGTAGAAGAAATTATATATAGCTATACATGTGTGTATGTATGAATTAATTAATATGATGGTTTAATTTGTGAGACATTGATGTGATATATATATATATATGCATGATTGGTTCAACTAGAAATTCTATTTATATATATATATATATATATATATATATATATATATATATATATATATATATATATATACATAACGTGTACAATGTGTAGTATCGTAAAATACCAGCAAACGAAAAAGAATTAAATTGGAAACACAAAATTAAATGAAAAAAAATCATAAAACTAAAAACCCCCCAAACCTTATAGTACCGGTTGGTCTTACCAAGCGGTACTAAAGGGCTCCAGGCCCCCGGAGCTGGCTCGTGCCATGTGGTTGCCCTTTAACACCGGTTCGTGCTGAACCGGTACTAAAGGAGGGGGGCCTTTAGTGACCACAAATTAGTGCCGGTTATGTAACCGACACTATAGGGCCTTACGAACCGGTGCTAATGCCCGGTTCTGCACTAGTGGATGTTGATCCTCCGGCTGGGTTTGGGTGATGTGCGGCTGGGAGGCCGTGAGTGCGAGATTGGGGGACTCGTGGCAGGGAGGCCTTTTATGAGCGCATTGAGCGGGAAGCAGGGCACGGAATCCTCCCAGAGAGACAAATCTAGATAACACTATGCAAAATATCTGCAAACCATCACTGTCCAGAAGGCCCGACTAAAGCGGCAACTGACCTGAAAATATAAACGTACAAAGAGGGCCACAGTCAAAGCGCCCACATGTACCTATCCATCACACACGTCATCCAAATATGAGCCGTAAAGCCATTGAGACTCTATGCAACTTGTATGTGGTGATCGTTTGGCTGGTTATAACAGCATGCTATACTGGCAATTGGATATATGATATATTATGTGTCAATAGGAATATGATTGTATTTTAGAGACTGCCTTGGGCTTCGTGACATGCACTACTAAAAATAGATACACACACAACCTACAGAAAGCCGAGTTCCACACACAATGCACTTGATATAGGACGAGTTTGCACTCATACTGGAACCTCCAAATTTACTTTAAAAACTGATATTAAATAAAAACAATATACTTTTCTTCTCAGTACATGAATGCCAAAATAGATATTAATACTGCACCTATGATTGTAACTTCAGTTCCAAAGAGTTGATATCATTCCCACTTCCGGTTTGAAAAATTCACAGAGCAATGCAGCGTGTCTAAATTTGCATTGCATTCAGAGCAATAGCTACCTGCAAATGAAATTCATCTGAAGAAAGAACATCATGCCTTCACGACAGTCATTCAGAAA
Source organism: Triticum timopheevii (assembly GCA_963921465.1). Lineage (NCBI taxonomy): Eukaryota > Viridiplantae > Streptophyta > Magnoliopsida > Poales > Poaceae > Triticum > Triticum timopheevii. The sequence goes on from OY997274.1 coordinate 649,289,340, forward strand.
GTGTTTTTCTACAAAATATGTTTAGGGAGAGTGACATTCAAGACTGCTAGATGCTTACATGATCATCGATTCGAGGAGGCTGGTGTAGCTTCACTCAGTAAAAACAAAAGGATATTCCTAACAACTGCGGTTCTCATTTCGGTTACAATCAGCCTACAAAATTGGAACAACACTATGAAAAGAACCAGAGTGCCGACCAGAAGAGAAACATGGACGGTACATCATGGACATGTCAGATTCTTCTCTTAGTACATACTAGCACATATGCCCGTGCGTTGCAACGGGGAGATACTTTTTTTTGCTAGAAGAAGCGGGAGAGATAGTTGATGTGTTCATCAAAAATGGTCTCCATGACGGTGGGCGACAGAGCGAGGAGCTGCAGTCTTCTCACGGGTCATCTTTGGCGCGCCAGATCTTGATAGTGGTGGGGCTGGTCAGCGTGGCGGCGACCAGCCAACTGGTATTTTTTTTCATAGTCCAATCCCCTTGCGCCCTTTTCGTTTTTGCTGCTCGTCCGTCCGACAGAAAAAGAAATACGTGGTAGGTCCAGTTTGGCCCTCCCTGGGGATATCCAAAAAAAATGGGGAACTACGGACGAAATGGATGGAACAAAATCAATACGTATTTGTTTTTCTTTTCTTAGAGCAGCTGCGTGGGAGCTACTATATGATGCTTCTGGTGTCAAATAGCGCGTGAGACGCATAACAGTTTCTGTCTGGGTCAGCCCACTGTCTGGCACCGAAATAAGCTGTGTTTGCAAGGCACGAGTAATAATCCAAAAAACCACGTGTTGAACGATTGAACACATGACCTTACCCGATCGTGTGCCGCTAGCCACGGCAACAAACGCCTACTGCTAAGCAATGGCCGGCGCGAATAATTAAGTAGACAGTGCAACCTCGGATTTAAAACATTTTTTGAATTTTTTTAAAATATAAATTACCTAATATTCTTGGAAACGTGGTTGTTTTTAAATTACGAACAATGTTTATAATATCTATCTATTATATTATTAAAATGATAGAAAAGTAACGGTCAAGATTTTTCAATTTTCAGTTATGAGATTTCAATGGTTGAGATTGTATACATGACTTAACATAGACCTCACGTGTGTTACCATGTAGAAAGAAAGAGGAGGGATCGTACATAATACTACAACGGACACGCTTTAATTAGGTGTTGTACTGGGCCACGGACACCTGGCGTCAAGACATTTTTTAGGCAAAGCTTTGATGCTATATAAAAGGGAAAGGCTTATAAGGCTAGTCATAGTGGGAGTAACATAGGTAGTAACATACATGCCACATAAGCAAAAAAAAAATGATGTGTCAGATAATTAATGAAGAGAGAGGCAAATAGAGTAACATAATATGTTACCATCACATAGCGGTTCCCAATGCAAAATGAGTCTACAAAGTAATAAATGAGATAATGCATGACACTACACATATATTACTACCCACTATAAAGATAGTAACATAGACTAGTAACATATGCATGTTACTAATCTAAGTTACTCTCCACTATGACCAGCCTAAGGGATTAAGTTAATCCGTTTCATTGACATGGTCATCCGACACGGCCGCACGCACGTATCCTGTGGCCAGGGGTCTTCTTCTTTTGTTTAAAGCCGCTCACGCACACCTGGCCAGGAATTGTGCTTGCCAGACACGTACGTGTAAAAATTACTCCCTTCTGTTCACGTGTTACAGCTGTGTCAACAAGCTTCTGCACAAAAAAAAAGAAAAGAAAAAAGAACCTCAATCAATGAGTACAGCCAGTGCAAATTATTCCTTTTTTTCTTGTGATATAGAGCACATTATTCGGCACAAGTTATTCTGTTTTGCATGAGGCCTCATCAACATGTACAATTTTAGCGGTCACATGTAAAAGAATAATTTTAGCATTGTACGTTATACGGCCGGCATAACCAAGAGTACGACTGCGATACAATGGCAGCTGCGTGGCCTGCGGCTAGATGCCTTGCAAGTTAGCTTGCCTAATCTCATGATAGGCTCACCCGACCAAGCGGAGCTTCACTTTGTTATATAGGGCTTAAACAAATGTCTAATTAGATTTTGGGACAATAATGGTTGGAAGTACGATTAAAATAAGTATGATAAACATACACTTAAAGTATATTCATGTGTATATACGTAAGGCAATGCACGAAGTCTACCATGCGAAGGATATTTATATCACACTGTCAACGTGATTATCTAATCATGTTAGTTCCATATATGCTTTCACACCCCAATCGTTGGTAGGCAATATTTTTTTAACACGTTGGTAGGGAACATTAGCACATCTAATCCGGGGCAGATGACTGTGAACTGATTTCACAAAAAATTGTCTGCGAAGTGGTACGATGACCAAAGGAAAAATGATAGAGTGGGAGCATTTTTGTTGGGCGAGGAAGCTAACAAGTGATAGGACAAACCCAAAAACAATGATAACAACCATGTTTTCAAGATAGACTAAATTGTCTATGCAATTTTTTATAAAATAAAATCAGAAGCAAAATAGAACATAGCAATTTTGTTTATACATATACAAGGGCAAACAATAAAAAATGTTATTAGGTGGATGAAGCATAGGACTATACATAAATAATGTGGGATTATAAAATGCCATATCATGTATCAACATGAATAATTTTTGCAAAAGAACTCAACATGAGAATAATAGACTACAGGAAGCAAAACTGTACGTGCACATATAGCCATGTATGGAGTGTATCAACATGACTGATTTTGGCAAAAAAGACTCTACAAGAGTAAACACAGAGATGGAGGAAAAAACAAAATTGTACATGCATGTGCAAAGAAAATGTGCAGAGCACGCATGTCATCAGTTTAGAAGAATGGACGTACAATTGTCAACGTGATATTGTATGAGTCATTATTGCGTATGAAGGAAACACCAGTGTTGTCTCAACAAATATAAGCTTGATCTGAAGCCACCTCTTTTGAAATATGTAATAAGTTGTTTCAATTGTACAAAGCAATATCTAGAACATGGTCACCATGTGTCGTTCAAAAAGGCAATTTTGAAACACCAATGCACTACGACAAAAGTAGGCGGGTAAATAAAGAGAATTGTTGTCCATGTTTGAGCTATCAAATAATTTGATTTAACTTTCATGATTTTACCACAAAATATTATTCATGGGCAGACAACATGGAGGGAAACCTAGAGATCTATTGTATATTGGTTTCTTACATAGCAAGCCACCTATTTCAATACAATAGGTCATATGTCGTAATTGATAAAAGCCAATCACGTACATTTATTGGAATAAATATTCTTGGAAGATGTATGTTTTGGATATATTACAAACAATTAACATGGTACATAAAACATTGAAGAAAACATATTATCCAATATAATGTATGTATTGAATCTAGCCGCGCAAATGCGCGGGTCACCTCGCTAGTTCGATACATTTTGCAAAAAACAAGACCAAAATTTGAAACAACATCATTTTTCGAAGACGTGAACCTTTTATCAAAACCCGAACATTTTATTATTTGTGACCGACTTTTGGAAATAGAACATGTTTTGAACATTGAAAACAAATTTATCAAATATGTTTTCGAACGCGGACATTATTATGAATCTGTGAACCTTTCACTAAAACAATAATATATTTCAAAAATTGAAGTCCAACGTCGGATCTTTTTTTTTGTGGGTTGAAAAAAAATTCGGGTATTTTTTTAACTTTTTTAAAATATGAATACCCGAATACTCTTGAAAACATATTTTTTTGAAATTATGAACAATGTTTATAATATTCAGTACATGTTGCAAAAAACATGACCACAATTTGAAACAACATAATATTCTGAAGACATGAAACTTTTATCAAAACCCAAACATTTTACTATTTGTGACCGACTTTTGAAAACGGAACAAGTTTTGTACATTATAACAAATTTATGAAATATGTTTTCAAACGCAGACATTAGTTTGAACTTGTGAACATTTTACTAAAACAATAATATATTTCAAAATTTGATTCTTTTTTCAATACATGTTGTTTAAAGCCCATTTTTTGAATATTTATAAATTTGAAAAACAATCGGAACGAGAAAATAAATTAATGTTCCAAACATTCTTAAAAATGGAAGACAATATTGTAACTAAAAAAATGGGAAATTTGACAAAAATTCAAGTTCTGAATTTTTTATAACTTTTTAGTTGTGAAATAAAGTAAAAAATACAAATAAATTTGGACGCAAAACTGAAACGGGCCGGCCCAGTCTTCGGCCCCATGTGTGATGGCCGACTATCTACCTTACTGGGCGAGAGAATTTCTTTTCGCGGCTACTTAGGCAGGCAAATAAGTGGGCTGGCTTTGCTGGGCCACAGCGTGTACCGGCCGAGTATGAAATTATGAATTGCTAAAAAAAATAGAAATACGCACAAAACTTTAGTCCACCTCGGATAAAAAATAAATTTCAAAAATACATTACTAAAAATAAATAGACGGACGCAGACATTATTTTGAATCTGTGAAGATTTTTATAAAATAATAATATATTTAAAAACTATAATATTCTTTAAAATACATATTTCTTAAAGCCCAAACAATATTTTGAATATTTATGAATTCGGAGGAAAATTGGAACGAGAAATTATATTAATGTTCCAAACATTTTTAAAAATGGGAAGAAAAAATTGGAACTAAATAAATCGGAAATTTGGCAAAAAATTTAACATCTGAACTTTTTTGAAAATTTTAAATTCTGAAATAAAGTAGAAATAGAAATAAATTTGGACGCCAAAACAAAACAGGGCGGCCCAGTCTTGGCGCCCTTTGAGATCACCTACTATCTACCGCACAGGGTAAGAAAAAGGCTTTTCGCGGCTACATGGGCTGTATATTACTAAAAATAAATAGATGGCGCAGACATTATTTTGAATCTGTGAAGATTTTACTAAAACAATAATATATTTAAAAACTATAATATTCTTTAAAATATGTATTTCTTAAAGCCCAAACATTTTTTTGAATATTTATGAATTTGGAGAAAAATTGGAACGAGAAAATATATTAATGTTCCAAACATTTTTGAAAAGGGGAAGACAAAATTGGAACTAAAAAAACGAAAATTTGGCAAAAAATCAACTTCCGGGCTTTTTTGAAAATTTTAAATTCTGAAATAAAGTAAAAATAGAAATAAATTTAGATGGAAAAACAAAATGGGGCGGCCCAGTCTTGGCGCCCTTTGCGATCACCTATTATCTACCGCACATGGTGAGAAAAAGGCTTTTCGCGGCTACATGGGCTGGCTTTGCTGGGCCACAGCGTGTCCAGGCCGAGTATAAAATTCTGGATTGCTAAAAAAATAGAAGTACACACAAAAATTTAGTAGCACCTCGGATTGAAAAATAAATTTCAGAAATATATTACTAAAAATAAATAGACGTACGCAGACATTATTTTGAATCTGTAAACATTTTACAAAAACAATAATATATTTCAATATTCGAATATCTTTAAATACATGTTTTTAAAGGCTTAAACTTTTTATTGATATTTATGAATTGGAAAAAAAATCAGAAAGAGAAAACAAATTAACATTGCAAACATTTTTAAAAAGGGGAAGACAATATTGTCACTCAAAAAAGAAATCTGAAATTTGATAAAAAATTGAAGTTCTGATTTTTTTTGAAAATTTTGAATTACGAAGTAAAGGGACAATACAAAAAAATGCTCGGAAAAACAAAACGGGCCGACCCAGTCTTGGGCGCCTTGTGCGTTCGCAGACTATCTATCGCACAGGGCGAGTAAAAGGCTTTTCCTGGCTACTTGGGCTGGGAAATAAGTGGGCTGGCTTTGCCGGGCCACAGCGTGTGCGGGCTAACTATAGAATTCTGGATTGCTAAAAAAATAGACGTGCACACAAAAAATTAGTACCACCTCGGATAGAAAAATAAATTTCGACGGTGAACGGATGAAAAGATTGAAGAAACGCACCTTGCTTTATTAGTAGGTATAGATAAAGGAACGGCGGGAGTAGATTATAAGATCACATAGCACAGGGAGCAGAGATCCCCCAAACCATCGTAACCGGAAACCAAAGACGGAAATAAAAAATCGTCAGGTCACACTACTCGACTGCAGCCGGTTCAATACCTGTAAAAAGGAGTAAAACAAAATAAGAACCCAAATAAAAAACAGTCACATTTAAATAGAAAATAGCCCGTATTCACCACGAAAGGAACCAGCTGGTCGCTTTCCACGTCGAACTTCTTTGCATCGCCAGCGTACTTAAATTGGAGGCATATCCAATGAAGAAACTACAAGACCATCGAAGGAAACAACAAAGAATCACCGATGAGGAATGTTGGGGAATATAGTAATTTCAAAAAAATTCCTACGCACACGCAAGATCATGGTGATGGCATAGCAACGAGAGAGGAGAGTTTGTCCACGTACCCTTGTATACCGTAAGCGGAAGCGTTAGCACAACGCGGTTGATGTAGTCGTACGTCTTCACGATCCGACCGATCCAAGCGCCGAACGTACGGCACCTCCGAGTTCAGCACACGTTCAGCTCGATGACGATCCCTGGGCTCCGATCCAGCAAAGCTTCGGGGATGGGTTCCGTCAGCACGACGGCGTGGTGACGATGATGATGTTCTACCGGCGCAGGGCTTCGCCTAAACTCCGCGACGATATGACCGAGGTGGAATATGGTGGAGGGGGGCACCGCACACGGCTAAGGAACGGTCCGTAGATCAACTTGTGTGTCCTAGGGTGCCCCCCGCCCCCGTATATAAAGGAGCAAGGGGGAGGCCGGCCGGCCCTAGAGGGCGCGCCAGGAGGAGGAGTCCTCCTCCTAGTAGGAGTAGGACTCCCCCTTTCCTACTCCTACTAGGAGGGGAAAGGAAGGGGGAGAGGGGGAAGGAAAGAGGGGGGCGCCGCCCCCCCTCCTAGTCCAATTCGGACCAGAGGGGGAGGGGGCGCTCGGCCCATGCTGGCCGCCCCTCTCTCTTTCCACCAAGGCCCATGTGGCCCATTATCTCTCCCGAGGGGTTCCGGACCCTCCAGCACTCCGGTTTTCTCCGAAAACGTCCGGAACACTTTCGGTGTCCGAATATAGTCGTCCAATATATCAATCTTTATGTCTCGTCCATTTCGAGACTCCTCGTCATGTCCGTGATCACATCCGGGACTCCGAACAAACTTCGGTACATCAAAACTTATAAACTCATAATAAAACTGTCATCGTAACGTTAAGCGTGCGGACCCTACGGGTTCGAGAACTATGTAGACATGACCTAGAACTATTCTTGGTCAATAACCAATAGCGGAACTTGGATGCCCATATTGGTTCCTACATATTCTACGAAGATCTTTATCGGTCAAACCGCATAACAACATACGTTGTTCCCTTTGTCATCGGTATGTTACTTGCCCGAGATTCAATCGTCGGTATTCACTACCTAGTTCAATCTCGTTACCGGCAAGTCTCTTTACTCGTTACGTAATGCATCATCTCGTAACCAACTCATTGGTCACATTGCTTGCAAGGCTTATAGTGATGTGCATTACCGAGAGGGCCCAGAGATACCTCTCTGACAATCGAAGTGACAAAACCTAATCTCGAATTACGCCAACTCAACATGTACCTTTGGAGACACATGTAGTACTCCTTTATAATCACCCAGTTACGTTGTGACATTTTGTAGCACCCAAAGTGTTCCTCCGGTAAACGGGAGTTGCATAATCTCATAGTTACAGGAACATGTGTAAGTCATGAAGAAAGCAATAGCAATATACTAAACGATCAAGTGCTAGGCTAACAGAATGGGTCATGTCAATCACATCATTCTCCTAATGATGTGATCCCATTAATCAAATGACAACACATGCCTATGGTTAGGAAACATAATCATTTTTGATTAATGAGCTAGTCAAGTAGAGGCATACTAATGACGTTATGTTTGTCTATGTATTCACACATGTATCATGTTTCCGGTTAATACAATTCTAGCATGAATAATAAACATTTATCATGATATGAGGAAATAAATAATAACTTTATTATTGCCTCTAGGGCATATTTCCTTCACCATACTAAAACAGACACCACTAATGAAGCATTTTTCTTCAGAAAATTAGGACAGCATACCAAAAGCAGCAGCAAAATACCCACGAAGAAGCGGCGCCTCAGAGTCGCACGTCCAGAACACTCCCTGGCCACTTCAACGAACCGAAGAACGAAACTATGGTGGCCGACCAGAGCGTCATTCAGCAGGCGAACCATATGAACCCCAAAAGGAATGAAAGCACAGGATACAAAGACAAGAAAGGCAGCATGTACCTGATTCTCTTCACAAACGCGTGTCAAAGCGGCAACCACCTAAAACAGAAGCAAGCAGCAGCCGCTGAAGCCCTATACAAAATAATATGGAGGGGCTCACCAGTGAGGACTAAAGACCGCACCCAAGGCGTTCGTGTAGCGGAAGGGGAGATGCAGCCGGGGTCGGGGCATGATTTGGAAGATGAACTGCGCTCTGCTGATGACCCGCAGCAAACTGCTGGTGCTGCTGGAGCTGCACCTCGATCAGAAGCTGAGGCTGAGCCGGCCCCATGGCGGACGCCGGCGATGGCCGGAAGGCCTCCTTCTCTCCGTCGTGCTTCAACAGGCACAACTCAGCATCGACCTCTCCCTCAAGGGGCCCTACATCTCCACCACGTTTGCACCGATGGAGAACGTCCTGGCCGACGTCGCCGGAGTCGCAATTAGAGAGCAGAGGCGCCGACTGCCCTAAGTCACTTACCTCAACGGTGTGGACGACACTCTTGAGAGGGCTGGCCTCCTCCTCATCGCCGCCGAGCTACTCCAACCCTAGCTCGATGAACGACATCGCGTAGGGGCTGGCCGGCGACCAGGTTGGGGAGGATGGGGGTGTGCGCCCATGCAGAGATGGAGGAGAGGGAGCAGCGGCCCGCCGACGACCAGGTTGGGGAGGATGGGGGTGCGCGCCCATGCAGAGATGGAGGAGAGGAGGCAGCGGCGGTGTAGTGCTGGGTTGGGAAAGAGAATGGTCGGGTGATTTCTTGCGGGGGCGTGAATGAACACCAGGCAAGGCAAACAAGTACTTATAGGCAGACAAAAAAAAATGAAAATGAAGCCCACCAGAAAAGCCTAGAAGGCAATGTGTCAATTGATGAATTGCTAGTCAATGGCTTGTGGGACAAATATAGGGATGTGACAATTGATGAACTGCTCGTCAATGACTTTTGAGACAAACATGGTGACATGCATGGTCCATGCAGCATGGAGCAGAACCAACTCAGGAAATCTAGAAGGGCCATGTGAACTGGACCAAGACATGCATGCGACGCGTGGTATGAAGCAAACCCAAAAAAATCTGGAGTAGCCACGTGACTTTGACCATGCAAAAACATGCAGTCAAACAAATATTAATAAAAAACAAAGGAACTATTTCATAGGATGCACTGCACACGCAGAATAGACAAGGGCGCATACGTGTCGCTCAAACAACATGGGTAAAAAAATTCCAAAAAATCCAGAAACATCGAACCCTTATGGGCCTAGACTTCTTAGTATGAGCTCTAAAACACTCTACCAGCTCCTTTTAGATATTTAATGACACACACAAACTCACTATAATACACTACATGATATCCCATATGTTGCCGGGGTAAACTTGTTAAAATAATGTATAAACTGGTGCTATAAAACCACTAAAACTACTGAAAAGCCAAATGTAAGATTGTTCTCGATTCATATTTTAAAATAGTTGACATACGAAAAAAAAGTTACATAATGGTGTCTAGAAAAGGAAACATTTTGGACTATGTAATATTAATTATATAAGTTCTCAGTTGAGATTATATAAGTTCCCGGGGTAAGCTTTTGCACATACGAAATATGTTCTCGTTTTATATTTAAAAGAATGTGAAGCATTAACTATATAAGTATGTTGCAAGCGTCCAACACATACACCGCCCATGATATAACACATAAAAAATGTGTTACTTAAGATTGACATGCATGACCTGTTCATGTGCTATAATTGCATGGATACAACAGCGAAGTAATATAAAATTATACCTGCTAAAATTGTAGTAGGTCTAATTAGTTTAAATAAGTATAGAAGTTTAGTACAAAATTGCCGATAGGAAACATGTTTTTTCTGAGAGATCAAAGTTTTCCGGGTAACACCTCCCTCGGGAAAAAATAGCGATGGATGGTTATCCCACCTTCGAGTCGAGGACTTTCTCCTTTTCGTCTCCGCCTCTTACGTAAACCCCCTGCTTTTCTCGTTATTTCTCTGCCACTCCTCGCCCTAGACAACCACTCTCCGAGTCTCTATCGTCCAACCTCGGGATTGTACGCTCGTGGTCTCGTGGTTCTCCGTGATGGTATGGCAGCGGGATGGAACAAGGCAGGGGATGATGAGGCCGGTGGAGGCGAGACTGAGAGAGCGCGGCGAGATGCAAAAATGAGGGATGCGGGACGTGGCGAGTTCATGAACTCTGGGAGAAGCTCTATCGGTCAGCGGTAACCCCCCGCAACCCATCGCCGAGCCGGATACCAACACCCAACACCGGCTCCAGCGCCTCGTCGCGCTCGTCCTCGATTTCTACTGTCCACTCTCTCGCATCACCGAGGCCGTCGAGCGCGAGGGCATGCACTCACGGCCGCAGAGGTGCTTCCTGACCCACGCCGTCTTCAAGGGCGTGGAGAGATGGAGTTTGCCTCCCTCTTTTTCCGTGGTCGCGGCATTGGGAGATGAGTCAGCCCCCATGTGGTTTCTACGCCAAGGTCAGCAACGAGGGATGCTCGGCCATCGTCCTTGTCCCAGCCGTAGCCGTGAGGAGAGGGTTGTCTGCTATATGTTGATGACCGGATCCTTCTCACCATGGACAACGGCATAGATATTCCTCTCCTCTGCTCTCTCTCTTTCTCTCTCTCTCTGATGCTACTGGTTCATCTCACATCAATCAAAAATTACAATGTACAAAAGGTACTTTTTTATTTCAATGTACGTGTGGCACTTTGGGTGGCCATGCATATGCTTTTAACAATGTCGCTGTTTGAACTGAACTCAATCCCTGAGAATTTTACACTACAGAATAGTGTGTTTCGTTTCTGCTAGGGAGAGGTGGTTCAATGCCCAGTAGAATAGAATTATTGTCTCTTTAAGTCCAATGTACGTGTGGTCCTTTGAAAGCTTGTATGGTTGTAACATTGCTGTAGTTCTAAAAACAATCTCTGAGAATTTTTACAGTGCAGGCTTCTTTTTGTTGCACTGAATTGCCAGTACAAAGAATAGTGAAATAAGGACTGAACCTGCACAACTTATCTTTAGTTTAGCATTGACAATACTGCATATATGGAGCTGATACTCTGAAACTTTTTAGCTCAGGCTAAGCTCTCAGGCTAAGCCCAACACCAGGTCGTCGCCTAATGGCAGAGCAGACGACCACAAGATGGTCAGACAAAAGCTGGTCAAGGTTTTCTCATACAACCTTGAACTGGTATAATGTGTACATTCTAGCTCCGTTGAATTAAATAATGCCTAATTGTTTTTCAAGACAAACCGTCTGTGTTTCTTTTTTGTTGGCTTATCTCCACTCTGCAAATAGGTGTCCCAGCCTTTCCAGCCTGGCCAGAATTATGGAGGAACTGTGCTAATGTAGCTGCAACAGCTTGATATATGTTCTACTAGCATAGATGTCACTTCCTTCTTATGTATGTGTATAGTTCTCATCAATAGATGTTTTCTTTGTGCCTGTTGTTTTCCGTAGTCTTAAGAATGATAGTTACCTGACTAAAAAGACAATAGCTCATCACATTGTTAATTCCAGTTGCTTGGTGGATTATCGCTATACAATATAATTCAAAGAACACAATTGTGTTTGTTTATTTAGAGAAAACGCTTGATGGGTGGGGATCCGGAAGAAGCAACTGATAGATAGCGCGAGCCTTGCATATATATATGAAAAGAAAATCTTGTTGTGGGTCTCAGTTTTCCCTTTTTAGGGTTTGCACGTGAACCCTGCATCTTGCAGTCCCTGTTTAAGTCCCATGTTTGTGTACATCCAATTTATATTAGGGGTCCATTGCATTGTGTAATACTATCTACTTTACACTTCTTTCTGAATTGCTATACTCTGTTTTTTTTTTGCTAGAAAATTGCTATACTCTGTTAACGTGAGTCCCTCTTGTGCTATTTTTGTTGTCAATTTGGTCTTACCTGGAATTGTTTGACGCTTAGATTTTGTCACCGTTTGATCTCCTATTTCATCATGGGGTTTCTCCCCTTTGCTTATGCCTCTCTTTTGGATTTTTCCTTTGTCTATTTTGGATGCTTCCTTGGCGTTCTTTTCTTGGATTTAATTTCCCCTCTTTCTCTTTACTTGAAAATCATGCATACATTGTAACAAAAAAAAGATGCAGGCCTTGGAACAACCTCTCATTGTCATTTTGCGCGACCCGGCGGTTTTCTCAGACTCCGCCGCCTTCAGGGACCGGGTCACTGAGCACCGTTGCAGCGCTGGCACCCACATGCTGCCAATGGGCTTGATGAGAACGGACGATGCTCACGTTGGTGCAGACCCACTGCACCATCGTCAACGAGGGATAAGATTACTTATATTTACTTCTGTCTGCACCATCGTCAACCGAACAATGCTCACATTGGTGCAGACCCACTGCACCATGCTCACTGTACGATGCTCACGCCAGAGCCCACATGCTGCACAATGTGATCTTATTTCTGCTTCTTCAGATTACATGAAATTGGTAAACCTACCATTCCTAGAAGGATTTGACAAGGCCCATGTTGATGATCGAGCATCACCATCCACAAAGAGCCCACCAGTTGCGAGATCGCCTCACTGCTCACATTGTGGTCACCCCGGTAGCAAGAAAAATCACCGCAAGACTTGATGCAATTATTGCTTGGTGGATTCATTAGAATATTGCATGGAAAAATTAGTTGGTTTCATATGAAAAGGTAATCTCACTTGATCTACCGTAAAAGATAGACTTCTCCCCTTTCTTAATACTATTTGTTTCAGTGTGTATTCCATAGTTCAGAACACGTGTATTGTTTAATTTAGAATGCCGGATAAAATCTCTTCCTTAATCCTGTCAAAGGTTGTTTGATAGCATTACCCTCAGCTGCTAATTTGTGCCTGCATACCTGTATCCATTATCTTTATCAAATTCTACACAAAAACGGGTTTGTTGACTTGTTCACTGCACATAATGCTTCTGATGTTTTCTGTCCAATCAAAGAAAACGTAGTATACAATGCTCGTTCCTTCCCTTTAAATGGTTTGTGGATCTTATTTCTCTTTATTAATAGTATCTTTCTTGGTATCAATTTTAGGCGCGTGATCTGAAAGCGCAGAGAAGACATGAGAATTCCAAATCAAGGCGTGCAAAAGATTAGTTGTTGAGAAGTTTTTCCCAAATGAGGAGATAATTAAGTTGTATCTATGTGATGACAATTTGGGTAAAGGTAAAAGTTAATAACACTGCTTTTAATATTTCTGGAATTCTTCTGTACTTGAGAACAAAACTTCTGAACCTACTGCAAGTACCAGTTGTATTATCCTTACTTTGTTCTTCACTTTTTTTTTACCTGCATCAGAATCAGTTGCTTATCCTCATCGGTATGTACTAAGGGAATCATCACTGTGTTGTCTGCAGAAAGTGGTGATCAAAGGCTTGAGTGGACTGAGCCTAAAGTCGATGATTTCGTTGATTTGCTTATATGCAAAGTTGGGTATCGTCGTATGTCTAACAGTTAATGCTTTCTCGCGCTACTCTACTGGCGTGGAGATGCAGAGACAATGTTAGATAATAACGAGAAATAAACGAGACAAAGAGACACAGGGATTTTTACGTGGAAACCCTTGCGGGAGAAAACCACGGACGCACGAAGGCGCGATCACTATGATGGAGGAGTATTACAAGCACGAGACGACAGACCGTCTGAGGTGCGACTACATGGGGTATATAAGAGGGCAATACATGAGAGTCCTTGGAGGACAAGTAAACGAGTTGTACTCGTACGCGTCGACGTCAACGCAACGCCCACACCGGTTGTACTACGTCTAGTCAACTTGGTACTAGAATTTGGATCACAATTTAACAATCTCCACCTTGAGCCAAATTCCCTCCAGTAGTCGAAGAAACTGAATAACTCCATCCAAATCAGCATAAACACCTTGTGCGTCAAAGTCCATAGGACTAATGAGAAATACCAATTAAGCCTGAGCAAAGCTCAAACTTATTGGTCGGAACTGGCTTTGTCATCATATCAGCAGGATTATCATGAGTACTTATCTTGCATACCTTCAAATTGCCTTCAGCAACAACATCTCGAATATAATGAAATCTAACATCAATGTGCTTTGTCCTCTCATGATACATTGGATTCTTTGTAAGATATATGGCACTTTGACTGTCAGAAAATATGGTAGGGCAAGATGAATCTCCACAAAGCTCAGTGTACAAACCTCTCAACCAAATAGCTTCTTTGCATGCCTCAGAAATAGCCATATACTCGGCATCAGTAGTGGAACAAGCCACAATAGACTGCAAAGTTGCTCTCCAACTCACAGCACAACCACCAATGGTGAAAACATAACCTGTGAGTGATCTTCTCTTATCCAAATCACCAGCAAAATCAGAATCAACAAAACCAACAAGTCCATCTCTAGTTTTCCCAAACTGTAAATAAGCATTGGAAGTACCACGCAGGTATCTGAAAATCCACTGAACTGCTCTCCAATGCTCTTTTCCAGGATTAGCCATGTATCTACTGACAACACTCAATGCATATGATAAGTCAGGACGAGAACAAACCATGGCATACATAAGTGAACCAACTGCACTCGAATAGGGAACTCTAGACATGTACTCAATATCAGCATCTGACTTAGGACATAAAGCTGATGACAATTTGAAGTGTGCAGCTAACGGTGTACTCACCGGCTTGGCATTATGCATATTAAAACGATGAAGAACTTTATCAATATACCCCTTCTGACTTAGATATACTTTTCCAGACGGTCTATCTCTGGATATTTCCATGCCAAGAATTTTCTTTGCTGCACCCAAATCCTTCATCTCAAATTCATTACTCAATTGCTTCTTTAGTTCATTAATCTCTGACATACTCTTTGCAGCAATAAGCATATCATCAACATAAAGGAGCAAATAAATAGTTGAACCTTTGACAGTTTTCAAATAAACACAACTATCATAATTAGACCTTTTGAAACCTTGAGAGAGCATAAAGGTGTCAAATCTCTTGTACCACTGTCTCGGGGATTGCTTCAATCCATAAAGAGATTTCTTTAACTTACAGACAAGCTTTTCTTTTCCAGGAATAACAAAACCTTCAGGTTGTTCCATATAAATATCCTCTTCTAATTCTCCATGTAAGAATGCAGTTTTAACATCCAATTGTTCAAGCTCAAGATCATGCATGGCAACAATACTGAGTAAAGTGCGAATAGAGCTATGCTTCACAACAGGAGAAAAGACTTCGTTATAGTCAATACCTGGAATCTGGCTATAACCTTTAGCAACTAACCTTGCTTTATATCTTGTCTCATCATTAGGAGAAACACCTTCTTTCCTCTTGAAAACCCACTTGCAACGAATAGGTTTCTTCTCTCTAGGTAATTTTACTAAATCCCAAGTGCCATTCTTTTCAAGTGATTCCATCTCATCATGCATAGCGGTCATCCACTTATTACTATCACCAGAAATAATAGCCTCGGAATATGAAGAAGGCTCAGAATTACCTTCAATTTCTTCTGCAACAGATAAAGCAAAAGAAACAATATTGCACTCTTCAATTAACCTGTCAGGTTTATTAATACCCCGTCTAACTCTGTCACGTGCAAGATTCCAACTGGATGGAACAATAGGCTGATTTGGAGTGGGAGTGACATGTTCATCATCAACGACGGGTTCATCATGTGCATCAGCAATTTCATTACCAGATGTATCACCTGAGTCAATAACATGCTCCACCTGAACAGTAGGCTCATGAACAATAGGCTGCTATTCACTCTCAACGGGAACATTAGTAGATGAAACATCATGTAACATAGCAGATTCATTAAAGATAACATTTCTGCTAATAAAAACCTTCTGGGTTTCAGGATTCCACAATTTAAAACCTTTAACACCAGACTTATAACCAAGAAAGATGCACTTAACAGCCCTAGGCTCCAACTTTCCATTATCAACATGAGCATAAGCAGTGCAACCAAAAACTCTCAACTGTGAATAATCAGCAGGTGAACCAGACCATACCTCAATTGGAGTTTTCTTATTAAGTGCAATAGATGGTGAACGGTTAATGAGATAACAAGCAGTGGAAGCGGCCTCGGTCCAAAAACGCCTATGCAAACCTGCATTGGACAACATGCAACGGGCTCTGGAAATAATGGTCCTGTTCATACGCTCAGCAACACCGTTTTGTTGAGGAGTATAAGGAACGGTGTAATGTCTGACAATGCCTTCAGACTTGCAATAATTCTTAAATTGCTTAGAACAGAATTCCATACCATTATCAGTGCGAAGTATTTTTACCTTCCTTTCAGTTTGTCTTTCAACCATAATCTTCCACTCCTTAAAAGCTGAGAATGCTTCATATTTATGCTTCAAGAAATAAGGCCAAACTTTTCTCGAATAATCATCAATAATAGTCAGCATGTAACTTGCACCACCTAATGACTTCTTGCGAGATGGTCCCCATAAATCAGAATGCACATAATCAAGAATACCTTCAGTTGTATGGGTCGAAGTATTGAACTTCACCCTCTTGTGCTTGCCGAAGATACAATGCTCACAAAATTTCAATTTACCAGGTTCATATCCATCAAGAAGACCTCTCTTATTTAACTCTGCTAAACCAAGTTCACTCATATGTCCAAGACGCATATGCCAAAGGTTAGCAGCATCACAATCAGAATTCTTTGAAAGAACTGGAGTAGCGTTACCTGAAACGGTAGAACCTCGAAGGTAATAAAGACCATTGGTCGAACTTAAGTCACCTTTCATCACAACAAGGGAACCTTTGGTGACTTTCAAAACACTATCTCCACCTGAATACTTGTACCCCTTTGCATCAAGGGCACTCATAGAAATAAGATTTCTCTTCATCTTCGGAATATACCGAACATCTGTCAAAGTTCTGATTATGCCATCAAACATCTTGATTCGAATAGAACCTATGCCTTCAATCTTGCATGGTGAATTATCAAAACCCAAAACGGAACCAGCAGAAGTAGTGGAATCAAAAGTATTAAACCAATCTCTATGTGGACACATATGAAAAGTGCATGCAGTGTCAAGTACCCACTCATCATTGGTCTCAGCACATCCAGCAATAACGACAAGAGCATCATCGGAACTATCATCACGAGCAACGTTAGCAGAATTTTCACCTTGTCTGTTACCTTTCCTCTTTTCCTTGTTCTTCAACTTGAAACACTCAGAGATGTCATGCCCGTCTCTCTTGCAATACCTGCAATACTTCTTGTCTCTGGATTGCGACCGGCCCCTGTAGCCGTTTTTACTTTTGCCTCTGTTTTCATTATTGGAGTTCTTCTCCTTTGTCCTGCCACGAACAGATAATCCCTCGGCTTGGGATGAACTCGAACCATCATGAGGCACCATTAATTTCATCTTCTCCTTAGAGTTCAAAGCTTCATAAACTTCATTAAGCGTGAGAGTATCACGACTGTATAATATGGTGTCTCGAAAATTGGTATAAGAACTTGGCAGTGAACAAAGTAACATTAAAGCAGTATCTTCCTCTTCATACTTAACCTCCATTGCAGCTAGATCAGATATGATCTCTTTAAATTCTGAAATATGATTCAAAACATTACCTCCCTCGGGTAACCTGTGCAGGAATAATTTTTGCTTCAGATGCATCTTGCTGGTGAGATCTTTAGTCATGCAAATCCCTTCCAGCTTTAACCATAGAGCGGCGGCAGTTTTCTCGCTCAAAACTTCCTGCAAAATATTATTATGCAAATGGAGTTGAATTTGTGACAAAGCCTTACGATCCCTTCTTTTCTCATCAGCAGTCCAGTCCTGAATTCGGTCCTTCCCAAAACTATCCAGTGCATCATCATAGTCGGCCTGTGCCAACAACGCCCGCATCTTGACTTGCCATAGGGTAAACCTTGTGTCACGGTCCAGCAGCGGAAGATCGTACTTCATGGATGCCATGAGTAGATTAAATCTGTGCACAAAGTAGTACAAGCCGGTAGAAAAAATTCTTGACAGAATTTAATTTATGCGGAGCAAACAAAAAAGGAACAGTAGCACCTGGTAGTAGTACTCCCGTCGTGGAGTAGATGAATTTGGCTTCGATGGTGGACTAGTATAGCAGCAGCAACGCAATCCACTTGAAGCCAAGAAAAGTGCTAGTGGCTGCCTCGGGACTTGGAGTGTGTAGATTTATAGTAGCAGCGACGTGATCCTTCACGCCAAGAAAAGAGCGCCAACGGCTGGCCTTCTCGGGGCTTGATGCTAGCGAGCAGTGCACGGCGGATCGTACAAGGACGGCTGCAACTTGTAGCGATTTGTACGCGCCCGTACGAACGGAGATTCTGTCGGTCTCGGCTTCGTAATCGCTGCAGCAGCGAAAATCAATCCGGTCTCGGATCGCCTGGTCACGCGTGGCGGCGGCGCGCAACCCTAATTCTCTCGTCTCAAATCTCGTATCTAAACCATAGCTCTGTATACCACTTGTTAGATAATAACGAGAAATAAACGAGACAAAGAGACACAGGGATTTTTACGTGGAAACCCTTGCGGGAGAAAACCACGGACGCACGAAGGCGCGATCACTATGATGGAGGAGTATTACAAGCACGAGACGACAGACCGTCTGAGGTGCGACTACATGGGGTATATAAGAGGGCAATACATGAGAGTCCTTGGAGGACAAGTAAACGAGTTGTACTCGTACGCGTCGACGTCAACGCAACGCCCACACCGGTTGTACTACGTCTAGTCAACTCGGTACTAGAATTTGGATCACAATTTAACAGACAAAGCCAAGAGGTCTTTCATGAGAACTACCACTGTCTTCGTGGTTGCCATTGCCATCATTGTCTGCGCTTACATTTTTTAATCCAAGAGGAGGCTTAATGGTTAGACTGCAAGTCTCCACGTGTAGATAACTACAATTCAGTGAGGGGTTCTGAAGAACAAAGTTAAATCGTACATTGAGATGTTGTGCAATCGTATTTGTACCTAATATGCTGATACAGTGATAAGGATGCAGATGTGTTTGCTTACCATCCATGTAATAATATTGTGAATGAAATAAGAAAACTGCCGATTATGCAAGTACACAGTGTAAATAGGAAAGTGAAAGGGGCGCATCCCACCTGGCACCGCCCTATCTTCCTATCAGGCGGCGCACTAAGGGTGCGTCCTAACCACTAGTTAGTTTAAATTGTAGTAGAATGGGCGAGATGGCGCAAGGGCGAACCAATGAAATCATATCCGCGTTGTCGTGATACGGATCTCGTCGTCTTGCCTTAACATTTTGCTAGTGGAGCCTCCATGGATGTGCCATAGGAGATAGAGACCATCACGAACCCATGAGCTGACCGATGTGTATTTCGTTTAAGCATTATATTATTTCGAGGGTTCGCCGACGGGGAGGCTGAGGGGGATGGGGAGGAGGGGCCGTCTCCGTGGGAGGGGGCCGTGGTGTACCGGTGCGACGCGGCGGCGCAGCACGTCGAGTACGCCACCACCCTGGAGCGCCTCGGCCTGGCCGACCTCTCGTCCCCGCATGCCATCCGCATGCCACATAAAAACCCATGAGCTATCCGTGTGCCAGTCCTCTGAGAATGCATACACACATATGTTGGCTGTGGTGTGCTGTTCAACTTGTGGAGATGTAAACTGGCATTGAACATGTGCTGCAGTAGTATTAGTTACTGCTGCTACATCAGATTGTTATTACTACTGTTTTACTACCACATCAGTTTTGACAGAATGGTCTTGTGATTTTTTGTGTCTTTCACTCCTAAAATTGGTAGCAATGCAAGTTTATCTTTTTTTTTTTTGCTATTCTAGAGAAGAAGATATAAGCGACCAACCCTGAATGCTTAAACCTATCAATCCTCTCATAAATTCTTTCTTTTTGATTGATTTAACTTTTTTTCAGACTTCCTTGGTTCAGAATTAGTTGCCGTTTAAATAGATATATCTAGATGTATTTTAGTGTTAGCATTTGATTGTCAACTAATTCCAAAAGGACGATTAATAGAATTCCTCTAAAGAAAACATTTCTTTGCCTTGATGAAGTGATGGAAGAAACTCGTAAAAATATCTGATCTTATTTTCAGTGAACAGCTTAGAAAGAAAAGCAGAGCTCTCGTGGCTGGCTCACTTAGAGAACAAAAATCCACTTAGAGCAACTCCAATCGGCCGACCCAAATGGATGCGCACTTTGTCCGTTTGGGACAGCTCGTTTGCCCCCTTTTGCAAATGGGTCGGTCGTACGCCCAACAGGGCGACCCAATTTTCGTCAGCACAGATTAGCTTTTTTAGTAGAAAAGGCCCACGACCATAGATCATGTCAACGGTCATGCCAACATTGGTCACGCCGGCGATATGCCAGCGGCCGACAAACATATGCCAGCCTCCAAAAAGAGCACACAGTTCATGTTGGGTGCACAAGCCAGCGACGGACACACATGCCAGCACACAATGAGACTCTAGTTCTACCACGCCATCTTAGCCATGATCATGCCGGCACACTTGTGGGCATACAAAAAAATATGGCACTCTCGGCCATAGATCACTCCTGATCGAGGTTGAGTATGTCAGCCTGCATCTCCTCGGGGAGACCGTGCTCAAGTCCACCTTCAAGATCTCACCCCCCTTCGTCATGCAAGCGAGCCGGACCTCTCTCGCTTTGGTGGCGGCTTTGATGGCCTCGATTTTAAGCATCTTCGTTCGCTTCTCTTACTCCAACGCGAGCTTCTTCTCTTGTATGTCCATGAAGGTCCTAATTTGCTCGTCCTTATTTTGCCGGCGCTTCTCCTCTATTGAATCCTTGTTGGTGTGCATGCCTTGCAAAGTACTCCCTCCGTCTCAAAATAAGTGTCTCAACTTTGTACTAACTCTAGTACAAAGTTGTACTAAGTTTGAGACAGTTATTTTGGGACGGAGGGAGTAGCTTGCAAGGCAAGGGACGCTGCCTCGCGCTTGTTCTCTTTCTAGGAGTTGGTCTTCCCATGCGGCCGCAGCTTCTCTCCCTCACCATCCTCTTCCACAGTTGCCTTCCCACCACGCGCCTTGATGGCGGCCCATTGTGTCTTGAACTTCTCTTCCCCAGTGGCCAGCACCGCACGTCTCCACTACAGAGACCAGGGTACGATCCCCAGCCTGCCCACCTTTTATCTCTCCTTTGATGAGGCAACGATTGTCCATATTCGCGGATGATGTGGTGATGTTCATTAAACCCAAGCCAGGAGAACTTGAGGCCGCAAAACGTATCTTCGAGGTCTTTGGGGAGGCATCTGGTTTGCGGATGAATATGGCGAAATCTGTGGCCCTTCCGATAAGGTGTTCGGATTAGGAAAGTAACATGGCGAGCAGCGTGCTGGGTTGCCCGAGAGGGGCCTTCCCTATCAAATACCTGGGCCTCCCGTTGGCACTACGGAAGCAAACTCCGGCGCAGTTACAATACCTGGTGGATCAAATGGCTAATTGCCTTCCTAAGTGGAAGGCGATGTTGATGCCAAAGAGTGGACGGTTGACTTTGGTCCAATCGGTGCTATGTGCCATGCCCATTCATGCCATGATGGCCTTGGATCTACCAAAGAAAACTATAGCTGCGATCAACAAGGTGTGTAGAGGTTTCCTCTGGTGCAAGCGAGCTAATGCGAATGGAGGCAATTGTGCTGTCGCCTGGGACGCAGTATGTGCTCCAAAGTGGGCTGGAGGATTGGGAATACCAAACCTCAGATGACTGAATGTGGCCATGCAAGCTAGGTGGCCATGGCTACAACGGGTGGATTCGAGCAGACCTTGGAGTGATTTCACAATTAAAGTTCCAACAGATGCACAACTATTGTTCCAGGAAGCCACCAAGAGCGAGGCGCATTGTGGACGAAGCACCCTTTTTTGGGAAGACCGTTGGATCAATGGGATGAGGGTACAGGAGATAGCACCAACTATATATGGCATGATCCCTCGACGCGTCAGATTTATGAAGCATGTGGCATCGGCCATTGAGGATGGTTCTTGGGCTATGGATGCCGGCCTGGACCTTGGAGAGCAAGCCTTGCGGGAATTCTTATCCCTATGGTTGTGTGTGCACATGTGGGAGCCGGAGGTGGATGTGCCTGATACGATAGCATGGTCCTGGGAGACGAACGGACGATACTCGGTGAGGTCGGCATATGCGGCAGGGTTTTGGGGCCGAGAGGTGGCGCCTATGGCGGAGCTGACCTGGACGTCCCGAGCACCCTCCAACTGCAAGTTCTTCACTTGGCTAGCACTACGAGAACGGTGCTGGACCTCGGATAGACTTGCACGAAGAGGGTTACTGCATCAGGACGCTTGCCCTCTTTGCGACCAGGAGGAGGAAACGGTCAACCATGTGCTGCTAAGATGTGTGTTCGCTAGGGCCATTTGGGTTGTGGTCTGTGAGGCTTTGGGCAAGCTAGATTGGACACCGACGGCGCAAGACACGCTTGACGTTTGGCTTCTGGATAAGCAAGGTCCGAATAACCTACGGCGCAAGGATCTTGATACTATCTTCATCCTCACTATTTGGGAGCTGTGGAAGCATCGCAATGCTATTGTGTTCGACAGAGCATCCCCTTCGATGGATGTGCTTATCGCTAGGATCAAGTCCGAAGGGAAGATATGGTCGCTAGCCGGCAAGTTCAAAGGGGACATTGGACCCTTCTTTGGTAGCTTAGAGGTGTGGGCACGTAGGGAAGGATAATTGTAACGTGAACTTTGTAAAAACATGGTGGAGGCAATCTTTGTCTTTCTTCTTTAATATATAATATGCACGCTCGTGCATACTCGAGAAAAAAAACTTCCCCGTTTATGATCATCCAACAGTGGGTGAGATTGAAGAACTTGTTGTCATGTTAGGACTTGAATGCTTCCAAAGCTTGGAAGACCTACATACGAACAAACAACAACATGGACAAAGCAACCATATGAGCAAGCTTGTCGGCAAGCATACAAGCAAGCATGTCGACAAGCATACGAGCAAGCATGCAAGCATATGACAAAGCACATGAGCAAGCATGTGGAGCACGCATGTCGGCAAGTATACGAGCAAATGGACAAACAAAATGAGCAAGCAAAATGAGCAATTGCATGAGCTAATGGACAATCAAATGAGCAAGCTAAATGAGCAAGCATATGAGGCATGCCATGTCTTTCATGCCGATGCCACTCACGAGATGGGCCTCGATGCTCTCAAGAATGGCACAAAACTTATTGCATTCTTGTTGTATCACCCTCCAACACTTGCCGAGTGAAACCCACCGATCTTGCTCTCAAATTAGTACGGCTTGAACTTCTTGCATTCGTGGAACTCGCGATGCACTCTTAGCCAAAAGGCCGAAGCCTTTTGCTCGGCGCCAATCTTCGGGTCTTGTCCAATGTCTCTCCAACATTCACAAAGGAGTTTGTCCTCATCCTTTGTGTATGCTTTGGTCCGCTTGCTCTTCTGCTTCTTCTTTGCATTGGCTTGGGTGACGACCTTGGTCTAAAAACAATGGCTCCCCATCAATGTCCACTTCATTATCCTCTTCGTCTAGGCCATAGTCTTCTGGGAACTCGTGCTCTAGCGGGAAAGAGACCATGCCGATTTGGCCCTCCATGAAGGGGTCAGCCGTGCCTCCATTATCTTCATCGTATGTGCTGGGCATGCCCTCGTGGCCTGTCATGAAGTGGCCCCGGCCATCTTGGCTTTGCGTCTCGTCGTGATCAAAGGGAATGACACCACCACTGCCTTCGTAGATGAGGCTCTCCATTGACAAGCGCTTGGCCTCGTCCTCCGTAGTTGGCATCGTGTCGAACAAATTGCGGGCATTCTCCATGGCGTCGGCTGGGAGCTCGCGCTGGCGTTCTCGTGTCCCCCGGGAGGACGATCCACTGCCTACAGGTGTCGCTTTGATATCGATGGCCATGGACGCCGACGTGGTAGGCACGACCACGCCCACCTCCGGCGAACTGGAACCCGAAGAGTGGGACAACGGGAGGCTGCACCATGGTGGGGGTAGTAGTCGTGCGCCTGCGGCGTGGTCGACATACGCGGCAAGTCGTGAAGTGGGGGATGAAGGGGCGAGTAGCCGGTACTGGCCGCGGCCACTGCGACAGCGACAAGCCCGTGCTGGCTAGGGTTTAACCCTAGCATCAGCAGGGCCTGTCTTGTGGCCTCGTGGACGTGTTGGCTGGTCTTCACGGCGGTGGCCACTTACACTGCGGCGGCGGCGAGGGTGAACGCGGCCGCGGCATCAATCTTGGCTACCCGCGCGTGCCGGCAGCCCTTCCTCTTGGCCGACTAGACGGCGTGCTGCTCGTCCTTCAGCGGAGGCTTCTTCTTGTCCGCGCCGCCGCCATGCGGAGGGCACGGGCCTTGCCTCCTTTGCCTGAGACGGGGCCGATGGAGGCGAGGCCGGCGGCAGCGCCGAGGGTGGGCGCGCGGGCAGAAGGTTTTTGGGAAAGTGGGGGAATGGTGGCGTTGTGCAACCGACTGGCGGGCCAGGGGGAGGAGAAGGGCGAGCGTCGCGCGCATCCGTCCCATATCGGCGCCGACGCAAATGCGGCCCAAATTTGAGCCTGAAATGCATCACGAGGCGGACGAAAAACGGACGTGCGTCCGCTTGGGTCGCCATGTTGAGCTAACTTTTGTGTCCGCCGTAACCCAAACAAACGCGCACGGATGAAATGAGCCGGCCGGTTGGAGTTGCTACTTTCTACGGATTATTTTCACGTAAGATGACTACACCTATCCCTCCATCGGTGGTCCCCCCAATAATGCTAAACATACAAAGAGTTAAACGCAATTACACGCTGACTAGGATTTTTTTCCTCTACTAATCAATCACAAACTTGCCCCCCTGATTTTCAGGGGGTGGGCCGCCTCCTCACCTATTGACCAATCAAATTAACCCTCTTTGTAAACGGAAATGTTAACGCCCGCACGTGTGGGCGTTGACCATCTCGACCACACGCATCCATCACCGTTCAGTACTATATGCACGAATCTTGGCACAATCTGACCAATTTTCTGTGCCATGTAGGACAAGGCGTGTGTGTGGTGTGTGACATAGTTCGCCCACATATCCGTTTTACCACACGAAGGGGCCGGTGTGTGGGCGTTTAACAGTTCACCCACACACCAGTTTTCAGTCACGCACAAGGGCTGGTATGTGGGCGTTTGCCATCTCGCCCGCACGTCAGCCTCCTCTCCCACACCCAAGCTGCTAGTTGCCATGCGTTTTGCAGTGTACATGGCAACTGCCCTAGTGTGACTGCAAGCAGATGGCAACTCTCTTTTTTTTTACCCAAACATGTCCGTTGCCATATGTTCTACATGGTACATGGCAAACTGCCCTAGTGTGCACGTAAACAGATGACAACTCTTTCTTTTTACATGGCAACTGCCATAACGTGCTTGTGAGCACATGGCAACTCTCTCTTTTAGCCGAACATGTTTTTTTGCCATGCCATTTTTTCAGTGCTACATGGCAACTGCCTAGTGTTAGTAGGTGGCAACTCCTAAAGTTTTAAAATCATGGCAACTGTAGTAGACCAGACCACACATGGCAACAGCTGTAGTTGTCCAAAAAATGGCAATTTGAAACTTTGACCTGAGATGGCAAGTGCTGTTGAGCAGACATGGCAACTATAGTTGTCCGACATGGCAACCGTAGTTCAGCGACATGGCAACTGCACTTAAACGAACATAGACGAGGGTCCGGCCCATGGCAACTGCGTGCGCGCGGTAAGTGTCACTTGGGGCGTGCGGGACCACGAGGTACGAGGCCTGACGTACCGGGCGTGTGGGCGTTATCTATTTCGCCCACACGCACGCGTATAAGAGGGACCGGAAGGAAAAAAAAAGGCGTGTAGGCGCTAGTTGTTTTGCCCACACACAAGCGTGTGGGCTGGTCCTCTTAGGCACCACACAAAACGTGTGGGCAGATCCCTTAACAACGACCACACGTGTGGCAGTTATTGGGACCATTTTGTAAAAACCTTGTAACTCGTTTGTAGCATTACTCATGGCCCCCTTCCCCTTAATCTCCAACCGTAAAGCTACACATCAGTCCGTAACAAAAAGTCCGTACAAAATGTCCATAAGTGTACCATCTCTCCTCTTAATCTCCAACCGTAAAGCTACACATCAGTCCATAACAAAAAGTCCGTACAAAATGTCCATAAGTGTACCATCTTTCCTTAGAGAAAGGGAGAAAGAAGACGAGAAAGATGGTGTATTAGCGCTCGCCGCCGCCGTGCGCTGCCACTGCCCGCCCCTCCTCCTCCCCCGCCGCGCCCCGCCGGCGACGGCGGCCACCCCGCTCCAGCTCCGTCCCCTCACATCCTCGCCCGGACTGTGGACCCGTGGCCGCCGCCACGCCGTCGACCGCGAGGACGACGGCGGGGAAGACAACGGCTTCCTCACCCTCGACCTTGAGGACTTCGAGAGGTTCGCCGACGGGGAGGCGGAGGGGGACGGGGAAGAGGGGCCGTCTCCGTGGGAGGGGCCGTGGTGTACCTGCGCGACGCGGCGGCGCAGCACGTCGAATATGCCACCACCCTGGAGCGTCTCGGCCTGGCCGACCTCTCGTCCCCGCACTCTCGCGCGCGCGCCACCGCCATGGGCATCATGTCCCCCTCCACTGCCGCGGCCGCGACGACGCCCGTGCTCGTCTCCGTCGACGTCGCCCGGCGCCGCGGCCGGCTCCGGCTCGACGGCATCCTGCGCACCGTCATCATCACGCTCGGCTGCTACCGGTGAGCACCCCCGATCCAGCACCCACCTCCTCCTGCCGCTGCTTCTCGTATCATCTTGTCTGCCGTTGCTGTATGCCTGTCTGCAATGCATCATTGGACAGAAATTTCAGAGCCAAATGAAAGAAAGCCTCCATACTGCCATTCTGAATCCTACTCTGCATCATAGCACCAGTTGCGTGCTAACTGCTTAGCAATGACTAATCATCCGCCGCCCAAATCGCTAGCACCGACCCGTTGTTACTGCCGCGCACCGGCGCGAGTGCATAATCTGCCGGTCCGCCGCACTTCTGAAACCATGTCGCTTGCCCATCTACAAACATCCTACAGAGTTTCGAACTGCCACATTTTACAACTAGCTAGCTCGACAAAGTTTAATCTGGCATGCTATGACTCTGGCAGGGCAGTTTGTGCAATCTCACTATATGGGCAAACTCGCATCATATCGCATGGTCTTCCTTCATTGCTCCTTGAACCTCAGCATCATGGATATAATGTGCTATATTTCTCCAAGCATGAAAAGATGCTCTGTTTCTAGTAGAGTATTGTTTCCTTTTTATTAGCCCAAAGGCATCATATGTACTGATCTTTCAGTTGGAGCTGACATGGCGGCATGTACTGATGCATTTGCCAGAGATGATAATCGAAAGAAAGGTTCTAGTAATTGTGAAACATGGAGATACTTTGGTTCTAGTAATTGCAAGAAAGGTTTGTTGAATAAGTATCTCATACCGCAACTGATGTAGCTACATCATACTTTGGTTCTATTAGCAAGGCTGTTTTTGGTCATTAGATCCATTGTTGGCTGTTAAGGGGGGATACTATATTCTGGCGTTGTTGACTCTTTTTGAAAGAACCGCAACGTAGTTTTTCTCTTGATAAAAGTAGCGTTCCATTTATGGCCTGAATTTCAACTTGGCTGATTTGAGGGTACAACTTAGCAGTGTTGTTGTTGGTTCTGAAACCCATTATTAATTATTATGCTTCCTTAGGCAGGTGTGCTGAGCCAGCTGCCGAAGGCGTATTCGCGAATTTCTCTCTCCTGCTGACAGAAGACCTGGTGGAGGAACCCGACGTAGTCGACCTCGGCACCATATATGAAGAAGACAGAACTAAATTCCCTTTGATAACTGGCAGCGAGGACGAGAACGATGAAGATATAGACTGGGATGACCGCTTGCATTTCCCGGCCGGGGAGAAGGAGATCGACATCTGGAAGAATCTTCGGGACATCATCCACCTGGAGATAACGCTGGATGTCTTCTGCAGCAGGACCTGCAAGGGCCTGTGCCTCGTCTGCGGTGCAAACCTCAACACGAGCAGCTGCAGCTGCAGCACGGAGGAGCCACAGGCCAAGGACGCCAGTCGTCCGGGTACCCTCAAAGACCTGCTGAAGCCTATGCAGAGAAGATTATGATGAGGCAGACAGTGCATATGTAGGTATCTTGTAACCTGTGTGATAGTCTTTAGGATTGCCATGAGCAAGATATGCAGCCCGTGAAAATGCAAATACTTGATGGTGCCGATAGAGGGGCAGGGGCGGCGCTAGGGGTATTCTTGGGTCTTCATGTGAATACCCATGATTTTTACAAAACAGTGACAATTTTTGAAAAACAACAATGATTTTGGCAAAATGAATACACATGAATACCCGGTTGCAAATTCCTGGAGCCGCCAACTAGACCTGCGATATTTGAGTTGCGTCTCATGCTTCACTGCACCGACAGTGCAAATCTCTTTGGCAGTTCCTCAGAAGTTCATGATTATCATTTGTATTGCCTCATCTTACTGTCTGAAAGTAGAAAACCTGCAATGCAATGCTACGATATTATGTTGTACCGCAAAACCTGAAATGATATGTGGGTGAATTTGCGTGACACGTGTGCTTTGTCTCCGTGGGGGGGGGGGGGGGGGGGGGTCAAATTAACTGTATGTACATTTATCACTGTATTATCACTGGTTAACTCCCTGGAAAAGTTAGATTAAATTGCTCTAACACAAGGCAGAATTCTTCATGTTAGCAAGTGCTGTGTTTTTGCTGGAACACTTGCATCTTTCAGGGTTTACCTCTTGTACCAACAGGTAACAGCCCAAAGTAGGCCAACACAGGTTTACTTACAAGTGAGCAAAGATAAGTAAAACTAAATAGCATGGCTATACAGAGAAACACTTCAGAAAAGTAGAACCGAAGAAACTAAGCAGACAAAAGCAGCTCTGAAACAAGGCTAAACACAGAGAGAAAAACCTCTCCATTCCCATGATTGCTTGGGTGGAGCACCACAAGAAACAAAGAACATCCATTCATGGCTTTTCCTCTACGAGTTTCGCGGCAGCTCGCCGCTCATTCAACCAAGCTCGAAACAAGAGACCAGGCAACAGTGACCTCCACCTTGCAGAAACCAAGATCATAGGTGGCATTGCTCATGCCGTCCCTCTTCGGCGCGAAGACGGCCTTGCCTCGCGCAACGACAGCAGCACCACCATCATCATCGTCTTCTTTTCCACCAGTGTGAGAGGAGCCCACCATGGAGACCACCAGCTTCCCCTCCCCCTTGAGGTCCACTAACACGACGCGCCTTGAGAGGTCGATAGCACCGTTCGAAGGGCTGATCGGCATCTTCCCGTCCCGGGAGTCGAGCAGCATCAACTCTCCTTCCCTCACGGTGGTGACCCCGGCGAGGACGCGGCCCCGGAGACCCTCCGGCCAACCAAGCTCGAAACAAGGGACCAGGCAACAGTGACCTCCACCATGCAGAAACCAAGATCATAGGTGGCATTGCTCATGTCGTCCCTCTTCGGCGCGAAGACAACCTCGCCTCGCGCAACGACAGCAGAACCACCATCATCATCGTCTTCTTTTCCACCGGTGTGAGAGGAGGCCACCACGGAGACCACCAGCTTCCCCTCCCCCTACAGGTCCACTGACACGACGTGCCTTGAGAGGCCGATAACGCCGGTCAAAGGGCTGATCGGCATCTTCCCGTCCCGGGAGTCGAGCAGCACAACTCTCCTTCCCTCACGGTGGTGACCCCGGCGACGATGCGGCCCCGGAGACCCTCCGGCCAACCAAGCTCGAAACAAGGGACCAGGCAACAGTGACCTCCACTTTGCAGAAACCAAGATCATAGGTGGCATTGATCATGTCGTCCCTCTTCGGCGCGAAGACGGCTTCGCCTCGCGCAACGACAGAAGCACCACCATCATCATCGTCTTCTTTTCCACCAGTGTGAGAGGAGGCCACCACGGAGACCACCAGCTTCCCCTCCCCCTTGAGGTCCACTGACACGACGCGCCTTGAGAGGTCGATAGTAGGGCTGATTGGCATCTTCCCGTCCCGGGAGTCGAGCAGCAGCAACTCTCCTTCCCTCACGGTGGTGACCCCGGCGATGACGCGGCCCCGGAGACCCTCCAGCCAACCAAGCTCGAAACAAGGGACCAGGCAACAGTGACCTCCACCTTGCAGAAACCAAGATCATAGGTGGCATTGCTCATGCCGTCCCTCTTCGGCACGAAGACGGCCTCGCCTCGCGCAATGACAGCAGCACCACCATCATCATCGTCTTCTTTTCCACCAGTGTGAGAGGAGGCCACCACGGAGACCACCAGCTTCCCCTCCCCCTTGAGGTCCACTGACACGACCCGCCTTGAGAGGTTGATAGCGCCGCTCAAAGGGCTGATCGGCATCTTCCCGTCCCGGGAGTCCAGTAGCAGCAACTCTCCTTCCCTCACGGTGGTGAACCCGGCGACGACAAGGCCCCGGAGATCCTCCGGCCAACCAAGCTCGAAACAAGGGACCAGGCAATAGTGACCTCCACCTTGCAGAAACCAAGATCATAGGTGGCATTGCTCATGTCGTCCCTCTTCGGCGTGAAGACGGCCTTGCCTCGCGCAACGACAGCAGAACC
Organism: Triticum timopheevii; assembly: GCA_963921465.1. Classification (NCBI taxonomy): domain Eukaryota; kingdom Viridiplantae; phylum Streptophyta; class Magnoliopsida; order Poales; family Poaceae; genus Triticum; species Triticum timopheevii. Next base: position 649,320,298 of record OY997274.1, read on the forward strand.
ACCATCATCATCGTCTTCTTTTCCACGAGTGTGAGAGGAGGCCACCACGGAGACCACCAGCTTCCCCTCCCCCTTGAGGTCCACTGACACGACGCGCCTTGATAGGTCGATAGCGCCGGTCAAAGGGCTGATCAGCATCTTCCCGTCCCGGGAGTCGAGCAGCAGCAACTCTCCTTCCCTCACGGTGGTGACCCCAGCGAGGATGCGGCCCCGGAGACCCTCCGGCCAACCAAGATCGAAACAATGGGACCAGGCAACAGTGACCTCCACCTTGCAGAAACCAAGATCATAGGTGGCATTGCTCATGCCGTCCCACTTCGGCGCGAAGACGGCCTCGCCTCGCGCAACGACAGCAGCACCACCATCATCATCGTCATCTTTTCCACCAGTGTGAGAGGAGGCCACCACGGAGACCACCGGCTTCCCCTTCCCCTTGAGGTCCACTGACACGACGCGCCTTGAGAGGTCGATAGCGCCGGTCGAAGGGCTGATCGGCATCTTCCCGTCCCGGGAGTCGAACAACAGCAACTCTCCTTCCCTCACGGTGGTGATCCTGGCGACGACGCGGCCCCGGAGACCCTCCGGCCAACCAAGCTCGAAACGAGGGACCAGGCAACAGTGACCTCCACCTTGCATAAACCAAGATCATAGGTGGCATTGCTCATGCCGTCCCTCTTCGGCGTGAAGACGGCCTCGCCTTGCGCAACGACAGCAGCACCACCATCATCATCGTCTTCTTTTCCACCAGTGTGAGAGGAGGCCACCACGGAGACCACCAGCTTCCCCTCACCCTTGAGGTCCACTGACAGGAAGCGCCTTGAGAGGTCGATAGCGCCGGTCGAAGGGCTGATCGGCCTCTTCTCGTCCCGGGAGTCGAGCAGCAGCAACTCTCCTTCCCTCACAGTGGTGACCCCAGCGACGACGCGGCCCCGGAGACCCTCCGACCACTCGTTCACCAGTTGCAGAGGATGCCCGAGCGGATCACGGATGTGGCGAGGTAGGTCTGGGGGGGGGGGGGGTAGTCTTTCTCTTCGCTTTCAGCTAGAACTCGATCGTGATCGGGTCGATGATCACAATCGTGCGCAACAGGCCTGTCAGCAGCAGATAGGGATCCTGTAATGAAAGTAATAAATATGTAAATATATAGAATTAATTCATGCTCGAGCCGCCAGTTGAGTAGGTCCATCCAAATGTCCAAACTGATGGATAGTAAGGACGATGGGATTATTTTAATATAAAACAACAGACATCAAGAGATGATTCACGGTGCTTGCCTCTTGGGTGAGGACCTGGCAGTTATCCCCGGTGCGGTTGAAGAGGAAGTTGTGATTGTGATCCGTGGTGTCCCTGGCAGCAACTCGAGACCATCTTCCCGGCCGGCTACCCGGATGCCAACGATCTGCATGGTACAATGAGGTCTCACTTAGCTCGGGATGGGTCCAGACGTGAAGTGCATGGGACCAAGACTTGCTGCATTGTAAGAAGCAAAATTATGAGATGTGTTGCAGGAATCACTAGAGCTTGTTGTTGTTGTCCCCAGTAGAACTTACAAAAGGTGAGGTGTTGTTTGCTCTTAGTCTGGAAGAAGGAGCTTAGGATCTACTCCCAGACTACCACACTCGATGGGATTGATGTTTTGGTTCATGAAACAAAAGGTGATGTTTGGACAATGACTGGAATCTACGGGGATCCAAACTGGGACTGTAAGGAGCGCACATATCGCTACATACGCGATCAGCATGATCAGTCTAGGCCGTCGTGGGTAATATTGGGAGACTATAATGAAAATCTGTTTTCATCAGAGACGGAAGGGGGTGCGCCTCGCCCTCACTCACGACTCCAGGCATTCCAAGATGCCTTGTTGGATTGCTCTTTGGAAGACCTGGGATATGTTGGAGACAAATTTACGTGGTTCCGTGGCGGCGTCAAGGAGATACTGGACCGAGCAGTAACAAATGCAGGGTGGATGACCATGCATCCCCTGGCAGGACCGTGCAACTTGGCGATGGGAAAGTCTGACCACCGACCAATCCTTCTAGATACAAAGAATCTTTGAGCCGTGGCGGACAGTAAGCCAAAGGACGAACGCAGGTTTGAAGCACATTGGCAGTTGGCTAGAGGAGAAAACTGTCAAGGAGATCGTCAAAACTGCCTGGCAGAAAGCCGTCCACAGAGGCCTATGCCCGACGATCAAAGATAAGGTGGATGCTGTTCACCGAGATCTCCATGAGTGGGATCGGAGAGTTCCTAAGGGGCCTCATAATCGCCTTAGAAGGGCCCAACAGGAACTAGAGTCTGTAATGAGGGAGGAGTACACTGAACAAGCTAGGCGTAGGAGAAACATGAAAAAGAAAGTTAAAGAATAATAATAACGGGTGGGTTGAGGGCAACGATAACCTCAGCCTACTTATTTGCGACTACTTTGGCACCTTGTTTAATTCTGATGGTGATGCTTGTGACCAGGAAAATATCAGATGATACCACCCTTCACATGCTACCATGCTTCAAGTTTTGAAAAGTGGCATTTAAATGTTTCAAAAAATTCTGAAAAAATTTGTGGATGTTCACAAGACATATGTCTATAACCCCTAAAAAATTCAGATCAAAAATCGAAATGTACATTTTTTGAAACATCTAAATATGACTTTTCAAAATTTGTATCATGGGAGCATCTAAAGGCTAGTATCACCTGATATCTGCCCGCTTGTGACCAGGATCTCTTACACACTGTGAACCCAAAAATTACAGCTGGGATGAACAGGTTCCTAGTAGCACCTTTCTCCCTAGAGGATGTGCGCAAGGCTATCTTTCAAATTGGAGACATGAAAGCTCTAGGACCAGACGGGTTGCATGTAATTTTTTATAAAAGGTTCTCGCATATTCTCGGAGAGGAACTAACTGATGAAGTGTTGGAAACAATAAACAGACACTACTGGAATCGGAATGTACGCCGGGTGCCACGGACACTCGGCAAAGGGCCAATAACCGCCGGCAAAGCCTTTACCGAGAGTTGCACTCGGCAAAGGCCACCCAGCGCATACCTCTCAGGCAAACAGGAATTTGCCGAGAGCCATCCGTCAGACACTCGGCAAAGTATTTGCCGAGAGCCTAACAGTGCTACTCGGCAAAATAAAGTGACTTCACGGCCGGCTGGTTTCGTCGTGTGTATACCGAGTGCCCCTCTCGGCATAGTACCAACAGACTAGCTCCAGCAGCTCCCAACGCATAGGCCTTTGCCGAGAGCCACTCTCGACAAACGTATGATTCCTGAGAGCTGCACTCGGTAAAGGTTGACAGTTTTTCTTCTGCCTCTTCTCCGTCGTATGCTGCAGGGAGAAACGGATATACAATACACAAAGTAGTTCTTGAAGTCTCAGAGTTTAACAACAAACTCACATACGCATTATATAAAGTTCACACAAGCTTCATTTGAAGTCACAAAGTAGTTCGCTAGTATAAGCGGCTACATAGTAAACAACAAAGTGGTCAATGCATGTCTACATGCAACCACTTGATAAAAGCAATATCACAATTATGGCGAACTGAAAGAGAATTATGAAGTTCTCAATCCACTAAACCCAATGAGCGGTTTCTGGCTTGCACCATTGCCTACTTCAACTTTTCTCTTCTGCCTAAGCACATACTGATTGTAATGATACTTCGCCTTCTCCATACTATTGAACGAGTCGTGGGAGGCGCCTGGGTAATAAAGCACTTGGTCATTGCATGCAGCCCATGAATCGTAGACTCCTGCACTCCTACCTCTGATAAAGTTATGTTTCCTCTTCACAATTTTTGCCACTGGTCAAGGATGTATTGTGGAGGAACCTCCTTGATTTTCTTTTGAGTGAACACACATAGCACGTGCCTACATAAAATACCTCTGAACTCAAATCGGCGACATGTACACTTAACTTCGAACTCTTCCTCACTGATACATGGTACACAATTTCTTTTCTCCACTCTTTTTCTTCGTCAATTAGCACATCTTCGGTTATTTCATACATTTCTATTGCCCCTTCTCTTTGTATTAACTTTTGATCACAATACATAATATCTGTCAGCTCTTCTTGAAATTCTTTGAACTTTGAATTCGTATAGATTGACTGAAATTGCTTCTCGATGTCAAATCGTGTGATACAAGGTATGGTAGAATTGAAAGAATTGACAGCAATATTCTCCTTCTCAACTTTATCACGAAGGGCATTCTCATATTGGCTAACAAAATGCTTCAATGTAGTTTTTCTCATTAACATATCCATCAAAGAAGGCATTCATACTCTCACTATGTTGTGTAGTAGACATACCTACCCAAAAGGCGTCTTTCACAAATGCTAGAACCCAACGGTGCCGATAGTCATAAAGCCCTTTAAGCCATTCACTACTAGAGAAAAGGCTACTAGCAGCGCGGGTAAATTGGCTACTAGCAGCGAGGGTACCTGCACTACTAGTATCGCGCTACAGCTAACTAGTAGCAGCAGCGCGGATGCCACCCACGCTACTACTACGTCTGCTAGTAGTAGCGCGGATGGCACCGCGCTACTACTATCTCAACCAGCGCTATTACTATCCTAAGTAGTAGTAGCGTGCACTTTTCCTCCCACGCTACTACTAGCTAATTAGGAATTAAAAAATAAAATTTAGATGCATTATTCCTGGATAGAAATAGACATGCCCATTGCAAAATAAACTCATGTCAAGGAACAACATCTCAACTGAAAGAAATACGACATCCCATTTAACATCAAACGAACACAGCCATCATCTAAAGGTGGGTACCTTCCCTAGCATTCCACCACCAACCTAAACAGACCACTTCTCTAGATGTATCTACCAAGGCTTGGAGTTCAGACACCGGTGGACCTCCCCCCGGACGGTGGCGTCGAGGACCTCCATCTCGAATAGTGCATTGGCTGGAATGTTGGCATTCGTGGACTGCTTGATAAACTAAGAAAACCATCAGGTGGATGGGTATACATTGGCCTGAAACAAATAAGAGAAAGTAAGACAACAGTTACTTAACAGCAAAGTAAAGAAGATAGCATCACTGTACTTTCATACTAACAACTGAAATCAGTTTGATTCAGTAAAAAAAAGGAACTACTTGACAATTCTGAACTGTAGTTTTGTATCACTAGATAGCTATTTGACAATTTTTAACTAAACTAACTGAACCGAACTGAATTCAGTTTGATTCTGTAAAAGGATTGCTACCGATTTACATATACATGCACATGTCCTTCAGTTAGTGATGTTTACATATACAAGGATTCACAAGAAGAGATGAACAGAGGATAGACTAGCTTACCTGCCGACGGGATTTGCTGGCTCGTGGACCCTTCATGGACACCGTTGCCGTGGGGAGCTCCGTCGCCTAGCGGATGTCGTCCGACAGCAGAGGAAGTGCATCCAATTACCCTCTCCTGGGCCAGAGTGATGTCTAAGTATAACACCACATTTCTTGAACTCCCAAAAATCAAGGTTGGTATCTCTAAGCAAGAATCTATAAGAGGGGAAACATTAAACATCAATAACAAGATTAATGCTTTACTCAACAAGTGTCATAATTCTGAATAAACTGTTCAGTTTAGAAGTATTCAACAAAGACACTTCAATCATGGAGCTCAAGATCTACTAGCTTAAATTCAAATGCTTTACTCAATATTATGATATCATACTGGACTTTGGCTGCACATTAACTAAACCATTGCACTCTCTATCGATATATTCTCCTGTAGGCTTGTGACGACCGTTGACCTCCATGGTAACAACAACCTTGGCAAATTAGTACCTACACAAAATAACAATAACAGCATATAGAAGATTAATGCACGATCTTATTGTTCTCCAAGAAAAACTAACTGATACTAACACTCCTCCTAAAAGCAAGTAGCATGGTTGATAAGTAACTAGCAACTGAATAACAAACAATATATTAGTGTGTAAACTAATATAGTAATAGTTTTTAACAACAAATCTAACTTAGCTTGTCCCTGAATATACTATTGATTTTGGTGTTTTTGCTCTTAGGACATCCAAGGTTCAGATGTTTTCTTAAGCCATTGGCAGAGCACCAAATTTACATTTCAATTCTAAGTCTCCTACTTTCAGCCATACACAAGTGTGTCTGCCGGACCGTCCCTTCATCACTGTGGCATGCCAAGAAAAGACGACATCTTTCTGCTATCAGTGCTCATTTTTTCTGATGGGTCGTGAAAAGAAGAACCAATGTAACCATGGTATGTATCTTATGTCTAAAAACTGCTCTTTACTTCGTCCCAATACAAGACTTAAAGTTTTAAGTGAACTATGGGTTATTGTAGTCATCAAATTCTTTCACGAAGCACTAAGTGCGTGCTGATACTTTGCTAGCACTATCCCAAATACCACTACTCCAGCTGACATGGCGACGGAGCTAGATATCTCAAACATAAATATTGCCTCAACTGATATTCAGAAGGTTGATCATAATTTCCTGATATTGTCTATTTCATACTAACAACTGCGAATCCCTCTTCAAATTAACCAGGTCAGTTTGCTATGCAGCCAACTCTTACTGAATCGATCTATGTCAGCTCATGCTCTCAAATTGGTCAAGAGTTCATTGTGTGTTAAGTCTTATCTATAGATTAATTATTTTGTTCAACCCAACAGTCTTATCTACATATATCTAACCACATCGGGAGTTCTGACATCTTTATAGTTGAATTGATCTTCATACATATGGTAGGTGCAGGAGGTACCATGCAAGCAATCAGGGTGGCCGCGATCATGCTGCGTATCGGCCTCACCGTTTGGCAGGGTGATCAAGTAGATGAACTTCAGCAGCTCTTGTGAGGTACAGAGTGAAAAATCAACTATTGAAATAACAAGTCTTGTCAAGGGAATAGTACATCAGATTGGTTTATGGCATAAACAATATTGACTATTAGTTGAGGCGAGCACATCTGCAGAATCTGAATCAAGCTAGGTGACATGCCTAGAAAATTGCTCATGCCTTTGTGTGGCTCTGGTTGTGCTGCTGACTGGAACCAGAGGATTCATGCAAGAACAGAGAAGAGGGGCAGAGGAGGAAAGTGAAACGTCCATGGGCGTGGGGGTGCTTACCCAAGCTAGGTTCTGTGGAGGCGGAGGTCGTTGGCCTAGCAACGCACCGTAGCAGACCGGCGGCGAGCTCGACCATGTGCGTGCCGTGGTGGTCGTCCTCGTCCATGGAGGAGGGGTGGGTGCTGCACCGAATCGAAGAAATAAGTGAGGGGGCGGGGAGAGGAGAGGGCATGAATCAAGGGAAAAGAGGGATCTCACCGCGCTGGAGTTGGAGGCATCCGAAACCCTAGCCACGGGAAGGGGTCGCGCGCGAGCACTTGCAGCAGCGAGGAACGGATCTGGCCGGAGGGAAGGAAGCACCATGCGAGGAGAGCTCGTGGGTGTGCTGCGCTCCGGCGAGGGCCGCCGGAAGTAGCCGAAGTCGCCCGGAGTTGGTGGCGGCGGCGAGGGTTCGTGAGAGACAGAGGAGAAAATGAGATGGAGGCTGTTCGTTGGGCTGGGTTGTTTGTTTCGCTGGGCTGGGTTGGTTGTAGCGCATGACGTGACCCGCGCTACGACTACGTTTCTAGTGCTAGCGCGCCCAGCAAACCCATGCTACTACTATTGACCTGTCTATGGGGCACAATTGGGGATAGTTACTAGTAGCGTGTTTTTTAAGCCACACGCTACAGGTAATATTTAGTAGTAGCGTTGGTAAATATAGCGCGCTACTGCTAGACGAGCTTTTTTAACAAGCGCTACTGCTAAAGTTCTGTGTATAACGTTTTTCCTAGTAGTGATTCCTTATCAGAAAGATCATACTTCTCAAGCATATGCATCCAAGCAACTTCAAATTTTGTAATTGTTAATGAATCATAAACTGCATTACCAATAGCAACCTTGATATGAGCATATTCATCATATCCTCCCAATTTCTCAGGAATCTTTTTCATTATGTGCCACAAGCACCATCTGTTTCCACGCCATTCTGAATTACTTTTGCTTGATCAGTTACAATAGCTTTTGGTCAACGATTTGACATACAAGTGAGCCATGCATCAAATAACCAAACAAATGTTGCAGCATCTTCATTTGATACTAAAGCACATCCTAGGAACACTGAATGGCCATGATGTTTCACTCCGGCAAAACAAGCAAAAGGCGTATCACATTTGTTCATCAAATAGGTTGTGTCAAAAGTAATGGCATCATGAAAAAGACTCATACACTGCTCTAGTTCTAGCATCAGCCTACAATACATTTCGAAGTCGCGATTCACCATCAACATCCATGACACTAAAAAAGTTTGGGTTCACGGATTGCATTTTGACGAAATAGTCATGAACCGCTTCAGCATCACCACTGCCAAGTTTCAACCTTCTTATTTTCTATAGAAAATTGCGAGAATCTTTCTCACCAAAAGTTAGGTTCTCGTGACCATCTGTTGCCACAACAAAAGAATTGAAATTCTTGCCTACTCGAATTTCGGTCTGGTCATTCAACTCAAGCTTTGGCTTCACATGGAAATCTAACCTTTTGTTGCATCTAAATAACCGAGATTTATGTGGACTTAATATATGATTATGATCCAAAATGATCTTCAAAATATACAACTTCCCATCAGGATCACGAGCAATATTAATTTTAGCTTCACATCCTAACCCGGCGGTTGGATTTGGCTTCAACATATTTTTTGTTTTGGACTGAGTTTTACCATGACGACTGCAGGAAAGTGTAAGGTACCTCAGTTGTCCATTATCATCTCTGTTTGAGCTTCTTCTCGTCACACCAAAGCCTTTTGCTTTAGCATATTTGATGTAGTACTCCCTCACGTCCTTCTCATTATCAAAGATCATCCCCAATTCAGGTTCTTCAAGTAACGCATGCAGCTAGTCATGAGCTTCACCATGGTCATGATCAATCTCCACATTGCTATCCTTTTGTTGCTTAACGCCATCATCATCGTTCGAAATTAGACATGTCAATTGATACTTGCACACCACAAGTTCCATCATCCATGGCTATAAATCATGAAATTTTTAATCATTCTCATTCGAAGGCAGTATAATTAAACTGAATGGTAGTAACAAACTGACCTAAAGATTTCCATGTAAAAAATGAACTTGGAAACTTCATGTTGAACTTTACAAGATATATACACTCAGAAACAAACATAAGAATTATTGACGTGCTGATGTGATGTGCTACAGACTACAGTTATGTACATGCAAATAGATGAAGATAAATATTAACAAGGAACTTCAGTCCTGCATCAAGACCGACAACTCACGTACACGGCTTTGATCTAGAGATGGATAAATCAATTATATCGCCGCACAAGTATATGCCATGCAGACTATCCAAGTCCTAACATTGTGGCCTTGGGTATACGTATGATTACCTGCTAATGGCGATCCGAAGGAAAAGCCGATGCCCACGGCTCGAACAGATCGATCGGCAGAGCAAGCAGCAACGTGACCTTGGCAGCGGGACACGCCAAGGTCGTTCGCGGCGGCGCGACCAGAAATCGGGAACAAGCGCAAACCAGGCTGTTCTTTTTTTTCTTTAATGCATTCTGGTTATTAATAACTTGTCTAAACAGCGGCATGTCTCCGTTTTCGCGCTTAAGCCCGCTCGCAGCCACGTTGGATTGCTGCCTACTCAGCCTGTAAAACCCCGTATTCTTTCGTACATGTAGCATTATTGGTTATGGGGGCCATTGTGTTTGCTGGTGTTTCTAGTGATGATACACAGGCAATGGATTTAGACATTAATTTATTGTACACACGAGCAGAAAGGAAAATCACATATTGATGCAAGTTTGTTCCCCAACCGCACTCCTAATAAATATGACTCCTAATAAAAATGTTTGCGCTCCACTATTTAGGAAAATACTGCTCCTTTGACCAGAGAAATTAAACACCTATTCCTCTATGGTTAATCATCTCCATTTTAGCGAAGATTCGATCGCCACGAGATGGTTGTCGATTTCACAAAGAGGTTAAAGTAGCAGCACGACTATCGCGTGCCATAATGCTTTTTGCAGTAATTTGGGAAATGTAGTGTGGGGATATAATTACTAGATTGTTTGTGTTGTCTGTTCCATTTGTGGTACGAAGCCTACAAACTCAAATAAACCAAGTGCAAATCCTGCCCTCATTTGGGTGTCTTTAATGGAATAAGATTGAAGTTCATGACACCCAAAAAGAAATTGTTAAGCTAGCAGCGAAGATTTTGTACGTAATAACGGCATGCAGTTGCAGAGGTACATGCAATACTGGGGGGGGGGGGGGGGGGGGGGGGCAGTTGCAAAGCTACATGCAATACTGACGGGGCATATATTTAACGGCGCGCGGTTGCAGAGCTATATGCAGTACTGAGGGGGGCATTGCCTCCCCCCCCCCCCCCCCCCCCCAGCCTTACCATATTTAGTGAAGCCAAAAAATTAGAGGCCTAAATTCAGGAAACTGCAGTCACCCCCCCCCCCCCCCCCCCCAAGCTATATTTTCTCTTCTACCCCCTAGCATCCACTCTACCTTTGTCACTATCAGCGTGCATACTAGCGTCATTGTGCTTCGTGCTTCGTGCTTCGTGCTTCAAAGAGCAATTGCTGTTGGTTGTGGAATCCATCGATCTCTACTACGAACAAGCTTATGACACCTTCTTGAATGAAAGTTGTTTGACACTACAAAGAAGATGGGGCTTGTCACCTTTCTTATGGACTCCGTGAAGCCCAATGCCTCACGGGACAAGAAGCACGTTGTTGTTTGGATTTTGGACTCCTTTCTACAGAAGCACATAACCTGCGGCTGCAGTGACACAAAGTATATCTCTCTAATCACCACATCCACCAAGGTAGTGAACACATTGATCAGCATGATGGGCTGGACAGTCAAGGAAGATCTAGATATCGAGCTATTCGCCGCAAAAGGCCCATCACTCATTTTGCTCTATATCTAATATGTCGGATCCCTGGAACCATGCAAAAAATCTCTTCACTTATTGATGCCGGAGATCGATAGATGACATGGGACATTACATCGCGTATAGTAAACGATGATGATTCAAACAATTTCTCGTTCGACGTTGAGGGAGGGAAGCCTACATTGGGAGATTGCTCTATTATTTACAAATACTTTCTTTGCCTGATGGAGGAGATACACAGATTCTGGCATCACCTTGAGAAATTGCATATGATTTCGCACAAGGACTCGAAGTCTCGAATGATATGAGCTCACTCCCTACACTAGGCATTCAAATCCTTGAAGTGTTTTCTCATGATCTCCATGACTGTGAAGGAATTAACAAAGCAATAGAGCTCCTCCCAAAGATCATAGGGTTCATAAGCTCCATTCATGGCACAACAGTAGTCAAGCGGGAAAATATTGCCACTTCATTACTAAAATTAATTGCCAAGCTTGCAAGCGTCAAGGGGAAAATCAGTGTAACATTGTTTAAAAAGCTTACTAAGAATCCCTTCCTAATTGGCGTGGTGGACAGCTCCAGCTACCTAGAATAGTCGAAATTCTTGATGGGTATCATTTGGGATATCTCCTTGGATAATATTAAAAAAGTCAGAAGATTGGGAAAATCAAAAAAGTTGGTGAAAGAGTATCCTGGGGAAGATGAATCCTCAAATCCACGACGAGCGGAGGCAAGGGAAGCACTCGTGATGCTAGCATGGAGAGCCCCGGGAACTGCTCAACTAAATTATGAGCTTATCAAGGATCTGGCCGGCAAGCTTCAGCATGGTCAGCACGTATACCTAGCCGCAAGTCTACTTTAGAGTCTGTGGAATAACTGTATGGAAAAAGTGTAGAGCCGTCAAGGTTCAAATCATCATCTCGGGGACACTACCGTAATCACAAAGGTTGTCTCCAGATAAGATTTGATAACCCGTTGATTATTGGACTTTTATGCCAGTTAATGAATAGCATATCATGATACTGCAATTCCCTGATTTCTATACTTCACTAGATAACATCAGCCTCTGTGATGGTTGCCCCCAACGATGTGGCTTAGTGGTACTGACCTTGACTGCCAACAAGCAGTGAAAGATGTCGATATTTAGTGGATGGATGGGCTACTTCGGTGGGACTACAACTGATGTAAATGGAAATTTGAGTAAATTTCCAAAAAACACAACAATTGCGCACAGTAAATTGCCAAAAACCCTCCGTTTTGCTAACAATTTGCCAAAAACACCGTCCTTTTGGTACAATTTTTGCGGATAGCACTAAACGCCCAGTTGAGTGTATTTTGACAGAAAATCTGACAGTGGGTCTAGTTGTAGGTGGTGCCACCATCGTCCTCTCCCCGTGCAGCCAGCTCGACAGCCAGCTCGGTGGCCGTGGCCCTGCTGCGCCTCCGATGCTTGTCAGGGCTCCCCGAGGGCGCCGAGAGCCCGGAGCTGAGAGCAGTACCAGCACTAGTACGACGCCAGCGATCAACAATTCATGTTGTACGTAGCCCAGTACGCAACCACGGTGGCGAGCAAGAGCAGCACTGGGCAGGCCGGGTGCCGGCGGCCAGCAAGAGGGAGTGGTGAAGGCATGGCGGCCACGACGGGGGAAGAAGGATGGGTTGCACATCTATCTGTCGTCGGCGACGTCGTCGGCTGCCAGCGGCGACCCACCTCGGCTGGGGCTTGGTACTCGGGTTGTGTTCGGGCCGGGCTCGGGCTTCAAATCAGGGAGTATTTCGGGCTTCGGGCCGGGCTCGGGCTTGAGAAATGAAGGTCGGGCTTTTACAAGCCCGGCCCGAAACCCGGCCCGGCCCGACGTTTGCCCAGGTTTACTCAACCCCTCCTGCTTGCCTCCAATCGTGTGCGCCTGGTTCTCGGCAAAATGCCACCACCACTTCAGGAAGACTAGTCACAGTGGGGAGGTGACATCACCACTACTCTGAGGTTGCCGTCATCCTTGACAGGCCAGCCCTTGTAATTCTCGCATTCATCCTTATTTTGCCAAACAGCGAAGATGTCCGTGTTTCAAAACTCTTCCGTGCTCATAGCGATGGGTCTAATTGACTTGTTGTCCATGCTAGTTGTCTAAAAGAAGCACAATGTTTTGGTTCAATCCTCATGGCGTGCTCTTCGAAACTGGATCCTGCATGAGTATATTTTAATGAATTTTTTGTGTGGAATTTAGTCACCGTTTGGTGCAACTGCCTAGCAGTCGATGTGGAACTACTTGACATGTGCAACTTTTCCCCTGCCCGAGGACGTGTGGATTTCACTGTTAGCACCGTCATTCCAAACTAACCTTGCCCACGAGATGTGCAACTTCATATGTTGCGTAGGCTAACGGCCTAGTAGTTGATGTGCGACTTTCCCCCTGACCGTTGATTTGCAGCTTTCTCTATTTATGGCATCAGCCAACTTCCTAGCAGTGAATGTGCAATTTCGGATGCAGCCATGGCCAATTGCCTAATAGTGATGTGCAACTTCCTATCATACCCCCTGCAGATGTGTAGTTTTCGCCGCTAGCACCCCGTCCAAACTACCCTGCTACTGAGATGTGCAACTTTATGTCCTGTCTATATGCAACTTTTCACTACCCTCATGAATATGCAATTTTCACCATCCAACTATCCTTGTCTGTGAGATGTGCAAGTTCATCTATTGCCCCGGCCAACTGCCTAGTAGACAATGTACAACTCCGTATGTTGCTCAGCCAACCGAGATTACACATCGGTAAGTAAGGAGGAGAATGAGTTGCACATCGACTACTAGACATTTGCTGGAACAACAAACTAAGTTGCACATATCACTGATAGGGAAGATGTGGTAGGCTGTGCTCGTAGTGAAAAACTACACATTCACGAGTAGGAAGGAGGGTTGCTCACAAATGACTAGGTAGTTGGTCGGGGCGGTAAATTAGTTCCACATCAGGTTATCTTGTTTGTTGGGTTGCAACTCATAGAAAGTTGGATCATGCAACTTCAAAATTTTGCTTTTAGAAAAGCTGCACCATGTACTAATAGAGTTGCACCATATAACACGAAAGTTGGCATCAAAAACATTTCGTCAAAATATTTCCATCGGGGATCTAGTTTTAAAGATCTCGTAGCGAGGATTCTAACGGTGAATACAAATCTTAATTCCGACGTGCAGTTCAAAGTTGTGCCTTTTTGAATTTTCTTGAAACAAAATGAATATACATTATTTCTGCATGAAGCTCGTGTGTCACGGTATTGTACCTTGCCAAAAAAAACCATTAAGCTCTTGTGCATGCAGTGTGGCAGCCTTGTCCCATGCATAGAAAGTTAATTTATTTTCCATCTTTTCTTCTTTCCTCTTTTTATATTTTTTTTCTTTCTTCTTATTTTTTTCCTCTTCCAGTACGAGTTTTTTCAATGTCGTGAAGTTTTTCTTAAACTTGATGAACTATCTGATCAAAATTGAAGAATTTATTATTTAAATTTGATAAACGTTTTTTCAAATTCCATTAATTTTTTTACAAATGAACTTTTTTTAAAATTCAGGGACTTTTTTGAAAATCCATGAACTTTTTTACGTATTCCACTATCTTTTTTCAAATTGATGAACAATTTTTCAGATTTTAGGAACTTTATTTAATCGACAAACTATTTTTCGTATTCATGAAAAAAAATCAAAATTAGTGAAAAAAATTTAATACATGAATTTTTTTGTTATTTACCGATTTATTTCCTTTTGCTTCAAAAAAGTAAATGTAAATGTGATCGAGTGAACCAGGGCGGAAATCAAATGCGATCGACACTAGGCATCTATATTGGCCAGCCCAATGCGATGGCGCGTGGGCGCCAGGAAGCTTGCCTAGGAACGCCCTCCCGAAAAGGCTCCCCTCTGTGTATCAGTTTGTGGCTGAATCACTCAGGCGCTCCTCCAACTGGCAAGCGTTTTCGCGACAAACAGTAGCAGACGTGAACTCCAACTGAGTTTTCTTTGATTTTAGTTTTTTTGGTCGTTTTTAAAAAAAGTATTAAAAATGGTACGAAAAACAGTGTACTGTATGAACCTTCAAGAAAAGAGATTTTTGAAACTGTGAACAATTTTTAAAAATGTGGAATTTCTTTGAAATACCAAAACGTTTTTATTCCCAAATATTTTGAAAATTCCAATTTTTTGGAATTTTTGATAAAAAAATATTTATGATTTATTTTCGATTTTTTAGACGTTTGGGAAACAAATTCAATTCACACACATTTGGAAAGACACGAACAATTTTTGAAATTTGTGAATATTTTTTAAAATTATAAAAAATTTGTAAAACACAAAGACAATAATAAATCCAAAAATTAAAATGCAAACTTTTCTTGTAATTTAGTCATATATATTTTAAAAGCAAGAATTGTTAAAAACATGAACACTTTTTTGAAAAATTTGAACGTTTTTTAAAAAGGGGGAATTTTGAAAAAAAAGAGAGAAAAGGTCAAAAGGAAGAAAACTTGAAGTAAAAAAGAGTGCTAAAAAGAAATAACTAGAAAGAAATGGACTTGAACCGGAATACATGGTAACTGGAAAGGCTAACAGGTTGGACTAGTTTAAGTTGTTAGCTCCCTCCTGGTGTGTTTCGGTGGCAGTTTGCCACAATGCGCGATAAATGGCATTGGTTCTGTACCTCGCATACTACGAGCCTAGTCTCTATTCGGCATTTCTGGCGCCATTTACTGTGCAAGCTGTAAACTGGCGCAGACCCCTTCCTCCAATCAGGCTTGACCCATTTCATTTTTCTCCTTCAGCCCTGCAGCCTGAACAAATGATTTTGCACGAAGCTGTTTTGTTCTTTTGGGAACGCCCAACCGATTTTTCGAAGCTTCCAACCGGTTATGGGAAGCTTCTAGAACCGATTTTTTATTTTCTTTTTTCATGGTTTTCAGAACGGTTTTATATGGTTTTTCTTTCTCTTTTCCTTTTATTTTATTTTTCCTTTTTTTCCATTATTCAATTTTCCAAAAAAATTAACAAATGTCGATGAGCTCTTTTTTCAAAATATATGATATTTTCGAAAAAAATAAAAAATTATTTACTTTTTTAAAATCTAAAACAATTTGAAATTTATAAAATTCATGAACATTTGTTCAATTAATGATGCTGATTTTGCACACAATGAAGAACCTCATGCCGCGCCAGCTGCGCACCATGCACCTGGTGGGGATCATGAGGACATACCCATGGTTTACACACCACCTCAGGAACCAGAGAATGCCCATGATGATCAACCACTGCAACCTGCGGTTGAAGCTGCTGACGCCTTCCTCGCTCTGCATGACATGATGTCAAAAATTATATCTTCTGCACCTGAAGTCCTCGGCTTGCTCGATGGTGTTGCTGTGGTCAGTACTCGTTTACAAATGATGAATGTTGATGATACTCATGGCCCAGTGAAGAAATGCCTACTGACTGTTGTTACTGAAGCTCCAACCGAACCCATGGTATCTTCTGTTGTGATATCTGAAATTCTGAATTGTTCTGAATCCTCATCTGATATACTGTCGCCAAGTCAGGAAGTTGATATGTCACCTGCTATGCTTGACTTCATAGCCAGCAACCCAAGCTCTCCCACTGCTGCACCACCTGCCTCTGTTGCCATCCCCCCAAATCAAGCAGTTAACAAAAGGAAGAAGACCAATGCCCCACTTGATGTTAATGATCTGCGCCGCAGCCGCCGTATTGCTGGACTGAGTGTGGGCTTCAAGAATGAAGCTGCTGCAAACAAGGCTAAAGGCATCAGCAACTGTCAGAAGAATCTCAATTCTGAGTTTGAACATGAAGTCAGGGACCCAACTGCTCCTCCACCACCAGAGCTGCCACTTAGAACAATCCAAGCTCTTGCTACTAAGCAGTGCCTGATCCCTCCTGAGGAGGTTTCTGAAGAGAAGCTGATGGCCAAGGTGGACAATGAATAAAGGACCCAGGAGATTTTATTGGTCTTGTTTTACCAAGATCAATACTAGTCCTAGTTTATTTGCTTATCCTGTCAGTCTTTGGGTTATATTATATGTTTTATTTATGAACATGGTTTGTAAGGAGTTAAACTCCATAATATTTGCTTTTGAGTGGTACATCATGAATAATTATTACATTTCAAGGGGTCTGAATGGACAGTGGAGTATGTACTTGATGCTTATTAGATATGTTTTCTATCAGATCATAAGGTTGTCATATTACAACAATTACCATGATTATTGCCCAGTTTATATGGATTTGATTAAGTCTATCCATGATTACCACCCCCTTCCCAAGTTGATCAATGAGTAGGAACTGGAACATCCTAAATTGGAATGTCAGGGGGATTAACTCCCAAACTAGATGGGATGATATTAGAGCAAAAATTGATGAAAGTAATTGTGGTATAATTTGTTTACAAGAAACTAAGAGGGATTTTTTTGACCAAGCATACCTCAGAAATTTTTCACCAAGGAGATACAACCAATTTGCATACTCTGCCTCAGTTGGTCTTTCAGGAGGAATTATTACTATCTGGAATGGCAGTCTTTTCTCTGGAGCTATTGTTAGCCAAAATTCTTTTCAAATCACTGTAAGATTATCATGCAATCTATCTGGGAATATGTTTTACATCAGCAATATATATGGACCCTGTCACAATGATGATAGAACAGAATTTTTTGATTGGCTAAGCAACATTGATGCTTCTCAGATGGACCATTGGATTTTAATGGGTGATTTCAATCTCATAAGAAGCCCTCATGACAGAAACAGACCAGGAGGAGACACCAACAATATGCTTATGTTTAACAGCTTACTCCAACAACAGGATCTTGTGGAAATACCTATCAAGGGGAGAAATTTCACATGGTCCAATATGCAAGACTCTCCTCTTCTGGAAAAGCTGGACTGGGTTTTCACTTCTGCAAACTGGACCCTAAATTTTCCAAACACATTGGCTCATCCACTTGCTAGAGTCACTTCTGATCATATTCCTATTCACATACAGATTGGCAGTGAAATACCTAGATCTTCTATATTCAGATTTGAAAATTACTGGCTTGAATTTGATGGTTTCTATGAGACAGTGATCCAATGTTGGAACAGAAATCAGCAAATGACAAACTCTGCCAAGGATATTGCAGCAAGATTCAAATGTCTCAGAATGGGCCTAAAAACATGGAGCAGAAATCTATCAAAGCTCAATACAAATATCTCTGCATGCAATTATGTTATATCTATGATAGATGGATAGAGGATCAAAGAACTTTGAGTACCATTGAAGCTAATTTCAGAATCATTGTCAAGAAACACATAACAAAACTACTGGAAGTCAAAAGATTATATTGGAAATCTAGGTTTAAGATGAGAAGTATACAATTGGATGATGAAAATACTGAATTCTTTCATGCTATGGCTACCCAAAGATTCAGAAAGAATTATATTACTTCTTTGCAAGATGAAAATGGGGCCATTTTTCAAACCCATGAGCACAAGGCTGCCATTATTTGGAAATCATACAAAGATAGATTGGGGAAAACTATTAACCCACCTATGCTGTTCAATCTTGAGGAAATTATCCAACCTAAAGATTTATCTGAGCTTGAAGCCCCCTTTACTATGGAGGAAATTGATCAAGTCATTAAAGATATTCACTCTGATAGAGCACCTGGACCTGATGGTTTTAATGGCTTATTTCTGAAAAAATGCTGGGATATCATAAAACAAGATATCTACACTATGATTTGGGATTTCTTTGAAGGAAACAATGATATTCAGAGTATTAATACTGCTTTTATTACACGCATCCCAAAGATTGCAAATCCTATTGACATGAATGATTTCAGACCTATATCTCTGGTGAGCCTTCCACTCAAAATAATTACAAAACTCATGGCCAATAGAGCTCAGAAAATCATTTCACAGGTCATCCATCCAAATCAATATGGATTCATAAAGGGGAGAAATATTCAGGACTGCTTGGGATTTGCTTTTGAATATATTCATCTATGTCATCAATCCAAGAAGCCTATCATCATACTCAAACTTGATTTTGAGAAAGCTTTTGACAAGATTGAGTATAATGCCATTATTAACATGTTAAAAGCAAAAGGATTTGGTCCTAGATGGATAAACTGGGTCACAAACATTCTCAACACTGCATCAACATCTGTCCTACTAAATGGTGTGGCTGGGAAAAAAATTATTTGTAAAAGAGGAGTCAGGCAAGGTGATCCTCACTCTCCACTTCTCTACGTCATTGTTGCTGATCTTTTGCAATCCATTGTCAATGCTGCTTGGGCAAATGGTGAAATTTCCCTTCCAATTAGTAAGGCTTATGGACTGGACTACCCTATTATCCAATATGCAGATGATACATTAATGATCATGCCTGCAGATGAAGGACAACTCAGCCACCTCAAATACCTGCTTAATATTTTCAGTTTGTCTACTGGTCTATTTGTGAACTACAGCAAATCATCCTTGATCCCAATAAATATGGATCAATTATCAACAGACAACCTGGCTAACTCCTTTGGGTGTAAAATTGAAAGCCTTCCTTTCACTTACCTTGGACTACCAATGGGGACCACTAAACCCTCTGTACATGACCTCATCCCAGTTATATCCAAGATTGATAAGAGGTTATCAGGGGTGGCTAGATTCATGAACCACTCTGGGAGGCTCACATATGTAAATTCTGTTGTTGCTTCCATGCCTATATTTGCCATGTGTTCTCTTAAGGTCCATGTTACCATTTTGGACCATGTGGATAAATCAAGCAGGAATTTCCTTTGGTATGGAAACGAAATCAATAAAGGTGGTAAATGTCTGGCCAGCTGGGAGATGATATGCAAACCCAAGCAAAAAGGAGGACTTGGGGTCTTGAACCTCAGAGTACAAAATAAAGCTCTTCTCATAAAGCACTTATTCAAATTCTATAACAAAATGGATATTCCATGGGTAAAATTAATATGGGAAGCTCATTACCATGACAATATTGTCCCTCATTCCAACAGGAACAAAGGATCTTTTTGGTGGAGAGACTGCATGAAAATGTATGACCTATTCAGAGAAATGACCAACTGTGATATCAAATCTGGTTGCACTAATCTGCTGTGGGAAGACTTATGGAATGGTGATATTATGAAAATCAAATACCCTGAGCTTCACTCTTTTACACAAAGAGATAGTATATCTATCAAAGAAGCCAAGGAACTTGAGAGCCTATACAGTCTATTCCAATTACCACTTTCCATTCAGGCCCACCATCAACTTCATTTACTATCTGATGAGCTGAATAATATCAGGAATTCAGAGAATAAGGACATTTGGACATTCAAATGGGGTAACAATCAGAATATTACAAAGAAGATTTATGGATACATTATGAATGGTGAGGATGCTCCTGTAACCTTTAAATGGATATGGAAATCATGTTGTCTACCAAGACACAAATTCTTCTGTTGGCTTATGTTAAATGACAGGATCAATACATGTGACCTTTTGACCAGGAAAAGCATGCACCTAAACTCCACTGTATGTAATCTTTGCAACATTGAAGAATATGAAGACAGAACTCACCTCCTATTCACTTGCCCTTTTAGCCAAGGATTCTGGTGGAACATTGGAATTGAATGGAACTCTGATCTGGAGATCAACACTATCATTGATGCTAAAAATAGATACAATATTGATCACTTTATGGAAGTCATGATTCTTGGATGCTGGAGCATATGGAACCAAAGGAATGACCTAATATTTGAGGGGATACCCTGCTCAATATATGAATGCAAAAATGAATTCATTAGATATTTCAAGATGACCATGCTAAGGGCTAAACCCACTCTAAAGGAGGGCATGTCCTCTTGGATAGATAATATTTAATTTCTGAATAAGTCTTTCCATCCACTCCCCATTCTGATTGTAACTCCTTGGTTGTCCCCCCAACAACCACTAGATTATGTATTTTGGACTACTTTCTTTATAAATGAAAATGACTTCACAGTAGGGGATTTACCCTACTGTTCTTTGGTCAAAAAAAAATCAATGAACTGTTTTTTTAATATGAGACCTATTTTTCAAAATCTTCAAAAAAAAATAGTTTTTGAAGTTTTTTCATATTTGTAAAAAATTCAATATCTTGATTTTTTTTCAAATACGTGACCTTTTGTGAATTTGCGAACATTTTTCAAATCCATTATGTTTTTTGAAATCGTGACCTTTTCTAAATTCGCAAAATTTTTCCGGTTTTTCACGATCAATATTTATTTATTTTTGGTCCTTCGTGCACCAGACAACTGTTTTTCACTGGTCAAGGATGAACGGTTCCATTGGTTTTTTTTCAGCAACAATTGGCGTACAATGTATACGACACGAGATGAGCGGTCCCTTTTTTAGCAACGTTTTGGGCTATGGCCTACTAGATGGTGTGCAGGCGAGGTCGGTGCTGAAGGCGCCGATTAGGAGTACTCTCCGCAAAGTGCCTAGGATGCCCTCGGTTGGCTGCTTTCACGGCTCCACCGATCAACGATCGCTCCACTAGTCCTTCA
Organism: Triticum timopheevii; assembly: GCA_963921465.1. Classification (NCBI taxonomy): domain Eukaryota; kingdom Viridiplantae; phylum Streptophyta; class Magnoliopsida; order Poales; family Poaceae; genus Triticum; species Triticum timopheevii. The sequence goes on from OY997274.1 coordinate 649,341,808, forward strand.
TTACTAGGCATTAGTAATGAATTTATTTGTTCATGATCACTAGTGCTTGATTAATTTTAACCTCCTCATGCTAGAACTAGGAGTAGGACAATTTTATTTATCCGTGGGGCGAAGTACAGTGTTGGTAATGGTTTTTTGTCCACTGGGCTAAGTTACGAATAAAACGACACAAAGGTTGTTCTTGAACAGCCATATTTGATTATTTTTTGACAATAGTCATTAAGTTTCTTTAGTTTGTATAAATTATTTCTTCATCCTCATCGTGTCTTTCCTGAAATAGAGTATGCTTTAGGCATATTAGTTCTTCTGTTTTATGCACTATTTGAAATTTTGAGCCCCATCCCAATTTTCGGCCAAGGGCCCTGAATTTTTGGTAACGGCCCTGCAAATAGAAACCGCCAGGTCGGCTTCCCTGCTCCTTGTCTTGAATAAAACATGATACATGGTTCATTACATGAACACCAAGTAAATCTATCGAGTCTCAAATAGAAATAAAAGTTACAAAGATATAATGGCGAAAACAGAAAACCACACCAAATGCAGTCGAGAACAAAAGAGGGCAATGTACGCACTGGGGTGGATCAATGCCATTTTAGTTGGGATGATCTCTTAGCGTGGTAACCTGTGGTTGTGTCCAACGAAGACTCACAAATGTGAAGGCAGTTGGCCACGGGAAGAGATCAGCTTGCCTCGCCGATGGTCGGCAGTTGTCGTAGCTGGAAGGACTCCGTGTGTTCAAGGTTTATGACAGATCCTTTTTCTTTGATGTTTGTTAATTTTCTCTCCCCTCCATAGCAGTACGCATTTTACTCTTTGATTACATGGAAATTTGTTGACTTTCCTTTCTTTCTCATTCAAGATTAATTGCGGTGTCTTAATTCCCATGTTTACATATACAAAGCATAAAAAATTAGCTTGTCAAAAGAAAAAAAATAGGAAATTTTTTGGTTTGACATAACTAGATTGCCAAATTCTAGCTTGATACCAAACACATACAATGTGAATATCACTTGTTTTTCAGTTTTGTTTGTCAGTTTATACTTTAGCCTGTATTTTTATGTTTCGGGAGCGCGATGGACCCAACCCTACAGTACTGGCTACACTGAGAGGTGGACTTGTGGTACATGTCCTGGGGTCAATGGCGGAGCTATGTTGATGTGTGAGTGTGTGTGTTGGGGAGGGGGGGGGGGGGGCAGCGCCCCCCTACCCCCAACTTTGCCTTTGGCTCCCCCGGAATCTTTTGCCTAGTTCCGCTACTGCTTGGGGGCTTTGGGCTCTCCGCATAACTGCTCAAGAGGTACGAGGGTTCGAGTACGCACCGCCGGCATGAGGAGGCAGTCGTTAGAGAGGACGAGAGGCGTGTGTGGAGCCCCGTTGTGGTCTATGGTGGTGAGGCCTAGAGGCCATACCTACAGGGTCTACACCCTGGATGGCTCCTCGCTTATAGGTTGATTGCCTTTTTGCCTTTGTTTCTTCGGTGTGCACAAAGTGGTCACCGCCTCCGTTGACCACATGATCCGCTACTACTACACTTAGTAAGTTCTTCTTTATTTTACCGTATCCACGCCTGTCCATTTGTTAAACAAAATATGAATTTATGTAGTAATGAATGTAAGAAACGTGGAAGTTAACCCTATGAATTGACCCATACGGATGTGTATGTGTAAATATGAGTCTTATGGTGTGCAGCTATGTGGACTATGCACGATGATGGTGAGCAGATGACCCCTCACTGGCGACAGTTTCATTCAGCAATAGCATAGTCCTAACTTAAAAGTTATCAGTTTTATAGATATATAAGTAGTGCGATACTAAGGGAGCATAGGGTTGTTTTATTGGATTTTAATGGGTTTGAAATTGATTCCAATTTAGGCCTCAAGTGCATAGGATCTAAATTATATTAGAACAGTTGACCGCAAATACATGCGCTGCGACACCCGTCGATACCTGCTGAAAAGAATGAAAATGTAGAGGAATTTATATCATCAATCCGATTGAAGGTAGAAAGCGTGGACCCCGCAACTCAATCTGCTAACCGTCTAGGCTACAAGCTAGTGTAACTCTGCATATCCCTGTTAGCCATGTAACTTCAAGGGGCCAATGGTCGAAGTAAGATCAATGATCTTCCTTACCTGCCATTAACGGCTTCTAAGCAGGTAGGATTCACAAGCTCAAACCACTGAGCTAAAACTATGCATTTGGAAACACTCCCACCTAATTTTGTTTTCTCAGGGAAACAATCTACGCCAGATTTGGAAGTACTCCCAACTAATTTTGTTTTTAGGGAAGCAATCTAGGCCATATGTGGTGCTTTTTACACTTAACGGTAATCAAATGCATGCCAGGTGCATTGCTTTTCCTCTTGTACTCTACAACTACATACACGTATACAGATCTAGAGTGCTCCATAGGTGGTGGTTTGTACGTCAAGACTGATCTAATATCTGCCAAATGCATAGCTTTTCCACTTGTGCCGGCATCCATCCATCGTCGACGCATATCCATATACATACGGGACTACAAATTAACACGGCCCAAGGTGAGCGCACACCACAACGGACTACAAAGTGATCCATAAGATAACCTGAAGAGGGTGACGGTGCTAGGCAGCCATGCTATTCTCCACAGACATGTGTGTTGCTACCATCATGGTGCTGGCCCTGACGCTCTCGCTTCAGGGCACCATTGACGCCGGCCGCCTCTTTCCCAACTCTGGGTGGGACGGTTGTCCGCCTGGAACATCGCGGAAATGCACTGGTCCGCCTGCTCATTGCCAGTGCCTACCAAATCTTGGACCTGTGGATCGCCAAGACATGATGGTGGTGCCCAAGAAGAACAGCCTCGTGCTGCCCCAGCTATCGTGCCCGGAACACCAAGTGTGGGTGTGCGAGGGGGGGAGATGCTCCTGCGAGTACTAGCGATAAGGGTCAGCAGCATACATCCATGCATTGCCAGAAAACCTCTATGCACAAGAAAGTGTGCCGTCTGAACTTTATTTTCATGCATTGCATGCATGCTGTTCGGAGCAGTGCTGATGCTGCTCATGTCGTTGTAAGGCTTCCTCCTGTACCGGTGAATAAATAAGGGCCGCTGCTATATGCGCAGGCCATTTGCTTGATTTGGTCTCATCTCTTGTTGTTGCATGCCCAAATTTTAACTGGGTGGGCCCCGCCTCTTCTCTGATTCATCCAATCAAAAGCTACCCCTTGACCCATCACGCAAATCACGTAAAATCTCTCACGTACACAAATGGCTTTTTGCTTTGAACTTTCACTGCTCTTGTTGACTGTTCCATTCTGTTTTCCTTTTTATCCAAACTCTAGCTCACGTCCAGCTTGGGTGCTTCGTTGGTGTACACATGTAGCTCGACTAGGATTATATAGGTGCTTCGTTTTGCGTGGATACACATATATTATTAACAGCTGTGCATGCGAGTAGACTATTTCTTCTGCATTTTGTTATTCCTTCTTATTTTTATTTTCTATCTTTTTAAAAAGTATTAAAATATAAAGAATATCTAGTTGCACATGTTCTGTGACGGGCGTATGTAGTTAGGGCATGTGCTAATTGCGTATGCATTGCAACGGCTGTAATTTGTGCATATGCACGCCGCGTATGTGCAAGTAGTAGAAAAACAAAAAAAAAAGGTAGCTCTTGTGGCGGTCTACATGCAACTGGCCCGATAACTCTTTCTCGCACCTAGTTGGAGTCGCGGTGTATCCAGTGCAGTTGCATTCAGGTTACAACACGTTGAGTTGCATATCTAGTAGTGGACATGCAACTAGCCTGACAAACCCCCTCTTCGGACCTCAATTGCAATCGCTTTGTTGCATGTGCACCTGCAGTTGGGCTACAACGCATGCAGTTGCATGTCTAGTGGTAGACATGCAACCGGCCCTAACAAACTCCCCTCCCGACACCAGTTGCAGTCGTTTTGTGTCCAGTGCTGTTGCAGTTGGGTTACAACACTTGTAGTTGCATATCTAGTAGTGGACATGCAACTACCCGACAAACCCCCTCTTCTAACCTCAGTTGCGGTTGCTTTGTGCATGTGCAGTTGCAATCGGGTTACAACACACGGAGTTGCATGTTTAGTAGAAGACATGCAACTGGCCTGACAAACTCCCCTCCCGACACCAGTTGCAGTCGTTTTGTGTCCACTGCAGTTGCAGTTGGGTTACAACACTTGTAGTTGCATATCTAGTAGTGGACATGCAACTACCCGACAAACCCCCTCTTCTAACCTCAGTTGCGGTTGCTTTGTGCATGTGCAGTTGCAATCGGGTTACAACACACGGAGTTGCATGTTTAGTAGAAGACATGCAACTGGCCCGACAAACTCCCCTCCCGATCCCAGTTGCAATCGCTTTGTATCTATTGCAGTTGCAGTCAGGTTATAACACTTGCAGTTGCATATCTAATAGTGGACATGCAACTGGCCTGACAAACCCCCTCTTCCGACCTCAATTGCAGTCGGTGTGTGCATGTGCAGGTGCAATCGGATTACAACATGCAGTTGCATGTGTAGTGCAACTAGCCCCGACAAACTCCCCTCTCGACCTCAGTTGCAGTCCCTTTTGTGCACATGTAATTGCAAACGGGTTATAATGCTTGCAGATGCATGTCTGGTGGTCACTAGTGCAGAACCGGGCAATAGCACCGGTTCGTAAGGCCCTTTAGTGCCGGTTACATAACCAGCACTAAATTGTGGTCACTAAAGCCCCCCCCCCCTTTAGTACTGGTTCAGCACGAACCGGTGCTAAAGGGCAACCACGTGGCACGAGCCAGCTCTGGGGGCTTGGAGCCCTTTAGTATCGGTTGGTAACACCAACCGGTACTATAAGGTTTGGTGAGTTTTTAGTTTTATGATTTCTTTTTCAATTAATTTTGTGTTTCCATTTTAATTCTTTTTCGTTTGCTGGTATTTTACGATACTACACATTGTACACATTATGCATATATATATATAAATATATATATATATATATATATATATATATATATATATATATAGAATTTCTAGTAGAACCAATCATGCATATATATATCATCAATGTCTCACAAACCACCATATTAATTAATTCACACATACACACATGTATAGATATATACAATTTCTCCTACATATGAATGTTGCCTTCGGAGCCAGCGGCATTAGCACTACAGGAAACTGCTAGTTTGCCGTTTGGGCATAACAGACGGCAAAGACGTAAATCCAGACGGCAAAGAGTTTGCCGTCAGGAAATAGACGGCAAAGTCAAACGGCAAAGATTAATCGGCAAAGAATACTTTGCCGTCTGCTTTTTTTTCCCTGACGGCAAAGACTTTGCCGTCAGTCTATATTTTTGCCGTCAGTCTGCGGAAAGTTGACAGCAAAATATTGCACCAGACGGAACGGACGGTCTAACGGCCGGCGTCAAGTGTTTTGCCGTCTACCGGCCGTCCAACTAGACGGCAAAGTCTATTATCTTTGCCGTCAACTGTCAGTTTTGGCTGACGGGAAAGAAGCATACTTTGCCGTCTGTCACTGTACTCCCAGTGGGCCAAATAGCAGGACTTTGCCGTCTGGTGCTTCTTTCCCAGTCGGCAAAGACTTATATTTCGCCATCAGTTATTGCTGGCCCAGACGGCAAAACTATACCTCTTTGCCGTCAACCTGCCTGTTGGCAAGGCGGCAAAATGCCAGCGGAAGCACAGGCTGGTGACATGTGGCATCTTTGGCACTAGCTACACTGACTTTGCCGTCTACCGGCCGTCCAACCAGACGGCAAAGCTCCTTTTTTTTTAAAATCAGAAATTAAACAGTTTAATACACAGTATAGAACCATATCAGCACAGAACCATAACAGGACAGCATAGTTCCATAGCAAATATAAGTAACAATGAACAAATATAAGAACGAAGTTCCATAGCATATATATAGTCACAGGACAAAGTTCCATAGCATATATATAGTCCCAGGACAAAGTTCCATGGCATATAGTCCCAAAACAAAGTTCCATAGCATATATATAGTCCCAAAACAAAGTTCCATAGCATATATATAGTCCCGGGACAAAGTTCCATAGCATATAGTCCCAAAACAAAGTTCCACAGCATATAATACACAATGAACAAAGATGGCATCACTACGTAAGATTTGGCACTAGCTACAACAAACGCCTTCATGTCCATGTCGTAGTCCAAAGAGCATCCAGGTGGCAACCTACAAGATTGAATGGTGTGTGTCAAATAACGTGCTTGAAATCATCAATATGCCAAATAGACAAAAGAAAGTACTTCGACACTACAAAATAAATAGTGATCCATATTCCATAGTGAGTTTCCAAAATAAAAAGCTTCTAGTACATATGGAGTTTCTTGAACACTTATCCAATTTTGAACATGCTAATTTAACACTAGATCTTTACTTATAAGTCTGATCTTTAAATGGTTCAAACGGTCTCTACTTACAAGTTTCTAAATCATGGAGATCTTCAAATGGTCTCTAAATCATGAAAATAAGTAACTACTTGTCTCTAAATCATGAATATCTTCAAGTGTTCTCTAAATCATGAAAATAAATAGCTTCAAGAATGCATATATTTAATTAAGGTCATGGTTGAAATTGTTCAAATGGATTATAGTTTGAAACGGTTCAAATGGTATCTACTTGTCTCTACTTATAAGTTTGATCTTCAAGAATCAAGATAGCTACTTGTTTCTACGTTGACAAATTTGAGACCTACGTAAATGAGATATGTACGCACTAACCATACTCGATCTCAAACATTCGGAGAACCGCCAAGGTTGTTGTCGCTTGGGCCTCGTGCACGTGAAGATCCATCAGCATTAGATCCATGGCCTGATTGAGGCATCTGCATAGCGGGCATACCATTCTGGGTACAATAAGCCTGCAAATTATGTTTGAGTGAAGATTAAGTACTGGTAGTAGAAGATTATGATTGAGTGAAGATTATGTATGTGTTTGGCAATTAAGGAACTAACCGCAAACATTGCAAAGCATTGACTAGTTTGTGCCAACACCGCCTGCTGCACCGCTTGCTGCATCCTCTCATCAGCCAGTCGCCTCTCCTCCGCCCTCTCCTTCGCCGCCACTCGCCTCTCCTCCGCCCTCTCCTCCGCCGCCACTCGCCTCAACTCCGCCAGTCTCGCCTGCAAAATATGGCATGGCAATCGCATCTTCAATCCAACAGTAAGTAAGAAACAAACATATATAGAAGGACTTGTATAGAATACCTCCATCTCAACCATAGCTGGAGTCGAGCGTTTACATGTAGAAGATTTTGAGATACCTAACCGAGCTTTGTATTCAGGGAGAGAGCTACGGGAGGAACTAGGGAACATGCCTCCTGCAATTGCTTCCCTGCCATGTTTCCTGCCTTCTCCAGAGATCATGACCAACGCGTGATCAAGAGGCTCTGTTGTCACATCATACTCGGGCCCTTTCAACTCTTTTGCCTTCCCTTTAAATTTCTCCATCCGATCGTAGGCGGTCTTGCTGGAGTACGCGGACGCTGTGTTATTCTCATCGTAAGGCTTGGCTGTTCTGTACAGTGCCTTATGGGCCAAAGCATACGAGACGAAAATGTTGGGCACTGGAGCATTATTGTGAGACGCCTGCAACCAAAGTAACATGATTAAGATTTCATCACAAGGATTGGCAACATGTATGACAAGAAAAAGCTTATGAAGAACTCCATAAGATATACCCAACGTTCACCGTACTCCATAACGTTCAAGTTGCCTTGATGATGTGGTGGATCCAGCATTCCGGCTCGCCGATTTCTATAATCTTTGTTTTTCGCCCTGTACTCTTTGGAACACCAACAGTCCACGATCCGCTCCCAACACTCCCCCTTATCGATGCACCATCTCGGAGTAACCTAATTGATCAATTGCATCTCATATATGTCAAAAAGAAATTGAGTGCCAGCCTGTTGAGGAAATAACAAGCATGAATATGCTTTACCTGCATGTACTTGTCCTTCTCAAGACGGAGTCTCCTACCAGCTTTCTTATCAAGACTCTTATAGCCTTGAGTTGCCATATATTTGCGGACGGCTAAAGGGCGCGCCTCATGCATCAGATTATGCACAAGCTTCGGGCAATGTTTGTTGACAACTGCTCGTGCCTCCTCCAACTTTCCATCCTCGCATCTATAGAAATCCTGCAAATATAGAGAAAATTAGTTTGGTGCAGTAATTTTCAAACCTTTAAGTCTGAGGTTTCTTATAAAATCTAAATAAAGTAAAATCTGCTAGTTTATTTATAGTGAAAACAGGAAAATATAGAGACATGTTTATTTATAGTCAAATCAGGTTTATATATATGCACCCAGGTTTATTTATAGAAACAGGTAAAATCTGCTAGTTTATTTATAGTCAAATCAGGTTTATATATATGCACCCAGGTTTATACAGTCAGGTTTATTCAATAACACAATAACACAATCAGGTTTGCTACTGCAGTGTGTGATTTTTATTCAATAACACAATCAGGTTTATATATATGCACCCAGGTTTATACAGTCAGGTTTATTCAATATATAACACAATAACACAATCAGGTTTGCTACTGCAGTGTGTGATTTTTATTCAATAACACAATCAGGTTTATATATATGCACCTAGGTTTATACAGTCAGGTTTATTCAATAACACAGGAATATTAAATCTAAGTTTTCTAGATAGTTTTGCTACTGCAATATTATAGTCTGCTAGCATTCTATTAAGAAAAAAAAAGTAAAATCTAAATCTAAGTTTCCTAGATAGTTTTGCTACTGCAGTGTGTGAAGGAAACTTAATGATTACCCAAAGTTCGGCAAAGACCCGCTCGGCTTTGTTGTGAAACTCGATGTTGTTGGCTACACCAAGATCCTCATAGGCTTTGTAGTGGTCCCAGGTACATGCTGGCTCCGGAACTTTGCCCTCCCCAGGCAAAGTAACCATGCCAGGGTAATGCTCCTTAATGAGGCTCCCAAGGACGCCGTTCACGTGTCGGTACTTTTCCGTGCTAGCTCCAGCTTTCTTCCAACCGCTACATAATGAGAAGCCAAAGTTATTAGCAATTGTTGCATACATTGAAGGTAGAAAATGGGAAGCCAAAGTTAGTTACATTTCTCCACATGGAGCAATACATGGCCTCTGCTCCACAGGAAGCCCTCGTTCCGGGAGCCTTGAGGAACCACGTAGGTACACGGACCGACCCTCCTCAACTTGGATGAAACCAGCATGCTCCTCGTCAGAGGTCGAGGCCTCCTTGTCAGAGGTCGGGGCCTCCTCGTCAGAGGCCTCCGACGACAACCGCTCTTCCTCCACCCTCTTAGACACGGGGGAGTGAGACATCGGCTCGTCCTCCACCCTCTCAGACACGGGGGAGTGAGACACCGGCTCGTCCTCCACCCTCTCAGACACGGGGGGGGGGGGGGGTGAGACACCGGCTCGTCCTCCACCCTCTCACACACGGGGGAGTGAGACACCGGCTCGTCCTCCACCCTCTCAGACACGGGGGAGTGAGACACCGGCTCGTCCTCCACCCTCTTAGACACTGGCCGAACCGGGTTTCTCTTAGCATTTTCTCCACGTGCACCTCTTCCCTGGCCTTTTCCTCTCCCTCGATGAGCCTGAGGATGAGAGGAAGGCGGAGGATCGGCGATAAAAGTGCTAAGCAAAGATCTCGCTATGGGGAGCCCAGGCTTTTTCCTTTGCGGGCCCACCATGCTTCACTCACCTGCTATGACAAAAAGTAAAGCAATTAGTACAAATACATGATTATAGTTTAAATAAATAAGCATAAGTTCAAACAATTGTCGCAATGAGAATTACCAATGCAATTGTAGTACAAATACATTATAGTTCAAACAAATAAGCATAAGTTCAAAAAACATACGCAATGAGAATTACCAGGCAATTATAGTACAAAAACTACATTATACTTCAAATAGATAAGCATAAGTTCAAAAATATTACAAATTCAACATTACAACATGTTTGAGATCATCTGGGTCATGGTAAAGCAACTAGTACAAAATCAACATTACAGTTCAACACTACGACTAAAAATAGTCGGGATCATCTGGATCACAATCCGTCTCTTCTTCAAGGTCAGTTCTAGCCTCATCATCAGTATCATACGTGTCGTCAAGGATGTTGTCCTCATGTTGACCGTCATCGTCACCTTCATTGGCAATTCCTAGACGTAACCGTTCAAGCATTGAGAGGTCTTCCACGTTCGTAACCTTTAGTACCGGTTTGTGCCACGACCCGGTACTAAAGGGGGTGCGCTGGCGCAGGTGCGGTGCGGAAGTTTAGTCCCACCTTGCTAGTCGAGGGGCTACCGCACAGGTTTATAAGCCCCAGTGCGGTAGCTCTCTCGAGCTCCTCTCCTAATCACGCCTACTGGGCCTACCTGTCCTCCTCGCCTTGTGGGCCTACTGGGCCTTCGCGGGCCTGCATCCTGGCCCAACAAAAGGTTGTGTCGCTAGTCGTATGCAGGCCGCTTTGGCCCAGTAGGCGGGCTTTTTTTTCTAAATTTTCTTTTGCTTTATTTTTTTGTTTTATTTATTTTTGAGTTGTTTTTTGCTGTATTTAGAGTTTCTTTGTGAATATTTTTGCTTTAGGTACAAAAAATTACAAACTTTCTGTTAGTGCCGGTAGATTTCAAATTTGAATAGTTTAAATTTTGAATTATTTGAAATTTGTGTGAATCACTAGTTTGTGAATAACTTAACTTAGAAAAAAGTTTTTTCAGTGATTCTTTTTTCTTATGTTTAATATTAGTGTGTTTAATCATTATATTCAATTTAGTAATGCTTAGGTTATTTAAAAAATGAAATGCCTTTGTAACAGTTCAGTTTTCGTCGGAAACCCTGATACTTCGAAAGAGATTGTCCATATTGTACACGAAGTGCATCCAGTTTTTGCCGTAACTCTCTCTACTTTCTTGCACATGCTATTTGTATAAAATTATGATACCATGCCAACTTTCAACCTTTTCTGAGTTCATTTGAATTGCTTTTCAATTTCAGGGTCATTTAGCTGGAAAAAATCAGTAAATGCATGAAAAGAATTTGTTTGCACATAAAATTTCTTCGCGTTTCAAATGCCAAAACACATAACTACCCTAACTATTACAGACATTCCCTCCTGGGTGTGAAACACAGAAGAAAGTGATGATAGTGAAGCCGATCACATCCCAGATCTTTGGGTGTGAAACTTTTTCTTCGCGTGTGTCCCTTTGCGCCGTAACCATGGAAAATCTTCATCATTTAACGGGATGCTCGGGTCAATATTCACTATGAATGGAGCAATTTCATCAAACTTTTCATAATCTTCTGACTTGTCTGTCTTGTCATCCACTCCCACGATGTTTCTCTTCCCAGAAAGAACTATGTGCCGCTTTGGCTAATCGTACGATGCATTCACTTCCTTATCTTTTCTTTTTCTTGGCTTGGTAGACATGTCCTTCACATAGAAAACCTGTGCCACATCATTGGCTAGGACGAATGGTTCGTCTGCATACGCAAGATTGTTGAGATCCACTGTTGTCATTCCGTACTGCGGGTCTTCCGTTACCCCGCCTCGTGTCATATTGACCCATTTGCACCGAAACAAAGGGACCTTTAAACCACGTCGACAGTCAAGTTCCCATATGTCCTGTATATAACCATAATATGTTTTCTTTCCCGTCTTGGTTTCTGCATCAAAGCGGACACCATTGTTTTGGTTGGTGCTCTTCTTATCTTGGGCGATCGTGTAAAATGTATTACCATTTATCTCGTACCCTTTGAAAGTCATTATATTCGAAGATGGTAATTGGGACAGCAAGTACAGGTCATCTTCAATAGAGGTGTCATGCATGATACGTGTCTGCAACCAGTTGGCGAAACTCCTGGTTTGTTCACGTGTAATCCAGTCATCAGACCGCTCCGGGTGTTTGGAGCGTAGCAAATTCTTGTGTTCATCCATATACGGAGCCACCAAGGTGGAATTCTGTAGAACTGTGTAGTGTGCTTCAGTGAGAGAATGTCCGTCCATACATATTATTAGTTCCCCTCCTAGCATGCCTTTTCCATCCAGTCTGCCCTTATGCCGCGATTCAGGAACACCAATCGGCTTAAGGTCAGGAATAAAGTCAATACAAAACTCAATGACCTCCTCATTTTGATGGCCCTTGGAGATGCTTCCTTCTGGCCTAGCACGGTTATTAACATATTTCTTTAAGACTCCCATGAACCTCTCAAAGGGGAACATATTGTGTAGAAATACAGGACCCAAAACGTTAATCTCTTCGCATAGGTGAACTAGGACGTGCGTCATGATGTTGAAGAAGGATGGTGGGAACACCAACTTGAAACTGACAAGACATTGCACCAAATCATTCTGTAACCTTGGTATGATTTCTGGATCGATTACCTTCTGAGAGATTGCATTGAGAAATGCACATAGCTTCACAATGGCTAATCGAACGTTTTCCGGTAGAAGCCCCCTCAATGCAACCGGAAGCAGTTGCGTCATAATCACGTGGCAGTCATGAGACTTTAGGTTCTGTAACTTTTTCTTTGCCATGTTTATTATTCCCTTTATATTCGACGAGAAGCCAGACGGTACCTTAATACTGAGCAGGCATTCAAATAAGATTTCCTTCTCTTCTTTGGTAAGAGCGTAGCTTGAATGACCCTGATGTATGTCGTCTTCTCCGTGCATACGTTGCTGGTCCTCCCGTGCCTCAGGTGTATCTTTTATCTTCCCATACACGCCCAAGAAGCCAAGCAGGGTCATGCAAAGATTCTTCGTCACGTGCATCACGTCGATTGCGGAGCGGACCTCTAGGTCTTTCCAATATGGCAGGTCCCAAAATATAGATTTCTTCTTCCACATGGGTGCACGTCCGTCCACGTCCTTCGGAACAGGTTGTCCGCCAGGACCCTTTCCAAATATCACCTTCAAATCCTTGACCATATCATGTACATCAGCACCAGTACGGTGGCGAGGCTTCGTCCGGTGATCCGCCTCACCTTTGAAATGCTTGCCTTTCTTTCTTACGGGATGCCTGCTCGGAAGAAATCGACGATGTCCCAGGTACACATTCTTCTTACAACTATTCAAATATATACTGTCGGTATCATCCAAACAGTGCGTGCATCCGCGGTATCCCTTGTTTGTCTGTCCTGAAAGGTTACTGAGAGCAGGCCAATCATTGATGGTCTCGAACAGCAACGCCTTTAGGTCAAATTCTTCCCCCATGTGCTCATCCCACGCACGTACACCTGTTCCATTCCACAGTTGTAAGATTTCTTCAACTAATGGCCTTAGGTACACATCAATGTCGTTGCCGGGTTGCTTAGGGCCTTGGATGAGCACTGGCATCATAATGAACTTCCGCTTCATGCACAACCAAGGAGGAAGGTTATACAAACATAGAGTCACAGGCCAGGTGCTATGGTTGCTGCTCTGCTCCCCAAAAGGATTAATGCCATCTGCGCATAGACCAAACCATACGCTCCTTGCGTCATCTGCAAACTCCTTTCCGTACTTTCTTTCAATTTTTCTCCACTGCGACCCGTCAGCGGGTGCTCTCAACTTTCCGTCTTTCTTACAGTCTTCTCTGTGCCATCGCATCGTCTTGGCATGCTCTTTGTTTTGGAACAAACGTTTCAACTGTGGTATTATAGGAGAATACCACATCACCTTGGCAGGAATCTTCTTCCTGGGACGCTCGCCCTCGACATCACCAGGCTCATCGCGGCTGATCTTATAGCGCAATGCACCACATACCGGGCAAGAGTTCAAATCCTCGTACTCACCGCGGTAGAGGATTCAATCATTAGGGCATGCATGTATCTTCTGCACCTCTAACCCTAGAGGGCAGACAGCTTTCTTTGCTTCGTATGTACTCTCGGGCAATTCGTTGTCCTTTGGAAGCATATCCTTTATCATTACCAGCAACTTTCCAAATCCCTTGTCAGATACACCATTCTCTTCCTTCCATTGCAGCAATTCTAGTGTGGTGCCCAGCTTTTTCTTGTCACCTACGCAATTCGGGTACAACAATTTTTTGTGATCCTCTAACATGCGCTGCAACTTCTTCTTCTCCAAATCACTTGCGAAGTTTCTCTTTGCATCGGCAATGGCCCGACCTAGATCATCAACGGGCTCATCTGATGCCTCTTCTTCAGCTTCTTCCCGCATTGCCGGCTCAGCTTCTTCACGCATTACCGGCTCAGCTTCTTCCCCCATTGTTGTATCATCGTATTCAGGGAACCCATGGCCAGGATAGCTGTCGTCCTCCTCTTCTTCTTCATTGTCTTCCATCATAACCCCTCTTTCTCCGTGCTTGGTCCAAACATTATAGTGGGGCATGAAACCGGACTCAAACAGGTGGACGTGAATGGTTCTTGACGTAGAGTAATTGCAACCATTCTTACAGCCAGCACATGGACAAGGCATAAAACCATCTGCCCGCTTGTTTGCCTCAGCCGCAAGCAGAAAAGTATGCACGCCCTCAACGAACGGGGGAGAGCATCGATCATCGTACATCCATTGCCGGCTCATCTTCATTACACAACACCGAATAGACCAAATTAATACAAGTTCATACATAAAGTTCATACAACACTTAAATGCAACAAACAAATAACTATCTAGGTAAAGCATTTAAATGCAACAACAAATGCGATCAAGATCGCAACTAAGGTAACAATTGATCCAACAGCATAATGATACCAAGCCTCACTATCGATGGCATATTTTCTAATCTTTCTATTCTTCAAGCGCATTTTCTCCATCTTGATCTTGTGATCATCGACGACATCGGCAACATGCAACTCCAATTTCATCTTCTCCCCCTCAATTCTTTTCAATTTTTCTTTCAAGTACTCGTTTTCTCTTTCAACTAAATTTAACCTCTCGACAATAGGGTTGGTTGGAATTTCCGGTTCACATACCTCCTAGATAAAAATATCTATGTCAACTTGATGGGCATAATTTGTCATAAACACGAAATGCAACAAATAGTTTTAAAAGAGAATATACCACATCCGAATCATAACAAGGACGAGGGCGACGGGGACGGATATCAAAACCATGGCACTATGTATAACAAACAACGTACGGGTAAGATAATTATTACATGATTAACTATATATCCAAATCACACAAACATCAATTTTTTATATAAAATTTCATGAACAAGAGGCTCACCACAAGGTGGTGCCGATGACGGGATGGTGCGGGCGATCGACGGTGGTTACGACGGAGATTTAGAAGGCACTAAGTAAACCACACCTACATATGCAAACTAAGTGTTATTTTTGACCTCAAATTGCATATAAATCAAATACTAGCACATATATATATTTCCTCCCAAATTACTAAACTCACAAATTAGTAACTATACAAAGCATGGGAAGAGCTAATCTAGCAATGAGAGATGAAAGGACAAAGTTGCTAACCTTTGTGATCACTTTAATGGATGGGGGCCTTCAAATCTTGACAAATTTTGGGCAAAATGTGTGATGAGCTCGAGGGGAGAAGAGGAAGAACAGAGAGGAGAGGAGAGGGGAAAGGGGGAAGAACAGAGCGAGCTGGACGAAGGGTTTATATGCAGGAGGACCTATAGTACCGGTTCGTGGCACGAACCGGTACTAAAGGTGCTGGAGGGGGCCCAGACTGACAACATCCTGCCACCACCCTCATTAGTACCGGTTCGTGGCATGAACCGGTGCTAAAGATTAGCCAGGAACCGGTACTAATGAGAGCGGCCCGGCTAGCCGTTGGAACCGGCACTAATGTATACATTAGTGCCGGCTCTAATACAAACTGGCACTAATGTGCTGCACGTTTGACCCTTTTTCTACTAGTGGGTGTACATGCAACTGACCCGACAACTCCCTCCCGATCCCAGTTACTTTGTGCACATGCAGTTGTAGTGTAGTTACAATGCTTGCGGTTGCATGTCTGGTGTTGGATATGCAGCTGGCCCCTACAGCCCCCTTTCGACCCGGTTACTGTCGCTTTGTGTTCCGTGTAGTTGCAATCGGGTTACAAATCTTGTTGTTGCATGTCTAGTGGTGGACATGCACTTGGCTATCAATCAAACAAATCCTACCTGTCAATCTAGTTTGTACGAAAAATAGAAAAGACCACAATAGGCTGTGAGCAAGGTTAATGAACAATAAAATGAAAAATAGGTTGCACACAATGTCCGTTGAACAGCTTGCATGAATTGGAGTGTAATTTGATCAGACGATTGATGGCGTGAATAAGGCATAGTTAACATTGTCACATAAATAATATCACAAAATAAAGAAACAAAGAAAAAGCAAAAAAATCAAGAATGGAAGAAACAAGAAAACGTAGTAAGTTTAATTAGGTTAAGGAGAAAAGATGAAAAATAAACTAAAAATAAATAAGACAACTAATGAAATTAGACAGCACAAAAAACAAATTGCAAAAGCAGCCCAAAAAACAATGTGAAATGGCAACATGTGGAAAAAAAGAATGGAAATCATGTAAAAATAAGCAGGACTTATTAACACGGGTCAATAAAAAAACAAAATAAATAAATAATCACGACTCGTAGAAGATATACATGTGTGCAGTGTGCTAACAGTTTACATCGGAAGAAAATTCCCTCCACATTATAACTGAAACTAACAAAGGAACTTATTTAACAGGAGCTACTTATTGTTAAAATGGTCATGCTCATATTGTGTCCAGGGTTGAATACAAATTGAAGAGTCTTATGCAATCTCTGTGACTCTCGGTTTGAAAATGTGCTCTGCTTTGTTAGTGTACTACTTTGCTTGTGTCAAAACATTCGAGGAACTTTAAATAATCACAATATGAACTCAAAGTATGATTGGAGAACAGGGAATCCAAATGTTGACATGATGACAAACATATCAATGCGGTATTCTTAAAATTAGCACACTATTAGTGTATAACAATGAATGAGGCCGACATCTTTAAACTATCGAGTCGGACCATACCCATATAAACTTGAGTAGTGAGAATATTCGTATTTGTTTGATTCTACCCAAAAGTATCAACAAAAATCATCACAAAGCCATAATAATGGAGTATTCATCATCAATTACGAGACAATCTAATTTGTTGGGGAAAAAAATTTGTGTGCAGTATGCAAGATTACAGGAATAAATGTGTACCATAGGTTCTTGATGATGGGCACATAGTTCCATAAGTTTACAATGTTCTCGAACAATCTAAATCTATTGGCAAACCACAAAATAGTTAGATTTTTTTTCCTAACAGAAATCTGAATCAATGATGAGACGATCGCAAAGATTAAGAATATGATAGGTGGGGCGCACAGACCGTGTCTATCTAGAACCCAGCTCGGAATCCTTGAGTCTTTTTGACACAAGCAAGAAGTGGCCAGATTATATGTCCACCCTTCAAGTATTAGCAAAATAAGGCTGAGAGTATTTGTCAAATATAGCTTCCACATGCTTTTCTAAATAAGCCAAGTACGATTCTTGAGCCCATCCAGTGTTCGAAAACGAAGGTATGACATTGGTCAAGGATAATAAAGTTCCAAACATCCTAGATAACATCATAAAAACAGAGACGCATTGCTGATTCACCTGATAAAAGCATGGAAATTAAGAATTGATACTTATCCTGGAAATGTGTATATGTATATATTGTCACAAGAGGAAAGAGCGGAAACAGTAAAACTGAGGACCACAATCACAACATAGTAAGTATAATTACAAAGAAAATCTATATTGTGCAAGTCCACACAGAGATTTATCTCCCTGCTGTAGCTCGATAAGAAAGTTCTATTCTTCGTTTATAGTAATAAATATTTATAATTTCCAAAGACCAGCAGTGTATCTGAAAGTTATTTCCTTTATCCACTTGTGCTCAACTATAAAAGCATTATCAAGGATGTCCAACTACTGAATGGTGCATCTTATAGTTGTAAAATTGTATATTCAATAGAGATGTCGACAATTTGATTTTTTTAATATATAGTTGGGTTCTATACTTACTAATTTTATATTCCACATAATGGGTATATTTATTAGTTCTTAGAAGCTAGATATTTGTTTCCATAAGGGAGAAAAATCACCCAAAACTAATTACTTCATGTACATATAGCATTCACCTAGTTGATGGAGTGAAATAATCATCAAGGGCAGTTGTTAGACGAAATTCTCAAACATTAACCAAAACGAACAATAATAGTACCGACCGGGATTGAGACACATGAGCTTACCGAATCTGGACACAAGGATGGAGTGCAGATGTGCTTGTTGCAGAATCGCATTAAGCAGAAGCGAAAAATGCAAGCCATGAAAAATGGATAGATTGTCATTATATACCATCTGCATTTTTGTTATTGAACAAAGGGATGTATGTGCAGAATGCAAATTAGTACTCCCTCCGTCCGAAAATACTTGTCATCAAAATGGATAAAAAGAGATGTATCTAGAACTATACGGAGGGAGTATACATGTAGATAATCACACAAATATCACGGTATTAGTCCAAGTGCACAGTGTAATGATATTAGGCCTGCAACCTGCAGAAGCATTTGGTAAATTCTTTAAAAAGGATTTTGAAATAACAACGGGCCTCTAGTTAGCAACTTCAAGAATGCTAGTTACAGAACATACCACATTCAGTCATTCAGAGTTCTGTTGGGATACGTACATACCGGAAGTTATTATGTGCCTTTCAAGCGGATGACTTCGCCGGAGAGGATGTCCGCCTTGTCTGCGTTCACCTCGGTGATCTTCGTAGCATCATCTACATGGCCAAGCTCAGGCTTATTTGGCCTCGGTGGCCATCGAAAGCTCGCGCATGAACCTCTCTAGCTCCTCTGTGGTGGTGACCGGCATCTCCAAGTCTGCCGCATGCTGGCCGCCCAAGTAGTCGACCTCCCTGTGCCACTCCTCCCGCTTCCACGCCTCGTCGTTGTCGATGCCCGCCTCGTTGGCCCGGAACTTCTCAGTGGCCTCCTCGGCCCACCACCTGGCCTTCTCGATCTCGGTGCAGCATCCTAGAGCATCTCATGTATCTCATCGGCCACCCTCTTGGCCCCGTTGAGCTCGCCCACGCGACGGTCCTTCTCACCGATGACAATGTAGAGCTAATCCTTGGCCTTCCTGATGTCATCGT
Organism: Triticum timopheevii; assembly: GCA_963921465.1. Taxonomy (NCBI): domain Eukaryota; kingdom Viridiplantae; phylum Streptophyta; class Magnoliopsida; order Poales; family Poaceae; genus Triticum; species Triticum timopheevii. Next base: position 649,360,959 of record OY997274.1, read on the forward strand.
GCGTGGACTCAAGCCGCGACTGTAGCTTGATCTCCCTCCATAGTTGTTTCCGCCGCAGCCATTACCCAAAAAATTCCCATGCCTTTTTGGTAAACGCACATCACTTTCATCCTACCCACAATAGAAAAATTAATTCCAAGTGAAACTCACATGTGTAGCCATAAACATCCCATCCAATTTCGCGTGTGGCGCTTATTTTCATCTGTGGAATAGCCATGAACATATCCAAGTGATCAATGCAGCTATAATAACTTAAAACAATAATTTCCCTCAAAAAAATTAAAACAATAATGTCTATGCCTATGTGGTGATTTTTAGGACCATGGTTCACCCGAACCTATGGTCCACGCCGTAGGATGTACCATCCCCCATGTGTGGATCTGTGTCCTGTTTTGAATTCAAAATTTTGTGTTAAGCCCTAACTGATCAAAGCCCAGGGTTAACCCTGGTGCTTATAAGGACCCCTAGGCCTGTGTGGGAACTAGATATTTTTCCTGGCTGGCACATGTCTCTAGGTACTGTAGCACTTTTACACAAGGCTCTATGAGCATAATCTGGATATGTAAGAAAAAGAAGAATTCACTATGACTATTGTAAAAATATAAGGACAAAAGAACCTTCTCAAACTTGTTGAGCAGACTCTAAAACTTGTGTGCAAATTATACAAAATATTCATTGATGCTTGTGAGCATGATGTCATGTCACAAACAATAATTTTCTAATATTTTTCTTGTTTTGTTTTGGACGCATGATCAGTAGGACAACAACCTATATAGGAAAAAGGCAAAAAAAAGAGAAAATGGTTAAACGTGACGTATCATGTAGCACAGTATTTAAGAGATGGGAGTTCTAGATATACCAGCGACTACAAACAATTATCATCAAAGCTTGTGAGCAGATCTGTTTTAAAAATGTCCAGATCAAAATGACATGCCCTTGTTCTGAATCACTTGTGCGCGATTCTTTGAGCCTACTCAATGCAAGTCTTGAGGAGAGAGCTGGTGCACAAAACGAGGCAATAAACAATGATGAACAGTGTTTGTATACATGCAACAATATTTTTTACTACCTATGATGTAAGCATCAAGTAGGCTTATTTTAGCAATGTAGGACTTCTAACCTTCACTAAACTATTGGCGCTATGCATGCCATCTCGCGTAAACTATTCCCGCCATGCACATATATCGAAAAGTGGTGTCCAAAGATCAACGGCTTGGAGCGTAGGTTCGGGCGAACCATGGTCCCATACAACATTCTTGCTAAGTGAAACTCACATCAGGAGGAGGCGTGCCGATCTTGGCCACCCGCCGCTCGACTAAGGTATTTGTGTTGGCAGATCTCAGGGACCGGTCGTCGGAGAGGCGCAGCCAGGCTGCCGCCGGGTTGGGTTCACTACATGTGTAGCCATAAACATCCCATCCAATTGTGCGTGTGGCGCTTATTTTCATATGTGGAATAGCCATGAACATGTCCAAATGATCAAGGCAGCTATAATAACTTAAAACAATAATTTCCCTCAAAAAAACTTAAAACAATAATGTCTATGGGTTGCCTGTGGTGCTCAATTTTTTCCCCCTTTCTTACCCAGGAGCTTCATATTGAAGTGTTCGGCATGCAGAAGTACGAATGCTTATATGCAAATAGTAGCATGAACACCATATAACTGAATGCATAAATAGTGTCAGAAGGAAGCGTTCCTACTCTCCGTAGAGAGCCGCGTGGGTTTATATTGATCCGCGTGGGTTTATATTGATCGAGGCAAGAAGAGCCCTTGCCGTGGCATACAAGGTTTACCCGATCGCAAGGATACAGGTTCGGTACAATGAGATAGAGACCAAGGTTGTTACGGGAGAGGGAGAAGATAAACAGTTGAGAGTACAATCTATCTCTAATTCTAACACCCTCCCTTAATCTCAACTATCCTACATTGAGATTCTTTTTGAATTCCTCAAATGGCTTGACTGACAAGGCTTTGGTGAATCCATCTGCAACTTGGTCTCTGGAGGGAATGAATCGTATGTCCAACTTCTTCTCTGCAACCCTTTCTCTTACAAAATGAAAGTCAATTTCTATATGCTTGGTTCTGCCATGAAATACTGGGTTTGCAGAAAGATATGTGGCACCTAGATTATCACACCACAAACATGATACACGATGCTGTTTAACTCCCAATTCATTGAGCAACGATTCAACCCAAATGATTTCAGCAGTAGCATTAGCTAGTGACTTGTATTCAGCTTCAGTACTTGACCTGGATACTGTGGCTTGTTTCCTGGCACTCCAAGAGATAAGATTAGAACCAAAAAATACTGCAAAGCCTCCAGTTGACCTCCTGTCATCCTTCCATGTCAGCATCAGAGAAGGCACTAACAAGAGTGGAGTTGGAGCGTTTAACTTGAAGGCCTAAACTCACAGTATGTTTTATGTACCGTACAATTCTTTTAACAGCTGTCCAATGTACAGTAGTGGGTGCATGAAGATACTGACAGACCTTGTTAACATCAAAGGAAATGTCTGGTCTTGTCAATGTCAAATACTGTAATGCTCCTACTGCACTTCTGTACCTTGTGATTTCTTCCTCTTTGAGCGGATCACCTTCAAAAGCTGAAAGTTTTTCTGAAGAGGATAGTGGTGTAGGTGAAGGTTTACAATCTTTCATCCCCATACGAGCTAGAAGTTCAGTGGCATATTTTTCCTGGTTCGGTACTATGCCATCTTGAATCTTCTTTACTTCGATGCCCAAGAAGAAGTGTAGATCACCAAGATCCTTCAAAGCAAATTCTGAGCTTAAATCATGCAGAAGGGCATTAGTAGCACTTTGTGATGAGCTTGCAACTATAATATCATCAACATATACTAGTACAAAGATGGTTATGTTTGCCTTGTTGTAGATGAACAATGAAGTATCAGCCTTGGATGCAACAAAGCCTAAACGCCTCAACTGAGAGCTCAACCTTGAGTACCATGCCCTTGGTGCTTGTTTCAGGCCATAAAGTGCCTTGTCCAGCTTGCACACATGATGAGGTGCCCTTTTATCTACATACCCAGGTGGTTGTCTTATGTAAACCTCCTCTTCCAGAACACCGTGCAAAAATGCGTTCTGAACGTCTAGCTGTCTTAAGCTCCACCCCCTGGACACAGAAATAGCTAACACAAGTCTAATAGTTGCAGCCTTGACCACAGGACTGAAAGTATCTTCATAGTCCAAACCATAGCGCTGTTTGAAACCCTTTGCAACCAAACGAGCTTTATAGCTGTCAATGGAGCCATCTGCTTCTCTTGATTCTGTAAACCCACTTACAGTCAATGATATTTTTACCTCTTTTTTCTGGTACAAGATGCCAAGTCTTGTTCCTCATAAGCGCTGAATATTCATCATCCATCGCATTTTTCCATTTGGGATCCCCAAGTGCATCTTCCAATTTCGTTGGTTCTCCTGTGATATACAACATACCATATCGAATAGTACCATCAGTTCGGATTTTTGGATTTCTTATACCTTTTTGTGACCGAGTCATGACACGTGAAGTTGTAACTTGTTGAGGCTGATTTCGACGTGCGTATGCTGGTCGTGCTACAGGAGATGGCGCAGCAGGCTCCGGCACAGAGGATCCAGGAGAGCGCCCAGACTCGCTTTCCACAGCAGATCCCGTGGCCTGAGATGTGTCTGATCCACTGGAGTATATGGCCGCAGAAGATCTGCCACTAGTCGCTGGCGCGCGCACATGGAGCGGCGATCCCACCGAATCTTCTGTGGCTCCGCTGATTTCTGGCGCATGCACATGAGGTGGGGATCCCGACGCGGACCCTACCGGATCTGTCGCTGTCGCCTGCCCGCGCGTGGGACGCGGTGCGGGGCGCGGCTCGTCCGCATGTGACGACTTGGCGCCTGCTGATTGGCGCGGCGAGAGGAGTCCAGGCGCGCGGCTCGGCGCGTATCTACGCGCCTGATCCGAGGTAGTCAGGCGCACAGGAGTTCCAGGTGACTCCGGATCCGCCTCGTGCTCCGCGCCCGCTTCGTCCTCTTCTGGTGCATGCAATATAGGCTCATTTTCTGCAAAAATTTGATCATTTTATCCACCAATTTCTGCTCCGTTTTCTGCTGCATGATCCTGCACACATGGAGGCACAGTCCCACTAGTAGGATCATCAGTTGGATTAGTACAATTGTCGCCCCCATGATCAGAGTTTTGGAGATGTGGTGGAAGAAGAAGGATTGCTTGTTTGAGAAGTGCTCCGGCATTGGGATGAAGGGATTCAAAAGGAAAGACTGACTCGTCAAATACGACATCCTGAGAGATGTATACCCTGCCAGTAGACACATCTAGGCATTTAACTCCTTTGTGAATGGGACTATACCCAAGAAATACACACTTCTTTGAACGGAAAGCAAGCTTGCGTGTATTATACGGTCGAAGATTTGGCCAACAAGCACAACCAAATACACGTAGCGACTTGTAGTCAGGAGAGATGCCAAAGAGGCGTGTGATGGGAGTTTCAAAATTTATGACCTTGCTGGGCAGCAAGTTTATGAGATATGTGGCAGTTAAGAAGGCTTCATCCCAGAATTTTAGTGGCATAGATGATTTTGCTAGTAGAGCTAGTCCTACTTCGACAAGATGGCGATGCTTCCTTTCAGCGGAGCCGTTCTGTTGGTGTGCATGAGGGCATGCAACATGATGTGAGACGCCATGTTCTTGGAAGAAGGAGTTTAATTTTCTGTATTCACCTCCCCAGTCAGTTTGCATGGCAATGATTTTAGTGTTTAATTAGCGCTCAACAAGATTTTGGAAGTTCTTGAAAACTTGAAATACTTCGGATCGTTTCTTGAGGAGATAGATCCATGTAAACTTGCTATAGTCGTCAATGAAACTAACATAATATGAGTGTCTACCAACGGAGGTGGGGGCTGGCCCCCACACATCTGAAAACACAAGTTGCAATGGTGCAATTGAAATACTGGTAGATATGGGATATGGCAACTGATGACTTTTAGCTTGTTGACACGGATCACAAACAGACTTGGACTCATGAGAATATGGAAGATTATTCTTGCTAAGAACAAATTTAACAATAACTGACGAAGGATGACCTAGTCTACTATGCCACTTTGATGATGAAGGCTTGACAGCAATGAAGGCTTGTTTATTCGATGATGTTGATGAAGATATGAGAGGGTAGAGACCTCCCACACATTTGCCCCTAAGAAGGATTCTCCTCGTGTCCAAGTCCTTTACCAAAAAGAAATATGGATGGAATTCAATGAGAACACAATTATCGAGGGTAAATCTATGAACAGAAAGAAGGTTCTTTGATGTTGTGGGCACATATAGAACTCTTTTAAGATGCAAGTTTTTCATGGGAGTTTTAACAATTGAACTACCAACGTGAGTGATTTCCATACCAGATCCACTTGCAGTGTGCACTTGGTCATGCCCACGGTATTTGTCTCTGACCGTCAGCTTGTCGAGTTCCCCTGTAATGTGGTTGGTGGCGCCGGAGTCCGCATACCAGTTTGTGTCGACGCCATAGGAGTCGGTGACGACGTTTGCCTCCTTTTCTTCGTGCTCATCTTCCTCATAGCGATCCCAACATTCACGGGCACCCCCGCGATGGTGCTTGAGGCAGATTTGGCACTCGGGATAGTCCCGGTGCTGTGGGCGTTGCTGCTGCTGCTGTTGGGGATGACCACCTCTCCTGTTGCCGCTGCTTGGTGAAGAAGATGGTGAGTGCCTCCCTCGACCACGGCCTCTGTTGCCGTGCCCGCGCCCTCTACCGCGAGACTGGCCACACCCCCTGTATATGAAGTTTGCGGAGGTGTTGAAGCCAGCGTCGGAGCCGTCGCCTAGCATCTCCATCCGCTGATCGAAGGCAGCGATCTGGGCGAGGAGTTCGTCGACGGTGATGGAGGTTTTGACGGCGCCAATGGCCGCCACGACCGGATCATAGTCCCGATCGAGACCAGCAAGGACATAGTCCACCATCTCTGGATCAGAGACAGGCCGGCCTGCTGCAGCAAGTTCATCCCCGAGATTTTTCATCTGGGCGATGTATGAGGTTCTCGACATGGAGCCCTTCTTGGTGTTGGTGATGGCAATTATCAAATTCGTGATTCGAGATTGGGACTGCGAGGCAAACATAGTGGTAATGGCAGTCCATAGATCAAACGTATTTTCTTTACTTACAACTTGGACGAGAATCTCTTTTGACAGAGAATTCAGAAGGTAGCTGAGAACTTGCTGGTCCTTGGACAGCCATGGTGCATAGAGGGGGTTCGGCACTCTGGCTGTCGTTTTGTCCGTCTGCTGCTGCTCCACCGTCTTTGGGGGCGCTGCATCGGATCCATCCAGGAGGCCGGTGACCTGCGCTCCTCGCAGGGCCGGCATCACCTGCGCTTTCCACAGGAGGAAATTCCCCTTGGTAAGCTTCTCGGCGGGTGGAACTCCGAGGTTGAGGGAGAGCGAAGCCGAGGAGGAAGCCATGGCGATTGGTTCTGGTGAACGATGGGGTTTCTGGCGATCGATAGGGTTTCTAGATCGATGGGGCTTCTGGCTAGATAGATGGGAAGAGGATGGCTCTGTATACCATGTCAGAAGGAAGCGTTCCTACTCTCCGTAGAGAGCCGCATGGGTTTATATTGATCGAGGCAAGAAGAGCCCTTGCCGTGGCGTACAAGGTTTACCCGATCGCAAGGATACAGGTTCGGTACAATGAGATAGAGACCAAGGTTGTTACGGGAGAGGGAGAAGATAAACAGTTGAGATTACAATCTATCTCTAATTCTAACAAATAGGTTCAAAAGAATGTCATTTATCATATCTAGAATCTTACTACTAGCTAGCTAGCTAGCAAGTTGGATAATAAAACATTGAAATTCGGCAAACCGTATCTTCCGGAAAGAAAGAATATATCGTAGCCTGAGAAGATTTGTGGAAGAAAAAGGAATTCTGCTTCAAGAAAAATCAGCGCAAAATGAAATTGGATAGCCGGCCCGCTAACTCTTCCCAGATGCAAATTAAACAAGTGAAGCGAGCACCAAAGTGTATGCCAACATATATATAGGAGCATGGAATGATCGGCACAGCAACAGCACATACGTCCATAAACAGTAAGGTAGTGATGTACTGATCAAGATACCAGTTTTATTGCAGTATAACAAGCTAGTCGATGAACTCCAAGCACAAGCCTACTTTCAGTATCTATACGAGTAGGCAACTAGGCATAGCTATTCTGAGCATATTTAGCGAGCACGGTGGGTTAATTACCTATACTAGGTGGGAGGGGGACACATTCATACTAGCTCTTGGCCGGCAGGTTCCAGGTTCGTTTCGTCGGGCGACCAGGCACGAACGTGCACTTCAGGCGGCAGGCGCGCAGTCATAGTCGTCATCGTCGTCGTCGCCATCCGACTCGGCCTTTCTATGCCACCCGCCGCAGCAGGCGTCACATGGCGCGGCGGCGTAAACGGCATAGTCGGCAATGCCGCCGTCTTGGACGACGTGGCTCATGACCTTCGACGCTGGCGCCATGAGAAAGCTAGCTTGAGTACGTATGCGGCCGAATCACAAGCTTGAAGTCTAAGCGCAAGCAGCAGCTGCAAGCTAGCTAGCTGGTACTGGCAGTGGTGTTGGTGGGGCTAATGCTAGCTGTGTTGGTGTCTGATATCTGCAGAGTATAGCCGCGTGCGGTGTGGGTTTTATAGGACGGCGGGATGTGTGCGGAAATGTGGCGGCACGCGGCCGCGAGCGCCGGGAGCGTGCGCCGGACATGCCGCTGCGTGCCTGGCGATGGCGCGGCACGGGGCGCGACGCCGCATAGTCACCAGCCGGGGAGCCTCGCTGGCACCACCATGCCGCTGACAGGTGAGCGCCCGGGACCAGCGCGGTCTACATGCCAGTGGCTGCGGGCGGCTCTGGTGCCGGGTGGCCCTGACCGTCGACGTGGAGGAAGGAATCGCGAGGACGATGGCGGGCCACCTCATCGACGTGGAGGAAGGCTGGTTGTAATGGGGAGTATCATATACTAATATCATGCATATGATACTAGTGTATGATACTACCTCCCTAATGCATAGTATCATATATTAGTATCATGTTGTACTTTATTTATTGTCATGCATGACACAAAGTAGCATAGCATTTAATATGATACGGTATCATGATATGATACTACACCCTCTTTTTCTTCATTTAATGCTATGCCACCTCATCAAAATTGCCTAATTGGCATGCATGATATTAGCTATGATACTATCATTACGACCAGCCTAACGGTTGATGGAAAAAGCTAGCTAGCTAACCGTCGACGCATATCAGTAGACTCGAGGTCCTGCGAGCCTTTATCAACGGCATCTCGGGTGATGAGATATCTCGCACTTTATTGCACTTCGGTGCGGATATATATTCTGTCGCCTGCATGCGCGTACGTTTGCGCCTGCTTCATCCGGCGATCAATGTTAATCGAGTCGCCACACCAGCGGGTACGTACTAGTATGAACAAAGGCGATTAGGTAGATTGATGATCGTGGTTGATCTGTTGTTGCCGAATACGGCAGCGCCGCACGTAGTGCTGATTATTAAATATTAATGCTGGAATCGGCAATGTTGTCGAGTGCCGGAAGATTGCCCGTTTAAGCGGGAGCTTGGCAATGAGCACCGTTTCCGAAAAAGGGTTTCATTATAAAGCAACCATCACATACATCGATGCCCCACCCTCTGTATATATACTCTGGCAAACCTTAAAATTAATAAATGTGTCCAGGCTGGCTTTTGCCCGCCGTAGTACCCTTAAAAAAACATCAAAGCAACCGGTACAAACGCACGTCACACACACCCAAGCCAAGATACATGAATGCCGGGAACTGACACACAACCTCAACGACTACCAAGCACCTATAAGACGTCCAAAAAAGGGATTCGCTTAGAGCTGATGGAGATCACCACCACGAGGAGTGATCATCCGGAAAGATGTGCGACGGACACGCCGGATCGAGGACTCCAAGACGATGCCTTCCAGGAAGGGCACGACCACGAACATCGCCACCGTCTGATCCAAAGATCAAGTTTTCACCCGGAGTAAGACGGAAGAAGTGGCAGCACCATGATGGATCCTGCAAGGAGGAACACAACGTGCACGGATGCCATCACCGTCGACCAGTGCACGAACTAGGTAGGTGATGTACCCCGGTGCTACAACCCCTCCGCCGCAACCACGGTCCACCAACCACCCACAGCCATGCCACCCGAGCGGCCATATGGTTGCCTGCCTGCATCCGAGTCGCTCAATCCGGCCACGACCAACGTGAATCCCACCGCCAGGGCCGCTGCCCCGCCACAAGACCACCCTGAGAGCCACCAAACCCCACAACTCCCTTAGAGCTCTTCTTGGAAGCAAACTTCCTAAAGAAACTCGTCTAATTCCTATGAATAAAATTCTAAAAAATTTAGTCCACAAAATTTTTGTCAACAAAACTTCACAAGATTGGTAGCAGCTACTCATAGGGAAGCATAGAAGCTACAAGAAGCATTCAAACTACTTAAAACCCTAAGAATTCAACATGCAAGGTCATCTACAACATCACCAAGAGTAGCTAATTATTTAAAATATAAACCACTAAAATAAAAACTAATTGCACCAACGGAGGAGTCACATACCAAGTAGCAATCCCTCAAAACAGTTTCAGAAACGTAGCTGCGAGCAAAGAGATCAAAATCCACGGGTTTGAGAGCAAGAACACGAGAGAGCAATGATAAAAAATTTCTGGAGGTAGGTGATGACATGGGCTAAAGTGATAAGTGAGGGGGGGGGGGGGCACGTGGGGACCACAACCCACCAGGGCGCGCCTGGGGCTGCTGGCGCGCCCAGGTGGGTTGTGCCCACCTGGTGCACCCCCCTGTGATGTTATTTGCACTAAAAATTCAGAAATATTCAGAAAAAATCGTATTAAATTTTCATGGCATTCCGAGAACTTTTATTTTTTGGTCATTTTTATTGCACGGAAAATTTAGAAAAAAGACGAGACATGGCATTTTATTTTATTTAACTAAGAAAAATAGAAAACAGAAGTGGGAAAACAGAAGGTTGTGCTTACTAAATTCATCAACTGCATACCTTTAAAAAATGATGCATTAATAAAGTTGATTAGTTCTTATTAACAAACACTTTTGATTAGCATGAAACCGTAGAACTTTTGTAAAACACTAAGTTACCTCAACGGGGATATGCATGTCTCCAACAATAAGCATTTCATATTTCTTTTTGGCAGTAGGTAGAGGTAGATGAAAACTTCCAATAGTGAGTGTCGGAGATTTTTCAATGACATTAATACCATTCACTTGAAATTGTTTTTTTGGAAAGTGCACCGTATGCTCATTACCATTGATATAAGAGGTGACCTTGCTTTTATTGCAATTAATAACAGCCCCTGCAGTATTAAAGAAGGGTCTACCAAGGATAATAGACATGTTGTCGTCCTTGGGCATCTCAACTATAACAAAGTCAGTCGAGATAGTAACATTTGCAACAACAATGCGCACATCCTCATAAATACCGATAGGTATGGCAGTTGATTTGTCAGCCATTTGCAAAGATATTCAGTAGGTGTGAGTTTATTCAATCAAGTCTTTTATATAAGGAGAAAGGCATAACGCTAACACCAGCTGCTAAATCACACAAAGCAGTTTCACATAACTTCTTTTGATGGAGCAAGGTATGGTTGGTATTTCCGGATCTCCAAGTTTTTTAGGTACTCCATCCTTCAAAGAGTAATTAGCAAGCATCGTGGAGATTTCAGCTTCAGGTATCTTTCTTTTATCAGAGATGATGTCTTTCATATACTTTGCATAGGGGGCCATCTTTAAAATATCAGTCAAGCGAGTACGCAAAAAGACTGGCCCAGGCATTTCAGCAAAGCGTTCAAATTCTTCATCATCCTTTTTCTTAGTTGATTTAGGTGGAAAGAGCATTGGGTTTTTGAACCCATGGTTCTCTTTCTCTTCCATGTTTTCTAGCCACAAAGTCTCTTTTATCATATCTTTTATTTTTAGATTGTGGGTTATCAAGATCAACAGCTAGCTCTATCTCAACATCATTATCTGATTGTTTTTCATTGTCTGGTTGAGTGTCTTCATGAACATCATTATTCTATTTTTCATTATCACTAGGTGAATGTTCATTACCAGATTGAGTTTCTGCATTAGAAATAGAAACATCATTATTATCAGGAGGTTTTTCTATCTCAGGTTCACTAGAGGCATGCAAAGTCCTATCATTTTTCTTCATATTTTTCTTTTTAGAAGGACTAGGTGCATCAGTGTTAATTCTTTGTGACCTTCAGGATAAAGTGGTTCCTGAATCATTTCGCGTTAAGCTCCCCACAACCACCCTTTCATCCAGGCTCTCGCGTCGGGCGCTGACAGGGCGCGCGCGGAGCTGTCGCGGCAGGCGTCCAGGATGGGCGCCGAGTGGTTGGGCGGCGTGGTACGGTTCCTGAGGCTGTTTGTGATGTTTGTCGTGCTAAGGAAGGGGGACGCCGTGTTCACAAGGGATTTGATTGCTTGGCGAGAGCTTGCTGCATTTTTACGACGGGAACGGAGAGGTATGTGTTTTGTTCTTATTCCCTCATTGACGGTAGTATTCAGTTTTATGGGGAATTCAATTGTTCACAATGCTGCGAGGAATCTAGGGCACATACACAACATCTCAGTCATATTTAATTTACCTCCATTTTTTTGCACTTGCAGGATAATGAAACAATTTCATCTGAAGCTTCAAATTAGCTCATCTAAGCTTCTACATGGTGTGTTTGACCATTTACTCAATGATCTCGTAAGCTAATACTAGGCCACAGTAAACTCCTTGATATATCTGCGCCAACTGAGTGTATCTTGAGGTCATTGGTCGCAGCTAAACTCCCCTCCCGACAACAGTTGCAGTCGTTTTGTGTCCAATGCGGTTGCAGTCGGTTACAACACTTGTAGTTGCATATCTAGTGGTGGACATGCAACTGCCCGACAAACCCCCTCTTCTAACCTCAGTTGTGGTTGCTTTGTGCATGTGCAGTTGCAATCAGGTTACAACACATGGAGTTGTTGTTTAGTAGTAGACATGCAACTGGCCCGACAAACTCCCCTCCCGATCCCAGTTGTAGTCGCTTTGTATCTAGTGCAGTCACAGTCAAGTTATAACACTTGCACTTCCATATCTAGTAGTGGACATGCAACTGGCCTGATAAACTCCCTCTTCCGACCTCAATTACAGTCGTTGTGTGCATGTGCAGGTGCAATCGGATTACAACATGCAGTTGCATGTGTAGTGCAACTAGCCCCGACAAACTCCCCTCACGGCCTCAGTTGCAATCACTTTTGTGCACATGTAATTATAGACGGGTTATAATGCTTGCATATGCATGTCTAGTGGTGTACATGCAACTGACCCGACAACTCCCTCCCGACCCCAGTTACTTTGTGCACATGCAGCTGTAATGTAGTTACAATGCTTGAGGTTGCATGTCTAGTGTTGGATATGTAGCTGGCCCTGACAGCCCCCTTTCGACCCGGTTAGAGTCGCTTTGTGTTCCGTGTAGTTGGAATCGGGTTACAAATCTTGTAATTGCATGCCTAGTGGTGGACATGCAATTGGCTATCAATCAAACAACTCCTACCTGTCAATCTAGTTTGTACGGAAAATAGAAAAGACCACAATAGGCCGTGAGCAAGGTTAATGAACAATAAAAATGAAAAAATAGGTTGCACACAACGTTTGTTGAACAACTTGCACAAATCAGAGCGTAATTTGATCAGGCGATTGATGGCGTGAATAAGGCATAGTTAACATTGTCACATAAATAATATAACAAAATAAAGAAACAAAGAAAAAGCAAAAAAAAATCAAGAATGAAAGAAACAAGAAAATGTAGTAAGGTTAATTAGGTTAAGGAGAAAAGATGAAAAATAAACTAAAAATAAATAAGACAAGTAATGAAAGTAGACAACACAAAAAATAAATTGCAAAAGCAGCCCAAAAAACAACGGAAATGTTAACGCCCACACGTGTGGCATGACGTCAACTCGACCACACGCGCTTATCGCCGTCCACTGCATTTCGCACGAATCTTGACACGATGTTGGGATTCCGGACTGCCACGTAGGACTAGCGAAGTGTGTGGCGTGTATGCCACTTCGCCCGCACGCCGTTTTGCCCCGACGACGACGGTTTTCATAGTCAGCGTGTGCGGTGGAACTGCCATCTCGCCCGCACACTATCTCGAACGCGGTGGTTGCCATATTGACGACTCGCCACTCACCCCTCCCCGCACTGGTGATCTCTCGCTCCCTCCCCATTTACTCCCCAACCCACCCATTCTGCAGCGGTTCCAATTGATTCGGGAGGAGTCGAGAGGAGAAGGCGGCGGCGGTGGCGGAATAGTCGACGGCATTCGCGGTGGTTGTTGGGATTCACCGGCCGGGGACGTCGTCGCCGGAGCAGCTGCAGGCCGAAGGTTAGCCTTCCGTCGTGGTCACACCCATTCCCCCGCGATTCATATCCCCTTTATGTGCTTGCTCGATTTCCCATCGGGATTTCTCAAGATCCCGGCGTTTTTCGCGGTGCGCATGTGTTGCCGCCGGCGAGGAGTCGGTTGTTTTGCTCACCCCTCCCCGCACGGTAGCTTGTTATGGTCTCGTCGCCGTCTCTCTCGCCGTCAAGCCGGCGGGACTCGCCGATTCCCCAACCGCATCTGCTCTCGCAACTGCTTTTTGGGATGGCGATGTTGATGCTGTTTAGTTCATTATGTTGCTCCTGAAATGCTATTGCCGTCAGTGTCGAGGCGTTTGTGTTGATGAAATTGATGTTATGCTAGTTGTGGACGAACCCTAGATCTATTTCAGGCGCATTCCAGAGTTTTGAGAATGATTGCCATGACAATTTGAAACAACTGCCACCACTGATGGCAACTGATTTCTGAAATTACTGTGTCAGTTGCCTTGTCAGTGGTGCATTTTAGGCGCATGTCAGATTGTATGAGAATGAAAGTCAAGTCAATTTCAATATCTACCACCTTTGATGGCAACTAATTTTTGAAACAACTGTTTCAGTTTCTATGTAATTGGTACGACAATGTTACTGTTTGGTTTTGTTTGAATCTACTTTTTAGGTGCATTTCAAATTGTTTGAGAATGATTGTCATGGCAATTTCAACAACTACCACCACTGATTTTTGAATCAACTGAGTTAGTTGCCATGTAGTGGTGCATCTTAGGCACATTTTCAGAGTGTTTGAGAATGAAAGTCATGCGAATTTCATCAACTGCCACATCTGATGGCAATTAATTTCTGAAACAAATGTGTCAGTTGCCATGTCGGTGGTACAATAATGTTACTGTTTGGTTTTTGTTGGATACCGTTTTATGTGCATTTCAAATTGTTTGAGAATGATTGTCATGGCAATTTTAACAACTGCCACCACTGATGGCAACTGATTTTTGAATCAATTGAGTCAGTTGCCATGTCAGTGGTGCATCTTAGGCACATTTTCAGAGTGTTTGAGAATGAAAGTCATGTGAATTTCATCAACTACCACATCTAATGGCAATTAATTTCTGAAACAAATGTGTCAGTTGCCATGTCAGTGGTACAGTAATGTTTACTGTTTGGTTTTTGTTGGATGCCGTTTTAGGTGCATTTCAAAGTGTTTGAGGATGATTGTCATGGCAATTTTAACAATTGCCACCACTGATGGCAACTGATTTATGAAACAACTGTGTCAGTTGCCATGTCAGATGGAGTGCCTTTTATCTGCCACAACTAGTTGTTTTGTTAACATGGAAACATGAATCTAGCATATGTCTGCCCCTATTTTTGAAGTACCCTTTAGTTAACTGCCACCACTGATGGCAACATGAATCTAGCTGCATTGCAGTTTGACACTTGCAGACGACAACTAAATCATTTAAGAAGCAGAGACATGTGTTGTTGCCATGTATCTGCATTTTTCTGTTCTCCTACTTTGGCTACATTTCTGTCTTTTTAATACGTGTTGCTCCATTTGATGTGTGTTTTTTGTTGCTACTGTAGCACAATGGCTCGCGGCGACCATCAGGACGATGACGATGACTTCATGGAGGTACCGCCACGGAATCGTGTGACCGGTCGGTCAAAAGCTGGTGATGAGGTCACCCCCCACAGGTGTGCTTGTCGTAGTCGCTTCAACGATTGCCACCCCCGACACTAATTCTTCATTGTTTGTGGCATCATCGGCGACCTGCTGTTGTGATGTCCCTCCCGTGTGCTCAAAGGTACCCGAATGAGATGCCCCCGCCCTGCCGTTTAGTGTAGTTGGAGGTCCTGCAGAAAAAAAGAAAAAAAGGCATGCATTTAATCTTCGTTTGAATGGCAGTTTTGTTTTATAACCGAAAAAATCATCTGCATCCGATTTCTGGCATGACATCAATCATAGTGTGCAGAATAATCCGGTTTGTTCACATTTTGGCACCCACAATTTTTTCTATACATGTCAACGACATTTTTTATTATGCATGGCAACCATAGTTGATAGTACATGGCAACCATAGTTGATTGTCCATGGCAAATGCAGTTGATAATACATGGCAACTGCAATTGATTATCCATGGCTATTGTAGTTCATCAGACATGGCAACCACAGCACATCAGACATGGCAACCACAGTTGATCACACATGGCAACCACAGTTGATCACACATGGCAAATGCATTTCACTACACATGGCAAATGCATTCATATCATACACGACAAACTACACTTTTTGCGAATACAACACACAAGCAGCAATGTCACATATAATTCCTCTGATGTTGCATTGGCAACAGAATCACTTCATACTACTCACCTGTGTTTGACGTTGATGGCAGGTACCCGATTGCTGACGATTGCCACGTGCTACATGACGGTCCTGCGTTTCTACCATAAACTTGTAAGTATTTTCCATCTCTTCAAGTCTTTTTTTTTCATCTTTTCGGCAAAAGCTGAATGGTTTTATTGATACGTGTTACCTTGATTTGCCACATTGGCTACTTGAAATTGGTCGAATGTACATCCATCAGCATCAGCGCCCCGTGTTTGAACTTGCCAAGTCACCCCTGAGTTTGACCCTACGAAAAAGTAACATGATAGGACATAAGTACAATACCATTCCCCCACGCCCCCCCATAACATGACAATTGTCCCTTTTTTTGATCATTTACCGTACCCATGCTCACATACTGCTCTAAAAGTGGCAGCAACGGTCCCGCGGAAATGAGTTGATTGTACTCTGATGCATCCCAAGGTTGCATTGCCAGGTTTTGAGAAAACCAATGATCTGCGCCATCTTTCTGATTCATTCTTCCGCCTCTTTTCCCATTGTGTTTTTCAGTCACTGCACAAACAAGAGACACATGAAACTGCATTTTCTGCTGATTTTTTTGTACATACAAGAAAAACACGGCAATCCCATCACAATTATTGCATAGACAACCAATTACATGATGGCAAATATGATATGCACGTTTGTTATCCCATTTTCTAAAATCTGGATGCCAAGTGTCGTTTTTGAACTGATGGCGATGAGCAACACAGTAAGATGGCAACTGACTAAACACCATGATGGCCACTAACTGCAAAGACAGGTGGCAACCAACGTAAAAATTGAACGGTAACTAGTTCTCTCTATTCCGATTGCCACCCAAATCCATCCCATCCATTCCTTCCATGCTTCTAGTGAACACTAGATCCGTGTGGCAATTGCCATGTAGTTGTGGATGTAGTTGCCCGCTTCGTGGGCAATCAGAAAGTTCAACTAGTAGGGGTGGAAATAGGACCAGAAAGACGATGAGATCGGAGATCGACCTGCTCCTCTTTTGTCTGTCGCCGCGGGCTCGTCGATCGGGGGTGGGGGCGGGGGGGGGGGGGTATGGGTGGTGGTGTCAAGGGGTTGGGGTAGGATGGAGGGGGATGGGTGCCGCTACAGATCTAGTCTGGTTGCCATGGCAACCAGAGAAGGCACGCGATGGGATCGGGAGGTAGGAGACGATGTAGATCTGATGCGATAGGGTTCGTCGGTAGGTCGCGGCATCGAGCACGTGTTCGGGTTGTGCGGGCAGCGGGATGGGTCGCCCGGACGTGTGGGCGTTCGCGCCACACACCGGACGTGCGGGTCGTGGCTCGTGCGCCCGGACGCCGTCGTGCGGGCGGATTAGTCCCCGCACCGAACAGGACGTGCGGGCCGATCCACCTAACTGCCACACGTGTGGCAGTTATCGGCGTCCAAAAACAAAGTCAAACGGCAACCTGTGGAAAAAAATGGAAATCAGGTAAAAATAAGCAGGACTTGTATACTAGACAACCGCAAAGAAAAGGATGAAAACGGCCGCGCTAGGGCGCACCCGCTTCGCTGTACAAACCACACTACAAGAATTCAGACCCACGTCCCGTACGCAAACAAAAGAGAAAAATCTAGATCTGGCAATTGATTAGCATGGATAAGATCAAACTATAACTGTTTAATTATAGCAAAACTGATAGGTAAACAACAAAAAGAAGAAGAAAACGCAGCGCTGCAAAAAGAAAATAGACAAAAAATTAGCTAGACACCAACGCGCGGGCGAGCCAAAATATTGGCGAAGATTTTCATCGCCCACACTTGCCAGCCCGTTGGTGAGGTGCGGAAGGCTGCATGGGCACGCCAAATGGCTTCAATCGAAGCAACGCCCAAGAATGTGGTCAACGCCAAATGGCACCAAACCAAACAGCCTCTTGTGACCAACACACTTGCTCACTTCTCTTGCACGCTGTTGGCAGAAAAAAAATGAGGAACAACAAAGCAGCGTCGCTAGCGCTAGCTTGCTGTGAAAAATAAAGGCAGTGTCGCGAGCTATATTGGATAAATGAACAGAAAAAATAGCGCTGCAGCCGCCGCAAACAACGCCAGGACAGGCCGGCCCGCGAGCGCCGGAAGCAACGCCGAAAAGAGAAGGTTGTGCTCATGAATGAGACCAAATTAAATCTCAGCTAGTGGTGTGAATCCGGAGCCGTCGAGGACGGAACCCACGGTGACAGCACCGAACAGGAGACCAAAAGCTGGTTACGCAAAGATTAATGTTGATGCTGGGTGCCGAAGAGGGAGTAGAGGTACCGCAGCCGCAATATGCAGGGATAGCACGGGCGTTTTCCTCGGGACTCCGGCCTTGGTTATTCGCGGAGTAGATGATCTGGCAACGCTAGAAGCTATAGCATGCCGTGAAGGAATGGCGTTAGCAGCAGACCTTCACCTTGATCAGTTTGTGATTGCATCGGATGCACAGCAAGTGATTGGTTCTATCAACAACGGCAGTTTGGGCACATATGGTGCTATCATTAAGGAGATTAGACTTCAACTAGATTCTTTTCGAAGGTCGTGCTACTAATTTAGAAGCACGCAGTCTAGCCAAGCATTCACTCTCTTTACGTCCGGGGCGTCACGTCTGGTTTGGCCAACCCCATAACCCGAATTGTATCCCACATCATGTGATCTTTGATGAATAAAGCTTGGTGTTACCACTAAAAAAAGCTGAGTTTTAGCAATCCCGTAAAATTTATACCATAAGAAACTTCTGATATTTTATTTCCCTAATGTTATAAGTTTTTTTGTATACAATTTGCATTGCATTGGTTGAATTGGAGATCTAGGGATACACATAGGCCTTTTTAAAGCAGGGAGGAGGGAGTACTACTTCCGGTCTTTTTTAGCCTGCATATAAATTTTATCCGAGGTCAAAATAGAGAATGGATGATTGACTTATATTTAAAAACAGAGGAAGTATATGACAGATGGATATTGGTCTTATGCACTGAATAGACCACTTCCTATATTTCCGTTACAAGTTTATCATTTATCTAGACACCAAATATTCTACTGGAAGTTCAGTCAAGCCTATCAAGAAATAGTAGTACCCCTATACAGTTGTACCGGAACATATGCTCCCTGCGAGCGACCCGGAAGCAACTGGCGCCACCGCAAACCACCCTCCCACCTTGCTGCGGCCGGAGGCCGCCACCGGGAGGTGCGGGGCGGCTCAGCCAAGCAGAGGTGCGGCAAACATCGTCAGACTGGCCCTGCAAGGGTGTGCGCATATCCGACAGGGGCGCGATGGGAGCACGTGGGCGTGGCGCGGAGCACGCAGATCCGACAGCGGTGGCACGGTGAGTGTGGTGACTTCTGTTGTGCAAATCTGGAACTATGACCGGCCAGTGTGGTGGCAAGTGGCGGCTCACCAGAATGCCTACAAGTGGTGACGCGGGTGCGCGCAAGCGGTGAAGATGGTGATGCGGTCGGGGATTGCCTGCTCTGTGGTGCTGTATCCATGGCGGCGCAGATCTTGGGCCGGCAACATGGGATGTTCTCCCTCTATTTCTTTGCAACAAGGACAGGTGATGCGGGTCTTGGGCCATTCGACGAGGCGGCTCCTTCAAGCGTGAGGCATTGTGTCCTGTGAAGGCGGCATGGTTGTCGTGCCCCGTAAGGCTTCACCGGTAGCAGGCTTCAATCGGCTGGGGGTGCGGCTCTGGCTGGTCACAGGACATCGTCTGCTCCTTGCGGTATGGCTCCGGCTAGCCGCGGAACGTCGAGGTAGCAAGGCGGTGGACCCCGGTATGCTTGGGCTCAGAGGCTACGATCTGGAGCTTTGGGTTGCATTTGAGGCCGAGTGGAGGGCAGGTGGTTCAGCTAGTTTGGTTGGGGCTTCGGATGACGACACCAAGACAATGCTTGACTCCGGTCACGGTCGGAGCCAGCAACGGCGGCGTCTGAGGGCGTCACGATCTTCTTGAAGGCACGGTGTGGTGTTCTCACCCCTATCGACCCTTTTTCCGAAGAAAACCTCGTATCCTATTTCGGATCGAACGATGGTGGCACCTTTGCGTCGTGCCCCTCTTGAGGGCTTCGTTTTTGGAGAAGGGGCCAGTTGGAGGGACAAGTGGCAGGAGGTGTGATGTGGTGGGGGGTGATTGTGCGGTGCTCATTGGTAGTGACCGGTAGAAGATGTTGGTGTGTGTTGGCGTCGACGCTTCTATAGTGATGATGGCGGTAGTGAGCGATGTCGGAGACGTGGCAATGGTTGAGATAGTCGGCTCTTCTTCGGTGTGCTTATTTGTTGTTGTGAAGTCTAAGCTGTGGTGGCGGGTCCCGGTGGCGTACGATGACGGGCAGTAGGTGGTCCATTTGGTGATCTTCCACAGAGCCAACCGTGCCTAGTTCTTCTTCATAGTTCTCAATCAGAGTTGGAGCTGCGTTGTCTGGTCGCGGGTGGCTGATTTCTGCCGACGATCTTTATATAGCTTCACTCGGCCTCTACAGTGCATGTGTGTTGGGTCGACGATCACCCATGGCGAAGTCAGAGTTGTTTGCTCAGGGTTTAGGGATGGCGATGATACCTCATAGGGAAGGAGTGATGACGATGACACCAACATGTTGTCTCGACGAGACCCTCTTTGGAGATGTGTGCGTGAAGTATCCCATGTGTGCCGCTCGGCGGTTTGTGGTGGTTTTTGCCCGGTTTTCCACTAATTAATTGGGCGATTATCTTCTACTCCCTCCGTCCGGAAATACTTGTCATCAAAATAAATAAAAGGGGATGTATCTAGATGTATTTTAGTTCTAAATACATCATTTTTTATTCATTTTGATGACAACTATTTTTAGACGGAGGGAGTACTTAATTAATAGATGAGACAAATCTTTTGCCTTCGTTTCGATAAAAAGAAAAGAGCATCAAGAAAACAGAACCTTAAATACTGAGTAGATTCAATTAAGATGATTATACTATAGTGTTAGTAATCATGTACCAAAAGATGACCCGTTTTTGTGAGTAAAATGTTTTTACGCACCTGCCAAGTTCCAATGTTGAGACGCGTGTCGGTGATAGGAATCCCGATGCCAAAGGCAAAATTTTCACTTTGTTTTTGACGAAGTCACTCATATTTTGTAGAAGAGGGATGGATCCTGCTATATGTTTTTTTTTTTGCGGGGGAAGCTTTCTTTTTTGCGGGGGCTGCTATATGTTTTAATATGTGCTGGCATGTAATCAGATCATGCAATCAGTATCTGAGTATTAGTGGGTGATCTAATATGAAATTATGGTTTCTCTCATAAATAAGCCTACGTGAAGTCAAGAAACAGCTCAGGCAGACATGTAATTCATTTCCCAGGTTTGGATAATTTTAAAAATACAAAAGAAAGCAAAGAATAGAGTGCAGTCCTACAGAACTAATAAACCATTCTTAAAGGTACAGCTATATACATCACGATATAATTAATATAAGAATGTTGTAACAAGGAACAGCAACGGCCAGCCATATCAGGGTTCAGACTCTTACCTTCAATGGTGTGCCTCCGTGGAGCAGATGGACCCTAATTACAATCGCCCACACACACACATTAGGAGACCAATCTAAATAATGTCTCTCATTTGCTTCTTCCATTGTTTGCTAGGGTCTGAATTTTGTTGTAGGGCGATGTTTGATTCTTTTAATAAACTATTAAACATGCGCGTGAAACATAATATTGTGTGAAAAAATCATCAATAATTTCAGAAAGATAATATATCAATAAAAGAAAGAAAAATATAATAATCAATATTGTATTGAATTTTAACCTGACTAAAATCCAGTGATTATATTTGTCGGTAATCATTAGTGGACTATCTTCGAAAAATATTTAAAAGATGTAATGCTGCGCTGGAAGCTACAGCCTTGTTTTTTTTTCATTTTTTCTTTTTACCTTTTTATACTTACAAAAATTATAAACATATATATTTAGAAAATGTACTTTACATAATGTTTGGAAATTTTTTAATCATGTATTGGAAAATGTTAAATGTGTATATAAAAAATGTTGACCATGTATATGAAAAAGTATACAAAAAATATACAATCTGTGAAAAACTTGATCATCTATATAAAAAGATGTTCATCAAGCATTTGAAAAAAATGTTTAAAATATATTTTAAAAACGTTAATCAAGCATTTGAAATGTTAAATGTGTGTCAAAAAAATGTTTGACTATGCATGCAAAAAATCTGAAAAATATTAAGTATATATAAAAAATCTTGATCATGTATTATAAAAATGTTAATCTTGTGCCTAAAAAAGTATTAATTAAGCATTTGAAACAGAATTGTTAAATGTATATAGGAAAAAGGCTGACCATGTATTAAAATGTTAATCGTGTATTTGAAAAATGTTAAATGTGTATTAAAAAATGTTAACCATGTATTAAAAAAATTGAAATATGTTGACCATGTATTAAAAATATTAAACTATACTCGATTTTTTTAAAACCCATTTGCATTTGAAAAAAAAATGTTAAAAGTATATAGGTAAAATGTTGACATGTATTAAAAAAAATGTTAATCTTGCATTGAGAAATGTTAAATGTTTATAGAAAAAATGTTGACCATCTATTAAAAATGTTAACTTGCATTTGAAACTCTTAGTTAAGCATTTGGAAAAAATGTTAAATCTGTATAGAAACCATATTGGCCATGTATTCAAAAGAAATTAATATGGTATATGAAAAATGTTAATCAAGCATTTAAAATGTTCAGTGTGTATTTAGAAATGGTTCGGCATATCAAAAAGGTTCAATCTGTATTTTAAAAATTTCCACGTATATCACAAAAATGTTCAATGTGCATTTGAAAATTTTCCAGCATATATCACAAAAATGTTCAATGGTCAAAATTTTCCCATTTTTGAATCTGCCGCTGCATTTAGTTCTTGAATATTCACACAGCTTATTAATGACTACTCCCTCCGTCCCATAATATATGATTGATTGCAAGTTGTTTTAGCTTGCGGAATGATCTTATATTGGTAAAGAACACTTACATTCTATCATAGGGTTGCGAGTTCCATTCCTCGGTAAAGCATTATTTTTGGGGGATTTAATAGCAGCTTGGTATGACGCCATTCAGAGCGTGCACCCTGCGTAAAAGCTTGGTTGTTTGACACTCATGAGCGTCAGCTAGGATGTCTCGTGTTGGTCCATAGGCAACCACACTCCTTGACATGGTCCAGCGCCGACCCTTTCCTCATGGCTCATAATGAATATCCTCCACCTTATGTATTGAAAAATTGACTACGGATCTTTCTCAATTACAGGGTAGCAAATAAAAAACTACATAAATACTAACTAACATATGTGCTTCTACAATGTGGTAGAAACTTTTCTCGATAGAGTTGCATGTTGGAGTGGATGGTGCATGTTGATCTCAGTGTCCCATCGACCGCGATCGGTTGGAATGGTTTCAGCCATGACCTCGAGTGTGTTGATTCGACAATGGTCTGTTTCAATCATCTTTGTGCTCATATGGATCGCTCTTTTTTTTTATTCCATGCTAAAGCGTAGATTTGGTCCTAGGATCCAGAGCAGATGGCACGGCCTGTCGCCGAGCATGATCGCAATGCCACCGCTTGTGCCCCTGCCCCCCGAGCCATCTTCGCAAGCCTCACCCCCAACAATTAGTTTGTGCCACTGCCTTTTCTTCTCCCGACATATCCATGATGCATGACTGGTAGAAGAGAATGGCTAGAACTTTTTTATTCAAATACTGTGGGAAGGAGAAAAGAAGGGTGGGGAATGGGTGGGTAAAACAGGAAATACACCTCAGATTTGGAAACACACCCACCTAAAATCCGGTTATCTCGGGAGCGGACATGAATGGACGGAATAACTTGTACGTTAAGTACCAAGTACACGTACACGTACCAGTGTTTGTGCGCTAGTGTCAATTAAATACATGACAAACTGCATTGCTTGTTAACTCGCACGCTAGGACTAAATACACCTACACAGATGATCAAGAGTGCTCCATATGTGGTGCTTTTTATGCTTTTTTTTTTGCATGGAAATACGTGTCTCATTATATCATAAGGATCATAGTACAAGACACGCACAAACCTATCTGACAAAACTGAAAAGACAGCAAATCGCTAGCCTTTGCACAAAGGAACAACAGCCAAGAAGTAAAATTACAATCAAGACCGAAGAAACCTTTGAACTTGACACCAACGCCCGTCACCTGCCTTTGGAACCACCATAGCAGCCACCAAAGGAAAAAAATGACGAATCACCTTCACACCTGAGCTCGAAGCGGCTCCATCGCTGATATGCAGTTTTGCGGACCTCCAAGGTGGCTCACCAAAAGCGAAACCATTACCGTTGAAATCAGACCGGGGCAACACCTCGGACACGCCATCGAACTCTAGATCTGGCACCCCCACACGACTAAGACGCAGGAGGAGAAAACCACACCTACCATCCACGAACCACGAACCCATCACACGATCCACCATCTTCCAGATGCCGCCAATGCAGACCACAAATCTGCAGCCGCTCCTGGACTACCTCCCAAGCTCCGCGCCGGCGCTGGAGCAAACGCCGTCGCAACGGTGGAGCCCGAGGGCACAAGTCCACCACGAGGATGTCGCCGCCGCCACGCCATCCTTGCTTGAACAGACTGATTTCCAAATCCATCCCCAACCATACGACTGATTGCCTCATCGGAGTAGGATCTGAAGAAACTTTATTCAGCGCCGCCATCGCCACCGCCGAAGCAAAGACGATGAACAACCTAAAAATCTAAACTACTAGAGTAAAAACCGATCCACACGCGTGGATCCGGCGACCCCCCTCACCACCGACGACCAAGGCCGCCGGCGGAGGGGATCCGCCGGAGGGCGGCGGCGTGGGGAACTCCTGGCGACAAGGTCGCCTTTTCTTTCTTCAAGCGGAGGAAAGAAAAGCGATCTGCACAGATTATTCGCGCGCATCTGTCTGGCTCTGGTGCTTTTTATGCTTAACTAGTAAAGTGGCCCACTCTTCGCGCGGGCTAGTACTCAATACAGTTAGATTCAAATTAGTTCATATTTGCCGGTTCTTTGGCTTGGCCGTGAAGTGGTGATTTTAAGCATATAACCTTTAATGCTTCGGGGAAATATCTAAAGGCTGTGGTATTGCTGGTCTTTTTAGTGCTATGTGCTCTCAACCACTGTTTTACCTAATGCGGCTGCAGCTGATTTTTGTAGTGCTACGTGCTCTTAACCATTTGTTTAACTAATGCGGCTGCAGTGATGTATACATGGTGTGCGGCTGGCTTGACAATACCGTTGAGGTGTATTAAATTTTCTTATTTTTAGTATATAGTGTTTTTCCAAGAAGTATCATATGCAACAAATTTGCATCAATATGGGTGATTTTGTAATGATTATATATTTTTGTTCATATTCCCATCCATTATATGTTGGCATTGATTTATTTTTAGAGAAAGTCTACATCACCAAAAGTTACACAATTTACGCTAAATGTACGTATATGCACTATACTGTTTTCCTTAGATGTGTAGACTAATCATAGGTGTTTTTTTAATAATTCATAGCTGATTTCTTAGAACAATTCATAGCTGATTATTTCTGTTGTTTGTTGTAAAATATTTTTCCATACTTGAATGATTAGTTGAGCTTTTAGCCCAATAGACTCACGCGGATACACACAACGTTCAGCCATCTCTCACACCTTCACACAGACGCTGGTCTTGCCGGATCCCCATTGCCACATTTCTCCTTTCCATACTTTCTCGGTTGACTCCTAGGTTGCTGCCGTTGACTGATGTCCAGCTACTCATAGAGCAAGGACACCCTCCTTTTATCCGTTGACTCCCAGATGGATACCACTGGCTAATATCTAGCTACACAAAGAGCAACTTTGGTGATGTTGCTGATTCGTTGTGCATGGATGTCATCTCCCGTAGCCAGCTTAGATCCGGATTGAGTTCATCCTGAAGAAGCAGATCTGGAATTGATCCCTTGAACATAGGTTTTTCTTTCTACAAAAATAGATTGGGAATTGATAGTTTTTCTTTGTAGCTAGGCGGCAGCGAAGAGAACTTGGATCTCTAAGCAATACTGGGACTCATTATGACGGCCACTTCCTGAGGTCGAGGACATTGGGGACGGCAGTTGCGTGTGTTTTTTATTTTCTGAGGGGGCGGCAACTACCATCTGTACTCTAGGATTGAGTCACACATATGGTTGGACAGCTTTAGTTTTTTTTCTTATAAAGGAAGGTTTTCACGTAATCCTTTTCTTTAAGTGCAGGTAATCTTTATTTTGGGATTGACCCACACGTACAGGCTAAGGATAGCTGCAATTATTTTTCTTTTTGAGATCGAGCCATCTAAGATCTAATCCATTAATTATGTCCTTTTAGAACTTTATTAATTTTTTTCTTTTTTGAGAATCCTCCTTCTATTTATCAATGGACATGGCTTTGTATGTGTCTTTTATTTCAAAAAGTATGGAGCATTGAGCCACACGTACATGATGGATGCGTACGTGACTTTTGTTTCAAAAAATCAGGCAGGGTACATGACTTTTGTTCCAAAAAATTTGGCAGGATTTTGGACTACGCGTATAGGCTAAGGATAGCTCCCGGTTTTTTTCTTTTCTGTTTTTTTCTTGTTGAGATGGAGCTGTCTTAGATCTGATATATTAATTATGTCTTTTAAGTTATGGGTCCACCAAATCAACGACCAATTGCTTCTAATTATCGTGGTATTTTTTTACATGTACATGAAGCTAACTTCTTTTTATGGGTGCACGTGAAGCTAATTTGATTACCGTTGGGCCTGATGGGCCTTTGTTTTTACGTTGAGGCTGATAGCTCTTTTTTTATGGAATGGCTAGGCGGCTGATCAACTTTCTATTTGATGTGATCAATCTTTTTTTTTTGAAGGGAGTGGGGACCGATTGATCTAGGACAATTCTTAAAATCGTGAAGCATCTTTTTAAGGAGTATAAACGTTTCAAGGTTCCATGTAGAAAAAATTGAGCTACTGTTATTTCTTTTCTTTTTGAGGTGAAGATCTCTTGGGTCTAATAATCCATTAATTATATACGTATAGGCTATGGACAGCTGCAGTTTTTTTCTCTTTTGATCTAACGCACAGGCTAAGGATAGCTAAAGGGTTTATCTGCAGGCTTTTTCGTTTTGAGATGGAGTGATCTTTACATCTAACTAGCAAAAGAGCCCGTGCGTTGCAACGGGAGAGAAAACATAACACACTCCTAACTCAACAACCATCACTCAAGACTACAATAGGTCCATCTTTTTTATTTTTGCGAGGATCATATTTGTGTTGCCGCTTATCCTCCTTCTCACCCTCGCCGAGGATGGCCTCAGTGTTCACACAAAACAACAAAAAAGTGTGTTGAATATGGTTAATCCTAAGGCCTCTCTCTCTCTCTCTCTCTCTCTCTCTCTCTCTCTCTCTCTCTCCCTCCCTCCCTCCCTCCCTCTCCCTCTCTCTCCCTCCCTCCCTCCCTCTCCCTCTCTCTCCCTCCCTCCCTCCCTCCCTCTCTCTCGCTTTCTCTCACTCTCGCGATGAGAAATCTGTTGTTTTCCTCTGCGACATTTTTCAGAGGTATGCATGTGTAGTTATCGATGTTTTCTTTTCCCTATATTGTTATAGTGGGGTGTTTATTTGCAATCCGGGTCGCCGCCGGTACGAAAGGAAAATGGATCTTACGCTATAAATTATAAGTTTGCTCCCAAAACGATATTTTAAAAATATTTAACAGGTAAAATTAACATCATATTTAGATTCCACATATTTTTCTAATAAAATTTCATATATAATATGTTAAAATCGAAGTTACGGTTTAAAAGATACGGATAATTTAGAAAATCATTTATTTAATTTAAATATATTCTAAAATAATATTTAAAAATACTTAACAGGTGAAAATAATCTCATATTCATATTCTACATATTTTTCTAATCAAATTTCATATATAACATGTTCAAATCGGAGTTACGGTTTAAAACATATGGATGATTTAAAAAAACATTGTTTGACTTAAATATGATCCGCGGATGAATTACCTAAAACATCAGGGGGGTTTTGAAAAATGTAAAATAACGGTTCGGGTGTGACTTAAATCCGGACTGCGGGTTGATTTCAACAAAACACAAGAACTTTTGTGTAAAATATGAAAAAACGATTCGTTTTAACTTAAAACAGGACTGCGGGTTGAATTCTCTAAAATAGAAGGACATTTCTGAAAAATGCCATGATGGACAAAAGAAATTCAATTTGCTTTATTATTAGGTAAATATAAACCATCAATAATGTGTTCAAAAAAACCCATTAATTAAGTACGTACAAGTTTACGGTGGATATCGTTTTTTTTCCTTTTGAGATGGGGAGTTTAGTACGTACAAGCTTACGATAGGTGTAGTTTTTTTTTCCTTTTGTGACAGGAGCTGTTAGATCTAATCCATTAATTACGGCTTTTAAGTTATGGGTCCACCAAATCAACGATCAGATGTTTCTAATTATTATGGTAATTTTTAGCTTTTTTATCTTTTTTCTGATTAACCCGTCAAGCACTTTTTATATATAATAATAATAGATGGCAATCAAATGCATGCCAGCTGCATTGCTGTTTCACTTGTACGCTAGCACTACGAACACGTAAACAGATATAGAGTGCTCCATAGGCGGTGGTTGATTTCTACACCAGCAATCTAATATCTGACAAATGTGTTGCTTTTCCACTTGTGCTTGTCGCCAAGTAGATATATGGGACTATAAATTAATACTCCCTCTGTTTCAAAATAGATGACTTAACTTTGTGCGAGTCATCTATTTTGAAACGGAGGGAGTACATCCCGAGGTGAGCCCACACCACAATGGACTACACAAACAGAAGCATAAAGATATCCATAGATTATGCTAAAGAGGGCGGCCGACTAGTAGTCCATGTTCTCTCGACAAAGATGGCCATCACTATCACCATGGTGCTAGCTATGGCGTTGTATGTTCAAGGCCCCATTGACACTGGATACCCACTACAAGAAATATGTCAACTAGTGACCTTCTGTCAGTGGCCCTGGAAGAGTTGGTCATAGATCTATGACCATTTGAGACTAATTGGTCAAAAGCTGTTCAGGGGCCTCCAAACCCTAAACCATTGCGACCATTTTAGTCAGAAATGTCGTAATTTCCTTACACGAAATGGTCATAAAGCAAACAGTGTTGGTCCGCTACCTTATTTCTCGTTGTTAATGACGGTCATAGCCTTGTAGATTGTGGTGGGTTGTGATGACTAGGCGCCATCTCATCAGTTTTGCCTATGTGTCATGTCCATGTGTCAATTTTTGCCCTAGGTTATGAAGCAACCTATACTTTTGTTATTCCAAAAATTCCCAAAAAATTATCATAAATTGTTTGGATCATATCTTCATCAAATATGTCAAAAACCTTCCTTGCCTAGTTCAAAAATAATTCAACAATATTCATTTTCCTATTCTGTTCAGAGCAGCACTTTGTGAAGGAAGTACCACTTTGGCATGTCCAAATAGTATCCATTTTGTACAGTGTTTTCCTATGCCCAAATAACCATCCTACACCAAATGCCAGCTCAATCCATTCATTATTTTGAACCCAGCTTCAACATTCGTATTTATGTCCAGTGTTGTACTTTGCAAAGCAAGTACCACCTAGGCTCCTCCTTTTGAGATGAAAATTTGCGAACAAATTCTTCTTAGTAACCGATCATCCTCAGCCAAAACTCACACCCATTAGCCATGTACATTTCCCGTACCGCCAATCAAACACTTGGCTGCTAATTCATATTTGAGCATCGATCGGTCTCCTCGTGAGAATCTTTTATTGTAATTTTCTTCCTAACACCTAGCTGGGGAGTGCCCAACCCACTAGATATGCCTAGGCCTCCCATAACGCATGTCAACGCCAAGGTCACGTGGTGACCACGCACCAGGCATGCGAGTTCACGCGCTCTAGAGTTGGGGCCCTCGGCCACCGCCCAAACCTCAATGTATCGCCACCAAACCATGTATTTATGATTATGTAGGTACTTATGTAACTAGAAATGATTTTTGGAAAAAACAAATAGCAAACTATGAGGCAGCTGCAGTTCAAATTTGACCCGCTTCCAACTGAATCGACGGAAATTTGTCTTTTTCACCAGAGGTGGATCAAACCTTTTTGCACCCAACCATTTTGTAAATTGTGCATTAAATATGTCCTAGTATTTTAGAAAATTGATTTGGTTCAATTTTTGCAACAATTATTTGGGAGGTCCTTCACAAAAAAACCTCCTTTTGGGCACTCAAAAAATGGAAATTGGTTTTTTCATCCAAAGAAAATGAAAACTTCCTTAGGCAACATTGTTTGCCATTCCAATATGCATCCTTGTGCACAATATGAGATAATTCAAACAAACTATGCCATGAATGTGGCCATAAGATTGATCATTTGGCTTGAAAGCCATTGATCTCCACACGTGATAGCTCGTTTCTGAGAACACTTTTTTAAAATAATTGCCGTATTACAAGTTTGTCATTTTTCCTGGTAACTTGGCCACATGTAATGACACAATGTGAAGGTTTCCCAATTTTTTGATTTTTTTGAAATTTTATGCCTGTTTCAAAATACTGTGAAAACGACGGGAATGACCGTTCCTAGCTAGTGGTTGAATATTGGAATTTTTTTGGCGTTTCTCTGATTAAATAGATACTTATTTACCTATAAATGATTTTTGGAAAAAAATAAATAGCAAACTATGAGGCAGCTACAGTTCAAATTTGACCCACTTCCAGCTGAATCGGCGGAAATTTGTCTTTTTCACCAGAGGTGGATCAAAACTTTTTACACCAAACCATTTTGTCAATTGTGCATTAAATATGTCCTAGTATTTCATAAAATTGATTTGGTCCAATTTTGCAATAATTATTTGGGAGTTCCTTCACAAAAAAACCTCCTTTGGGGCACTCGAGAAATGGAAAATTGTTTTTCCATCCAAAGAAAATGAAAACTTCCTTAGGCAACATTGTTTGCCATTCCAATATGCACCCTTGTGCATAATATGAGATCATTTGAACAAACTATGCCATGAATGTGGCCATAAGATTGATCATTTGACTTAAAAGCCATGAATCTTCACACATCATAGCTCATTTCTGAGAACACTTTTTTAAAATAATTGCCATATTACAAGTTTATTATTTTCCCTGGTAACTTGGTCACATATAATGACACAATGCGAAGGTTTTCTATTTTTTGATTCTTTTTGAAATTTCTATGCCCGTTTCAAAATGCGGTCAAAACGGCGGGAATGACCGTTCCTAGCTAGTAGTTGAATCTTCGAATTTTTTTGATGTTTCTCTGATTAAATAGATACTTATGTACCAAAAAATGATTTTTGAAAAAAATAAATAACAAACTGTAAGGTAGCCACAGTTCAAATTTGACCCGTTTCCAGCTGGATCGGCGGAAATTTGTCTCTTTCATGAGAGGTGAATCAAAACTTTTGACACCCAAGTATTCGGTCAATTATGCATTAAGTATGTTCTAATATTTTATAAAATTGATTTGGTCTAATTTTTCAACAAATATATTGTAGGTCCTTCACAAAAAAATCATTTTCGGCACTTGAAAAATGGAAAATGAATTTTTAATCAACCATGACCAATTTAAATGGTCATGACATCGTACCCATGTGCTGCATTTTGATTGGTCTGTGGGCGTTTCACGCGGATCGTGGATCGAACACCGTCGGATGCTCGCGGATCCAACGACAGTCCTCACCCCAAGCCCACCTAAGCCGAAACCCTAGTCCTCGTGGACATTTTCCATCCACCCCCCGCCTCCTTTCTTTCTCCCTCCCTCCCGTGACCCCAACCCCTCCCTCCCGCGACCTCCTCTCCCCCGATCCTCCGGTCGGCCGGCGCGACCTCCGCTCCACATCCTCTGGCCCCGCCCGCGACCTCCTACCCCAACGCCGGTGCGCGGCATATCCAACCCAGCAGCCGTCCCTTCTCCCCTGTCTCCTCCTCCCATCAGATCCATCACCGCCGCCACCTCCTCATCTCATCCTCCCTTCAGATCCAACCACCCGCTGCCGCCCCTTCTCCCCCATCTCCTCCTCCCATCACATCCATCGCCACCGCCACCTCCTCTTCTCCTCCTCCCTTCAGATCCATCCACCCGCTG
Source organism: Triticum timopheevii (assembly GCA_963921465.1). Lineage (NCBI taxonomy): Eukaryota > Viridiplantae > Streptophyta > Magnoliopsida > Poales > Poaceae > Triticum > Triticum timopheevii. Next base: position 649,393,026 of record OY997274.1, read on the forward strand.
CCGCCCCTTCTCCCCCAGACCAAGCAACCTCCTCTCCTCACGGAACGGAGACAACAGCGCCGCCGCCCAGCGACAATAGCGTCGCGGCTGGCTTGCTCGCCGGCGTGCGCGTGCGTGCTTTGATGCGTGGCACTCCGTCGAGCTGGCCGGACCATGGCGCGCGCGTGGCTTGCCTAGGGTTTGCGGTGGCAGCGCTGCATGCCGTGTCTCCGGCCACCAGGACGGCGACGGCGCGAATCTCGAAGACCTCTCGGCCTCTCCCGGCCTCAAACGCTCACCCGTAGCCCTCTCCCGCTGGTGAATCGCGCGATGGGTTTGCTTGCTCCCTGCTGTTTTTTGCGCGATTTGGTGGCTTCCTTCCACGTTTGATGTTTTTTGCTGGTCGCCTTTTCCTTTGGGCGCTGCTCCGTGCAGGTCTACTCCGAGGAGGCTCACATCATCATCCTGTGGTTCGAGAGTCCGATCATCTACGACGTCCGCGCACGACACAACCTTGAGGAGAGCACCTCTGCGAGCTGGGATCTCCAGATGGTAATGTTCTCCGGTCTCAATCCCTCCTTACCTAGCACAGATTCTTGATTTACTGCTAGCTGTGATGGTGTACCTGGCATCTATGGAGTCAATTTTCGATGATTCATTTGGATGATACTGCCGATCTGTTGTCTGTCTACTTGTACTGGACTACTGGTAGAGAAAAATGTGCATAAAGGCCCTCTTCATGTGATTGACCAAATTTCCCACAAGTTTTAATGCTCACAGATTTTAGTTGGCTCTGTTCATTCTTTTCAAAATGTGCATACATGCCCTGCTCACATGTCCTTTTCCCTGCTGCCTCGATTCGGATGATTACCTTAGTTTTTTTATGCTATTTTATATAGCATCAGAACAACCTAGTATTCTAAGGATGCCTCACTTTGAAAGGTATTCCATCATCTGGAGGACTCTGCATCATATATGATATTGATTTGTTAGATGGACTATGCATCATCCTAGAACACCACGGTCTCTGTTAGTGGTATGTATGCATTAGAAACACAATCTGTTTGTATGTAATCTAACTTGTAGTGTGTGTGTGGCATGCAGGGAGGTGGTGATCAGGTGAACAACATATGCCTGGAAGACCTCTGGCCCAGCTCAACTCCATCTCCATGCACCTCGGCGAGATCGTCGGTAATGGACGCCGCCTGCCTCGTATCATTCTTTCTGGATAACATTCTAGTGTGGCAACATTTAGTAATTTCCAGCTGCCTGTTCATGGTGCTATGCAAACTCTGAAAATTGGTACTTCAGTCAAATGTGCTTTCCTTTCTAAACAACTGTGCACCTCGCTGAGATCGTCTTACCTGGCATCATTCCATACTAGTATAGATAGCATCCAAATACGGTGTGTTGTTCACTGGTTTTATTTTCATACGATGACAAGAGTTGATGAATATTCAGGCATACTAGAACATATTTCGTGGCAATTCTAGAACTGCAGAAGTTGACCTGTTTGTTGTAGAATTCAATAGGCAGTATCCTTTATGTAGGCTCAAAAAAAGCATTGCCAGTGGTTTTATTGTAACGTCAAGTTTTCATCACAAACACTAGTTGTTTATTATGTAACATTCATTCTACTGTACACTATTCAATTATTATCTAAAAAAAGCACAATTCAGTTAACTTATACTTTATCTTTTAGATTTGTAGCTTCAAACCTGGAAAAATGGACATGTAGCTTCTACTTTTGAACAAAGTAAAGTGCAATGCACATAGATAGACATGCATCATAGGCAGTACTTGTTTCTAAGTTAGCTAAGCATAATATGTTGTTTAATCCAAATTGTGTTATCAAAAGTTGCGCAGAATGTGTTCTGGTCTTGCTTCATGGATCAGTTTTCTCATAAAACTAATGTGCCTGGACAACAGTTTGCTCCACTAATGTTATATCTCTCTCATTGTATGATGGCAAGTTGTGGCAGCTGGAGCATGTCGCATAAGAGAGAGCAATGAAATCCATTGTACTGTTCCGTTAAAAAAGTACATTGTGCTGTTATGATAGTAGCAGATGTGCCATCATTTTGAAATATTTCACAAGGCCTGCTCTGCTTTGAGTTGGTTCGAATTTGAATGGTTTGCCGTGTGTAGGTGTGATCTAAATTCTGAATGGGTCTTTTGGCAGGTACGCAAAGGCCGCGAGCGCCAAGGCGCACCTCACGCGCGGGGCTGCCGGCAAGAAGGACGTGGGCGAGGCCTTCTTTGTCTTCATGTACGTCCCGTCCTTCCCCTCCCCTTGCTTCCTTTGTCATATTCTATTTTTCCTTTGCTGTTTCCCCGTGGTTCCCGGGCGGCCCTTGTTCTGAACCTGCTTTTTGTTGATTGGTTGCCATCGGGGGCGAGTTCCGCAAGGAGTTCAAGCAGAAGAACCCCAAGAACAAGTCTGTCGCTGCTGTAAGTTTCTTACAAAGACTAATTCCCACTCCCGATTTGCTTTCTATACCAGCATGTACACAATAGAAATTAATCTGCCAGGTGCTGTATATTGGGTCATGATGGTGGAGCTGATTAGTTGCTTCCGCTGTAAATTTTTTATCCAGGTAGGCAAAGCAGCCGATGGGAGGTGGAAGAGCTTGAGCGAGTCGGTAAGTTATTGTGAGTTCGTTTGTCGTTCGTTTTCTAGATCTTGCACGCGAGGTGTTTGTTTGAATGTGCCAACGGCGTTTGATTGACTGATTCGTTGTTGGTGAACTTGCTGGTGTTGTTGGTGAACTTGCTGATAAATCTTATGTTGCACCCTTTCATTTGTTCTCAATAGGCCAAGTGGTTTTCTGCAAACAGCATATAGAAGTATTGTAAATTCACAGGAACTAACAAAAAAATTTAAAGTTTATTTGGGTTGGATCTGTATATACACTATTTTCTGAAAACAAAAACCTGTACATTCACAGCTGAATAGATGATACATTTGTTTGGATCTGTACATGCAATTTTTTGCACTGGATTGGTGGTTAGTTTTATGTACCTTTCGAATTATAACAGAATAGCATTAGTAGTTCTCTGATTTAGTTCTCATCAAAATCAACAGCCCTCTCTTGTGTTCCTGTTATGAGAATGGTTCCTTCAAGGATATGCCAGAATGACATATGTGTTCAATCTTCAATGTGAACAATTGGTGTTTTCCTCTAGTTTTGAGCCCTAAATATTTTTCTTGAAGCTCCACTGCCGCATCCTGTTCCTGGTATAACAAGTACCAGTTCTTGAGCGTTTGCATAGTTTTCCTCCAAAGTATTCTGCATAGAGCTCTAACTAAAATGGCATGTTCTTAGTTCTCACCTTTGAGTAGTTCTTAGTTCATCATGCTATCTTGTTCCTTTCAGTATGTGCCCACGTATATTTAAGCTGTACCTGATTATATATAGGCATAGCACGGGCTCGGGCTTTTAAGCATGCCACATTTTGTTCTGTTTATGTAGCCACCATGTTACATGTTCTGTACTTACAGTTCCTGGCGATGTATTCAAGCCTGTGAACACATATATTTACACGTACCCCTGTTTATATCAAGGCCTTCCTGGTAGGTTATCTAACGAGTGGCAAACAGTTAGATCTCATACTGATGAAATGAACTAGTTCTTTTTATATGCTGCATTCAGATTCGTCATGTGATTATTAGTTATTTTTAACCAATGCTAGACCTAGCATGTGTACACTCTAATCTCTAATGATGTTTGTCTTTGTGTTCAGGAGCTCCAGGTCTACAAAATTTGAAGTTCGAAACCATATAGCTCTACTCAGCAAAGAGTCGTCTCTTCTATTTGATTGTAATAGAATGTAAATATTGTAATATTGTAATAGTAGGCATATGTGGGTTGTAATAACTATGTACAGATTGTAGTAGACATAGTTAGTTTTATTTGACATACTACATCTGTACTGTTCCATTTGAAATATTGATTATGTATGTGATTTGAAAATGTGTGGAATGGAAACCTGACTTATGGGATCCACTTATGAAAATAATCTGAGGATTTTTGAATTTTCTGTCAAGTGGGCCCAATGTGTGAGAAGATGACAAGTGGGACCAGCTCCAAAATATAATGGCCCAAACAATGTTAAATGGCCCTATGTGTGAGAAGATGACAAATGGGACCAGCCCCAAAATATAATGGCCCAAACAATGTTAAAAGGCCCCGGCCCAGAAATAAATAAAAGGCTGAAATGAAAAAAAACAATAAATGGGCTGAATTAATGGGCCCGGCCCATATAAACACCGAATTGAACCGGGCTGATTCTTGTGCCACATCAGATTGCCACGTCAGATGCCTACGTGGCCTGGGGAGGCTGCTAGTGACCAAAACAAAATAGTAGGCATATTTTGGTCGTAAACGTCTACGACCTTCTCACGAAGAAGGTCGTTAATTTCAGTTTACGACTGCCAGCTTTTGACCTTCTGTTTTTGGTCACAAAAAGGTCACAAATGAAAAACAGTGACCTTTCAGTGACCAATAGTCAAGGTCACAAGTTGACATATTTCTTGTAGTGACCTCTTGCCCACTACTCGAGTGGTTGTCCAGATGGCTATGGAATTTCATGGTTGCCGATGGATATTGCGTGTGCAAACCCAAAGGCCAGCTTCAGCTTGGGGATCGCCCAACCATGGCAGCGATGCCAGAGAAGAACATCCATGGGACATGCCCAGGAGACGAGGTGGTGTGCATTAAAGATGGCGTTTGCTTATGTCATGTATATTAGCTATATGCTAGCAATAAGACTCATGCAGCATCAGTTAAAGCGAATAGATTTAGGGTTTTGCATGGATGATACATCCACCTCACGTCTCACTACATATAGATGATCAGATTACATACGTATACACGTACAAATACAATATATGCAAACTAGACCCTATTTTACATGCCCCCTCAATCTGAACTACATATAAGATTCAGATTGGTTCTGAAGCGGTCTAGCATCTACGGGTAGCAGGTTTAGTAAATACATCCGCTAGTTGATCATCTGTTGAAATGAACCCGACCTCAAATGCACCAGCAGCTACTCGTTCCCTCACAAAGTGGAAGTCAATATCAATGTGTTTGGTCCGAGCATGAAACACCGGGTTTGTCGTCAGGTAAGTTGCCCCTAAATTATCACACCGCAATATAGGTGTGCGCTGCTATGTAACTCCAAGTCCTGTGAGAACTGAGTCTATCCAAATGGCTTCAACCGCGCCATTGGATAATGCCTTATACTCTGCCTCGGTGCTAGATCTCGAGACCGTGGGCTGCTTCTTTGAACTCCAAGATATAAGATTGGGTCCAACAAACACAGCAAAGCCACCGGTGGAACGCCTGTCATCAACACAGTCTGCCCAGTCTGCATCGGTGAATATACTGACTCCAGTAAATCAGGACTAACAAATGCGTAGTCATGTGTCTAGTGTACCTTTGACATACCTCAGAATACGCTTGACTGCCTCCCAACGAATTTCTGTAGGCTGAGACAGAAACTGACATACTTTGTTCACAACAAAGGAGATATCAGAACGAGTGAATGTCAAATACTGGAGTGCTCCAACTACGCTGTGATACCTGAAAGAATCATTAGTACCCAGCAGTCCACTGATACGTCTCCAAGGTATCTATAATTTTTTATCGTTCCATGCTATTATATTACCCCTTTTGGATGTTTATGAGCTTTATTTTATGCATTTATATCATTTTTGGGACTAACCTACTAACCGGAGGCCAGCCCGTATTGCTGTTTTTTTGCCTATTTCAGTATTTCGAAGAAAAGGAATATCAAACGGAGTCAAAACGGAATGAAACCTTCGGGAGCGTGATTTTTGGAACGAACCTGTTCCGGAGAACTTGGAGTGCAAGTCAAGAAGCGAACGAGGCGGCCAGGAGATAGTAGGGCACGCCCACCCCTATAGGGCGCGCCCCTGTCTCCTGGGCCCCTCAGGTGGCCACCGACGTACTCCTTCCTTCTATATATACCTACGTACCCCAAAAACATCCAGGGAGCCAACGAAAAACAATTTCCACCGCCATAACCTTCTGTATCCGCGAGATCCCATCTTGGAGCCTTCGCCGGCGCTCCGCCGGAGGGGGAATCGACCACGGAGGGCTTCTACATCAACACCATAGCCCCTCCGATGAGTTGTGAGTAGTTTGCCATAGACCTTCGGGTCCATAGTTATTAGCTAGATGGCTTCTTCTCTCTTTTTGGATCTCAATACAATGTTCTCCCCCTCTCTTGTGGATATCTATAAGATGTAAACTCTTTTTGTGGTGTGTTTGTCGAGATCCAATGAATTGTGGGTTTATGATCAAGTTTATCTATGAGAAATATTTGAATTTTCTCTGAATTCTTTTATGTATGATTGAGTTATCTTTGCAAGTCGCTTCGAATTATCAGTTTGGTTTGGCCTACTAGATTGATCTTTCTTGCCATGGGAGAAGTGCTTAGCTTTGGGTTCAATCTTCCGGTGTCCTTACCCAGTGACATAAAGGGTTGCAAGGCATGTATTGTATTGTTGCCATCGAGGATAAAAAGATGGGGTTTATATCATATTGCATGAATTTTTCCCTCTACATCATGTCATCTTTCTTAATGCGTTACTCTGTTCTTATGAACTTAATACTCTAGATGCATGCTGGATAGCGGTCGATGTGTGGAGTAATAGTAGTAGATGCAGGCAGGAGTCGGTCTACTTGTCGCGGACATGATGCCTATATACATGATCATGACTAGATAATCTCATAATTATTCGCTTTTCTATCAATTGCTCGAAAGTAATTTGTTCACCCACCGTAATACTTATGCTATCTTGAGAGAAGCCACTAGTGAAACCTATGGCCCCTGGGTCTATCTTTTATCATATAAGCTTTCAATCTACTTTTATTTGCATCTTTACTTTTTGCATCTTTATTATAAATACCAAAAATATATTTATCTTATCATACTATCTCTATCACATCTCACTTTCGCAAGTGGCCGTGAAGGGATTGACAACCCCTTTATTGCGTTGGTTGCGAGTTCTTTGTTTGTTTGTGTAGGTGCGTGGGACTTTTGAGGAGCCTCCTACTGGATTGATACCTTGATTCTCAAAAACTGAGGGAAATACTTACGCTACTTTGCTTCATCACCCTTTCCTCTTCAAGGAAAACCAACGCAAGCTCAAGACGTAGCAAGAAGGATTTCTGGCGCCATTGTCGGGGAGGTCTTTGCTCAAGTCAAGACATACCAAGTACCGTTCACAAACTCATCTCCCTCGCATTTACATTATTTGCCATTTGCCTCTCGTTTTCCTCTCCCCCACTTCACCCTTGCCGTTTTATTCACCCTCTCTTTCCCAATCTTCTCCTCTCTTTTTCTCTTGCCTTTTTCTGTTTGCTCATGTGTTAGATCGTTTGCCTTGTCATTATGGCTAGCCCTCCTATCCTAGTTATTACTCCCGAACATAAAATTCTCAATTTTAAACAAAGGGAGGGAGAAAATTTAAAAGATGCTTGGCATAGAATTTGCAATGCTCAAAATAGATCTACTAGGAAGCTTTCTACTTCCGTTCTTCTTCGCAATTTTTATGTAGGCATTACTCCTTGGAATAGATGCATTCTTGATACCGTTACCGGAGGGTATTTCTTGAGTAGCCATACGTTTGATGCTTATAATGCTATGTTAGATTTGTTTGGCCTACAACCTCTTTTGGTTAATGGAATTGTTTTAACTTTAGAACATGTGATGCAACGGCTTGAAATCATTGAAAATAAAGGTGCCACTGTTGAGTTGATTGAAAATTTGGATAAAAAGATTCATAATCACATTACCCAATATGGATCTAGGGTTGGAGTTACTTTGAAAAATCTTAAAGAGAAAGAACCTATAGTTAATAAAAAATAGATCTAGATTCTGCAAGAATCGGTAAAATTGAGGATATCATTACCAACTTAGGTTCCGCATTTTCTTCCACGAAAAACACTCCAAAACCCCCTATCAAAACTGCCAAGTTTATTTATGTTCCTAAAAATAAAGGTGAATCTTCTAGTAAGGGAGATGCGGATCTTAAATCCATAAGTGTTCATCCCAATTGTCTCTCTATCGTTAAGGAACCTTCTGCTACAAACGAATTTCTTGAATTTTTGCCTAAAGGTTTATCATTGCTAAAAAGGGAGAAACCCCTAAAGATTATAAGTTATCTATTGAGGAATTGAGTGCCAAAGATGGCACTACTTAGATCTATCTTCGCTTTTATGCCAAGCTAGGGGCGTTAAACGATAGCGCTAGTTGGGAGGCAACCCAATTTTTTTTGTTTATGTTTAGTAATAAATTTTGCATCTACCTTCTGTTTAGATGTGTTCTTATGTTTTAATTAGTGTTTGTGCCAAGTAGAACCTATAGGATAACCTATGATGATAGTTAATTTGATTCTGCTGAAAAACAGAAACTTTGAGCGCACGAAATTAGTTTTGTTAAATCGCAGAAACATGCTTTTGTGTTGATTCTTTTTTCTTCTGATCAATAGACAAATTTACCAGGACTTCCTATTTTGGTAGGATTTTTAGAGTTCCAGAAGTTTGCGTTAGTTACATATTGCTACAGACTGTTCTGTTTTTTTACAGATTCTGTTTTTCGTGTGTTGTTTGCTTATTTTGATGCATCTATGGGTAGTATTAAGTGGTATGAACCATAGAGAACTTGGAATACAGTAGGTTTAACACCAATATAAATAAAAAATGAGTTCATTACAGTACCTTATGTGGTGGTTTTGTTTCCTTTCACTAACGGAGCTTATAAGATTTCCTGTTGAGTTTTGTGTTGTGAAGTTTTCAAGTTTTGGGTAAAGCTTTGATGGACTATGGAATAAGGAGTGGCAAGAGCCTAAGCTTGGGGATGCCATGGAACCCCAAGATATTCAAGAATAGACAAAATCCTAAGCTTGGCGATGCCCCGGGAAGGCATCCCCTCTTTCGTCTTCATTCATTGATAACTTTACTTGGAGCTATATTTTTATTCGCCACATGATATGTGTTTTGCTTGGAGCTTCGTGTATTATATTAGTATTTGCTTTTTAGATTACCACAATCATCCTTGCTGTACACACCTTTTGGGAGCAGCCTACTTGATTAGAATTTGCTAGAATACTCTATGTGCTTCACTTATATCTTTTGAGCTTGATAGTTTTTGCTCTAGTGCTTCACTTATATTTTTTAGAGCACGGCGGTGGCTTAATTTTGTAGAAATTGCTAGTCTCTCATGCTTCACTTATACTCCCTCTGTCCCATAATATAAGAACGTTTTTCGCACTACACTAGTGTCAAAAACGTTCTTATATTATGGGACGGAGGGAATATTATTTTGAGAGTCTTTTAGAACAGCATGGTATTTGCTATGGTTATAAAATTGGTCCTAGAATGGTAGGCATCAAAGTTGGGTATAATAAAAACTATCATAGGAAGTGAATTGGATGTTATGATCAATTTGATACTTGATAATTGTTTTGAGATATGGAGGTAGTGATATTAAAGTCATGCTAGTTGGGTGATTATGAATTTAAAGAATGCTTGTGTTGAAGTTAGCAAGTCCCGTTGCATGCACATATGGTTAAAGTTGTGTAACAAATTTGAAACATGAAGTGTACCTGGCTTGTGCATCCTTATGAGTGGCGGTCGGGGATGACCAATGGTCTTTTCCTACCAATCTATCCCTCTAGGAGCATGCGCGTAGTGCTTGATTTTTGATGACTTCTAATTTTTTTAATAAGTATATGAGTTCTTTTGACTAATGTTGAGTCCATGGATTATACGCACTTTTACCTTTCCATCATTGCTAGCCTCTTCGGTACCGTGCATTGCCCTTTCTCACCTTGAGAGTTGGTGCAAACTTCGCGGGTGCATCCAAACCCCGTGATACGATACGCTCTATCACACATAAACCTCCTTATATCTTCCTCAAAACAGCCACCATACCTACCTATTATGGCATTTCCATAGTCATTCCGAGATATATTGCCATGCAACTTTCCACCGTTCCGTTCATCATCATGACATACATTACTTTTGTCATATTGCCATTACATGATCATGTAGTTGACATCATATTTGTGGCAAAGCCACCATGAATAATTTTTCATACATGTAACTCTTGATTCATTGCACCATCCCGGTACACCGCCGGAGGCATTCATATAGATTCATATCTTGTTCTAGTTTCGAGTTGTAATTCATATGTTGTAATCAATAAAAGTGTGATGATCATCATTATTAGAGCATTGCCCAAAAAGAAAAAAAGAAAAAAAAGGCCAAAAGAAAAAAAGGGGCCAAAGAAAAAAAAAGGAAAATAAATAAAAGAGGCAATGTTACTATCTCTTTTTCCACACTTGTGCTTCAAAGTAGCACCTTGTTCTTCATGTAGTAAGTCTCATATAGTGTGCTTCAAAGTAGCACCATGTTTTTCATATAGTGAGTCTCATATGTTGTCACTTTCATATACTAGTGGGAATTTTTCATTATAGAACTTGGCTTGTATATTCCTACGATGGGCTTCCTTAAATGCCCTAGGTCTTCGTGAGCAACCAAGTTGGATGCACACCCACTAGTTTTCTTTTGTTGAGCATTCATTTATAGCTCTAGTGCATCCGTTGCATGGCAATCCCTACTCCTCATGTTGACATCAATTGATGGGCATCTCCATAGCCCGTTGATTATCCTCGTCAATGTGAGACTTTCTCCTTTTTTGTCTTCTCCACACAATCCCCATCATCATATTCTATTCCACCCATAGTGCTATATCCATGGCTCACGCTCATGTATTGCGTGAAGGTTAAAAAGTTTGAGATTATTTAAGTACGAAACAATTGCTTGGCTTGTTATCAGGGGTGTAGAATTTGGGAACATCTTTGTGTGACGAAAATGAAGCATAGCCTAACTATATGATTTTGTAGGGATGAACTTTCTTTAGCCATGTTATTTTGAGAAGACATGATTGTTTTGATTAGTATGCTTGAAGTGTTACTATTTCTTTTATCAATATGAACTTTTATTTTGAATCATTTGGATATAAACATTCATGCCACAATAAAGAAAATTACATTGAGAATTATGCTAGGTAGCATTCCACATCAAAAATTCTGTTTTTATCATTTACCTACTCAAGGACGAGCAGGAATTAAGCTTGGGGATGCTTGATACGTCTCCAATGTATCTATAATTTTTGATTGTTCCATGCTATTATATTACCCCTTTTGGATGTTTATGGGCTTTATTTTACACATTTATATCATTTTTGGGACTAACCTACTAACCGGAGGCCCAGCCCGTATTGCTGTTTTTTTGCCTATTTCAGTATTTCGAAGAAAAGGAATATCAAACGGAGTCCAAACGGAATGAAACCTTCGGGAGCGTGATTTTTGGAACGAACGTGATCCGGAGAACTTGGAGTGCAAGTCAAGAAGCGAACGAGGCGACCAGGAGATAGAAGGGCGCGCCCACCCCTATAGGGCGTGCCCCCTGTCTCCTGGGCCCCTCGGGTGGCCACCGACGTACTCCTTCCTCCTATATATACCTACGTACCCTGAAAACATCCAGGGAGCCAACAAAAAACAATTTCCACCGCCGTAACCTTCTGTATCCGCGAGATCCCATCTTTGAGCCTTCGCCGACACTCCGCCGGAGGGGAAATCGACCATGGAGGGCTTCCACATCAACACCATAGCCCCTCCGATGAGTTGCGTGTAGTTTACTACAAACCTTCGGTTCATAGTTATTAGATAGATGGCTTCTTCTCTCTTTTTGGATCTCAATACAATGTTCTCCCCCTCTCTTGTGGAGATCTATTCGATGTAAACCCTTTTTGCGGTGTGTTTTGATGACCCACAAGTATAGGGGATCTATCGTAGTCCTTTCGATAAGTAAGAGTGTCGAACCCAACAAGGAGCAGAAGGAAATGATAAGCGGTTTTCAGCAAGGTATTCTCTGCAAGTACTGAAATAAGTGGTAACAGATAGTTTTGTGATAAGATAAATTGTAACGAGCAACAAGTAACAAAAGTAAATAAGGTGCAGCAAGGTGGCCCAATCCTTTTTGTAGAAAAGGACAAGCCTGGACAAACTCTTATAATAGGAAAAGCGCTCCCGAGGACACATGGGAATATCATCAAGCTAGTTTTCATCACGCTCATATGATTCGCGTTCGGTACTTTGATAATTTGATATGTGGGTGGACCGGTGCTTGGGTGCTGTTCTTACTTGAACAAGCATCCCACTTATGATTAACCTCTATTGCAAGCATCCGCAACTACAACAAAAGTATTAAGGTAAACCTAACCATAGCATGAAACATATGGATCCAAATCAGCCCCTTACGTAGCAACGCATAAACTAGGGTTTAAGCTTCTGTCACTCTAGCAACCCATCATCTACTTATTACTTCCCAATGCCTTCCTCTAGGCCCAAATAATGGTGAAGTGTTATGTAGTCGACGTTCACATAACACCACTAGAGGCTAGACAACATACATCTCATCAAAATATCGAACGGATACCAAATTCACATGACTACTAATAGCAAGACTTCTCCCATATCCTCAGGAACAAACGTGACTACTCACAAAGCATATTCATGTTCATAATCAGAGGGGTAATAATATGCATAAAGGATCTGAACATATAATCTTCCACCAAATAAACCAACTAGCATCAACTACAAGGAGTAATCAACACTACTAGCAACCTACTAGCACCAATCCCGGACTTGGAGACAAGAATTGGATACAAGAGATGAACTAGGGTTTGGAGATGAGATAGTGCTAGTGAAGATGTTGATGGAGATTGCCCGCTCCCGATGAGAGGAGCGTTGGTGATGATGATGGCGATGATTTCCCCCTCCCGGAGGGAAGTGTCCCCGGCAGAACAGCTCTGCCGGAGCCCTAGATTGGTTCCGCCAAGGTTCCGCCTCATGGCGGCGGAGTCTCATCCCGAAAGGTTGCTTATGATTTTTTTTCTCATCGAAAGACTTCATATAGGAGAAGATGGGCGTCGGAGAGCCACCAGGGGATCCACGAGGTAGGGGGGCGCACCCAGGGGGAGGGGTGCGCCCCCCACCCTCGTGAGAAGGGTGTGGGCCCCCTGGCCTTCATCTTTCGCGACGATTTTTCTTTATTTATTTTAAGATATTCCGTGGAGTTTCAGGACTTTTGGAGTTGCGCAGAATAGGTCTCCAATATTTGCTCCTTTTCCAGCCAGAATTCCAGCTGCCGGCATTCCCCCTCTTCATGGTAAACCTTGTAAAATAAGATAGAATAGCCATAAGTAACATAACGTGAAATAACAGCCCATAATGCGATAAATATCGATATAAAAGCATGATGCAAAATGGACGTATCATGTTTGTCAAGATCCGATGAATTGTGGGTTTATGATCAAGTTTATCTATGAGAAATATTTGAATCTTCTCTGAATTCTTTTATGTATGATTGAGTTATCTTTGCAAGTCTCTTCGAATTATAAGTTTGGTTTGGCCTACTAAATTGATCTTTCTTGTCATGGGAGAAGTGCTTAGCTTTGGGTTCAATCTTGCGGTGTCCTTACCCAATGACAGAAAGGGTTGCAAGGCGCGTATTCTATTGTTGACATCGAGGATAAAAAGATGGGGTTTATATCATATTGCATGAGTTTTTCCCTCTACATCATGTCATCTTTCTTAATGCGTTACGATGTTCTTATGAACTTAATACTCTAGATGCATGCTGGATAGCGGTCGATGTGTGGAGTAATAGTAGTAGATGCAGGCAGGAGTCGATCTACTTGTCGCGGACGTGATGCCTATATACATGATCATGCCTAGATAATCTCATAATTATTCACTTTTCTATCAATTGCTCGACAGTAATTTGTTCACCCACCGTAATACTTATGCTATCTTGAGAGCAGCCACTAGTGAAACCTATGGCCCCCGGGTCTAACTTTTATCATATAAGCTTTCAATCTACTTTTATTTGCATATTTACTTTTTGCATCTATATTATAAATACCAAAAATATATTTATCTTATCATACTATCTCTATCAGATCTCACCTTCGCAAGTGGCCGTGAAGGGATTGACAACCCCTTTATTGCGTTGGTTGCGAGTTCTTTCTTTGTTTGTGTAGGTGCGTGGGACTTTTGAGGAGCCTCCTACTGGATTGATACCTTGATTCTCAAAAACTAAGGGAAATACTTACGCTACTTTGCTGCATCACCCTTTCCTCTTCAAGGAAAACCAGCGCAAGCTCAAGACATAGCATGCACCACTGTGACGTGAGAGGCTCTCGGATGTAGCAAGTGGAGCGGAAGTGGACTTGCAGTTCTCCATGTTGACGCGATGAAGAAGATCAAGCGCATACTTATTTTGCGTCAATGTCATGCCCCCTGAATGAAAGGACGCTTCCAATCCAAGAAAGTACTCCAGCCGACCCAAGTCTTTGATGGGAAAACTAGCAGACAAGGACTGCACAAGGCGATCAACTACAGCAGGTGTAGAGCCAGCAATCACAATATCATCAACGTACACCAGCATGTATATCTGAATAGCACCATGTGAAAAGATGAACAAGGACGTGTCTGCTTTGGAGGCAACAAAACCAAGCTGTGAGAGGCGCTTACTCAACCGAGCATACCGGGCACGAGGCGACTGCTTGAGCCCGTAGATGGACCTCTGAAGTTTGCAAATCCGGGGGGCTGCTGCATGTAGACATCTTCGGCCAAGTAACTGTGAAGAAAGGCATTCTCACATCAATCTGTCGAAGGCTCCATCCACGAGACACGGCAAGAGAGAGAATCAGGCGAACCGTGGCAGGATTCACCACTGGCTGAAAGTATCTCCGTAGTCTATCCCTTGCTGTTGAGTGAAATCGCGAGCAACAAGGCGAGCTTTGTGCTTGTCGACATAACCATCCAGACGATGCTTGGTCTTGAAAATCCACTTGCAACCCACAACATTAACACCGGGAGGCTGAGGCACCAACACCCATGTGTTCGTATGATGAAGAGCAGCAAACTCCTCAGACATGGCGGCACGCCAAGCAGGTTCACCAAGAGCGTCACGGTGAGAAACCGGCGCGGCGAAGAAAGCTCGCCGACGAGAGTCATACCGAACCGTGCCATTGGTGTAAGTCTTGTCCTTGCGCGTATGATCACAGTGATGAGTGACCATGGCATGCCCTTGAGCTGCATCACCGGTAGAGGGTGGCGGCGATGACGAAGACCCGGCCAATGGTGTCGTGGCTGAAGTCTCTTTAGCGACAGGCGACACGTGCCGGGGCGACGCGGTGGGCGAGGTCGGGCGAGGCAACGTGGGAGAGCCGGGCATCGCGGCAGGCGACCCAGCCAAGACCGACGCGTTGGGATGGGCCGGTCCAAGCGATGCTGGGGAACCGGGCAAGGGTGGCGGCCCGGGAGACGCAGTCGTCGACCCAGCCGAGGCCGCGGACTCTGCGTCAGCATCGGGAGGCATGGCATGCATGTCCTATGCATGCACGTCGATCGCAGCTTCGAGCATAGGAGCAGCGACGATTTCCTGTGAAGACAACAAAGCAACATCTCCTGCAGGTAACAAGTCAGATGACAAATAGGACAGCTCATAGTTTCGCACATGGACATTCAAAACCGGTTCATTAGATGGAAAAGTGAGGGCGTGCTCAAGAGAAACAATGTCAACTGAAACACCTGGGTTGGAGTAAGGAAAAACTATCTCGTCGAAAACAACATCACGAGAAATATAGATCCTCCCCGAGGAGCGATCAAGACACTTATAGCCCTTATGCAGAGGAGTATAGCCAAGGAATATGCACATCTTGGAACGGAACTCAAGCTTGCGAGCATTGTACTTGCGAAGACTACACTACTAGGGAAAACCTTATACACAACATCTTAGCAGTAGCGCTGGACAAAATCATGCGCTACTGCTACTTAGTAGCAGCGCGTGTAAATAAACCGCGCTACTGCTATAATTTTAGCAGTAGCGCGTACTTGCAAAAACCGCTGCTGCTATGTTTGAACTGGGTGCACATGGCTAGCCCCACTTAGAAGTAGCGCGTATCATCGCCCAACGCTACTACTATTCTCCTTAGTTGTAGCGCTTCTCTCGAACCCGCGCTACTATAAACCCTACCTTATCCTCTCCACACGGCAGACCCTCTCACTCACTCTCCCTCTCAGTCACTCTCGCCCACGCTGATACCCGTCCTCCGCCTCCGTCGCCGTCGTCCGTCCGCCACGGAGGTACTCCCTCCATCCCTCCTTCCCTCCCTCCTCCTCCCACCACGCCCTCCGCCTCCGGCCGCCCCCTCCTCCCTCCTCCGCCGGCAGCCCTCCTCCCACCGCCCCTTCCTCCTCCTCCTCCAGCCGCCCCCTCCCCCTCCTCTCTCCTCCCTCCCTCCCTTGTCTCTGTTCTTGCAAATTGTAGGTAATTTAAGTGTAGATTTTAGAATGTAAACATTGTAGAATGTAGGTTTTTTAATAGAATAATTTTTTTGACTATTTTAGGTGTTTTGAATAAAATAGAAGTAAGAAAATTTAGGGTAGAACTAGGGTAGTAGACTTTTTAGCAAGTGTTTAATAGAAATAATTTATTAGTAAGTTATTAATATAACTAGTTTATTTATATTAAGTGCTTAATAGAACTAGTTTATTTAGTAAGTGCTTAATAGAACTAGTTTATTTATATTAAGTGCTTAATAGAACTAGTTTATTTAGTAAGTAGTTACTAAACTAGTTTATTTAGTAAGTAATTAATAAAACTAGTTTATTTAGTGTTAGGATTATATATAAGATATTTTGAAATGTTTTTGTTCATATTTTCAACCATTGAAATACAATGACCATCGATAAGTGGCCTATGTTTTGCCAGAGTGTTGATTAATTTCCGTTCCGGCAAATTTCAGGCGCTCGATATGTCCTTTTTTAGCAAAGGTCATGCCGGATTTTTTGGGTTTTTCCGTCGAGTTATAATCTTTGAATTTTGAACACAGGAGATGTCTGATGACGATGGGATCCCGGAGTGCGGGTACTGCTATGATGACCGGGGTTTGTGCGACAGGTTCTCTCACCTGCAAAATGATAGGTTTTTCACCGTGA
Organism: Triticum timopheevii; assembly: GCA_963921465.1. NCBI lineage: Eukaryota > Viridiplantae > Streptophyta > Magnoliopsida > Poales > Poaceae > Triticum > Triticum timopheevii. Next base: position 649,410,115 of record OY997274.1, read on the forward strand.
AGCTGGAAGAGACCTTTGATGTTTGTAGCGTACGCAATGACAAGCATTTCATCGTGATTAATATCATCACTTGTGCTTCTTTTGTTCGAACGTGTAATTTATGGATTTTTTCAATTCGATTAGTACATCCCGTGCCATCCTAGACCATATGTATTGGAGAAGCTTGGTTTTGGTTTAGACGAGGAGGACTCACTTAAGAACTAAACATGGTTATGAATTTCTAGTTAAGCTATACAATGTGGTCGATCGCTCCCATTTCAGTTGCTCTAATTGGGAAGCTCTCTGCAAGGCATATGGATTTGAGGAGGGAATGCGAATAAGATTTGATATTCGTCCCGAAGATTATGATGATGATGATAATATTGACATCTGGGTGGATGTGGATATGCCTCCAGTTTTGCCTAGATGTGAGTTTGTCAAACTAATTTGTTAAGTTCAGTAATTTATGTTGTTAATTTAAAAAATATTTGGTGTTCGTCGGTACTAAACTTATTTATTTATAATTGTCAGCTTATTTCTTATCTTCAAGAAATACTCAGAAGGTAGTAGACAGCACATACTACAACTATGACTCCAAGCTTAATTGTGAGGGGAAATTTTATCTTGTCTTATTCATAGAAGATGTTGAGGCCTTCAAAATCGGTCACTCTATCAGCCCAAATTATACTAGATATGTGCCACTAGTCCATAAATTGCTTGATGGTAACTTCATTGCCAAAACTTGGTAAGATTTTGTTAATGATGGTAACTTCATTGCATAGATTATTCTTAAGTAAACTGCATTGCTAACTATATATGTTACTATTATGTTTTTGAACAGAGGCTCCGGAAGCAGGTTGTGCCTGACATGCTATTTACCGAAGGTGACATGCATATGGTTAGCTTACGACCAACTCCTTTGAAGGCTTACCATACTGCATACTCAATTTCTTTAAATGATGGAAGGCTCAAAATCAAAGAATGGAGCAAAGTGATGAATGCGCACACGCAAATAATTGGAGACAAAATGAATGTGCGCAAGCCACAAGTTGGAGATAGGTTTATGTCCATTCTCCATTATGGAGAAGGACCAGTTTATCTGTTTTATGGTATTTTAGCTAGGAGAGAGGAGTAGGTCCTAAGTATTAAGAACAATTAGTTAGTGTTGATTATATATGACTATGATGATGATGAGAAGCTTTTATTATGTGCTACAATGTCTTAGACTTGATGGTGATGCTGAGTAGGAGTAGTGATTATGAGTACTATGATGATGAGGAGGAGTTGTTATTATAACTAGTGACCAAGTTGCTATATGATGTCTCATGGACGAAAATGATGATGATGAGGAGTTATATGACAATGATATATTATGATGATAAGTTGTTAATGATATTATGATGATGATGATGATGATGATAAGTTATTATGTCATCGGGTGAAAGAACCGTGGATTAGTTTCAAATGGATGGATCCAAAGTGACCATTGGTTACTTTGGATCCATGCACTTGAAACTAATCCAAGGTTCTTTCACCTAGTGATTTAATAACTCATTATAATATAAAAACAATCTCTAAATTGCTACTGCATGAAAAAATGTATAAAGGTGTATGAATATGACCTAAATTTTTTAAAAAAAATAGAATAGGGAATAATAGTAGTAGCGGTTGTTTTGGAAAGCGCTACTAGTAATTACCAGTAGCGGTTGTCTTGGAAAGCGCTACTACTAAGTAGATATAGCAGTAGCGCGTGCCAGCAGGCGCTACTGCTAAACTTTAGTTGTAGCGCCGTATCAGTAGCGCGGTTACCCGCGCTACTGATAGGCCAAAAACCAGCACTACTGCTAGGCTTTTCCCTAGTAGTGTTAGGCCAGCAAGCACACCCAAAATCCGAAGAGAGGAATAGTTGGGCTGAACGTGAAATAGGCGGAACAAGGGCGTGTCCTTGTTGAGAACCAGAGTGGGCATATGGTTGATGAGGTAACATGCCGTAATAAAAGCCTCATCCCAAAACCGGAGTGGGGGAGACGAGTGAGCAAGTAAGGCAAGGCCGGTCTCGACCAAATGACGGTGTTTACGCTTGGCAACACCGTTCTGCTGAGATGTATGTGGACAGAACACACGACGAGAGATGCCCATGGGTTGGAAGTAGCGATGGAGTTTGTGGTATTCACCACCCCAGTCAGACTGAACGGCCTTGATTTTACAATCCAAAAGGCATTCGACATGAGCCAGAAAATTATAGAAGACTTGCTCAACATCAGACTTGTGTTTGAGCAAATAAATCCAAGTGAAACGCGTGTAGTCATCAACAAAACTAACACAATACTTGTAACCCCTCCCCCCTGAAGAAGCAATAGCGGGACCCCAAACATCGGAATGTATTAATTCAAGAGGTACAGTAGTGACATGATAAGACGTAGAATATGGTAGTTGATGACTCTTAGCATGATGACGCCATTGTGATGACGAAGCTCGGACACTGGATGATGCATGTCGAGATGATGAGGATGATGCACGAGCAAAGGGAATCAGGTAGACCCCCCTGACTTCTACCTTCAAAAATGACACGCCTAGTTGCTTTGTCCTTAACAAAGAAAACACGAGGTGAAATTCAACAAACACGTCATTATCACAAACAAGGCGATAGGCAGAAAGAAGATGCTGGCTGATGTGTGGAACATGAAGGATGTTGTGCAGTTTTAAGGATGAACCAGGTAAGCGGGAATGACCAATGTGTGAAATAGACAAACCTGCACCATTGGCCACCTGAACCTGGTCCTTGCCATCATAGCGCTCGTGAACCTGGAGATGCTCAAGATCACTCGTTAGGTGATCCGTAGACCCGGTATCCAGCACCCAAGGGTAGTCGATGGTGTTGGTGGAGGCCGAGTTGGCGGAGCGAGTGTTGTGGTCTTGGTCATAGCACTTGCGGCACTCATCAGCCTCATGACCCCCGTTCTTGCAGATTTGACACCTGGGGCGCCAACGATTACTGCAAGGGCCACCACCGCCGTTGTTGTCGCCGTTGCCCCCGCCACCTCGCCGACCATTGCCGACGTAGCCAGGGTTGCGGTTGCGGCCGCCGTTGGGGCCGCCATTGCCGCCTTGGTGTCCTTGCCTCGACTGGCCGTTTCCCTCAGCCGGGTGACCCCCACCATGCGAGGGGTAGGGCTCCAAGTAGGGTGCGCGTCCGCCATTGCCGTAGGAGCCGAGCGGGTAACGGCATTAGCAGAGGGAGACCACCCCTCCTCCGCACTCTGCTGAGCCTGCAGTGCTTCGAACGACAAAACGAGCAAGTAGAAACTGGAGTAGGGCATAGGTGCATTACTCACACCCAGGGAGGCAATGATGGAGTTGTAGGCGGAGCCGAGTCCTGTGAGGATGTGATCGATGAGCTCATCATCGCGGGTCGGGGAGCCGGCGGCTGCCATGGTGTCGGCAAGGGCCTTCATCTTGTGCATGTACTCAGCCGCGGACATCTCCTCCTTCCTCAACGTCTGGAGTTGACGTCGAATATGACGAACGTTAGCGCGGCTCTGCGCGCCGAACATGGCACCGATGGCCATCCAGACCGCCTGCACCGTCTTGCAGCTAATGAGTTGGCAGGCGATATCCTCATCTATGGAGGTAAGGAGAAGGCCCTTGACCTTCTGATCCTGAGTCCACTACTGGTGGTATGCGGGGTTGGCGGCGGTTGTCGCGGCATCACCAGTGCCCACGGTGATGATTTTTTCCGGTGCCACCGTGGTGCCATCAAGGTAGCCACGGAGGTTGGCACCGGCGAGGACGGTGCCGGCGATGCCTCCCCACAACATGAAGTTGTGGCGGCCGAGACGGACGGAGATCGCCGGAACGGCGAGTGCGGCAGAAACCGAGGCGGCCGCGGGCGAGGTGATGGCGCCGACGGAGTTGGAGAGCGATCGGGCAGCGCAAGACATCGCGGCGGCGCGGAGGAGTGCGGCGCGCGGCGGCGGAGAGGTGATCTCGCGGCGGCAGCGCAGAACGAAGCGGCGCGCGGCGGCGGCGGCGGATGGATCGGGGCGGCGGCGAAGGGTGGCGCGCAGCGGCCCGAGAGGCTGACTGATACCAAGTTAAAGCGAATAGGTTTAGGGTGTTGCGTGGGTGATACATCCACCTCACGTTTCACTATATATAGATTATCAGACTACATATATATACACGTACAAATACAATATATGCAAACTAGACCCTATTTTACAGCATCCATGCATGGACTATCAAAAACCCATTATACACAGGAAAGTGTACCGTTTGAACTTGATTTATATGCATTGCATGGTAGTACTGATGCTACTCATGTCGTTCTAAAGGTACCTCCTGTAACAATGAATAAAATAAGGACCGCTACCATATATGTTGGCCATTGCTTTTAGCACATCGATAGTGGAAAATCTGCCATATCCTTTTTATTCTATACTCGAGGTTGTTGCCCACCTGTGCCGGCATCCTGACACATACATCCTTCGACAAACAATTAAAAAAATTGACCTGTAAATGATGCAATCACGCAATAACTTGAAAGTATATTTAGATGGAGAAAACTATTCTTTATTATATGATGGCATATACAGTTTCTAGGTAGAATGTTCCTACAAACAGTTGTCTGATCTTTTTTTGACGGTGATAACAATAGCAGAATGTGTAGCCATCGCTAGTGCTTTTTATGACGGCATGGCTAATAGAAGAGGGGGACCCAGATGGGCTCTTTCACCTTTTGTATTGAAAATTGACTTGAGATCCTTCTCAATTACAACGCTAGCAAATCTATTATCTATCTATTATATATACTTAAAACGATAGAAAACGAACTGTGCTGATTTGACACTTTAAAAGCTAAGATGTATCGACGGTCGAGATTAGGCAAATACTACAAGTAAAAAAAAACTAAAACAGATTGATTTCGGTAGCAATTGAGAAGAAAACGCATAGGAATGTAAAAGATGGAAAACCGGATATATACAACAATGGGACAGGAGAACGGACGACACACGCAGCTAAGAGCAACTCTAGTAGACCCCGCAAAAAACGCAAACCCGCCAAATTCTGGTGAGTATGCGGGCTCGGCCCATTTTTCCGGTCAGAACAGAGCCCGCATACTCGCCCGGCCCGCAAAATTTTTTGCCGTGGCCCGCAAACCGCACGCCCCGACCGCTATAACTGCGGTTCCGTGACTCGTTTGCGGGTCCAAACCCTATCCCTCGCCGCCGCCGAGCCACGCGATTCCCTTCCCCCTGTCCACATTTCTCGCCGCCGGCGATCACCTGCCCCGCCTCCAGCCACCATGTGGGGCCGAATGTAGAGCTCCGGACGCGGCTCCAGCAGCAGATCCGGCGGCGGAAGGGACCCGGAGCGCGAGCGGCGCGTCCGGTCCGACGGCGCGCGGAAGCGCGGGGCCCGGAGGTGGACCAACCGCGGCCTGTCGCCGTCGCCGACCTTCCAGCGGAGCGAGACAGCGGAGTACGACCATTGGCGCGCGTCCTTCTCATCCGCAAGTCCTCGTACGCCGGGAGCTCCTCCTCCTCAGGCGCGGGCCTTCTCCCCGTGAAGAGGGAGTGGTCGGAGGACGAGGAGGAGCCGGACGCGTTCGCCTTCGTCCCCGTGAAGGAGGAGCCCGAGGAGCCCGCTCCGCTCGGCCGTCGCGGAGTCATCGGGCCGGAAGACTACGTCGCCGACTTCGACGCTGTTGCGGCCGCCATCGCCGAGCGGAGTGTGCGCGAGGAGGCGGAGCGCCAGTGCCACGCCGAGGAGCTCGAAGCCCTCCAGTGGCGGGAGGCGGTCGCCGCCAACCTCGCCGCCAAGGAGAAGGCCGAGGAGTGGCGCCACATCCGCGCGGAGCAGGCGGCTGTGTACGTCCACCTGTGCAGCTTCAGCGAGGAGGGTTGAGCGTCCGGCTCCTCCACGGCGTCGCCCATTTTGCCGCGACCTCGCCGCCGTCAGATCCAACCTCTCTAATACTAGTTTAACTTAATATGTAGTATAACTATACTTGTAGTTTGTTGATCATGTGATGAACTATGTAGTGTGTGATGAACTATGTTTGTACAATTTCTTCTGTGAAAGTGTTTTTTTTTAATTATGCAGGTTTAGATACGGGTTCTGTTCAGCCGCACTAGTTTTCGACCCGCAAACGTGATCTTCATGGAACCACAAACGCATTTTGCGGGTCAAAATTTTGCGGAGTCTGCTAGAGCTGCTGTAAAGAAAGTGATCAGGAAACACACACGGACTCTTTACTCTTTCCTTGCAAAAGCAAAACAGGGCACGAACTCTTCTATGAAAAAAAAATTACACGGTCTCACCAAACACAAAAAGCGGTGCACCGCTGGGTTGCAAGGACCATGGCGGCACTGCGACCAGGTTATTGATACATGAACTGATTTTTTTTCTTGCAATTAATACACGTACTGATTAGACTTGCTATATTCTAAATAAATGCATGATCGATTAGCATGGCCATTGCACACACGTGGCAGTAGACCTTCAGCTTGCAATCTAAATTGTGATTAAATTTGTTTTGTTTTGTAAAATCTCTCTACGATGCTGATGAATAAATATATTGTTTAACTGAAGTGTATATTGAGAATTCTCATTTGGTAGACAAAGCAAAAAAAAATCTGCGCATACATGAAATTTTGCACAAGACTTATTAGGAAATATAATTTTGTTTTTTATCCACTGTATAAACAGAATATCTCTATTTATATTCACAATTTAAAAAATTTCACAAAATGCAATTTAAATTATCTGTTCAAAATCCCCGAGAAAGACGCAGCCTACATGCAGACCAAGATGTTCATTCAGTGTTGTTTAATTACACATTAATAGTCAACTGTAGAAGTTAGACACGATCTCAAGAGAACTACCACGTGGCATATGTGCTGAGAAATCAAAATTTGATAAACAATAAAAGTTCGTAAGAATAAGCCGCATGAAAGAAATGTGTTCCATTTGAAATAACGACTATCAAGGCCTATTTTAAGCTTTCTAAAATCAATAAGAAATTTTTATAATGCAATGACAATATTTGTGTACAATTAATCTATATTTAGATTTAAATCTTATCGATAAACATTTAAAAACAAGGTAAGGGTCGATAGAATGGGATGAAAAGGTGTGAAAGAGAAGGAAAACTAGACCTTATGTTAAAAGACTATAGTTTTGCATTGTGAGACCCATACCAATTTGCGTTTTAGGGACCAAATCCACCTACAATGTCATCTGTACATTCGTTTACCGTCTTTTAGTAGTTGAAGATACCGGTCGTCACTCCAACAACAAAACTCAAAAATAGTGAAACTTTTTTTGAGACGTAAATACGGAAACTTTTTAACCATCTATATGAGGGAATTCATAAATAAATTGGATTTTAAATTTACAGAAATCACAGGATTATTTACGAAAGGACAAACATTGACCCTAAAATCAAGCACAACTAATGTAGCTACTAAAAGCTCATGCATATATGAAGTGCGAAAATATTAATTTTACACTCAATAAATGTGAAATATAATGTGACAAATATAAAAACATGAAATTATTCTAGCCGCACAAATGCGTGGGTCACCCTGCTAGTTTATTATATACACGAGCAGGAAGGAAAGTCACATATTGTTGCAACTTTCTCCCACAGCCGCACTCCTCATAAATATGTTTGCGTTCAACTATTTAGGAAAATGTTGTTGCTTTGACTAGGGAGATTACACACCTATTCCTCTATGGTTCACCATCTATATTTTAGCAAGGTTTGGAAATGTCATATGGGGGTATTTTGAGGGGGTGGGGGGCAATGCCCCCCCCCCCCCCCCCCCCCCCTCATTGCCAAGATACCATAGATAAGAAAAAAGGTAGACCATTGGGACAGTCCAAGTTATCATTTGAAAGTTGGTGCAAGAATTTATTGGGGAAGATGGATCATCCAAACCATTACGAGCAGAGGCAGGGGCAACTCTCGCAATGCTGACAATTGATTGCCCTGACACCTGTTGTGCTATACTCGAGAATGCAAATTACAAGCTTATAGGTGATCTCACCAGCAAGATTCGGTGTGGTCACTATCTATACCCAACAGCAAGTCTATCTCAAAGTCTCTGCAAAAACTCTAGCCAATTAATGTTGAGCTATCAAGGTTCAAACGATTGCCTGTCGTCTACCTTGACAGTGGTGAGTAATTTTTGTGTACATGTCTTGCCTCTTAGTTTTGTTATGTTTTTCCATTTTGGCATGTCATTCCGAATTTCTTATGATCGTTATTTCTTACAAATAATGATTTCCAATTTAATAGCCAGTATACCTCTGGATGGTTAGAACGAGAGCGATGAAGTGCTAGTTCTACTAATAAAGCGAGGTGTGTTTCTCTGATTTTTACATCTGTTCACCCCAGAAAAGATTATTTTTACTATCTGAGGTGGTACTATTTTTTGTGCATCCATCATCGAGAAAAGAAAAAACGGTTTGTCCGGAATTTCAAACATGGGCCACCGTGTCCAGCGAATCCAGGCCACTTAACTTCCTGCCTACGGACTTGGGAAACCCTTATTTGTTGCACAACACAGTAAATAGTCGAGTCTTCGCACATGCCTCCCAAAACTGGCCGGCCCGATTTGGTTTTTTCTGTTGTTTTTTTTATTTTCTTATTATTTTCCTTTCTCTTTTTCTTTTCTATTTGTTTTTCCTTTTGTCCCTTCCAAAATTATCTTTACTTTTCCCTTTTCTTCATAAGTTCAAATTTCCAAAAAATGTTCAGAATTTTCATTTTGTTAATTTTTTAAAAGATGTTCAGAATTCCAAATTGTGTTCTCATTTAAAAAAGATATTTTCAACATTAAAGTTTTGTTCTCATTCCAAACGCAATTCAGAATTCAAAAAATGTTCCACTTTTCGAAAAAATATTTGTGCTTTTCAAAAAATGCATTTTCAACAATATTCCAAATTCGAAATAAATTCATTTTTAGTGAAATATTCATAAATTCAAAATAATGTTCGCGTTTCAACAAAAAAAAACATTTTCTAAAATTGATTTGGTTCAAAAAATGTTCCTGTTTTCAATAATTATTCATAAATTCAAAAAAATCGTGCTTTTATAAAAGGTTCATGTTTTCAAAAAATATTGTTGTTTTAAATTTTGTTCTTGTTTTACCAAAAAAATGTACTGAATTTTAAAAACTATTTCCTAATTTCGAAAATTGTTAACGTTTGCAAGAATATTCGGCAATTCATAATCATAATAATTATTTGACAAGTTCAAAAAAATCAAAAAAATGATTCGAATCTAACATTGTACTATGTTCTTAATTATTCGCGCTGGCCGTTGGTTGGCGCGAGTTGCTAGCGACACTCGAACATGAAAAAGCAAAATTAATTGCTTTGTCGCCCAGGTTGTATTAGGCCTCAGCCGCACTCCCCTACGGGGCCTGCCCTGCATCCAACCCATCAATCCTCACCAAGGGAGACAAAAATAGTTTGTGGCTGTGTAAGGACTCAACTTTGCAACGCCCCATCCATTTCCTCACGAGGATGCCAACTGATCTTGATCGGCTTTATTACATAAAAACGGCTTGTTCTCCTATTAAATATACATAAAGATTTTGTTTCGTTAGTTTCAGATCTAGTTTTCAAAAAAAAAAAACTCATTTGTCCCCCGGCTGGGCCGAACTTGGCCTACCACATATTTCTTTTTCTGTCGGACGGACAGGCAGCAAAAATATGTCCCTAGGTTTCTTGGAAATAAGGATGTTGTTTGTAAATAAGGAAGTTATCTCGAGAATCATGAGCAGAATGAGGGACTCCATAATTTTTTGCCGGTGGTAGCTTGCACGTACCAATAAAAGAGAATATGGTGGTTGGCTATAATTGAAAGAAATTGTTAGCACATGCCAATAAAAAAGAATATGCTGGTTTGGCTCTAACTAAAAAAAACTATGGGCACGTGAGCTCTAAAATAAAGAACATAAATACTGATGAAGAAGGGACATTCATGTCTGGTTGCGCTGATTATGCTAATGAAATGGGATTTATGCGCTGCAAATTGTAATCCATCCGATTACGCCGTCGTAGGAGGGAGTGGTCGAAATCGCGCCCCGAAGGTTGTCGCACAGACACCAAATGTGGAGGCAGCTGCAACCCAAAGACGGAGGTAGGCCCGGGGAAAAAAGAGCGCGAGTTGGGTGGTTGCTGCCACATTGACCAACCCCACCACTCTCAAGATCTCACGGGCCAAACATGACCCAAGAGAAGACCGCAGCTCTTCGCTATGTCGCCCACCACTGTGGAGGCTATTTTTGATGGACACATAAATTATCTCTCTTGTTGCTTCTCATAAAAATATATGTCCCGTTGCAACGCATGGGCATACGTGCTAGTACCTATACGGACATACATTCACGCATATTATATATATTCTTAAAAAAATTATCCGAGGAGATACTACTTTTTTTCTGCTACAAAAACAAAAAAGATTTCGAGGGAGGCATCTAGGCTGAGCTGGGCCTCTTGTGCACATTGCCGAGGCACAAAAAATTATGTGAAAGTAAAAGGACGGAAATCCTATTTGGGCATTTCCTATTTGGCGCCACAGGCGCCAGTTAACGTGCATTTTGTTAACTGGCGCCTGTGGCGTCCATAAATGGGCCGGCCCATCTAGGTGCCGGTTCACGTTTTTTTTTTTGGAAAATTCTGTGAACTTTTTTGAATATTGATGAACTTTTTTGAAATTTAATGAACATTTGTCTTGAAAATGGATGAACTATTTTTGATTTATGAACTTTTTTTTCAGTTCCATGAAATTTTTCTGAAAGTAAATGAACTTTTTTTCAATTTCTAGGAACTTTTTCCAAATTTAATGAACTTTTGCTAAGTTGGATGAACTTTTTTTCAATTTGAATGAACTTTTTTCAAATTAATGAACTTTTTCAAAATTTATGAACATTTTCTTAAGATATGAATGTATTTTTACAAATGGATGAACTTTTTTTCTTTAAATCTGTAAACGTTTCTTCATTTCATATTTTTATTTTCGTAAAAAACAATTAAAAAAACTTGGGGCAGCAGGCTAGTGGGCCGGTCCATGCTAGCAGCGCTGCAGGCGCCGGATCGTTAACGGGCACCTGCAGCGCTGTATAGGAGCTCCCTCCTATTTGGCACTCTCTGCATCAAATGATCGACCAATCGCACATACGCGTGATCAATTGGGCCGGCCCAGCTCCGTTGTACCTATACTGGGCAGTTCGGTTCCCAGCCAGTTTTGAGAGCCTTCTAGAAAGTCCATGAACATGTTTTTTAATTTACTTATTTTCCTGTTTCAGTTTTTTCTTTTTCTTTTTTTGTCTATATGTTTCTATTTTATTTTATTTTATATTTATGTTTTATGTTATAAGTTTCTATTTTATTTTATGTTTTATGTTTTATATGTTTCTATTCTATTTTATTTTATTTTATGCTTGTCAATCACAAATATTATTTTAAATTCAATAAAATTCCTGTTTTTAAAAACTATTTACACATTCCAAAAATTGTTCGTGTTTTCAGTTTTTTTTCAGAATATCAAAAATCGTATGTTTGAATACCTTATTCACAAATTCAAAAGCTTTCACATTTAGAGAATGTTATCAATAATTTAAAAAATGTTCCTGTTTACAAAAAAAATCATATATTTTAAAATATTTCAGCTTTTGATTTTTTTTTTACAAAATTTAAAAAATGTTCTCGTTTTCCTGAAATTTGTTTGTTTTTAAAAAGAAATCATATAATCAGAAAATGTTTCTATTGTGAAATTTTATTCACATATCCAATAATTTCTCACGATTTTAATGAAAAATCATAGTTTGGAAAAACTTTCGCCTTTTCAATATGGTTCACAATTTCTAAAATTATTCCCATTTTTCAAAAATTGTTCACATATTCAGAAAATTTTCAAATTTCTAAAAAAACGAAAATGTTCAATTTCTTCTATAAAATATTAACTTCTCCCAAAAAAGTCCCGTTTGAATTTTCAGTAAATGTATGATTGAATACTTCTGATAGTTATTAAAACCCTGCGCTACATATTAATCTGCAAATCTGTTTAGCTCTGCTGGTTAGCTCACTTGTTTTATGTGTGCCTGTGGGCGAACCCAAGAGAGCGCATGATTTTTTTTCAAAATTTGCACTGTGTGTTTTCGCTGTTGGGCCAGCCCAATTCGCTGTCTCTGTGTGCATCATGCGGCTACTTTGTGTGCGAAATTGCACTTGATCCTTCGATTAAATAATACCACCTCGCCCTTTTCCAACCCCTAAAAAAACTCGCCCTTTTCCGGCCAACCCCACCAATTTATATACGTCTTCTGTTACTTGGGTACCATCAACTCAAGAAGCTGACTTGGAATGCAATGAACACAGGCTAACGAAGGAAAAGCATGTGCAAATAAGGACACATAAGTGTGGGCGCGCCCGCGGGCGTTTGAGGGGTCGGATTTGCCAAGTCCGGCCGTAGATGCTCTTAGATAGATATAGAGCGATCCATAGCCGGTGGTTTGCACTTTAACACCCCGATCCACCAAATGCATAGCTTTTCCCTTTGTGTTGGTGTCCATCTGTCATTGGCCCCAAGTAGACGAATTGGACTACAAATTAATAGGGCCCGAGGTGAGCACACACCACAACCAACTACACAAGCAAAAATATATCCATACACTAAACTAAAGAGTTCAACCGCTAGCCAATCATGTCATGCACAAAGATGTGCATTGCTACCATCATGGCACCGGCGATGTTGTTGGCGCTTCAAGGAACTGTTGACATCGGCCAAGTGGCGGAGCTAGCGGTTACGCACAGTGGGTTGTTGCCCCACCAGAATGTTGAGATTTTTTTTACTATGTACTAATTAGCAATTTGGCGCAAAAGGAATGTCCAAGGCCTACCGGCTCAGTCGAGTAGGTCTCTTCCTCCCAGTCTGTGCCGCGTGAGAATCGGAAAAGAGAGCGAGCGGCCCACGCGCGGTTGTGCCACTGTGCTGCCACGCTGCCTCTCCCCTCCAGCGACTAGTTCTGGCCCTCCCACACCATCGGTACAAAGCTAGAATAACTTATTCACGTATATGCTTGAGGTTTCTTTTGAGCCAAGGATTGACATTTCATGGACATGACGAGAGTGAACAATCTAGAAATAGGGGAAACTTTCTTGAACTTCTAAAATGGCTTTGAGAAAATGATGAAGAAGTTAATAATGTTGTTTTGAACAATTCTCTAATCCAACAATACAAAATTATTGAATGTTGTGCGATGCAAACTACAAAACAAATTATTGAAGATCTTGGTAATGACCACTGCAATCCTAGCTGATGAGTCTAGTGACGTATCTCACAGAGAGCAACTTGCTTTTTGCATATGTTATGTTGATAAAGTTGGAAAGAGATGTGAGAGGTTCCTTGGAGTTGTTCATGTTGCCAACACAACTTTATTGTCACTTATGGCTGCAATTGAATCTTTGATAATCGTTCATCATTTGACTCTTACTCAAATCCGTGGACAAGGATATGACAGGGCTAGCAAAGATGAATAGGGAGATTAAAGGGTTGAAAACATTGATCATGAAAGATTAGGCCCCAACTTATTACATTTAATGTTTTGCACATGAACTTTGGTTGGTTCTTGTCGCTATGGCAAACACAAATGAACCGCGTGGGTATTTTTTAATCATGTTTCTTACTTTCTCCATATTATTGGAGTTTCTTGTCAGCAACATGACATGCTTCGAGATGTTAGAGCTCAAAAGTTTTGGGAAGCACTTGAAATGGGTGAAATTGAAAGTTGAAGTTCATTAAATCAAGATATGGGATCAGCTAGACTCGGTGATACTCGATGGGGTTCTCATATTAGGACCATTTTGTGCTTTATTAGCATGTATACCACAATCCTTGAAGTACTCGATACTATTGAGAAAGATCCTTCACAAAAAAGTGAGTGGGCAATAATACATGGATGGCTTTTGCCTTGGAGTCATTTGACTTTGTTTTCATTCTTCACTTGATGCTTGTTATTCTTGGCTACACAATTGAGTTGTCTCAATCACATCAAAAGTGAGATCAAGATATTATTAATGCAATATGACTTGTTAGGTTAGCAAAGAGTAGAATGCGACACATGCGTCTCATGGATGGGAAGAATTTCTTGCAAAGGTGACATTGCTTTGCAATGAACATGGCATTCAAGTTCCTCCATCAGAGGATATGTGCCTCATGGAAGATCATGTTGATATATTATGAAGTACAAACAAATGATGATAGTTATAGAAGAGAAGTATGTCTTGGTATCATTGATCAAATCATTCAAAAGCTTCACAATAGGTTTGATGAAGGTAATATGGAGTTGCATATTTGCATGTGTGCTTTGAATCCCATCAATTCATTTACTTAAGATGCACTCAAGGTAATGAAACTTATTCAATTCTACCCCAAGGACATATTAAGCATCGATTTGGTAAAGCTTGAATTCCAACTTGCTACTTTTATTGATGATATGAGACAAGATTGTAGGTTCAAATCCATGTGTAGTATTGGCGATCTCTCTATTATGTTTGATTGAAGAAAAAAAACATGTTCTCTATAATTTGGTCCACTTGCTTATGAAATTGGTATTGATCTTACCGGTGGTCACCACAAGTGTTAAAAGAGTCTTTTTGGCAATGAATTTAGTGAAAAACAAGTTGAGAAATAGTATGGGTGATGATCTTGTGAACTATTGCTTACTGGCACTCATTGAGTGATATGTGTTGAGGATGACATAGTTGAAGCTTTCATGGCAAAGGAACATTGTAGAGTTACTTAGTGTTGCATTTTCTATGTTGTAAATTTGAAATATTTTGTGAACTATAATGTTGTGTGATTTGATTCAGCTATTTGTGTTTTTCCCCCAAATATTGTATGACACTTGGACTAGGTAGAATTTTTTTTATGTGTGGACACTCTCGGCTTATTTCCGGGCTCCACCACCAATTTCGATTCTTATACTCCCTCCGTCCCAAAATAAGTGTCTCAACCTTAATACTACTTTGCACTAAAGTTAGTACAAAGTTGAGACACTTATTTTGGGACGGAGGGAGTATATCCTTAGTTGGGAAGAACAACGGCCGCCTCTTCCCCATCACCCGGTGGGACGGTTGTGAAGATGACTATTCAACCAAATGCATTTTTTGGGCATGCACACACTCGCAACTTTGCGAGCCTCCTGGCACGTACATTCTTCTACAAACGATTATATATAAAAGTAGAGGTATAAATGATGCAACCACTTCCTCATCTGAAGACATATTTAAATGGAGAAAATTATTCTTCATCATCTGATGTCATATGCAGTCTCTAGGTAGAGCACTCGTACATTCTCCTACAAACATTTGTTAATGATAACAACTACTACATAATATGTAGCCATAATTGGTGTTTTTATTATTATATGATGGCATGGCGTCTTTATAAGTGTTGTTTGAGATAACAAAAGAGAGACATTTCTACGAAGGTGAAGATAGCGAGCTAGCACATATCTTGATGCAAATTAGACGGCCCACATAGGCAGGGCTTGCATGGGAGCTCAGAAAATCTACTATTTATTCCACTTGTACAAAACTACCCAAACAAGATTACAAATAAGATATGTCAGGGCAGCTCATATAACAGTTGGAGCAAAGTTCCAATTTCAGTGCACATCAGAATCACAACACTGTATTTGCCGCTCCAAGCATTGACCAATCATATCCCACTGAGTGTAATCACAATTGTGCGAGGAGTAGCGTAATCACGGTGTTCACAGAGCCATATACCCTGGAAATAATAATAAAAGAATGATCAAGATTAGGTATTAAATATAATGTCAAGGTTGGACCCTGAGTAATATCAGGTGTTACCCAAACTTCCCACATGAGAGGCAGGTGTTGGAAATAGAATTGGATCAGATACCTGATTTGGTAAAATAAAATCATGGCAAATGTCACTCGGATATGGGTATAGGTGTCATAGTACGACTTGGGTTCAGGTATTCGACTCGACAACAAAATTAAGAACGCAGATGCCTGAATAACATTTGGTTTCTGCTAATATTGATAGTATGTCTTGGCTCGTTGACACCCAAAAGAAAACATGCTGCAGTACTTAAGAGTGAACTTCAAACTTATATATGGCATAGATGGGATATTGGGTCTTATGCACTAAATATACCCAGGTGTTGGTAACAAAATTGGATTCAGGTACCTGATTGGCAAAATTAAAACCATGACAAAAGTTACCCGGATATGGAATAGGTGACGTAGTACAAGTCGGGTTCAGGTGTTCGACTCAGACGATAAAATTTAGAATGCAGATGCCTGAATAACATTTGGTTGCTACTAATACTGACATTATGTCTTGGGTGGTTGACACCCAAATAAAACATGTTGCACAGACTTAAGAGTCAAGCTTAAACTCATATATGGCATAGATGGATACTGCTCTTATGCACTGAATAGACCACTTCCTATAGTTCTGTAACTTCTGTTACAAGTATATCATTTATCTAAAAATCAAATATCCTACTGTATGTTCAGTTGAGCCTATCAAGAAAATAGAACCTAAATACTGAGAGTAGATGCATAAGATGATTATACTACAGTATTAGTAATCGTGTAGCAAAAGATGGCCCCTTTTTGTGAGTAAAATGTCTTTACGTACCTGCCAAGTTCCCATGTTGAGACGCCCGTCAGTGATAGGAATTCTGAAGACAAAGGAAAAATGTCACTAATTTGTTTTGGACGAAGTCACTCATATTTTGTAAAAGAGAAACATTAGGGAGGGAGGGCATACGTCAAGGCACAGCCAAACATTGATGATTTGATATGTGCTGGCATGTCATCAGATCCTGCAATCAGAATCTGAGTATTAGTGGGTGATTTAATCATGTAAATTATGGTTCCTGCTTGTCAAGTTAAGAAACAGCTCAGGTAGTCTTGTGATTCATTTGCAAGATCTGAATAATTTTGAAAATACAGAATGGAAAGTAAAGACTAGACTTCAGTCTTAGAGAACTAATGGAGCATTGCTGAAGGTGCAGCAATATACATGACGATATAATTTAAATAAGAACACTGTAACAAGGAAGATCAACGGCCAGCCATATCAGGGTTCAGACCCTAACCTTCAATGGTGTGCCTCCATGGAGCAGATGGACCCTAATTACAATCAGACAGAGATCAGGAGACCAATCTAATGAGATATCCTTGAACAGAAACAAAAAAGAAGAAGGAAATATCACATCATTCACCTCTGGGACAATTCGACTAAGGAATGTTTCAGTGTCAGTTTGGACATCGGGGTCGTAGTTCTCATTAAGAGTGAGTGAAGCGCTCGTGTGGTGCACTGCAGAGCATATATAAACCTTTCACTATTTTGAAAAACAATGGAAACTGCATTCTGATAACATACCATCATCAGATACTCTCACTTCACTCAAAAACTAAACCAATGGCACCATAAGTTCTACGGATACATTCTAACATCAGGAATTTCAAGTTCTGCTGTCGATTAACTGTACATTTTGTGCACTCGGCTTTTTTACATTCCTGCAGTTCAGAAACCACTTGAAACCTTCAATATCTAGCTTCTAAATTCTAATTTCACCTACGCACAGCCAAGAACCCTTACAGCGGAGCAAATTGCTCCATACAGTCGCAAATTGCTCCATGTGTCACCACTCCCTAACATGTGGTCTGAGGTCCACTTGGAGCAATTCTTATAGTTCCGAGATAATTTACTCACCCTTAAATGTTTTGAAATCTGCTTGGTAAAGTTAGCTTCCAATGCAAAACAACATTTAACCAAAGCCACCGGCTCTGACACTGAGCAGCGCCATAAAACTTGCTGATAATTTTAAGAAACGACACAAAATTGTGCCTCCCTGATGTCTACAGCAACAACAGAAAAGGAACATAAAACTGCATCGCGTACAGAAGAGATGCGCCAGGCCGCACTTGAACTGGGAGAGGTCGCTCCTGATCGCGTGCATGATCTGCGAAACAGCCAAAAAGCAATCACCATCACCAGTTTACTGCGCATACCAAAGATACAGAGGCATGGCAGTGGCAAAGCTGTAGGAAACAGAGGGGAGGGCGGCCGCACCTTGTGGGTGATGATGTGGCAGCCGCGGCGCTGCGGCGGGATGACGACCGTCCTCTGGGCCCAGCGGGGGGCGGCCACGGATCCGGGGGCGGCTGCGGGCGCCGCGGAGGAGGCGGAGGCGGCGGCGAGCTCGCACCGGACGGCGGCGCGGCGCGGCCGGGCGGAGGAGCCGGCGCCGGCGGGTGGGCCGAGGGGGAGGAGGATGGGCGGCGCGAGCGCCGGGGCGGTCGCTGCCGCGTGCATGATCGGACTTGGCGGCGGCGGCGGCCGGGGAATCGGGAGGTGAGGAGTGGCGCGAGAGAGCGTGTGGCGGCCTGCAGCGCAGCGGTTGTTTTTCTTTTCTTTTCTTGTCCCCTTGCTTCGTGTGGGTCTGGATTTTATTGCTGGGTGAATTTGTTCCTATTTCTTTCATGAAAAGCATCCACTGTAAAATCTATTTTGCCCACTCTAAAAAAATCTACTTGCTCTGTAAAAAAAATGTAAGAGCATTTAGATCACTAAAATGGTGAGTAAACGCTCTTACATTTCACGGAGGGAGTATTTTGCAATGTCGAGTGGAAAAAGATATTTGCAGTGGTGGTGCGCGAATGCGCCGTATTTTTGTATCATGATGTATTTTCATCAATCGTTAGCTCATTTCTTTTGCTGAGTAAATCAGCCAGCCTATTTTTCAATGTCAAATGGATTTTATTTTCTTTTCTGTTATAACATGTCATATTAGGGACGGATGGAGTATAATATGTGCCTATGTCTAGAAAACTTCTCTGAGAACCAAAAAATACCTTGAATATAAAAGCCATATGGCAAAAACTAAAAGGAGCAGCAAGAAGCATCACTTTAGATGGTGCCTAATTCCTCATGGTGGCACAACTCCACTACCACCTCACCGAGATAATACACCGATCCAATTCTAATCATGGGCACATCGAAAATCATGCTCACAAACAAAATTATGGTTAAAATGGCTAGGATTAGGATATCTCTAACCGAACTCACAAAAGATTTCCTTTCAATTTTCTCTGCAAACCTTAACTCCTCAAACATGAGGAGTTCAAAATGTATGAAGCTAGCCGAACTCTCAAATTTAACTTCTCAAATCCAGATTATGCACAAAACCTCATTCAAAACTCAAATTTAAAAGTATACTAAGATCACATGGTGCATAATTATATAGTATTCATAACACAACATCACGGTTCATGATTACAGTAGACAACACTTACTTTAGAGCTAAATTAAAGTTAAAACGAGCTACATTTACACTAAAACGAGCACCAATCGGAGTTATAGCTGAGTTTTATCGTTGCCGACCTGCCAGAGCCTGATGCATCGCTATTGTGGGCGTCCCTGGGCATCTTCGACACTCACTTGTTGTCCGTGTTAAGATTCACAACAATCGGTGGCAGTAGTGATGCCCGACGCTTGGCAGCAAACCGCGCTTCGTTAGGGCGGTCCTCCACCACCGCCTGCGGGTCAGTAAGGAGGGCGTCAACAAGCACGAGGTGAGCTGCAGCTTGGTGCTCCTCCTCCTCCCAAGGTTGGAGGGGCACCAGGACATCGTGTTGTGCACCTTTGTGCTAGTGTGGGATTGCTTCCCCTCACCTTCCTCCTCTTCCCCTTCATCCTTCTCCTTCAGCGGTTTGACGCTGGAGTGGGGCTGTTCCTCCTCCGCCTCCTCCATTGCTTTGTCGGCGTCCCTCACGACGACCATCGGGAGGTGTTGGCACGAGTAGGCATAAAGATGGGTGGGGAGCAGCCTCACCATGGCGAAAACAGTCGACGACAGCGACGAATCGAGCGGTGGTGGTGATTCGAGCGACGCCAGTGGCGAATCAAGCGGCGGCACTTTTGGGTGACGGTGATTTCAGTCCGGATTCTGACAACCTTTGGGGAAAATGGGTGGCAATGAGGAAGACCTAGGGTTTGGGTGAGGCGCTGGTAAGAATTTATAGCGACAGGATGTCAATTAGTCGTCGCGGCGGCGGTTCTGTCGTTTTATGCAACAAGAAGAGCTAGCTACGGATTTGAGGAGAAGTGACGTTGCTCTCTCAAATTTGATCCAAAAAAGAACCTTTTGAGACTTAACTCCTCAACTTTTTGAGAAGTTATAGGTTGGAGGCTTCACTTATGTTTGACTAAATCCTCAAAATAATGCCAATTTGGGGAGTTAAAAGGAATTTGAGAGTTTGGTTAGAGATACTCTTAGAGAGCTTAGTTAAATGGCATTTCGTGGCATGTGATGGAATGGGTCATTATTACAAAGTTGGGTGTAAATTATTAAGATCTTTCCATATAAATTGGGTATACTTTGACGCCTGATGGAAGCCCTCTACCGAAAAAGGCTTTTGATGGAAGCCCTCTACGGCCTTGTTCGGTTAAACTTCTCTCAAAAAGGATTTGAGGAGATTGAGGGGACGTACAACTTTTATCCCTCTTACTACTATTCAAAATGGAAAGAGTTAGTACTGAAAACAAGACAAATCACCTCCACCGGCAACATCACAGACAACTTCCATTCCACAAAACACACACCACACGGCTCTTTCACGACGCATCCATAAGCTCCATGACCTTCTTCACGCTCGGTCGATCCATCATGCCATCAACCCACGCCTTCACACGCGGATACGCATCGAGCACGGACGCGCAGGGGCTGGCCAGCAGGTAGTGAGCCATGGGGCAATGGCTGAGGTCCGCCAGGCTGATGAAATCTCCGGCCAGGTACCTGGACCTGGACAGACGTTCCTCGTAGACTCTGAGGGCCACCTTAAGCTTCACAAGGTTCTCGTCGACGACCCTCTGGTCGGGCGTCCCGCCCATGAACATGGGCACGACGAAGCACTGGAAGGTGATCGCCGACATGGCCTTGTCGAAGTTGTGGGACTCTGCTTCGAGCCACGCGTCGACGGTCGCCGACTCAGCGAGGCTGCTCTCCCTTAGAAGATCGGATGCGCCTTTGCGGAGCACGTACCTCGAAATCACGCGCGACTCTGGGATGACAACATATATATACGAAACATAAATCTGAATAGTGTTGTACAGACGGAGCAATTTGTTCAGTCTATAGCTGCACAACCTATAATCATAGCTTACAACTCATAAACATACTTATAAACAACAACATATTTAATAAACAACATCTCGGAAACAACAAAAACACATCAAAGCAACACTACACAGTCATAAACAGCAACACATGGTCATACATTTTGAGTTCAAAAATTTATTACAAAGTGTAGGTTGTAGAGATAATTTTGAGTTCACATAAATTTTATATGGGTACATGGGCACGTGGGTATGGGTTATATAACTAGTAGATACCCCACGTGTCGTGGATTTGTCACGGCAGATGTCCTAGTGAAAGGACTTAGTCGCGAGGCCAGCGCATCTATGTGGTAGCTTGAGAGGGGTTGAGCGGAATCGAGAGACGCAACACAAGACAGGGATTTAGACAGCTTCGGGCCCCGGGAAACATCATCCGGTAAAAACCCTACATGCTGTTTGAGGCTAGATCTCATTATGATCACGAGGGAGTCGCCGTAAACCGGCTCTCCTCTTTGTGTCTAGCCCTAAGATTGTTTCTCTTGCTTGTAGCCTGTAACTTCTAACTTCTAACTTGTCCCCCTTTGGAGAGCCCTGCCCCTCCTTATATATGTTGAAGGGGCGGGTTACATGTGGAGTCCTATTAGGATTAGGACTAGTCTATCTCTAATACAAACCGGATACAAGTCCTGGTCTTAACTCCTTGTAAGGTAAATATTCCTCATGTCTTTCCTCTTAAACCGGCCCACAATAGTTGAATCGGCCTTCATGAACCGCCAGACAGGCCACCGGGTCTTGTTGCTCCTCTGGCCCGCCAGCCGGATTACCAATGAGCTGTAAACCGTCTGGTCTGTGCAGGTCGCCGGTGAATTGCCAAGTCCGGCCGGTTTATCCTTCCGGCCGGTTTACGCCGCGGGGCATATCCCCGACATTAGCCCCCAAGTTTAGCTTGGATTTATCCATGGTAAACTTATGCTGCAAAATAAACACCAGAACAATTCTGACAGGTTGTGCTCCGGGTTAAGAATTCGTGTGGACCGACACTGACCATCCTTAAGTCCTTGTTATTTCCTCCTTCTAGAAAATCCAGGTCAATAACCAGCTTCATACTCAAATTGCTGTCGTTGGTTTCTCATAGAAAAACATTGTGAAGAATAATCCACTTGAATCGGCTTCCAAAGCGCCGGTTTAAGAAATATTGGTCTTGAAATACTCATCTGATATTCAGCCGGCTTGAAGATGCAGAACTTGCCGGTTTATCATTGCCAAGAATTGTCGGGTTATAAAACTGATAATTCCAGGTCATGATTGTTGCAGACACCGGTTCATGATTGTTGCCAACACCGGTTTATGATTATTGATGACACCGGGTTGCAGCCACAGGGTCATAATGATTGGTGACATCGGGTCAATCTAGTTTGCTCAAACAGAGAATTTGAAAATATTTCCTGGATAATAATATAATACCTGTAGCCCCCAAGTCTTGAGTAGAACAAAGTGATGGCTTAAGACTTGCTTCAATATAAATACTGTCACTATCGAAGAAATCCATGTTGTTCATCCCAGTCACTAGCAAAAACTGAATACTCCATATTATGTAGCCCCCAAGTGCCGGGTTGTCCTGCTTGCAGCAACCTGGGACTTGTAATTGTCTTATACTCATAAAAACTTCAACCAGTGTAGCCCCCAAGGGCCGGGTCATTATGCAATAATGAGCAGGGACTTTGTAAATATAATCATGTAAACTTTGAACAGCAATGGTGTAGCCCCCAAGGGCCGGCTCAATAAGATAATATTGAGCTGGGATTTGACATATGCTTCAATAAAAATAACATCATATGATGTAACCCCCATCATGGGACTTGAATCCACGTCCACAAGGTTAAGAGCCTTGTGCTTTACCAACTGAGCAATGTACCCTTCAATATAATGGATAAAAAGCTTTGTACCTTGAATTGTTGACAGGAGCAATTGGCAGCCCCCAAGTATCATGGTGCATGCTTGCAGCGACATGAGACTTGCATATAACCTCAATTTGAATAATGTAGCCCCCAAGTGCCGGGTTGTAAGCCTGCAGCAACTCGGGACTATTCCTTCCATTGCAGAATAAATCATATTCATTGATAAAATAATATCCATTGCGCTAAAGCGACTTTGAAAACCTCAATCATAATATTAATAACCATAATAAAAATCCAGCCATGTTGGCTATTCAAGATAATATAATCCGGTATGAAAACCTTATTCAGTATCATAATGAAAATTCAGCCAAGTTTGGCTATTTGAATAATATAACCCAATGACTTTTAAGCGCATGATTCCAATGGCGCAATCCAAATATATACTGGCGATGTATAGTCCAAAAGCCGGGCCGGTTTAATAAACACCAGATAATTTTCCATCATATACTGGCAACTTATCATCTTAAAGCCAAGCCGGTTTAATAAACACCGGATAATTTATAATCATGCTTTATTCAATCTGTCTCTGCATACAACAAGTTTAAAGTGTCCTGTGACATTGAATCATATCATTGGTTTACCAACTTTTTTGTAGTAAGGGTGATAACTCCAATCTTGAGTAATGATAACTCTTTTCACACTGTGCCGGTTTATGATAAAACCGTATCGGGTTTATGATAAACACCGGATTAACCATATATAATACTGGTGACTTGTAGTCAAACCAGACCGGGCTGATAGTCTCCAGATTATAACTTGATTGTGTACTCACAACTTGTAATTGAAAGCCGAGCCGGGTTGATAAACACCGGTTTACTCCATAATAAGATGGTAACATAAAATCAAAAAAAATCAAACCGGGCAAATAGTCTCCGGATTAAAGATTGACCGTGTTCCGTCAATTGACAGTTGAACCGGTCTGCGAATTTTGTCGGTTTAAGAACGCAACAAAGAAGGAATATTTATTAAAGAAAATTTCAAGCAAAGACAATGATTAAACCATTTGCAAAAGACATGCTATACTGAGCTGATCAGATGGTGTTACCGTGGTCGGACAGGACCAAGCCCCCAATAGGTGTGACAATGGTTCAAGTCAGCCAGGTCCCCAAATGATTCGTGGCATATATGCCAGATCAAGAGGCGTGGCAATGGTTCGGGTTCGACCAAGCCCCCAAGTGATTTTGTGGCCTTAGGCCGACCAAGAGGCGTGACTGGTTCAGACTTGACCATGTCCCCAAATGATCTGGTGGCTGTCGCCTATCAAAAGGTGTCGCGTTGGTTCGGACACGACCAAGGCCCCCAGTGATATATAAAAAGCAAATGTCAAGGGGTAAACCGGAGGCCGCTTTAAAAACAGAGCCACTCCATGTAACCACGCATGATATATAAAAAGAACAGAGACCCCGCTTTATGAAGCAGAAGCCCCCATGTGATCAATAATATGTCAGGCCAATAAGGCAGGATACCCATGTTTGAACCGCGCATCATGGCAGCAGGTCCTCTTCGGTAATTTTTAACCTTTTTGCAAGAGATAAATTCTTCTTGAACCGGGATCTTGAACCGGATATGGAGAGCTTCAAAGCTTTGTGGGAGACATTTTTCCCTTGAACCGGATTGTAAACCGGAATCTTCATTTTCAACCGGAGATTTTCTGACAGCCTTTAAACTCGAACTTGCGAGAAGTTAATTCCTTTTTGAACCGGACATTCTTAAACCGGATTTGAGAGCTTCAGTGAGACTGGCTTCCCTTGAACCGGATTTTAAACCGGAATCTTTTCTGATGACCCGGAACTTCTTCATTGAGCCGGGATTTTGCAATTGTCATATACTTTCTAAGCCGGAAATTTTCTGACGGCCTTCAAATAACAGTAGCCTCCGGAACCGGGTTATCTTTCCCTCCATCGTCCTGGGGTTCTTAAATTTTCTGAAACTGGCAAGATTCGCTGAGTCATGTCATCGTAGCCCCTGAGTCTCAAGGTGACTAGAGGAGTTGGCTTGAGATTCTCCATATTTTGACCGTGATATAAACCGGCATAACTTGTATATCATTGGTGTTGATAGCATGATGTGAATCCACAGAAGGTTGAGGTGACTGCGGCGGGTTATAAATGATCCCGTATGAGCCGTGTCAGCAACTCGGCCAATGGTTCCTTCCAACTGGCGATTTCAAGTTAACCAAACTGTAGTAGCGGCGACTTGTGCGCCTGCCCATTGAGCCACCCAGTGCAGACGGCAGTTGATAGTATATGATAATTTCCCTCCATTTTATTGAAAGAAAATCGGGCTACCCAAGCTGTGTCTTGCTCATACTCATTAAACAGATCATGCAGACAGGTGCGGCCCGCTGTGTTGATGTAGACCGGATCGCGAGAGATGGATGGTAAATACGTCCGCCGTATCAGAGGCGGCACAGACAGATGAGTCGGCCGCGGCGTTGTAAACCGGTGTGGACGGACGAATTAGCCACGTCATATTGATGTAAACCGGTCTGCAGAATGGCGGTTTGCATATATATTCATCGAGCTTGATGGCATGGTGAGATACTAGCGCATTCATAATGGTGGCGCGAGTTTATACATCCATGACATAGCCATAGCTTTTACAGTGAACAATTGTCCTGCATAAATAATATTGCAGACCAAGGCAAAGGTAAACTATTCTTTGACAAAAATAATATGTGTTAATAAAATATATTTTTAGATGGATATCACCTGATGTGCCAGGCCGGAAATTATCTGCCATGGAGTTGATGATCACCAGAGTGATGCTAAATTTAATCACGGCCGAGTTAACTGTAGGAGCAGACAGATGAGTCGGCCCGGCGTTGTAAGCCGGTGCGGCCGAGCAATTTGTCCTCGACGTTGTAAGCCGGCGTGTGAACCGGCCGCGGGGGCGGACGGGCGAGTCGTCCATGGCGTTGTAAGGTGGTGCGGACGGGCGAGTCAGCCGGTACCGTGACGCAAACCGGACCGCGACACCCTGTCCGTGAAGCCGCGCGATACAGCCGAACGTGCATCTGTGGTATAACACCACCCCTTTTTTTCTTTTAGTAGTTGCCCTGCGTAAAAATATTACAGGCCAGAGTAATTGTTGTCGGATGAATTAACATGTACTTGTAAAATACATAGAAAGGATAGCACTTGGTATATTTGCCGGATGCCGGCGCTGGATAATGCATAGTGCTGCTTTTGTTTTTGACAAAAGAGTTGATTGGTTCTGTGTCTTCTAGTACCTGAGCTCTCCATATAACCCGGCCGGTACTTTTTGAGCTAGAATTTCTCTTGATAATCTGGCCGGAACTTTTGATAATCCGGAACCTCTTGATAATCTGGCCGGAACTTTTGATAATCCGGAACCTTTGAACCGGAACCTCTTGATAATCAGAAACCTTTGAATCGGAACCTCTTGATAATCTGGAAACTTTGAACCGGAACCTCTTGATAATCCGGAACCTTTGAATCGGAACCTCTTAATAATCCGGAACCTTTTAACCGGAACCTCTTGATAATCCGGAACCTTTGAATCGGAAGCTCTTGATAATCCGGGCGGAACTTTTGATAATCCGGAACCTTAGAACCGAAACCTCTTAATAATCCAGCCGGTACTTTTCGCTAATCTGGAGGTATTTAATAATCCGGAACTTTTCTGTAGCCTAAATCGGAACTCTTTGACGACTCGGACAGAACCTTTCGGCGATTCGGACCGAACTTTTCGTCGAGGCAATCGGAACTCTTTGGTGATTCAGACGGAACCTTTCGTCGAGGCGGTCGGAACCTTTCGCCGATTCAGACGGAACCTTTCGTCGAGGCAATTGGAACTTTTCGCCGATTTAGACGGAACCTTTCGTCGAGGCGGTCGGAACTTTTTTGGCGATTTAGACGGAACCTTTCGTCGAGGCGGTCGGAACCTTTTTGGCGATTTAGACGGAACCTTTCGTCAAGGCGGTCGGAACCTTTTTGGGCGATTTAGACGGAACCTTTCGTCAAGGCGGTCGGAACTTTTTCAATAAGCTGGGCGGAGCTTCTCGATCCCTGGGATAGCGCCCTTCAAGAACTCAACACCACCATGCGCGAGCCCCACGGTGGGCACCAACTGTCGTGGATTTGTCACGGCAGATGTCCTAGTGAAAGGACTTAGTCGCGAGGCCAGCGCATCTATGTGGTAGCTTGAGAGGGGTTGAGCGGAATTGTGAGACGCAACACAAGACAGGGATTTAGACAGCTTCGGGCCCCGGGAAACATCATCCGGTAAAAACCCTACACGCTGTTTGAGGCTAGATCTCATTATGATCATGTTGAGTCGCGGTAAACCGGCTCTCCTCTTTGTGTCTAGCCCTAAGATTGTTTCTCTTGCTTGTAGCCTGTAACTTCTAACTTCTAACTTGTCCCCCTTTGGAGAGCCCTGCCCCTCCTTATATATGTTGAAGGGGCGGGTTACATGTGGAGTCCTATTAGGATTAGGACTAGTCTATCTCTAATACAAACCGGATACAAGTCCTGGTCTTAACTCCTTGTAAGGTAAATATTCCTCATGCCTTTCCTCTTAAACCGGCCCACAATAGTTGAACCGGCCTTCATGAACCGCCAGACAGGCCACCGGGTCTTGTTGCTCCTCTGGCCCGCCTGCCGGATTACCAATGAGCTGTAAACCGTCTGGTCTGTGCAGGTCGCCGGTGAATTGCCAAGTCCGGCCGGTTTATCCTTCCGGCCGGTTTACGCCGCGGGGCATATCCCCGACACCACACGTTGCGGCGGGAAGTTGAGCAAAAAAATTACTTTAAGAATAAAACCGTAAAAATTATAACAGAAAGATGATTGAAAAGAAAGAACATTATCATTCAGATTAAACACATATCTTTATTTATTGTGGAATAACATTTTTTTTCAATTAAGAACCTTCTTTTACCATCATCTCTTTTCTCCATTCGATATGAATGTTATACAATGAAAAATTGTGACGGAGGAAATAGCCAGACCTAGTCACGCTAACTACAACCTGTAGGTGCCCCTAAAATAAGAGGTACAATCGGCAGGTTTGATATTTGAGTGCCACATGCACATATTATCTAGGGGCTGAAATAACATAACCAATCTTATTTTCACTTTCTCCAAATTTCTTGTCTAAACAGTGCAAAAAATATGAGAGGGAGGTTAATTTAAACATTACGAACATAGTATTTGTGAAAAGCTTCCTCCCATATTTCCTTCTGTTGATGTTTATGTCTCCTTTAATTCATCTTTTTGTTGTTGCATATATCTGTTTGGAAAAATTGACAAAAGAATATTACTACTGCTAAACTATGGATGCTATACTTGAGGCAAATAAAGGATTTCATGAATCTGACTCAACGATATTGCATTGTCTAGTTGACAGAAGTATATTGGATAGACATAGGGTTAATCTGATTGAATCGTTTATTTTCTCGGCACCAGAAATTTATTCAATCCATACAAATGGAGTAAATCTTAACACAAAGAACAGTAAACATTCTTACCTTCTCAATCCTCTTTAATTTGGTAGATAGTAGAAGAGTCACGTCATCAAACATCTTTCGAGCAACCTAAGTATCTTGAATCAACAATGGTCATAAACTTGTTGTCATAGATTATAACACATCACTTAAATAGATGAAATAGCATGTATTGTAATTCTGACGCAAGTGCATGTACTGTCAGATGCCACGGCCTCCTGCTTTGGCAAATGGATGACATGAGGTTGATTCTTGGTTTAGGATTCAAATCAATAGGTGGGTTCAGCAAAATCTAAAACAAAGGGAAAATATGCCGACTCATGTATATCTTGTCGTACCTGGACATCGATGTGCAAGTGGAGGTCGTCAAGCATCCTGCCGATGCACCTATTCTATTCCAGGGTCGTTGTGATGCTGGAGGATGAGACCATCAGCAGCTATCTTGCATGAATGATCTCCCCTCGACGCCACGCCCATGCGGAAGTCTTATACAGCCCGCAATGTGCAGCAGTGCAGTTGTGCACGGCACAGCCAGCCGGCCGCATCCGGCTGAGCGCCGGCAGGGCGGGCATTCTAGAGTCAAGACGATAATTTACACGCTCATAAACTTGGGCTAGTGAACCACAGTCGACGCTATACTGGCCCTGCGGCCCTGTCGTATGGTCGAGAAGGTGAGCAGAGGACGCGCGAGACGCGCCGGCACCGAGCACGGTTCGCTGCCGCCACAGGGAGTCTTCCCGGCCTTCTGCCGAGGCCGCCGGCGCGCCTCCGCAAGGTAATAGTCGGGCCGATCTCGGCGCGGCAGCATCCTCCGCAAGGTGCTCTGCTTCCAGTGCGGGGTGCGCCTACCGTCAGGAAGCCGGAGGCAGAGCGGGGACGGCCGCCGAGGGACCTCGTCACTGGGGAGGAAGACCTCTCACCATCGCTCATTGCCTCGAGCACGACTAAAAAGAAATACCAGATGGGAGGAGCAATTGAATCGCCAGAGTAGTGGGATTTAATGGAGGGAGAAGGAACCATTTCTATTGCAAATTAATAGTGGGATTTGATGGAGATTGAAGAAGACAGAGAGGAAGTGGAATCCTCTTCGTGGGGAAGACAGAAGGCGCAGGTCGGAGCGGCTGGGGGTAGCGCGGTCACGCAAGCGTTTTTTAGGCAAGGCTTCTTCACGGAAGGGTGGGTCGTGGTAGTCTCGAACGATGGAGTCCCATGGGCTTCCAATGGACGTTTTTAGTCTCCAAATCGCTGAACTGTACGCCTAGCCCAAAAAGTTGAGTCGGAGGCCAGCAGCGAGCGGAAAAAGAACGAAACGGTATACTTAGCGGTGGCACTGCTTAGTAATTTTCTGAACCTTTGATCAAACGGCTGCGGACTTCTCGACTTTACTGAATCAACGGCTGTAACAATTGGAGTGATGTGGCTTTATGAGAAGGTAGGAAAATCATCTAGTGGGGTGCCCCTATTTAGATATAGAAGATTCCATATCCATACCCGCTCTCCCCGATGGGTTTCAGATTTTTTTTTCTATTTATATAACCATGGGCAACTGTTTGTCTTATACCCTTACCCTAATAGTGTTTTTACCCGTAGGGTACGTGGATAATGGGTGCCCATTGCCATCCCCGCACAAGTCGACTACCAGCTCACCGAGATAATTCACCGATCTAATTCTAATCATGAACACATCAGAAATCATGCTCACAAACACAATTAAGGTTAAAATGGCTAGCATTAGGATTCTCTAACCAAATTCACAAAAGATTTCCTTTCAATTTTCTCTGCAAACCTTAACTCCTCAAATATGAGGAGTTAAAAATGCGTGAAGCTAGCCGAACTCTCAAATTTAACTCCTCAAATCCAGATTGTGCACAAACACCTCATTCAAAACTAAAACGACCTACATTTATGCTAAAACGAGCACTAATCAGAGTTATAGCTGAGTTTTAATTGCCGACCTGCCGGAGCCTGATGCATCACCATTGTGGGCGTCCCTGGGCATCTTCGGCACCCGCTTGTTGTCCTTGTTAAGATTCACGACAATCGGTGGCAGTAGTGATGCCCGACGCTCGGCAGCAAGCCGTGCCTCGATGGTGCGGCCCTCCACCACTGCCCGCGGGTCAGTAAGGAGGGTGTCGACGAGCAGTATGACGAGCTGCACCTCGGTGGATCGGTGCTCCTCGTCCTCCCAAGGTTGGAGGGGCACCAGGACATCCTGTTTTGCACCTTTGTGCCGGTGTGGGATTGCTTCCCCTCACCTTCCTCCTCTTCCCCTTCATCCGTCTCCTCCGACGGTTTGATGCTGGAGTGGGGCTGTTCCTCCTCCGCCTCCTTCATTGCATCCTCGGCTTCCCTCACGACGACCAGTGGGAGGTGTTGGCATGAGTAGGCACAGCGATGGGTGGGGAGTAGCCTCACCATGGCGAAAACGGGCGACGACAGCAGTGGACCGACGCAGATGGTGGTGATTGAAGCGACGCAGGTGGCGAATCAAATGGGTGGCAATGAGGAAGACCTAGGGTTTGGGTGAGGCGCTAGTAAGAATTTATAGCGGCGGGATGTCAGTCAGCCGTCGCGGCGGCGGTTCTGCCATTTTATCCAACAAGAAGAGCTAGCTTGGGATGGAGAAGTGGTGTTGCTCTCTCAAATTTGATCCAAAAAAGAACCTTTTGAGACTTAACTCCTCAATCTTTTGAGAAGTTATAGGTTTAAGGCTTCGGTTAGGTTTGATTTAATCCTCAAAATATGCCAATTTGGGGGAGTTAAAGGTAATTTGAGAGTTTGGTTAGAGATACTCTTAGAGAGCTTAATTAAATGGTATTTCGTGGCATTTGGTGAAATGGGCCATTATTACAAAGTTGGGTGTAAATAATTAAGATCTTTGCACATAAATTGGGTATACTTTGATGCCGAATTGAAACCCTCTAGGGCCTTGTTCGGTTAAACTTTTCTCTCGAAATGGAAAGAGTTATTACAAACAAGACAAATCATCTGTACCAGCACATCTCACATAGTCTCCACAAAGCACACACCACACCACTCTTTTCACGACGCATCCATAAGCTCCATGACCTTCTTCACGCTCGGTCGACCCATCATCCCATCAACCCATGCCTTCACACGCGGATACGCATCGAGCACGGACGCGCAGGGGCTGGCCAGCAGGTAGTGAGCCATGGGGCAATGGCTGAGGTCCGCCAGGCTGATGAAATCTCCGGCCAGGTACCTGGACCTGGACAGACGCTCCTCGTAGACTCCGAGGGCCACCTTCAGCTTCTCCAGGTTCTCCTCGACGACCCTCTCGTCGGTCGTCCCGCCCATGAACATGGGCACGACGAAGCACTGGAAGGTGATCGCCGACATGGGCTTGTCGAAGTTGTGGGACGGCTTCGAGCCACGCGTCCACCGTCTCAGACTCGGCGAGGCTGCTTTGTCGGAGTAGATCGGATGCGCCTTTGCGGAGCACGTACCTAGAAACCGCGCGCGACTCTGGGATAACAACATACGTTCGAAATTTATATAAATCTGAATAATGTTGTACAGAGCAATTTGTTCAGTCTATGGCTACACGAAGATGGTTGTTCTTTCAGTTTTTCCTTGTGTTTGTGTGTCGATACGAAATATATAGAAATCTGAATGAATATCTGGTCTCTCACCGAAAAGGATGAGATCGCCGTCCTAGAAAGCCGGGACCTGGCCAAAGGGCTGCAAGGCAAATACAGAGCTGAGCAATCGGACATCTTAAGTTAAGCATGGCTAGCTAGCTAGACTCTCTGAATCTGAACCTGTACGCGGCCTAGCAACCATCACCCAAAATCTTAGCAAGGCAAGGTGTTATTATCACTTGCTACCTACTAGTACGTACTAAGTAGTTTGTTAATCGGAGGGTACTCGTTGTCGAAAGAGAAATCTCAATCGGTTGCTAGAAGAACCGGAGAAGAAGAAGAAGAAGAGGTGAGCGGAACGTACGGTGCGGGCGAGGTGCGCGGGGCCCTTGTGGTTGCCGGCGGGGAGGTGGACGTGCACCAGCTCGTACTCGGCGCCGACCTCCTCCAGGCACAGCAGCACCCGCGCCACGCAGGTGGATCTCGCCGGCCCCGAACACCTTCACCATAGGATCGCCTCCGTCCCCATGGATCTCCCCTGCACTCCCGTGACTGCAGAAGTCAAAAGCGGCGGCTTAGAGCATCGACCGTCCATATAACTTTTGGATCTCCGAGAAAAAAAAAACCGCTGGATAGTCCATATATATATATATATATATATATATATATATATATATATATATATATATATATATATATATATATATATATAATTACATCACTGCCTCCCAAAGATGTAAAATACAACATTTCATAATGCAAATTTGCATCATGATGTAAAACCGCAGTCGCCTGCGAAACCACCGACCGCCGGTTCATTTTTCCTTCCCGCTTGCGACCGCCCGCCCGCCCGAGCACCAGTCATCGGAAATCGCCGCCGCCACCACCCAAATCGCCGTCGCCGTCGCCACCACCACCCCAAATCGCCACCGCCGTTGCCGCCACCTCCCGAAATCGCCGCCGCCGGAGGGCATCTCACAGCTGCCTCGGCGCCGCCGATTCGGGAAGCAACCGCGGCGGGATTTGCCGACTTCGGCGGTCCGGCAGTCCGTATAGCTCCTCTCCGTCGGCCGCCGAGCTCCCTTCTCCTCTGCGCCACCCCGGCCCCGTCCGCCTCCGCCCCGCCCCGGCCCCGTCCGCCTCAGTCCCGTCCGGCCGCCGCCCCGACTCGCTCCGGCTGCCGCTGTACAGCGGCTGAGCAACAGCCGTGCGGCCCGCGGCCGGTTTTACATCTTCATTTTGGACCGTTTGTTGGAATTGCTCTTTTACATCTCCGTCTTGGATCATCTGTTGAAGTTGAGCCTTCCTCAAAGATGTAAAAAGCACTTTTTGATGCTCCAGATTTTTACATCACCGGTTTGGAGCACCAAATATACATCATTAATTGGATATGCTCTTACAGTCGTAACTGGACCGACAGTTGTGTTTCTAATTTTCTACACAGCTGGTTCGTAGAAAGTTCAAGCAGTAGGCCGGCATTCTGAAAAGTCCAACATATGCGTGGTATGTTGAGCAGTACACCGGATCGTTTTTCTCTAGTTTTTTAAATTTTGGTGGAATCAAAAAATGTTTTTGGGTTTAAAAAATACATGAATTAGAAAATAAAAAATGTGCACTAGAAAAAGTCTTCGCATTTACAAATGTTCACAATTCAAAAAAAAATCATGATTTAAAAAAATATCATGGATTTGGTAAAAGTTCACGGATTTTGGAAAAGGCAGTGCATTTGAAAAAGTCTCAATTCAAGAAAATTTCTCAAACTTTAATAAAAAATTCATGTATTTGAAAAACGTTCATGGATTTAAAAAATATTCACGCACTTGAAAAAGTTCCTACGCTTATATAGAATGTTTAGGAATTTGAAAAACATATGCGAATATGAAAAAGCATTCATGAATTTGAAACAAAAGTATGAATTGAAAAATATTAAAAATATGAAAAAGAAAAACAAATAAGAAATAAAAATAAAAAATACTCCCCCCCCCCAAAAAAAAAATCCCGTGTAACATAGTAACAAACATATAATGCCCAGCAGAGAAAACAAAAAAGAACCGCGAGAAGCTTCTTGGATATATTTCCAAAAAAAAAAAACTGTTGTGCAGTTCACATCGCCCGGCCGCCGTGTACGCACAAGCCTTTAAACGGCACGGTCAGCGACAGATAGGAGTTGGGCTCAGTGCGTCTATTCGGCCCGCCGTGTACGCAAAGCCTTTTAAGGATCAACATAGAAAAACTTATTTTCCAACTCTGAACTACATGGAACAGAAAAATAAAAACTAACAGGAATTTGCACTACCTCCAAACACTTTTGATCATTGATTGAAAAAATTCCGTACATTCAAAAAATGTTCAAGCTATTGAAAATACATTCCTCAGTTTTAAATTCCGTTCATAACTACAAAAATTATATTGTTAGATTAAAAAATTGCCAAAGCATGAAAATCTTTATCACCCATTCAGAAAATTATTCGTTATTGTGAAATTTGGTCACCAAAAAAATCATTCATTGAAAACTTGTTCATATATTAAAGAAAGTTCTTGAAATTTGGAATTTGTTTGTAGTTTCAATAAAGTAAAATTGAACAAATGTTCTCAGAATTCGAAATTTGTTCATTGATTCAAATATTTCATATTTTTAATAGTTATTAAATTTTTTCAAAAATTGTTCGTTGAATTAGAAATTTGTGCAATTAGTTCAGAGATTTAAATTTAGTGCATAGATCCAAAACATTGTTCATTGATTCAGAAATCGTTCTTTGATCAATATTAGTTCATGCACTAAAAAAACTCATACATTCAAAATTGGTTCATCAAATTTGACATTCGTTCCTTCATTAAATTTGTTCTTACATTCAACAATTATTCACTATTTCAATAAACATGGTCACCATTTAATTTTTTTTGTGTAATTCAAAATATGTTTATCAAATAAAGAATTGTTCTTAAATTAATAACAAATCTTGAAGTTCAAAATTTGTTCATCCATTCAAAAATTATTCGTTATCTTGAAAAATTCTTCAATCAATTTATAAAAATCCATAGATTCAAAAAAATTTCAATCCTTTAAGAAAAATTCTTGGATTGAAAAATTGTTCTTGAAAAGAAAATTTTGTTCGTAACTGCAAAGAATATCCAAAAATCATTAGTCCCTTCGATCCATATTATTTGTTGCTGATTTAGTACAAAGTTGTACTAAATTTCTAGAGATTCATTTTGAGGCTTTTAAAAAATGTCGACCTTTAACACACCATTATTTTTATCAGAATCATCAGAACTTATAGTTGCATGATATATATCTATATTTGATGTTGTAGATGTTAGCAAAGTTTCTATAAAGTTGGTCAAACTTATAGAAGTTTGATTTAGGAAGAACCTAGAACTTCATGTATTTTGGAATGGATGCAGTATTTTTTTTTTCTTGGTGAATCACATGTGTTGAACACTTAAGGATTTGTAGCCGAAAATTGAGTATTTGTGTCTGTAACCCTAAAACATATGGATTATTGTTAATCCTATGCTAAAACATAGGTTTGTTAGGCTAAAATGGAGTATCCTCTGCTTCGAAAAAGTATCCTTTCCCTTATTATTTGCCTCCTTCTCCGAACTGGACTTATTTGGGTTGAAATTTGCACATAGGTTGTCTTTGCTGTGACGAGAAAGCTAAGAATCACATGAGCCACCGGATGGAGAGAATGGATGGCATCCAAGCAAGCAGGGTAGTGAACTAGTGAATGTGATGCATGCGCATCCAAACAAACGCGTTGTCGGTGGGCCGCCGCCTGGAACTGTTTTCGTAAGAGCTTACTTGGGCGAAAGCGAAAGAGCGGTAGAGAGGAGACTACTGCTCAGTATTGTCGAAAGACATATAGTACTATAACCGTACGTGGGGCTAGATAGGGGATTGTGCTATAGGTGAATGATCTGAAGAAGGGTTTACCCCGGAGACCCGTAGAGTTAGCTCAGCAGTGAATAGCTCAGCCGACAAGGGGCAAAGAGGAAGGATGATGAGGCCTAAGAAATGGCTCACTGCCTTTGTTCACTTCATTGCCTTGCTTGAGAGGATGGGCAAAACCCTCGACATGCTGGAGTTCATCTGGACGGCGATGGTCGTTCTCGACGGCTTCTCGCAGTAACTTGGATATGATATATGATGTGACACTACCATAGTCTTCCTCGAGGGTTTCAGGTATGTACCCCTTAATCTTTACCATTTCCTTGCTAATATTTTAATTTGCAATGAAATACGGGATTCTTGTCCTCACCTAAATAGTAGTTCTTCCCTTACCATCTACGCCCAAAAATCAGTGCACCCATTCTTAGGGATTCAGACTTGGAGGGATTAAGCGCGGTTGGGCATGAACAAGCAAAATGTAAGAGGTTAATTAATGGGGACAGATTGGGAGAAGGTGATTGGTGATAAAGGAAAAAATGGCAGGATGGGAGATCGAAAGGACGACATGGAGATATGTATACGTTTTTCGATAACAGTTGTGTTGAATATTTGAGCAATTTGCCATTAAGTTTAGTCCAGAAAATGATAGATAAAACATGATAATTATAATAGAGATGATAATCGAATCAACAAACGAATTGTTGAAACTAGTCATGCAATTAGGAACAGATGGGACAAGCATCATATCCACATGGATTGCTAGAAATGGCAGAGAATGAAAAAACTCAAGGTGGGGCAAACCCTAAAAACCTAGAAAAATCTATGCAAAGTAAGACTGATGCCCCCCATATGCTAGTCAAGCTCTAACATTGCGCAAGAAAGAGAGATGGCATTCATGTGCGATTTTCTGAGTGAGAGGGGGAGTGTGATCTAATGCTTAAAGTCTATTTCGCATTAATGTTTTCAATAATTTATGTGGGAGGTCGTATAGAGCCTCCAATAAGTATAATAAGTAATATAAGATGGTTTACTACTCATCTTTGACATGTTTATTGGATGTATAATACATATGCAGGTCATTTAGCCCGCAAACCAGATCAGTTGACTGATTGTTATGCAAGACTACATGTAGCATGAAGTTCAAAAGGGTGCAACTAGGCATTACTAGCGGGTCTCTGTATTTTGTGAATGGTGTGATAATAGTGGTATCCATGAATATGTTGGCTTATTTTCCCGATATCATCAACTCAACTCCATGCATATTGTGTTATGGACCCATTGTGTCAATGGTATTTCAACTGATGATACACAAGCAGGAAGGAAAGTCACATATTGTCGCAACTTTCTCCCCCAGATGCTTTGACTAGAGAGATTACACACCAATTCCTCTATGCTTCACCATCTATATTTTAGCGAGCTTTTGTAATGTCATATGGGGATATTCCTTTTTTCCGCGGGGGGGGGGGGGGGGGGGGGCACATTGCTCCCCCCTCCCGACATAGCATTGTTAGTGAAGCAATTCTTTAGAGGCTTAAATTCAGGAAAGTGCAGTCACTTCACACCCCCAACAAGCCTATGACCATCAATCGATCTCTACAATTAACAAGCCTATGACACCTTCTTGAATGAAAGTCTGTTAGACACTACACAAAAGAAGGGACTTGTCAACTTTGTTATGGACACCATGAACCCCAAAGCCTCACAAGACAAGAAGCACGTCACCGTCCGGATCTTGGACTCCTTTCTGCAGAAGCACAAATCTCCGATTGTAGTAACTGCTGGAATTTAGTCTATTTGGGCAGCCCAATAACTATTTCAGAAATTCCTAATAAATTCTAGAGGCCCACTTAGCCCATTTGTGCAAGGCAAGGGATACTACTAATGTTTAGTCCCACATCTTTATAAGGGAGGCTCCTTCCCCACTTGTATGAGCATGAGAACAAGAGGGACATCCACGCGCGCTCCTCCTCCGCCGCCCGCCTCGCCACGCCACGCCAAGCCTCGTCACGACGCGACGCGACGTGCCGCGCCGCGGGTTGCGGGAATGAGCCGAGCCGATGTCTAATTTTTGCCACGCACTACGGGTATACGAAAGGTCACTTGGGAGCTGAAAAGCCCTCCATTGCTTCACCTCCCGTCGCAGCCTGTTCGCGTCCCTCTCCTGTGCCTATATAAGAGAGGTCGCTCCTCTCCAGAGAGACACATCAGAAGGTCTTCTTCCTCTCGCCACACAGTTCCTGAGCACTGCGCTGCTGCTACAATCTTCCCCATCCCGGCTTGCGACATGCACCACAGGTCGGGACAGTAGGCCTCCGAAACCGCACCTTTTGAGTCCTGTACGGGAGAAGGGTGATAAGGTTTTTGGGGAGCGCTTTGCGCGACTACTGACTTCTTCGTCACGGACGCCCCGGACTCCGACGACTACTTCCCCAACGTCCACAACCTCCTCGACGACATGGCTGGCGAGGACACCGATCCCAAGTCCAGCGCTTCTGCTGCTGCTGCCCTGTACGTGTTCGTCCCCTTTCTATTACAGGTTCTGCTATAGTTCCTTGTTCTAGTGTTTGCCCTAGACATGTTAGGCTCTACTTCAGATATGCATCTTGT
Source organism: Triticum timopheevii (assembly GCA_963921465.1). Lineage (NCBI taxonomy): Eukaryota > Viridiplantae > Streptophyta > Magnoliopsida > Poales > Poaceae > Triticum > Triticum timopheevii. The sequence continues at coordinate 649,448,804 of OY997274.1, forward strand.
TCTACTATCTGCTCTAGAGATGATCGGTTCTAGTTCACATATGAAGATGTTGTTTACCTTCTCTTTGTCAAATCGCATGGCTTGTTTTATCTCTGCTGTACTAGTCATGCTTTATCTAGTATTTCTGTTAATAAAATCACTTGGTAAATTGCTCATATTTCCAACAATCCAAAAACCTTATTATAGGCAATTTACCTCGAATGGTTTTGCTGCTTTCATGAGACCTCCTATGTTTGTGGGTATTCACTATAAGAGGTGGCGCGTGAGAGCAGTCTTATGGTTTCAAACCATGAGTTGCTATGATGCCACTCTTGGCAAACCTGAAGGAGAGCAAGATGCCCAACAGGCACAAGCTTTTCAGAAAATGGATACCTTGTTTAAGGCTGCTCTCTTGAGTGTTCTTGGTGAGAACATAGTTGATGCTTATGCGTCAATTGACAATGGAAAATATATGTGGGACGCACTCGAGGCCAAGTTTGGGGTCTCGGATGTCGGCACTGAGCTGTACATCATGGAGCATTTCTATGATTACAGGATGACTGAAGAGCGCTCCATGGTTGAGCAGGCTCATGAGATACAGTCATTTGCTAGAGAACTTGAGCACTTCAATTGTATCCTACCGGACAAGTTTGTTGCCGGGGGTATCATCACTAAGCTTCCTCCTTCGTGGAGGAACTTTGCTACCTTACTGAAGCATAAGAGACAGGAGTTTTCCATCCTGGATCTCATTGATACTCTTGATGTGGAAGAAAAGGCGAGAGCAAAGGACACACGTGCTCGAGGTATTGTGGGAGGATCTAGTGCCAATCTGGTACAGAAGAAAAACTTCCAGTCCCACAAGTTCAAGAAAATGGGCAAGCTTGATGGTAAAGCAAAGTTTGATGGGAAGAACAAGGCTGTACAACACACGGACTTCAAGAAGAAGAGTGACAAGAAGAAAGGTGCTTGTCATGTGTGTGGAGATCCTGATCATTGGGCTCCTAGTTGCCCCAATCGCTATGACAAGCGTCATCCTGGGAAAGGCGGCAAGACCGCTAATGTTGTCATCGGAGACATTGACATGAAGGATGCTGGGTATGGTATATTTCCCACTATTCTTTCAGTATGTCATTCTCCTGATTGGTTGATTGACACGGGTGCTAATGTGCATGTGTGCGGTGATATTTCCATGTTTTCGTCTTATCAGACCGCAGGGACTTCAACCGTGCTGATGGGCAACGGTTCAAGTGCTTCTGTTCGTGGTGTTGGCACGGTTGAAGTTTACTTCGGGGAAGATCGTGCGGCTGAAGAACGTGCATTATGTCCCCTCCATCAATAAAAATCTTGTTAGCAGATCTCTTCTGTGTAGAGATGGCTACAAGCTTGTCTTTGAGTCGAATAAATTTGTAATATCCAAGTATGGAACCTTTGTTGGTAAAGGCTATGAGTCAGGAGGCCTGTTTCGTTTATCCTTATCAGACGTTTGCAATAAAGTTGTTAATCATATTTGCAACAATAGTGAATCTAATGTGTGGCATTCACGTCTTTGTCATGTTAACTTTGGTTGCATGTCGCGACTAGCGAAGTTGAACTTAATCCCTAGTTTCACCACTGTCAAGGGATCTAAGTGTCAAGTGTGTGTGCAAGCTAAGCAACCTCGTAAGTCTCACGTGACTGCGGAGACGAGAAATCTTGCACCACTAGAACTTATACATTCAGATCTATGTGAAATGAATGGTGTTTTGACAAAAGGTGGAAAGAAATATTTCATGACGTTAATTGACGACTCCACTAGATACTGCCGTGTGTATCTTTTGAAATCTAAGGATGAGGCTTTGAACTTTTTCAAGATCTATAAAGCTGAAGTGGAAAACCAACTTGATCGGAAAATCAAGAGGCTTAGGTCCGACCGTGATGGAGAGTATTTTTCCAATGAATTTGATGCTTTTTGTGCGAAACATGGTATAATCCATGAGAGGACGCCTCCCTACTCACCTCAGTCAAATGGGGTGGCCGAAAGAAAGAACCCTACTCTAACTGATTTGGTTAACGCCATGTTAGACACATCGGGTCTCTCCAAGGCATGTTGGGAGGAGGCGATATTGACAGCATGTCATGTCCTAAATCAAGTTCCCACAAAGAACAAAGAGATAACTCCATTCGAGGAATGGGAGAAGAAAAGGTTAAAACTCTCTTATCTGCGAACATGGGGTTGTTTGGCGAAAGTCAATGTTCCAATTCCAAAGAAGCGGAAGCTTGGACCAAAGACTGTGGATTGTGTTTTCCTGGGATATGCTTTTCATAGCATTGGCTATAGATTCTTGGTTGCAAAATCTGAGGTACCTGACATGCATGTCGGTACGATCATGGAGTCGAATGATGCGACTTTCTTTGAAGATATCTTTCCCATGAAGGATATGGCTACCTCATCTAATCAGGAGATGCCTAGTTCATCGAATTAGGAACCAGTTACAATTACCGAACCTGCCATTTCGATGGAACACTTTGAAAGTCCTGTGGAGGAGAACAATGAAGTTCCTATTAGGAGCAAGAGACAGAGGACTGCAAAGTCCTTTGGTGATGATTTTCTTGTGTATCTCATAGATGACACTCCCAGTTCTATTTCAGAGGCCTACGCATCTGAAGATGCTGACTACTGGAAGGAAGCAGTTCGTAGCGAGATGGATTCCATCTTGGCGAATGAAACTTGGGAGATAACTGATCGTCCTTATGGGTGCAAACCTATAGGATGTAAATGGGTATTCAAGAAGAAGCTTAGGCCTGATGGTACTATTGAAAAGTACAAGGCTCGGCTCGTGGCTAAGGGTTATACCCAAAAGGAAGGTGAAGACTTCTTTGATACTTACTCACCTGTGGCTCGACTGACCACTATTCGAGTTCTACTTTCACTAGCTGCCTCACATGGTCTTCTCGTTCATCAAATGGATGTTAAGACTGCTTTCCTAAATGGAGAGTTGGATGAGGAAATTTATATGGAACAACCAGATGGGTTTGTAATAGATGGTCAGGAAGGGAAAGTGTGCAAGTTGCTGAAGTCTTTGTATGGACTCAAGCAAGCACCCAAACAGTGGCATCAGAAGTTCGAAAGAACTTTAACTGCTGCAGGCTTTGTTGTGAACGAAGCTGACAAATGTGTGTACTATCGCCATGGTGGGGCGAGGGAGTTATGCTTTGCTTATATGTTGATGACATACTGATTTTCGGAGCAAATCTGAATGTTATTAAGGAGGTCAAGGATTTCCTATCTCGCTGTTTTGAGATGAAGGATTTAGGAGTGGCTGATGTCATTCTGAACATCAAGTTGTTGAGAGACGATGATGGTGGGATTACATTGCTTCAATCCCACTATGTGGAAAAGATCTTGAGTCGCTTTGTCTACAGTGACTGCAAGCCCTCTCCAACACCATATGATGCTAGTGTGTTGCTTCGAAAGAATCGAAGAATTGCTAGAGACCAATTGAAATATTCTCAGATTATTGGCTCGCTTATGTACTTAGCTAGTGCTACAAGACCTGACATCTCTTTTGCTGTTAGCAAACTGAGCCGGTTTGTCTCAAAACCAGGAGATGTGCATTGGAAAGCTCTAGAGAGAGTTTTGCGTTACTTGAAAGGCACTGCAAATTATGAAATTCACTACACCGGGCACCCAAAGGTGCTTGAAGGGTATAGTGACTCAAACTGGATCTCAGATGCTGATGAGATAAAGGCCACGAGCGGTTATGTATTCACTCATGGAGGTGGCGCTGTTTCTTGGAAGTCTTGCAAGCAGACCATCTTAACGAGGTCAACAATGGAAGCAGAACTCACAGCACTAGATACAGCTACGGTCGAAGCAGATTGGCTTCGTCGACTCTTGAATGACTTGCCGGTAGTTGAGAAACCTGTACCCGGTATCCTTATGAACTGTGACAATCAAACTGTGATCACGAAAGTGAACAGCTCTAAGGATAACATGAAGTCATCAAGACACGTTTAGAGAAGGTTAAAGTCTGTCAGAAAAATGAGAAACTCCGGAGTTATTGCATTGGATGATATCCAAACGTCTAAAAATCTGGCAGATCCTTTCACTAAGGGTCTATCACGTAATGTGATAGATAATGCATCGAGGGAGATGGGTATGCGACCCACAATATGAGTTGTTCATAGTGGTAACCTATTCTTTGTGATCGGAGATCCTGTGAATTAGATGTGGAAGACAAGCTGTTGGTCAACTGGGAGGAGAGTATCCTTACTGTTAAAAACACCACTACATGAAGATGCAATACTCTCCTAATCTGCATGGCAGGTTGATGTATATCTTAATGTGTTCTAAGTGGCTCTTTGAAGCAGAGATGTTGTCCTGCAGAACATCTTTTGAAGAACACATCTATATGAGTCTGATTGTCAAACGTCGCAATCTATAAGAGTATGGTTCTCTCTAGTAAACTCATGAAAGGTCACGGAGTATGACGCATAAGCTCCACCCGCGGGGAAGACCCACGGTAGCCACGTATCGGTCAAGGCTTTATGTGAAGCTAGATTCGCAGAAAACTTGCAGTTCAAGGCCCAGTCCACTGTTCAAGTTGCTTACTAGTGTAGCATAGAGTTCTAGGTGGAAGTTCAACTTAACAGTCTCCACTGCAGTACCGGTATATAAAACAGTGTTTTGGAACCAAAGGCAAATTTCTGTGTGCCTCTGGGATCTGGTGGGGGATTGCTGGAATTTAGTCTATTTGGGCAGCCCAATAACTATTTCAGAAATTCCTAATAAATCCTAGAGGCCCACTTAGCCCATTTGGGTAAGGCAAGGGATACTACTAATGTTTAGTCCCATATTGCTAGTTGAGTGGGAGTTGGACATCTTTATAAGGGAGGCTCCTTCCCAACTTGTATGAGCATGAGAACAAGAGGGACATCCACGCGCGCTCCTCCTCCGCCGCCCGCCTCGCCACGCCACGCCACGCCACGCCACGCCACGCCACGCCACGCCACGCCATGCCTCGCCTCGTCACGACACGATGCGCCGCGGGTTGCGGGAATGAGCCGAGTGGACAATTAATACGAACGGCGCACCCTTCGCGTGCTGCCTATTCACTTCGCCTCCCTCCGTTGCTTCACCTCCCGTCGCAGCCTGTTCACGTCCCTCTCCTGTGCCTATATAAGAGAGGTCGTTCCTCTCCACAGGGACACATCAGAAGGTCTTCTTCCTCTCGCCACACAGTTCTTGAGCACTGCGCTGCTGCTATATCTTCCCCATCCCGGCTTGCGGCGTGCACCACAGGTCGGGACAGTAGGCCTCCGAAACCGCACCTTTTGAATCCTGTATGGGAGAAGGGTGATAAGGTTTTTGGGGAGAGCTTCGCGCGACTACTGACTTCTTCGTCACGGACGCCCCGGACTCCGACGACTACTTCCCCGACGACGACTTCTTCCCCGACGTCCACGACCTCCTCGACGACATGGCTGGCGAGGACACCGATCCCAAGTCCAGCGCTTCTGCTGCTGCTGCCCGTACGTGTTCGTCCCCTTTCTATTACAAGTTCTGCTACAGTTCCTTGTTCTAGTGTTTGCCCTAGACATGTTAGGCTCTACTTCAGATATGCATCTTGTTCTACTATCTGCTCTAGAGATGATCGGTTATAGTTCACATATGAAGATGTTGTTTACCTTCTCTTTGTCAAATCGCATGACTTGTTTTATCTCTGCTATACTAGTCATGCTTTATCTAGTATTTCTGTTAATAAAATCACTTGGTAAATTGCTCATATTTCCAACAGTGACTCAAAGTATATTTCGCTAATAGCCACCTCCATCAAGGCAGTAACCACATTGATCGATCAGCATGCTAGGCTGGACTGTCAAGGAAGATGCAGATATCAGGCTATTTGCCACAAAGGCCATCACTCGTATTCCTCTGTACCTACATATTGTCGGGATCCCTAGAACCATGCAAAAAATCTCTCCACTTCTTGATGCCCAAGACAATATGTGACACGCAAAAAAGAAATTCATGAAGAGATCCTCGGTCTTTGCCATCTACATGGATCTATGCATGAACCATTGGTTGACACTCAAAAAGTGGATTGGTTAATGAGAGGAATGATGAGGTTGTACATTGTACTGAACCACAAGGTTGGGGCAAGGGTAAGTTCGGTTTTACATTGTATTGTACATTATACACGCGTGACGTACAGCTTAGAATCGCTCTCGTCACGTACGGGCCATCAACTAGGACGAGCACAACCACCTGACGTGTCTGTTCGTGCGGGCCATGATGACACTCGGCTTTGACCCATATTTTTATATACGCCGAGTTTTTGTATACGTGAGTGTTTTTGTAGCCGTGTCACGGCATGCGTCCTCGTATCTCCCTTCGCATTCCCCGCTCCCCTTCTTGCTGAAACCCTAGCTACCTTCTTGCTAAAACCCTAGCTACCAAATTGTGTATCTGTTCTTAGTGAATCCATGGATCGAACTAGCAAGTGTGAGGATCGTATCATTTGGTATTCAGAGCCCATCTCCCCACCCTCCTCGTGTGATCCTGGCGAGTCGAATTTTGAACCAGTAGCTTCAAGCAAATCATGGCAGAGTTCGATCTGACCAAGCAGCTGGAGGAGGCGGCTAAGGAAAGGAGCAACATCACCTTGCCATCCAGCAGTCCCTGGACAAGCTCGCGCCCATGGTGTTGAAGATCGAGCCCGTGCTCGCTTCTCTGGAGCCGGCGGTCAACAATCTGATTGTCCGGCAACTCTCATCTCGCCTTCGGAGGGGAGGACTCGTCAAGCCCGTCACTCGAGCCATTGGTAGCCTTCGAGCTTACTAACTGCCACCCACAACCTGTTCGGCTGAATGTCAATTCGAGCAGCATTATTGGCTCTCCGTCCCCGGCATTCCTGATTACTCATGCCACGCCAACATGGCTACTGCCGGCACCAACATCCAATCCATGCTTGGTCCTGAGATCAGACTGCAAGTCTAGACCTCGCCATCGACACCACATGTACTGTCAGAGGTCTCAGTAGTCAAGTCATTCAAGTTATTTGTCAACTGTAATCCTGAGAAATCAGCACCCTATCGAGAGATGTTTTGGCCTTGATATGGACATGCTCATGCCAGATGTGAATCCGACTGTCGAGCAGCAAGGGCGGGTGCTCCGGCCGTCACCATGGCCATCCTTTAATTTGCGTGCAGCCATGTCGGTACCGTGTTGCAGCTGGATTTATTTAGGAGCTTCACGAAGATTTCTTCGTCCGGTATGCCTATGCAACACTCAGTTGGATTTCTCACTGGAGATGAGCTAGTATTAATTGGGTTGTCCAGTACAGCCACAACCAATTTCATACTGGGACTGGGAGTATTTGCAATATGACTTCAAGGAACTGACTTTGGTGGATCAGGTGCTATGGAGGATTTTGGAATATTGGTGGTTAGATATTCAAGGTTTGCCGCTAGCTAGCTGATGCATTTTTCGAAGATTCTTTCTGGCCTGAGCAACATATCATTGAAGCATGCCTTGCGAGCTGTGATCACAGATTCATGGTCACAAATGTCGTCGGGTGGCTCTACAACCATCATTCTTATTAACAGCGTATAGAGGTTGGTAATCAGCTGAATGGTAAAGGAAGAGTACCCTGGTTAGTCGATGAAATTGTGGTGACTACACCAGGCTATCCTTTCCAAGCGAAGAAAATACCTTATCCTTCTATAGAAATTGTCACAACTCAGCTATTCGGTTCTGATGAGATTAAATGTCTGGAAGTCTTGTTGAATATTCTACAGTGTACTGGTAACTATCTGCCAGTAATTATGTTCGATGAGATTGAGCTGCAGCTTACTATACACTGCAAGGAATTTGTAGTTCAGGACAAGGCTATGGTCGTGTCCAACATCACCAAGCCCACAATGGTAGGTAGTCTGGTTAATGAGCTATATTGGGTGGAATATCTGGTCTGTCCAAATCACAGCTTCTCTAGTGCACCTGAAGTCACATTATGCGAGAGCAAAAGGTTGGAGTTTAACAACTGGGATTTTATATGGTGGAGCAGTACACTAACGTGAGTTCTTATAGGATGAACTGCAACCCTTATATGTGAGCATCAGCACAACAGAAGGTGGTTGAGCAGCAATTGTCATTTCCTGCAAGCACGTACGTGCACGCATGCACACATACAAGCTGCAATTGGTGAGAATCAAGGAGCGTACTCCTTATGCTACAATTTCATCATGTCACCTTCCCAACACTATTGCTACTTGGGTTGAGTACCCTGACAGGCAAGGAGCGTACCCCTGTGGCGAAATTATTATGGACCATCATAGTAGGCTTGGTTTTCTGAACCTTGGAGTTCTGCTAACATGGACACACGTCTCAGTGGTTCAGATTACAGAGTTACCTTGCACTGAACTAATTGCTTGGGTGCTTGGTTATGTGCGTACTATTGCTGCATACAGCTCACAATGCGCATTCTTCACAAGATTGAATGGATGGCGTGTGATGGGTCGACAAAGTGTTCTCTGGTACGGTTTACCTCCTTGGTCCGCAAACAAAATTTCAATGAGGGAGGGGTTTCATGCTTATGGCCGTCTTCCTCAATCAAGTATGCACCAGCCACAAGTATTACTTCCACTTTAACCAAGACGCCAACAATGACTACTACTACTTCGACGACGTCAGAGTCTTCGACCTCGTTCAAGTCTACCTTGACCAGGGCTGCTTCTCTGAAGGCTACCACCACCAATGTAGCAGCGCCTTGGGACACTGGCAAAATTCTTCGGCGCCGGCTTGGTGTCAAGCCGAGTTTCAAGGAGGGAGGAATGTCACGGGAACAACTACACCAAGCACTTCAGGTGAAGCCCAAGGACGACCCACTCGGCCCAAGCGGGGGACGAAGCCCAACCCACAGAGCACAGAAGATGACCGGCCCAGTAATGGAAGATATATGCGTGACTCTTCTTCTTGGAGAGGCATCAATTGATCACTGAACTGGCGGCGCCGTTGGGCAAGTATCTCCCTTCCCATCCCCCCGGCTCTACTTCCCCAATCCCCTTCTTGCTGAAACCCTAGCTACCAAATTGTGCATCTGTTCGTGGTGAATCCATAGATCAAACTAGCGAGTGTGAGGATCGTCTCACGTTCTCAAAGCCACCTAGCTAAAAATTGAGCTACTATAAATTTACAATGCTGTGAGAGATATACGCAGCGCACAGGATTTTGCACTGCTTGGCATTGGCGAAGGCACTGCCGCGAAACCAGATCTGGGGGCCTGCTGTCTATTGTATATTTTTGTTAGTATACTTTGCAGAGATGTTTATTTCTAGCCAGCTTTAACCATAGAAATTTACAACGCTGCGACCGATGCAGCACGCTCTACCTTGCACTACTTGCTTGGCACCGGGGACGGCATTGCCGTGAAACAAGACATTGGTCCTGCCGTGTCTTCTTTTCCCAATATGGTCTATACCATTATCATATGGTTGCATTGCTACGGGTCACAGCTTTTGGAGGAGAGAGACATGAGTGGTAGGTGTGTATGTACGCAGAAAGGCGTATATGGCTCTTTGTGAACATCATGCCTCCGGAGAAAAGCGCGCGCGGTCATTCGCTGGCCGGCGGTAAGGATTTTCGATGTTGTTGCAAGTTTACGTACGAGGGCGGGGAGGCACGGTACTACCGCGAAAATAGCCTTGGTCTTACTGAATCTTATCCCTGTACTACTGTGCTTTGCAGAGAGGTTTAACTATGCTAGTATCTTATGGTTACACTCGTACTATGGTCACACTTTTAGTCATCATTGAATAATGGAGCATTGGAGCAGCACATCAGGCACTACTATAGTCCAAAGACGTGTATATGTAACCTGGTGGGCAGGAATGTGCCTAAGACCAAACCAAATGTCACCAAGACCTCCGTTGGAAACCAACATTAATTAAGGGATTTCCTGTGAACCTTGAGCTCAGCGGCAAATCCCGTCGTTCAATGACCGATAGCAGAACCGTGGATGTCAATATCGATCTCTATAATTACACGAATGACATTCAAGTGAACCTTAGATTATCATGCGATGTTCTTTGTTTCACGATATTTTACAAAACCAAAGATGCATCGGTATCCTCCTGAGTTATATACATCCTCACTGTACCGTTGCCCTTGTTACCGGTTTTATTCTTCTTTCTCACTGAAGTGTTTCGGCATCCTCGTGACATAGTAACCTGTGTCGGCTAGACGATAATGGATGCTGTCACACGAGAGGGCCCTAAAAATATCTCTCCATCATCGGAGGAGCAAATCCCACTCTCGAGCTATCTAGTCACTTGTCAAACTTTCCGATGAACATGTAAGTTGTCGTTGTGATCATCGTGTTACAGATGACATTTGAGCAACCTCAAAGTCCACTGTACGGTAGAAAGTGACAACGATAATCTCATGGTCTGAGGAACTAAAACCGCATGCTAACACTTTGTGTTATAACAATTGATTTCAGACGATATAACTCAAAGTATAACAAACAAGTTTGGGTCGATTCAATATGATTGTTCTTCTAACGTCATAGTCTCAGAGTTGTTTTAGGACTATCGTTACACTTAACATATCCTAAGATTCGAAAAATATGATCACCAACAACACTTGATTCAGTCATAGAGGCGAGACTAGGAGCCTATTCTTTATTGTTTATCATTCCACACGTGCTTATGAGTTTTTCATTGAATCGCATATTCCAGGATCATAGCGGTTATAGCATAAAATATAAACTCTTGATTGTGAAATCAGAAATATAATAATAGTATTGCCTCTAGGGCATATTTCCAACACATAGCAGCCCTCCCACATAAATCAGCATTATGTTTTCCCTGCCACAACGCTAGGGTTTCGCTTCTCTCGATGGCGACTTGCCGCTGTTGAGGAAGACCTCGGTGATGTCGTCTATGGTCTGCGGTCATCTCAGGCATGTGCATAAGGAGAATGGAGATAGGATCCATCCCCCATTAGAGCTCTACTTCAAGGACATAAGGGCAAGCTGGTTCATGGGCGTTAATCGGTGGCCGGTGATACGTCCATTGCATCATTGTTTCTTACTATAATTTAGCCTATCACAATCTTATATTTCACATTATGGTGCAATTCTAATGCATTTATATCTTAAAAATAGAGCGAGATTGCCGGCAACTGAAATTCTAGACCTAAAATAGCATTAGTAGACAAAGCAATTCTCTCGAGCTCAAAATGAATTGTGGATTTTTAGATAATTAATCTGGAATATATGAAGAATAAGAAGTGTCAGAGGGATCCCACCAGCCATCCACAAGGACAGGTGGCGCGACCTACCTCCCGGTCGCGCCCTCTGCCCTTGTGGGCCCCTGGTGGCTCATCTCATGACGCCGCTTTTCCATAAAATCCCATTACCCTAGTAAAAATCACAGAAAAGTTTTGGAACTTTTCACCGTCATCTCGAGGCTTGAACTAGAGCGGTAGCATTTCTGCTCTTTGGCGGAGCGATTCCGTTGGGGAAACTTATCTTCGGGAGGGGGAAATTAAAGCCTTCATCATCACCAACACTTCAATCACCGTGGGGATCATCATCTTCGTTAATATCTTTATCAACACCATCTCATCTTCAAAACCTAATTCATCGCTTGTGTTAAATCTTTGTATCAAATCTCAGGTACCTCGGGTGTACTAATAGTGTTGATTACATTGGTTGACAATGAATAATGGATTGTTGAACGAGAGGAATGACGATGAGCTTGTACATTGTACTGAACCGCAAGGCTGAGGCAAGGGTAAGTTTGGTTTTACATTGTAAACGTGTGGCGTACGGCTTACAATCGCTCCGGTCACGGGGCGTCAACTGGGACGAGCACGGCCATGTGGTACGACGACACTTTCAGCTTTGACCCAAGTTTTAATATATGCCGAGTGTTTTTGTAGCCATGTCACAACATGTGTAGTCGTATGCCGAGACACCTATCTTCGCCGTGCGATGTGCTGGCACCAAACGGCTTAGAAGGACATAAGTCAAGACGCCGATATAAATCGCTAGGCATACAGAGGAACAAGGCAAAATGTGCTTTTCCTGCATTGTGTGGCGGCGGAATGGAGCGGGGATTGTGCGGGTCTTCCTATTTTTAGTCCAGTGGCTATGATTAGACCAAATATAGTCATCTGAAGATGATTTTTAGGGAGGGAGACTATTATTTAAGTAAGTTTGAACTCTTAAGGATCTGCTAGCTAGTGCTTAACTCTGTAAAACTCACTTTTGGTTCTCAATATTGGTTTTAGGGGATCCGCGAGATGCCCTTCTACACTCACAGAATTCCTCTCGGTTGGAGTAATTTCCAGAGCTACTCGCTCGCCACCAATCTTCCAAATGCTCCTCAATCCGTAGTCTGATGTTAACGGTTTCCTTCCATGACACCGACTCTGCTCTTTCAAGCATGACTTTTGGCTGATTTCCCGGAGTACGCTCTCAAAGTGGCCTAGCTAAATTTTAGCTACTTGAGCGCGCGCGGGTATAAATTTACAATGCTGTGAGAGATATATGCAGCAGGCTCGATTTTGCACTACTTGGCATTGGCGAGGGCACTGCCGTGAAACCAGATCTCGGGGCCTGATGTCTACTGTATTAGTACTTTGCAGAGATGTTTATTTCTAACTACAATATGGTTACACTCGTACTGGCCAAAGCTTTAACCATAGAAATTTACAACGTTGCGACCGGTGCAGCACGCTCTACCTTGCACTACTTGCCTGGCACCGGAGACGGCATTACCGCGAAACACGACATTGGTCCTGCTGTGTCTTCTTTTGCTGAAATCTGAGATGGGCTCTAGGCCCATATTGCAATTTCTGAAAAATCTCTAAGGGCCCATGTGGGATATATGGCACTAGGTGTGGTGGGAAGTTTAGTCCCACCTTGGAAGTGGAAGGAGAGTTGGAGTGGTTTATAAGGGTTTCTCTCCTACATGCTATTGGAGCTTGAGAAGAGAAGAGGCCCTCGCGCGCTCCTCCTCCGCCGCCCGCCTCGTCACGACGCGACGCGACGCGACGCGACGCGGGTTGCGGGTTGCGGGTTGCGGGAATGAGCCGAGCCGAGCTCACACCTACGCGCTTATTTTTGCCAGTCACTAACGGAGAGGTTCTGACAGCAGGGCCACGATCGGAGATGTCGGATCGTGGGCTGTCACGGACTCGGACGTGGGTCAAGCCCACGTCTCTCCACGCGGCTGCGCCTATATAAGCGTGCGCCGTCTCCTAACCCTAGCCGCAACGAACAGATCACATCTGCTCACGCGCACACCCACCGTCGTTCCTTTGCTGCTGCTGCCGCCGGCGACTCCATCCCGTCCGCCGCGTACACGGTCGACGGGAGAGCAGGTCTCCGAAACCACGCCCTTCTGGTTCCTGTACGGGGTGAGGGGCGAATAGGTTTTTGGGCAGCGATTACGCGACTGCTCGCTTCCGATCGTCTACTTCCTCTACGTCCGCGTCGCCTTCATCATCACCATGTCCACCGACGCCGACCGTGCCGTCACCGAGAAAGCTGAGGCCGACAAGAAGGCCGCTGAGGACGCTTCTGCTGCTGCTGTCACCGCGGCAGCGGCTTCTGCATGGCCTATTGGAGGGTATACCGCGTTTATCCCTCTCCTGATAATTTCTGTATTAGCAGTGCTAGCATCATGTGTAGATCTGTCTACTATTTGCGAAGTACGTGCTTGCTTAGATCAGTACCAATATGCTCCTAGTTCTATTAATGCCATGCTAGTCATCTACTTATGGATTAAATTAGTCGAAAAATTGCCTATTTACTCAGCATCTTTTGCCATTACATACCAGTATCATATGGTTACATTGGTACGGGTCACAGCTTTTGGAGGAGAGAGACAGAAGTGGTAGGTGCGTATGTACGCAGAAAGGCGTATGTGGCTCTGTGAACATCGTGCGTCCGGAGAAAAGCGTGCGCGGTCATTCGCCGGCCGGCGGTAACGATTTTCGATGTTGGTGCAAGTTTTACGTACGAGGGCGGGGAGGCACGGTGCTGCCGCGAAAGTAGCCTTGGTCTTACTGTATGTTATCCCATGTACTACTGTGCTTTGCAGAGAGGTTTAATTATGCTAGTATCTTATGGTTACACTGGTACTAGTCACACTTTTAGTCAGGCACTATTACTATAGTCGAATATGTGTATATGTAACCTGGTGGGCAGGAATGTGCCTAAGACCAAACCAAATCTCACCAAGAACTGCGTTACCAGCCAAGTAGTGGCAAATTAACAGTGAGCCGCCAAGAGGGTCGAGGATGGGAGCTGAGAAATGGCTCAACCGCTTTCTCCGTTCCATTGCCTTGCTAGAGAGGGTGGGCAACGGAATCGGCATCCTAGCATTCGTCGGGGCGACGGTGGTCCTGATAGGCGAGGATTTCTGGGTCGCCACTGTGATAATCTTCCTCGAGTCTTACAGGTACGTAAACCCTTGAATATCCTGGTAACATTTACAGTAGTATTTAGAACTACTTGTCTTTCACAGAACACAGTATTCTTTCTTCCTGATGTTTCGTACCGGCGGCCTACTCATTACACATATTTTTTGCCCTGTTGGCACTGTCGGCCTTCTTTGCCATCCTTAAACCGCAAATTTGGTTATGTTCCCTAACTTCTCTAGTAGTTTGATCACCGCTCGAGGTGTTTTTACTCCAATTCAATTGGAGCCTGAACGTTTCATATTTGAAATTTCAAAAAGGAAACTAAAAGGAAAACTCACATGTACATCAAGAGCAGCCTACATGCGTAGAAAATGTCATTCTGTGGGTATATAATACTGACTTCTGTGGCCAACATCACGGGCCACAGCGTGCTCTTCAACCTCGCGTCCGGGGCTCCCGGCTCGAGCCGCCCTGCGCGCAAGCCTACGTCTCCCGCAGCTACGACCTGCTCACGCTCTCCCTCCACTGCGCCGTGCTGCTCGCCATCACCGTGGTCTCCATTGCGGTACCATGGCCCCTCGCGGGTCCCGTGTTGGGTGGTCCTCTAAATAGAGGCGCCAGTGGCCTCACCCATACGGCCATGGAAAGGAGAGGGGGCGCCGTCGTTGGCGGCGGGGTGGCGCAGCGGTGCGGCCTGGCGGCGGCGCTCGGCCCAGATCTGGGCCCCTCGGGCCCCATCTGGGCCTGGGCGGGCCGGCGGCGGGACGGGTCTGTGGCGTGACTCCCGGGAGGCGGGGGAGCGGCGATGAACGGCGGGTGCTGGTAGCGCTGACGCCAGCCTACTGCAGCGTGGCCGGCGGGGCTTAGCGGGCCCGTTTCGGGCCTGGTATGCCCCTCTGCAGTGTCCGGACGGCTACCGCGACGGTGCCGGAGGTGCGGGCCTCCCGCACGATGGTGGTGGAGGTGGTTCCCTCCCACTCGGCCTTGGTGTTGCTGCTCCCGTCGCTTGGATCTTCTCTCCGGTCTTCTTGCGGCCTCGTGGTGGTGCTCGCAGCAAGACGACGTTGTTGGCGGCGCAACCGTAATGGCGCATGGTGTTGGGCGGTGGTTTGGCTGGTCGGCTCTGGTTGGCCGGTGGGGTTTGGTGTGCGGGAGAAATCCTTGCCGGTTCGTCCGGCTCCGATGCGGTGACACCGGCGGGTGCCACTATCCCTTCTTGGAGGGTGTCGGTAGTAGCTATTCCCCACCTCCCTCCGCGTACTGGGGAAACCCTAGGACTTGTCCGGGCAGCAGCGTCGTTGGCGTCGCATCCCTTCTTGGAGGTGATGCTTAGTTCGCGGTAGATTGGAGCCTCGGGCTGTCGTGGTTTTTTTCCGGAGGGCGCAGCGGTCGCGGGTCTTCAGCGCTTTGTTGAGCTGTCGCTGTTGGCATTTATTTATTCTTCTTTTTCTTTAGGCTTGATGTGCTGATCACCGCAGCATGCGATGTGTACAATGATGGTTTGCTTTGGAATACAAAGCAGGGGAAACCCTTTTTCGGTAGGAGAGGAGGCGCCAGCGACCTCATCTGACGAGCCCACCATCGAACTCCTCCACCACCTCGGTTCCTCGATGTTGGTGAGGCTCCGGTCATCTACTGATGACTCCGACCCCACTGAAAACCTCGCCGCCCTCCCTAGGCTACAACATGGTCCTCAGAGCTCCCGATAACCATTGACGGCGAGAGCCGCCAGTGTGCAGTGAGCTTGAAGTGCTTGATAAAATATCATAAAGGGGTGACGACGCGGACGTGTGGGACCTACTGTCAAAATGGTCAACTTAATGATCAAACAAAACGGTATTGAATTTTGTACCGAGTGGCCCTGATGAATGGCCATCTGTGTCATGATCACGTTTAAGTTTGAGCAAAGCGTCATCGGTGCGATTTGAGAAAAAAAATGTCGAAAAGTGGTAGGTTTTCATCTGCCAAATTTATTGTGGTAGTTTTCTTGGAATGGAGGCCCCAGCTATGATTGTTTCATGCTATTTACTCCTATTATATGTGTGTTTGACGAGTAATTGTTGTTCACTACAAAACTGACAGTTCATGCCCAAGGCAAAAATACAAAATCTTTGTCTGCTCAAGATAGATTTTGTATGGACAACTCATCTTGGCATGTTTATTCGGTGTGTATGCAAAATCTACAAAACTGACAGTTCATCTTGGCATGTTTATTTTGGTATATATGCAGGGCGTTTAGCCAACAAAGCAGTTCGGCTAACCACTATTCATACAAGACTACAGAAGGCATCAAGTTTAAAAGAATGGACCTAGGCAGCGGATCTCTGCATTATACGAATGCAGCGATACTGACATTTTGCCTATGGCTGCTTGAGAAAAGCTATATGATTCACAAAATCATATTAGATCCATTCCCAGGTTATGAATTATTTGGCTTACTGGTATTACTGGCGATAATACACAAGATGGGGTTTTACACACTTATTGGATGCATCAGCAAGAAGGAAAGCGACATATTGTTGCAACTTTGGCCAGCACTTACCCTCCTAATAGTTGGGTTTTCACTCTGCTATACAAGAAAGTTTTGCAACTTTGACTGGCCCGATTATTCACTTATTCCTTTGTGGTTTTGCATCTACCTTCTAGAGTGGGTTGTATCGCCGGGAGATAATTGTCTGGGCCTCAAAAAGGTTAAAGTGGCTGCACAACTATTGCGTGTCACATTTATTGCTGCGGAAGTTTATGCACTTTGGACCTGGTTTAAGTCTACCTCGATGATGGTGATGCTTGTTTCATCGGTGCTTGGCAACCTACAAATTCCAATGGCGCTGGCAAGAATCATGCTCCCAATTATGTGGATTTCCATGAATGAGACAGAAGTTGATGACACTGGTGATGAAAATATCAAGCTAGTCGCAAAGATCTTGAACATAATGGTGTTGTTCCAGGGTGTACTATACTTGGCTGCCTGCATATTAGAGTCATTCTCCTTCTTGCTCCGGAGATCAGTGGCCCTTCATTGTGGACTCGTAGATAACTCGGGGATGGAATCTGTTGATCTCTACTATGAACAAGCCTATGAAGCCTTCTTGCAAGAAAGTGTGTTCGATGCTACAAACAAGATGGACCTTGTCACCTTTGCTGTGGACCGCTTGAACCCTGATGCCTCACTGGATGAGAAGCGCGCCGCCGTCCGAATCTTGGACTCTTTTTTGCAGCAACGGAAGGGGGCCTCCAGTTCTGAGACTGAGACAGACCCCATTCCTCTAATCACAACCTCCACCAAGGCATTGACCACGTTGATTAGTATGTTGGGCTGGACAGTCGAAGAAGATGCTGATATCAGGCTATTCGCTGCAAAGGTCACCACTCATCTTGCTCCGTATATACGGATTTCTGGAATTCCTGGAACCATGCAGATGGTATCTTCACTTCTTGATGTCCAAGATCAACCGGTGACACAAGAAATTTCAGCTCAGATTGTGGATGACAATGGTGGTGATGCAGATGATCAACAATTAAGCAGTGGGGCAAGTTCTCCAACACTGAGTGGTAGCAAAAGGGACCTTATTGATAGGCAACAAACAAGAAATGGTTCAAGTTATTTACCATTGTATATCGAGGGAGGGAGCGGGCCAGCAATGCAAGGCTCCTCAACCCAGGCAGCGCAAAATTACCATGAAGGGTGCTATCTAATATACAGGATATGCACATGCTCACGATACATCAAGAAACTATGGTCAAATCCACAAGAGGACTCAAATGATGATGACTCACTTCTCGCACTAGGACTGCAAATCCTTGAAGGGCTTACCCATGATCTCCATAATTGCGCAGAAATCATCAGAGCAATGGAGCTCCTCCCAAAGATCATCGACCTTATAAACTGCAATCCTATCACAGCAGCAGCGCAGCGGGAAGAGATGACCAATTCATCATTGAGATTAGTTGCCAAGCTTGCAAGCATCAAGGGGATAATTGGCATAACACTGCGACAAGAACTTTATGAGAATCCTTTTCTGTTTGGCAACCTCGCCAAGATCTTGAAGCTGGAGGCAAGCCCTAACTACCTAGAAAAATCCAAGTTGGCCATGAATATCATTGCCAAGATCGCCAGGATCTGCACTGATAAGAAAACAAGGCAGAAGATTGGGACATTCCAGGTTATCATCAACAAGCTGGTGAAAGAGTTTCTTGGGGATGATGAAAACCCATTGCGAGCAGAGGCAGGGGAAGCACTCGTGGCGCTGGCAACGACGTGTCCTATCAACTGGTTTGCTATGTTGGACGAAAAAAATTACGTCCTAATAGGGGATCTCGCTAAAAAGATTGAGCATGGTCAGCACATATACCCGGCGGCAAGTCTACTTCAGAGGTTATGCCAAAACTCCAGTGAATTAGTGTTGCGCCATCAAGGTCCAGATGTCGACCTGTCCTCTACCTTGACCGTGGTAAGTCCTTTTAATTTGCTAGCACTTTCGAGTAGTTTTTTTCTTTCTAAATGAGTCCTTTTTACATGTTAGACAACATGATTGTATAGTCTTTACTTTTGTTTGATTATTAGACAATGACACAAGGAACTAAAGTTGACCCTAATGATTTTCTCTTCTACCTTCATCCTTACTCCCACGCCGCGCTCCTCCTCTCCTTCCGTGCCGCTCACGTCATGGGTTTTGGTACACCTATATCTGATATTAAATCCATGTATGCAACACAAGTTACCAAGCAATGTTGTGTACATAAAAAATGCTATGCAAATGCTACATATTGCTTCTAGTTTTTTTTTAATAAAATGTCATTCTGAATTTCTTATGGTTTTATCATTTTCTTGCAAATAATTAGTGCCTTCCGAAGTTATGCCTCATGTAAATTGGAATGTCTAATCATAATGGTACCAGTACCAAATTGATTGCTACAAAATACTTGGATGATCAGAACGAGAGCTGTGGACTGCTAGTTAAGCTAGCAAACTTTTTTTTGGATTACTCCTAGTGGCTAATTGATATGCACACCGCAGACGGCACAATATTTTAATTTGGAATAAAAACCTCTGCACATGCATGTTGTTTATATGATAATTGATGTGTTTCATTGCTGTTGAATAAATAACTAAACAAGAATCAAATCTGACGTCCTAACACTACATTAGTGCATAGTGCTGAACCATCTAGGTTCAGACAATTGCATGTCTTCTACCTAGACAGTGGTGACTCCTTTGAATTTCCTAGTATTTTATAGTTTTTTTACGTAACGTGTTTTGCCTTTTAGTTTTGTAATTAATGTTTTTCTTCTATGCACAGAATTCCAAATTTCCGATGATCACCATTTCCTTACAAGTAATTAGTTCCTTTTAGAGTTGTGCCTTATGTAACCTGAAATGTATAACAAGAAGACATCGATACCAAAATGTGATAGCTAGCAGGCACTTAGATTACTAGAACAAGAGTGGCGGACTGTAAAAAAGGCCTGCTAGTTAAGAAAACATTTAATACCATTTTTTGCCTTTCCATTTTGGGCTACCCCTAATGGCTAATTAATGTGCACAATAATAAAGTTTGGATACAAATCCATGTTTTCCATATGCTAACTAGTGTGCTTTGTTGCCGTCCATTTGATAAATAACCATGGAGTAAAAATAATACACAACGTGACATTTTTGGTGCACCATATATATGCAGGTGTTGGAGAAAATGGTGAATGCAGAAGGCAAGCAGATGAAGGCACTCATCAGCCTAGCTTCACAACTCTGCAGTGCAGGCATTACCCCCGTATTGAACTCTTCTGCATATGCTGCAGAATTTGTTGGGAAGTTGGTGGGTGAACTAAAGGACCACAAGATACCGGGCGCTGATGAATTTCCAGATATGAGAAGGCTGCTGGTTCAGCTCACATTATCGATCGTGGAAGCCTGTGATGGCTACGCATTCATCTTCAAGCAACACGGGATGATGGAAGCGTTGTGCGAGGTGGAACGGTACACAGAGCTGATGGATTCAGAACAAGACATGATGAAAGCACTGTCAAAGGTGGAACAGTACGTGCGGTTGGTTACAGAGGAGCGGGGAGCTCTACGCACCATGGTGGCCAAAGCCAAGGGGCTGATCGGCGCATCCAATACGCCGTGAGTTCAACATGGCCACCGTGAATAAGTGCCACCTTGTTGGTGGCTAGTTAGTATGCATCTGCTGTTGCATGCAGATTGCAGACACAAACTGGCTTTTTTTAATGATCAGCAAAATGTACTTGGTGCCACTCTGTGGCACGAAACAAACTTTGCTTGATATGTTTCCAATCGAGAAATAAGGACTCGGAGGATCCTCCCGGCTCCTCAGCCGTTTGGCTTCCTGGCCGTTAGATCTGCGTGCTTGATGCGGTCTGGGCAGTCGGATCGAGCTCCCAGACGACCTGCGCCGTCGGATCGAGAGTTGACATTGTTGCAATGAACAGTTTTACCCCACTGTAAAGATCCCGTGCCACCGCACGTAAATCTTGCCCCCCGCAGGGGGTATTTTGGTCATTTTGCGTACAGGGGTATAAAAAGGGGGCGCTGCCGTGGGTGACCTAGCCGTCTCCTCCCCCCGCACTCATCGCCGCCTCCTCTCCTCCCCCGCGCCCCGCTCCTCCAGCCTCGCCGCCGCCTCCTCTCCTCCCCTGTGCCCCGCTCCTCCCGCCTAGCCGCCGCCTCCTCTCCCCTCCATGCCCCGCCGCCGCCCGGCTTCCTCCCCTCACGGCCTCCTCCTTCCACCCCTCATCTGGCGCCTCCCAAACCCTAACACATGGCCCCGGCTCCGGCTCCCACGGGAGGGAAGGAGGAATGGCGAGGCGAGGCAAATGCGGTGGCGTATGGGACGCGGCGTGGGCGGTCGGCCTCCTCCTCCCCTACTCCCTCGCCATGCTGGTTCTGGAGCTGCTCAATGCGCCGACCAAGTACGCCAACCCCTTCCCACGGCCTCCTCTCCTAAGGTCGCGGCACCCGGCGCCGTCCAGATCCCAGAGGAGTACGTGGATGATGTCGAAGCGATGGATGTCACTCAGGTGCGCTGTCTACTCCCATCCTGGTTGTGTTTCCTGCTTTGTCAGAGTGGTATGGGAGGCCACTGAAGCCATTAAGATTTTGTATTATGGTTTAGGGGAAGTGGGGGTTCAGTTTTAGAGCAATTTTATGTTGTTGTATACTGATGTTTCTCTGCTGTGTGTCTATGCCCTATAGCTGCTGTGTGCGCTGCTTGGGTAATTTTGTGCATGGGAAATTCATAGACTGATTATGTATGCTATGTGGTGTGTTTATGCTGCTCAGGATCCATTCATATCTAGAGTCCTGACTTTGGTTTTCTCACATGCCTTCGTTTCACATTATCTTGTGTAAGCACATCCATGCAAAAGGTTGTGTGGGTCTCTTTTTTTATGATATTGTACTGAACATCATATTAACTTCTATGATACTATACTCAAGTGCTAATCATGTGAGTGGATATATAGTTGTTTTAAGCATTAGTGAATATTATTTGTCCCATAATTCTGCACATAATTTTCTGTGCTATGTGGTAGTTTTTTCTGAATGTTTGCCATTTTATTCTAATATGATCTCTTACTTAGGTTGGTGTTGTACGGCTTGGTTGAGATCAAATTCAACGGAGATGGCGGTTGTCAGGCCTATGGGATTCAATTTTCTGTTTACTTTTTGAGAATGGCATGTTTGGTATCCAGTACAAAACTTTGTTGAAGTGCTTTCAGATCCATCTTAATTTCTTTAAAGGAGTACCCACTGCCTTTTCAAAATTGTATAGTGTTTTCATTGAATACTCATGCCCTTTAAAAGTTTACATACTCCCCTGATAAATATCAGGTGCTGGATTATTGGATCACCACTTTAGACATATTTTTGTAATGACAAAATGTGTCATGTTTGTCATACTTTTGGTATATATGTTGTCTTGCCCTTTGGCAATGCCCTATTTTTTATGTTAATTTTCTGTATTGGTCTAATCCATTCTGTTAACAAACGCAATGAAATTGATTCTGTCTTAGTCTCATGCCGATGTTGATCACCATTGTGTCTTGCTCCAATCACAACTGAATGTTTCTTCTTCACTATATTGTTATGTTGTATGAATGCGTATACTAAACCTGAATTCATATTAAGTTAGCATTACCTGCCTGACCAAACGTTGGGACCGGCACCCTCGCGTCGTGGCGCGATCCCGTTCTAGTATGTACTTGTTTCTCCTCTTGGGGGCACAGTCAACTTTCAATCATCAGGCTGTGATAGCAATTGCCTCCGTGTGGCTGTTCGCGGTAGGCAACAACACACACATGCGTACAACTTGTCACTAGTTTCGGATGCCCGTGAGATTTTTACATCACCATGGGTGGATAGATACAAGGTCAGTGTTTCAGGTTCATAGCTTCAATGTTTCAATCAAATAAGAGGTAAGAGCCATACTATTTGGCAGCTCTGAGGTGGTCGAAACTCAGGGCACTACCGTAATCACACAGGTTGTCTCCAGAGAATGTTTGATGACCCGTCACTTTTTTGAGACCTGAATCAAGTTGTTTGCCTACCCGCCGTTATGTCTTAGTTAGGAATGAGCTGTGAACAAAATCGAAATAGTTGTTACTTGAGTCGATAATGACTTCGTGTCAGTTTGCTATTTTCTATAAATTGTAATTCACTCTACTTCTTACTGACTTTCGCCGAATATATCCTATGTGCCAACTATTATAAGCAGTTGTTTGGACCGCCGGAAGAGAGTTTTGTGTCTTTGGATGAGTCAAGGGTTGAGGATGTTCCTCAACTTGAGACGGAAGAAAATGAGATTTTGACTGCTCCTTTTTCAGAGAAGGAGGTGTTTGAGGCCATTGCACAAATGAAAAACAATAAAGCGCCAGGACCGGATGGGTTTCCGGCCGAGTTTTACAAAAAGTGTTGGCACTTCATTAAGGATGACCTGTTGCCGATGTTTCATGAGTTGTTCATTGGTCAGCTTCATTTGTTCAAGCTCAATTTTGGAACGATAACTCTTTTTCCTAAGAAGACAGAGGCTATTCGCATTGAGCAGTTCAGGCCTATCTGTTTGCTTAATGTTAGTTTCAAAATCTTCACCAAGGTTGGGACGAACCGACTCACGCAGATTGCGCATTCAGTTGTGCAACCGTCCCAGACTGCTTTTATGCCAGATAGAAATATCCTTGAAGGGGTAGTCGTCTTGCATGAAACGCTCCATGAAATCCACTCCAAAAAACTAGATGGTGTGGTTTTAAAGTGGATTTTGAAAAAGCATACGATAAAGTTAAATGGCCTTTTCTTCAACAAGCTTTGCGTATGAAAGGATTCGACAAGGCCTGGCGAGACCAGATTGAATCCTTCACGCAAAAAGGGAGTGTAGGGATTAAAGTGAACGATGATATAGGTCACTATTTCCAGACACACAAAGGACTAAGGCAAGGAGATCCCATGTCTCTGATTCTATTCAACATAGTGGTTGATATGCTATCTATTTTAATAGGTCGGGCTAAGGATGCGGGGCAGGTTAGTGGCTTGGTTCTGCACCTAGTTGATGGTGGTATATCCATACTGCAGTATGCTGATGATACTATCATCTTTATGGAGCATGACTTGGCGAAAGCGAGAAACATGAAGCTTGTGCTATGCTTATTTGAACAATTGTCTGGGCTCAAGATTAACTTCCATAAGAGCGAATTGTTTTGCTTTGGAAGAGCTAATGATGACCAGGAGGCGTATGAGCAATTGTTCGGATGTGAGCTGGGTTCGTTACCGTTCACATACTTAGGTATACCCATTCATCATCGTAAGCTGACGAACAAGGAATGAAAGTGCATCGAAGATCGTTTTGAAAAGAAACTGAGCTGTTGGAAAGGGAAGCTCATGTCATATGGAGGGCGATTAATTCTGATTAATTCGGTCCTCACTAGTATGACTGTGTTTCTTTTATCCTTTTTTGAGGTCCCGATGGGGGTTAAAAAGATGTTAGACTTTTATCGATCTCGTTTCTTTTGGCAGAATGATGAGTTGAAACGAAAGTATAGACTTGCAAAATGGGACATCATCTGTAGGCCGAAGGACCAAGGCGGTCTAGGCATTGAAAATCTTGAGATCAAGAATAGATGTCTCCTTAGCAAGTGGCTATTTAAACTCTCGTCCGAGACTGAGGCTACTTGGGCTCAGATTCTGTGAAATAAGTATCTTCAGTCTAAAACTTTGGTTCAGGTGACTGTGCGCCCGACTGACTCACCGTTTTGGAAAGGATTGATGAGAGTCAAGCCCCTATTCTTTAGTAGGGCAAAGATCTTAGTCGGTGATGGGGCTAATACGAGGTTTTGGGAGGATACGTGGCTTGGGGAGACGCCCCTGGCACTTCAATATCCTACTCTGTACAACATTGTTCAACGTCGAGAAGCATATGTTGCAACAGTCTTCCAGTCCACACCTCTCAATATTAGCTTTCGGGGGACACTGGTAGGCGATCGTTGGGAGGCCTGGCTTCATCTTGTACGAAGGCTGATGGATGTCCAGCTGACTCAGCAGTCCGATAGATTATATTGGAAACTGACTAAGGACGGCGTGTTCTCGGTCAAATCCATGTATCTGGATGTCATAAACACTAGTGTCATTCCGTCCTCGAAGCACGTCTGGAAAGTTAAGGTACCTTTGCGAATCAAAGTGTTTATGTGGCTTGTGCATAAACAAGTTATTTTGACAAAGGATAATCTGGCAAAACGCAATTGGACGGGTTCTGCTAGGTGTAGTTTTTGTGATCATAACGAAACTATAAGGCACCTCTTTCTAGATTGTCCGCTGGCTAAGATTCTTTGGCGTTCGATTCATATTGCTTTTAATATTACTCCACCAACCTCTATCAACATGTTATTTGGATCGTGGCTTGATGGGGTTGACTCGGATATAGCGAGGCACATTCGTGTTGGAGTTTGTGCCTTGTTATGGGCAGTCTGGAACTACAGAAATGATTTGGTTTTTAACAGAACAACGAACTTTCACTTTTTGCAGGTTATCTTCAGGGCCACAGCATTGATCCGTATGTGGTCGCTACTCACTCCGATGGAGGCCAGGGGGCGTTTGGCTACTGCGTCTACCCGATGGGAGATGGTAGCTCGAGTTATTTTCAACCGGTTTGGATGGCGGTCATGTAATAGGATAAGCATGTAGTGCTCCTATTTTGTTTGCCTGCCGGTTGTGGCTCTTTGATTAGGCTCGTATGAGCGATATGTTTTTCATTTCGTACTTTGAGATACTGGAGACTTTGTTACTGATTTCGTTTTTAATAATATGAGCCGTATGCATCTCTCTGATGCAGAGGCTGGGGTAATCTCTTTTTCTAAAAAAATGTGCTTAACACATTGACGTCGGCGACTAAGCCTATTATGCCACTTAATCAATAGCCTGTCATCATACTGTAATCCCCTAATATCTGTATTCGGCTAGATAACATCAGTCCTCTAATGGTTGCCCTGAACCGTATCTCCCTTGGTGGTACTGACCTTGCCTACCAACAAGCAGTGAAAGATGCGCCGACATTCAGCCCAGGATTGGTGCTGACATTCAGTGGAGGAATGGGCTACTTCAGTGACACCGCAACTGGTGTAAATGGAAGTTTATACCTCGCACCTCGAAATGGCGCCTTTGTTCTGAATGCAGGGGATCCAACATTCATTTATGCGTAGCTAACACCACTTTTGATCCAGGGCCGGGCCTATAGTTGAGCCAACTGTGCGGCCCGCACAGGGCCCACAAATTTGGGGGGCCCAAAAATATTATCTAGGCCTATATACGTGTATACTTGCGCTACCTTCGTGCACACTGTGCTGGGCGCATCCCGCTGAAAAAAAAACTGGCGAACGCGTCGTTCGCGATCAACTGGCGAACGCGTCGCTCGCTCGCGTTGTGTGAACGTGTCCGTTGTGAGTCGCGATCCATAGCGGAGGCGTCGCTCGCTCATGTGAATCGGTGAACGCGTCGCCCGTCGCCTGCAATTCCTGATGCCAGGCGCCAACGGTTCCAAATCCAATCCAGACTTCGGCGGGAAAAATTCCACGACGCCAACGACGGAAAAAATCGCCTTCCAATGCCCAGCGCTGGCGAAGGTGACCTAGCGATTTCGGCACAGATAATCGGTTCTGGCCTACTCGATTGACAATCGCAGTATAGACTAGGTGAGTTAGACGGTTCATCTTATTGCCAAAGATTGAAACAAATTAGCAATTTTGTTAATCTCCAATAGTCCAATTAATTTTATTCATGTGCTTATCTTCTGTTTCAAGAGAATACAGATTTAAGTCATCATGGGATAACATTGAAGGTTTCATTTTAAAGAACACAAAAAGGATGATGATGTTAAAAAAAACATTATGCAACTTGAAGTTAAATATGTAAGATTCTCAATATATTCAATTGTTATGTAAATTATTATGTCATATACATTAGACATTTTTGTTAGTTCATTTTTTTGTGTGAGATGGGGCCCCGTTTTAGAGTTTCGCACAGGGCCCCGGATTTCCCCGGCCCGGCCCTGTTTTGATCCCTCTTATTATGAATGCAGGTAGGGTCCAAGCAATGCGATGGCTCCAACTTGAAGCTGGAGTAATTCAGCTCTGCCTACAACCTTGGTGGTTCCTTACTCCTTAGTCAGCCTGGTTGCATTGACTTAACGAAAGTGACATCACCACTGCTCGAGCCTGCCGTTCCTTACTCAACCTGGCTGCACTGACCAGGGGAAAGTGACATCACGACTGCTCGAGGCTGCCGACATCCTTGACAGGCTAGCCCTTGTAATTCTCGCATTCATCCGGTTAGTTATTTTACCAGACTATTTGTTTGCAGTAATACCCTTGAAAAAGCCTGCTCTTTTACTGAAGTAGAGTGATGCATATCAGCTCAAGAGCATTTCTCAAGTCCATGCATCACAGGAATAATCTGTTGCATTGCCCAAAACTTTGGTTCACGCACATTAATTTTGAGTAACATTTCTCAAGTCCATACACAGGACATCACAAGGAATAATTTGTTGCACTGCCCAAAACATGCGGGAGGACGAGCTGTGTTGTGCGATGCATGGTTGGCTTTTAGCCTCAATCCGACCGAGAAGAAGCTCAAGCTCGAAGAGACGAAGGGGAAGGTCGCAGCCGATGCGGAGAGCACCAAGATGTTGTCCTTGAATTTGGAGGCTTTAGATACCGACGCAAGGATGGTCGTGCAAGCCGTCCGCTACAAGATGTTGCAGTGACAGAAAGATGAGTTGGAGGCGGTAGACAAGGAGGAGGACGAGGTGGAGCAGCGGATAAGGAGGCGGAGACAGAGGCTGCCTACGCGGCGGCAACGTCACCTTGAGCGTGTAGGTCAGATTGCTGGTCCGGCAGGACGGAAAATCTATTTTTTTTGCACGGACTACCAAACTGATATTCTTTTGTGATAGGGGCATATAAAAACTAAGTATACTTGCCTCTTTTTGATTTTGATTGGCATATGATTCAGCGCACACTATGGATTGGACTTTATTTGAATTTTAAATTACTCTTTACTAACGAATATATACATAATAGTTTTGGATGGCCGGCACTTGTATCCGCGTCCGCGGACTGGGCCCCCCCTTAACTGCGGCCACTCAGCATTGGAGATGCCCTCATGGGGTTGAGATGTGCCATTATTACAAAGTTAGGTCTAAATAATTAAGATCTTTCCACATAAATTGGGTATACTTTGACGCCTGATTGAAACCCTCTAGGACCTTGTTCGGTTAAACTTGTCTCAAAAAGGATTAAAGGGGATTGAGGGGAGGTATAACTTTATCCCTCTTATTACTATCCAAAATGGAAAGAGTTGCTGAAAACAAGACAAATCACCTCCCACCGGCACAGCTCAAACACTTCCAC
This sequence comes from Triticum timopheevii, assembly GCA_963921465.1. Lineage (NCBI taxonomy): Eukaryota > Viridiplantae > Streptophyta > Magnoliopsida > Poales > Poaceae > Triticum > Triticum timopheevii. Next base: position 649,477,101 of record OY997274.1, read on the forward strand.
TCCACAAAACACACACCACAACGCCACTCTTTTCACGACGCATCCATAAGCTCCATGACCTTCTTCACGCTCGGTCGATCCATCATGCCATCAACCCACGCCTTCACACGCGGATACGCATCGAGCACGGACGCGCAGGGGCTGGCCAGCAGGTAGTGAGCCATGGGGCAATGGCTGAGGTCCGCCAGGCTGATGAAATCTCCGGCCAGGTATCTGGACCTGGACAGACGTTCCTCGTAGACTCGGAGGGCCGCCTTAAGCTTCACAAGGTTCTCCTCGACGACCCTCTGGTCGGGTGACCCGCCCATGAACATGGGCACCACGAAGCACTGGAAGGTGATCGCCGACATGGCCCTGTCAAAGTTGTGGGACTCTGCTTCCAGCCACGCGTCCACAGTCGCCGACTCGGCGAGGCTGCTTTCTCGGAGTAGATCGGATGCGCCTTTGCGGAGCACGTACCTCGAAATCGCACGCGACTCTGGGATGACAACATAATACGAAAGAAAAACCTGAATAATTATTTTACAGAGCAATTTGTTCATTCAGGCTTTTCCTTGTGTTTGTGTGTCGATACGAAATATATAGAAATCTGAATGAATATCTGGTCTCTCACCGAAAAGGATGAGATCACCGTCCTGGAAAGCCGGGACCTGGCCAAAGGGCTGCAAAGCAAATACAGAGCTGATGAACAACCAGACATCTTAAGCATGGCTAAGCTAGACTACTTTCTGAATCTGAACCTGTACTGTACGCCTAGCAACCATTACCCAAAATCTCAGCAAGGCACGAGGTGTTATTACTCGCTAGCTACTCGTTGTGGAAAGAGAAATCTCAGTGAAAGCACGAGGCAGGAAGCAATCGGCACATACGCTGCGGGCGAGGTGCGCGGGGCCCTTGTGGTTGCCGGCGGGGAGGTGGACGTGCACCAGCTCGTACTCGGCGCCGACCTCCTCCAGGCATAGCAGCACCCGCGCCACGCAGGTGGATCTCGCCGGCCCGAACACCTTCACCTTCACCTCCGTCCCCATGGCCATGGATCCCCTTCCCGTGGTTGCAGAAGGAGAGCAGTTTGACTGACGGCCTCTGGAATCAAAAGCGGCGGCTCACGGTCCCGTGATTTTTATAAGGCTAGCGAGCTGCTTCGTAGAAAGTTCAAGAGTTAAAAATGTTTTATGTACCTTACTAAAGATCTCAGCTAGAAGGATTTTATTGGTTAAGAAAAGTGAGGCTGTATTAGTTAGAGCAAGTACAATAAGATAACGTAGGCGGGGCTATAAGACTAGTCACAATGGGGAGTAACTTAGAGTATTAACATGCATATGTTACTAGTCTATATTACTACCTCCACAGTGGGTAGTAACATATGTGTTGTGTCATGCATCACTTCATTTATTAGGTTGTAGACTCATCTTTTCTTGATATGTGTGATGTTATAGTAACTAGCTATGTTACCACATACCTCTCTTTCTTCATTAATTACATGCCACATCATCCATTTTGCCTAGATAAGTGCGATGTTACCACCTATGTTACTTCCATTGTGGGTAGTCTAAGAGATGCCACATCAGATTTATGTCTAGTTGAAGGAGAGAGGAGAAGAAAGAGAAGATAAGCGGGCTACAAACTTACAACCGTCTTTAGCACGAGCTCCAACACCCTTTGTGAGAGAAATAAGTGGACCATGTATTAATTGTATAGTATACTAGTATGTCTAACTATTGTATGAGAATAGTTGGGTACAAGCGACATGGCAAGAATGGAAGGTTTAGTAGCTTTTATTTAGTAAAAATTAAGTGGGTGTGACATTTTTTATTCTATAACTTGTCCAGAATGTGATGATTCAATCCAAAACTCTTAAAACCCTACCCCATCATCCTACAACTTGCACCACATGTGACTATCTAGTCCACAGCCAACCGAAGAGGGACAAGTGGCGCCAGGTGGCCGGAGCGGGTCGTTGTGGCATTTTTGCAGATCCCCGTGTGTTTTCGCAAATCAACATGCATGTGTTCCAGAACCCAGTCTCTTTGCGCGTCTAGCATAGTCGCATCCAGGTTGATGACGATCGGCTTGTTGAAAGACCTCGAGCTCGAGGCCTCCTTGCTCTTTACGTTTCTACGGAGTTGGGGAGGCGCCGCCGCAGCCGAGAAGCCAAAAGCAGGTTTTGGGGTGTTGGTGAACGCCAGCCCAGTCGGACCACCAACAGTGGTCCCCTTCTCCAGCCTTGGATAGTTGTTCCTCTCCATGGCCTCCACTTCAGTCGACGGAGGGGACGAGACGGTCGCGCCAGCGGCGACCATGTCGCCTTCCGACCCAGCCGTCGGGGTGCCCTACTTGGCACCCGAGCCCATAGCGCCACCATACAAGTCCATGTCGGCCTCACGAATGGTAGCCATCGGTTCCAGATCCACATAAGGAAAGCATAGCGCAGATACAAAAGGAATGGAGGGCACCCAATTTTTGTGAAATTCTCCCTGATCCCCTTCCCTCAAATACTTCCCAGTATCCTTTGATTTCGCCCTCAGAACGGCGCCATTAGCGCTGAGATTTAATCCAGTAGAATCCCCAATCCCAACGGATACAAAATTTCAGATAATTTTGGAAGAAACTGCTCCTTCTCTCTCAACATAACTCACCTTGATTTGATCCAATCCCAAAAGCAGCTTCATTTTTTTACCTAGTAGGTTTTCCTATTAGTTGGTTTATGTAAAAATGAGAAAATCAAGAAAATGTGTGCAAGTCCAACTCATCTTGTGTGTATACAACTATACACATCTACATGTAGTAATTGTTCTAGCAAACTCTAAGCAACTACTCCCTAGCAGAAATCCACACAACTGTTCTAGCAAGATCCAAAGCCACTATTCCTATCAAAAAAATCCATGCAATTATCCTAGCAAATCTAAGCAATTGTAATACCAAAACACAATGCAAAACTGTTTATAGCAAAACCAAGTAAATGTATTACCAAACCACAATGCAAAATTATTCTAGCATAATCGAGCAACTATCCTATAAAACCAAGCAACTGTACTATCCAATCCAAGCAATTGCATTACTAAATAACAATATGGAAAAATTGTCCTAACGAAACCAAGCAATTGTCCCTAGCATTCCTACTTTAATTGTCTACTTTAGGCAGAAAAAACGTATGACCAACTTGAATAGCCTTTGTGGACAACTATCTGACCCCCCCCCCCCCCTCCCCATGCAACTTATCTATTCTAGCAAAAATCCAAAACAAGTCAATTACAAAGAAAACACAAAATAAAAATTGTTCTAGCAAAAAAAATCCAAGCAACTGTCTACCAAAGCCAAGCAACTATATTACAAAAAACACAAATGCAAAAACCTGTTCAAAACGAATCCAAGCAACTGCCCCAACAAATCATGAGAACTTGACGATGATAATTAGTTGCCTAACAATGACGCCCGGTTGCATGTCATCACTAATTAGTTGGCTACGATACTAGGACAAGTTGTCTGTTTGTGTAGCTCATGTTGCATGTACTCTAAAACATAGTGTTAGCATACTTGTGGTAGAGAACTTATATGTGAATTTAGTGAACATGATGATCATGGGAGGCAACTTATAAGGACTTCTCCTTGATAGGCAATTATAGTAGGGAAACTAAGAAGAAGTTGCTTTCCTATAGCACTAAAGTTGCCCATACAGCACCCAAAGTTGCTCAAAAAAAAGTTCATCAACATATACCATATGGGATCTAGTTTACAAGAACTCGCCATTGAAACCCAATGGTGAAAACGAATCTAATTTCCGATAGTCGAATCAAAAGTTATGAATTTTTAAATTTTGTAAAACCTAAATAAATGCACGTGTGTTTCCTTTCTTTAGTTGTGCTCGGATGGGACGAGGACCGGATACTTTCCTTTCTGTACTGTAATGACACACACCCTTTATGGCAGGTCTACTCAGATGCAGCCGGTGTCATGTGACTTTTTTGTCGGATAGGGCGTGTGCTCGGCAAGTCCAATTAGTGCAGCTGCACTAATAAGTATTTGGTTTTTTTTTCCTTTTTTCTCAGTTTCACATATTTTTTACTTCTTTTCTATTTTCTTTGGTTTTATTTATTCTCTTTTTTTTCATTTATTTTGATTCTTTTTGCTTTTTTTCTTCTCTGTTTTTCATTCTTTTTTGCATTTTGTTTCTTTTTCCCTTTTTATTTTTTCTTTTTGTTTGTATTTTCAGTTTTGTTTGTTTTTTGGTTATTATTCTACATTTTTTATATATGTCAACAATATTTTCCAAATACACGTCTAACATTTCTTCTCCATTGTTTTGTTTTTCCTTTAGTTTTTTCTTATGTTTGTTATCGTTTCCACTTTACATTTTTTATATATCAAAAAAATTAATAAGTGAGCAACATTTTTTTATACGTGTTCAACATTGTCCGAACACATATTTAATTTTTTAATAAATACTTGTTCAACATTTTAATACTTATTCAACAGTTTTTCAAATACATGTTCAAGATTTTTCAAATACTCATTCAACATTTTTAAATCCTTATTCAACATTTTCAAATACTTGTTCAACATTTTAATAAATACTTATTCAACACTTTTTCAAATACATGTTCAACATTTTTCAAATACTCATTCAACATTTTTTAGTACTTCTTCAATATTCCAAATACATGTTCAACATTTTAAATACTTATTCAACAGTTTTTCAACTAAATGTTCAACATTTTTAAATACCCATTCAATATTTTTAATACTTATTTAATATTTTCAAATACTTGTACAGAATTTTAAAATACTTTTTCAACATTTGGAACACTTACTCAACATCAAATACTTTTCCCACATTTGGAACACTTACTCAACATTTTCAAATACTTGTTCAACATTTTTTAAGTACTTGTTCAACATTTTGTAATACTTATTTAACATTTTTTCAAATACTTCTTCAACATTTTACAAATCTGTATTTGAAGAATATTTTAAAGTATAATGAAAAGACCAACAATAAAGCATAAGAACGAGAACAAAAGACAGAAAAAAAAACAGGCTGTAGCCTCCCGCGCTGCTGGGCCGGCCTATCTGGGGGTACCCCGACGCGAGGATTCCCCTCTGCTCGATCGGGTCTTTTTTCTCTAGTTTTTTCAAGATGGTGAAAAAAATATTTTTGGGTTTAAAATAATATATGAATTAGAAAAAAGTTCACGGATTAGAAAACAAATCATGAATTCAAAAAAATTCAAGTAGTTCAAAAAAAATCATGAATCCAAAAAAATTCCGTATTTGAAAAAAGTTCATGAATTTTAAACAAATGTGCATTTGAAAAATGTTCGAATTTTAAAAAGTTCACGAACTCAAATAAAGTTAACGAACCTGAATAAAAGTTTCGCACATTTGAAAAAGTTCCCACATTTCAAAAATGTTCACAATTTTAAAAAAACTATAATAAATAATATAAGATGGTTTACTACTCGTCTTTGAAATGCTTATTGGATATATAATACATATGCAGGTCATTTAGCCCGCAAACCAGATTAGTTGACTTATTGTTATTCAAGACTACACGAAGCATCAAGTTCAAAAGGGTGCAGCTAGGCACTACTAGCGGGTCTCTGTATTTTGTGAATGATGTGAAAATAATGGTATCCATGAATATGTTGGCTTATTTTACCCTTCTTTCCGGTATCATCAACTCAACTCCATTCTTTTTGGCAGCCAATGTTTTGCTGGTGTTTCTAGTGATGATACACAAGCAGTGGATTTGCAAATCTATAATACCTAAATAGTTCATCCCCACTATCATATTTCTGTTGACATGCAGCCTATCCACCTCATCAATTGTGCCACATCAGCATTTTTCTTTCAATCATCATCAATCTATATGGCCACGTTGTAGGTTGTATTACCTGACTTAAATAACCAGCCAAAGCCTAGCCATACTTCCCCTCAATGAAGACGGTTCAGCTGTAAATGACCCATCAAAGACGCCTCTCCTTGATTGTGGCGCTGTAGCCGTATCGTCTTCATCGGATATGTCTCCTCAGTTTCTCAGCACCAACAATTGATTTCTCTCCGCACCAAATCTCTTCCTATTAATCTCCACGCCGGCACTCCGCCTTCTCTGACTAATGGTCTCCTCCACCAATGCACATTACTTCCATCTCGGCAGCAAGCTCTGTGTGAAGGAGACGGCCACCGTATGTCTGGCCATGCCCGGGTCATGGAGCCGTCGAGGTTGAGCGCCTGAGAAGCAGTTCTGTGGAGTCACAAACGAGGAAGCATCCAGTGGCGGCATCGGTGTGAAGGTGCGTTAGCCAGTACCGGCACTAGGGATGGGATCAATAGATTTCTCTCGACTCGTGCGCTCGGTGAAGCGCCCTCCTCTCATGTTTTTCTTCCTTCTCTTAAAATCACACCTGACAGGTTGGAGCTCGACCACCATGGTGATTTGGAGGCTGGAACTCGACCCTAAGGCTGAGGGCTGGCGGGGGAGTACTCTGTTTCTGCCACCGGGTCACCTGCTAACCCCTGTGGTAGATCCGCCACTACCTCCAATAGCACCGCCGCCACCGTGTAATCGTGTGTTTCCATCGTATGCCTTCCGATTACGAGCTTCCTCATAGAGTAATTGAACGAGGAGCGAAGAAACTGCTCTCCCCGTGTTCTTCAACGGCCACATCCAAGCCAGAGGACGAAAGGCTACAGAACCCTGTTGATCTATTCCTTATATCCTTCTTCTAAAATCTCAATATATGTTCATTTAATAGATCCCTCCCACTTCCATGTCATGTCATCCTGGGAATAGGAGATTACGTGGTTTTTATGTTTTTCTTCTTGGATATTGCTTCGTTGTGGCTGTTTTGCTTGGCTAGCACACAAAGCTCTTTACGTGCATAGCTGTTTGCTTGAGATACATCGTGATTGACTTGGTTCATTCTTGTAGACGTATGGAAATTATGATGAATGTTGCCGTTCATGGAAAATGGGTTTTGACCGGTGAGAAAGCCACATATAACCTCAAAAACACTTGGTTCCTGCCGTATTTGTTATCACATGTTTCATCTCCCTACGTTCTTTAGTTCCTTATATATTATTCCTTCTCTACATAGCAATTACACGATCTGCACTGCTTATTCTGGATTGCAACCAGGGACGCGTACTGGCAAATAAGACCATGCGTATTCAGATTTCTGCGGCAACAAGCCTGTTGGTTCTTTACTTATTTGTCTTTTTAGTTAGCTTTTGCATTGGCTGATGTTTAATGATGTGAAGATATTAGCAATACATCTTCAAGGGACAATGAAGTATTCATTGTTATTCTTAATTGTGTTTTGTATCAGGCATTGGCAACGAATATCAAAAGACGCACTGCTCCGTTTCTCATATGAAAACAAACTTTTTTATAACATATTTTTTTTGTTATATATTTTTGTTTCACCTTTTATGTGCATCTACTGGGATTGAAAACCTGCACATCTATTTTTGGTGAATTCCACTATTTCGTCAAATAATGATATGGCATGTTCTTCCACCGTTTCAATCAGAGAAGCTCAGAAGAAATACATAGATTGCTGACGTCCTGGAGAGCCTTCGACCACTGATGCTAACTGAATGTACTCCTCCAATGTGACTAGACTTTTCTACTATAGATCTCAAAAGAAAAAGAGAATCTCCAAAGAAATAGGTAGATGCAATTGCAATAATGAAGAACAAAAAATAACCTGTATTTTTTTCTCTAAGGAAAAATAAGAAACAATCATTTTTTTTTACTTCCAAATGCGAGTCTGCGCCTCAACACACCATGGATACATTGTTGAGTATGAAAGAAACTGGAACATTATATATCACAAGGTCGCACTAACCAAAAAGCACCCCAAAACAAAATCAAATAGATCCTACTTAATTTGAATCACCTATACATGAAATATATTGTTTTGTTGATTATTATCACTTCTATATGAAATCCACATATTATTGATTCAAATTGTCATCATCTTTGCTATCTTAATGCTACTCAGATGCACCAAAAATTCCCGCAGCAACGCGCGGGGGTATTAGCTAGTTTATTATATACACGAGCAATCACACTCCTCATAAATATGTTTGCACTGAACTATTTAGGAAAATGTTGCTGCTTTGACCAGAGAGATTACACACCTATTCCTCTATGGTTCACCATCTATATTTTAGCAAGGTTTGGAAATGTCATATGGGGGTATTTTGAGGGGGTGGGGGGCAAAGCCCCCCCCCCCCCCCCCCCCACACACACACACTTTAGAGGCTTTAATTCAGGAACGCATCGAGCTGCATATTTTCTCTTTTCCCCCTTGGCATCATGCGCTAGCTCTGAGCGTGGATAACATTGAAGCAAGAGCTTACTGAGAGTCGCTTCATAATTGGCAATATTGTTGAGGTGTTGGAGCTAGAGGTAGGCTCCATCTACGTAGAACAGCCGAAGTTCACGATGGATATCATTTCCAAGATCTCCATGGATAAGATTGGGACAATCCAAGTTATCATTAAAAGGTTGATGAAATAGTTTTTTGAGGAGGATGAATCCTCAAATCAACTACAAGTAGAGGCAGGGGAACCACTCATGATGCTAGCAATGGAGAGCCCTAGCTAGCAACTGCTCAGCTATGTTGGAAGAAACAAATTATGAGCTTATTGGGGATCTCGCCAGCAAACTTCAGTGTGGTCGGCAGTGGTGGAGCTGGGCAGGATCTACAGGCGGGGCCAAGAAGAAATAATAGATGTTTGGGGGGGGCAAAGGGTATAAAAAAAATTCCTTCCTATTTTCTATTAAGGCTAGGGGCCATGGCCCCTGTAGGCTACAACGTAGCTTCGCCGATGGTGGTCCGCACATATACCCAGCCGCAAGTCTACTTCAGAGTCTGTTAAAAAACTCTAGGGAATTAGTGTTGAGACATCAAGGTTGAAACCATCACTTGCCGTCTACCTTGACAGCGGTGAAATCAGCTTGGTAAAGTTAGTTGCCATGATAAACATTCTTTGGGACCAGAGCTTCCAATGCAACAAACGTTTACCCAACACAGCAGCTCTGACATTGAGCAGCACCATAAACCTTTACTAAAAGTGTTCCTCCCTGATTTCCTACAAAGAAAACATAAAACGGCATCACTTATGAAAGAGATGTGCGGAGAGGTCGCTCCTTAATTATTACTTGCGTGCATGATCTGCAAAACAGCCAAGAAGCCAAGAAATCGAGTTATGTACGTACGTGTCATGTCATTCGTTTCGGAACCGAAGTCGCATGGAAGGGGAAAAACGAACCATGCAAGCAAACGCGGCGTGGTGCGTCTATGGATGGGATCTCTACACTGCACTGCATGGCCATCGAAGGGGACCACAGACAAACAACTGAGCGGTGGTGTTTAGAGCACGGAGGTCCGAGGAGTGGAATGAGAGAGCTGTCGGCTGTAGCTGCGGCATCGGCAATTGCTGCCAATGGAGGAGAACAGCGGAGGAGAATACCAGCAGCGACAGTGGAGTGAGGCGGAGGAAACGACCTACCTGCGAAGGCTCGGAGGAGTGTCGGGTGGGGCCTATGACGACGATGAGCATCGTATCCGCTGCCGACGTGGACGGAGACCCTGGGGAAGAAAATTGTCAATGGTGTCTCACCAGGGACGACTGACCAAGGAAAGCATCATCTACCCCTCTCCTCTCCCTCACCCGAAGTCCTAAGTTGCACGCGCACCCTGCACGCGGATGAATGGTGGTGTCTAGTAGTATATATAGAGATAAGATGGTTTTAGAAGGCATGATGGAGAGAACAAGGAGGACGTGGATCTGTGAGGTGTGCATCCGGATCCATGTGTGAGGCACGTGAGGATGAGGAGGAAGCAGCCGATGGATCGAAGAGGGTTAGATCGTACGGAGATCATGCAAAACAAATGTGAGAGACAAAGTACTGGAGGAGGAGGAGGAGGAGGAGGAGGAGGAGGGTTAATCGAGCGCAGCGGTAGTAATTAAACGATGCGCTGGTTTCATGGAGTGCCTAGTTTCATGGGTCCACTTCTATGTGCTTTTCGAACCAGAGAGTGGTTGTTCTACACCCCAGTTTGGTGCACCCACATTACACCCACGCAAGAAAACATAGCAAAACATTTCAGAAAAATCATAACTTTTGTGGGAATGATGATGAACAAATGTTATAGATGCTTGCAAAGTTTGGTGGTCAAATAACATCCAGGAGTAGCGTGGGCGCACCAAGCTGGGGTTCAGCCATAACTTTCCCTTCGTAGCATCTAAACACCGGGAAAACATGGCATGGGTCCAGTTCCTAGTCGCAAAGTTTTGAAAACAGGTCGCTCTTCCTGATAATCCTGAAAATAGATGCCCAGTTGCATAAGAGAAACTTCTATGAATTCAACCCATGCAGAAATGTTGCATAAGAGAAAGCAGACGAGAGCCCACAAATAAATTTTGGTTGAGGCCCATTATCATTTTACACCATCCTCCAAAACAGAATTCATGGCATACTGAGACTCGAAAAAAGCTAAACAAAGTCGATTAATTCTCGTAGAGATCCAGGTAGGGTGATCAGATTCGGTTCACTATTTAGGACATCATGTTGGCAAATCAAACCAATAGGGAAATTAATCATTGATCATTTCATACTGAACCAGGAAATAACCATTCATTTGACTAAATGAAATAACTCTACCAAAAACAAAGCCGAGGAATTAATGGCATGGAGAGGCAAGCAAAAAATAATAAGGTCGTTTTTTTTGTGAAAACAAGAGGATGAGCAGATTCAGTTTAGTATTTGGGCCATCATATCAGCCAATGAAAGCAATAGGCAAATTAATGAATCTCATTCATAATCCCATCTCCTGAACATTAAAACCCAAAATGCAAGACTTTTTTTTTTTGGAAAGGTAAAAAGTACTAACCGGAAACTGCACTTCCGATTTGGAAACACTCCCACCTAGTTTTGTTTTCTCAGGAAAACAATCTGTGCCAGATTTGGAAACACTCCCAATCTACGCCACCCATACTAAACAGGAGCGGACAAGAAGGGATGGAGTAACTTATTGTTAAGTACTCCCTCCATTTTTATTTAGTCTGCATATTAGGTTTGACCGAAGTCAAACTTTGCAAAGTTTGACCAAGTTTATAGAAAAATATATAAACATTTATCATAACAAATCTATATGATGTGAAAGTACATTCAACAATGAATTTTGTGGTATTGATTTTTTATTGTATATGTTAATATTTTTGTTTATAAACTTAGTCAAAGTTTACAAAGCTTGACTTTGACCAAAGCTAATATGCGGACTAAATAAAAACGGAGGGAGTACGAAGTACACGTACACAAGTCTATCTTGCTATATCGGTTGTGTTTTGTGTGTTAGTGCTGATTAAATACATGACAAACTACATTGCTTGTTAACTTGCACGCTAGCACTAAGTACACCAACACATATAGATCTGGATTGCTCCATACGCTAGTGCCTTTTCACACCGTTGTAATGACTATCAAAGCATGCTAGTTGCCCTGCATTTTCCCTTGTGCGCTAGCACTGCGCACACGTTGAAGGATCTAGAGTGCTTCATAGGCGATGGTTTGCACGTCAACACTAATGAGATATCTATCAAACCATTCCTTTTTCATTTGTGTTGGTCTCCATCTGTCATCGGCGCCAAGCAAACCTACGGAACTATAAATCAATACGGCCTGAGGTGAGCTCACACCACAGCAAACTACACAAGGAAAAAGATATCCATAAATTAACCTGTAGAGGGCGACCAACTAGCCAGCCATGTCCTCGACAAAGATGTGTGTTGCTACCATCATGGTGCTAGCGCTGATGCTCGCGCCTCGAGGCACCGTTGCCGCCGGCCGCCTCTTACCCAACTCCGCGCCGGACGATTGTCCACCTGGCTATTTATCAGAATGCTTTATTGTTGGCCGGCAATCACTCTGCGGGTGCATGCCAGATCTTCAGCTTGTGGAGGATCGCCAAGCCATGGTGGCGAGACCAAAGAAGAATAGCCACATGTTGCCCCAGCCAGCATGCCCACAAGGCCAAGAGTGGGGGTGCGATCGGGATCTGGGCTTCTGCGGTTGCGTGTAGCTAGCCCCTGCATATTAATAATGGCCATGCAGCAACATGGATACATTGTCAGAAAGCCTTTATACACAGAAAACTGTGTCATCTATACTTAACAAATAATAAAATATGCAATGTGGCTCGGAGTAGTACTGATGCTATGCTACCTCCTATACCAATAATAAAATAAGGACCGCTACTCGGAAAATACCCTTTGGTTCCTGAATATATATACACCTCATATGAGGACAAATTCAATATTTTTTAAGAAAAATCAAGAAAGTATTGCTCGGACCTCCACATGAGACCCAGGTGTTGGTAACATAACTGGATTCAGATACCCGATTTGGCAAAAATAAAATCATGGCAAATGTTACTCGGACATTCATATACATAGGTGTCGGAGTATGAGTTGGGTGCAGATGCCTGAGTAACATTTGCTTCCTGCGAGGGACGTAGTCTTTCCTCCTCCTCAACAAAAGTCTCCTTTCTCCGGCCGCCGATCCGCCCCACCATCAACGGCCTTTGGGCTGTGGAGGTGCAAAGGATCTCGGGCCCTGGCTAGCGGGAGGGACTCCGTTCTTGTTTTTGTTAGGTTCAACGTCTTCGTCGATGTTGTGTGACGGTGGCGATGTCCTTCAGTAGGAATAATGTCTCCCACATCCTATCCCCGTTCTGGTGGTACGAATAGCGTTGTCGGAGGATATGTGGAGGTGTGCCTCCGTTGGATCTCGTGGGATTTGGTCGGTGCTGATCTTCGGTGGATCTATTTGGATCCAGTTTTTGTTCGTCTTCGTTCGTATGGTTCCAGGTTTGATCTTTCCGATCTACAACCCTCTTCATCGGCGATGGTTGCTGCACTGGTGCGCTGGTCCTTTGGGGCCTTAGCACGACGACTTCCCGACTATCTACTACAACAAGGTTTTTCTGGCTCCTCAATCCGTAGTCTGATGTTAACGGTTTCCTTCCATGACACCGACTCTGCTCTTTCAAGCATGACTTTTGGCTGATTTCCCGGAGTACGCTCTCAAAGTGGCCTAGCTAAATTTTAGCTACTTGAGCGCGCGCGGGTATAAATTTACAATGCTGTGAGAGATATATGCAGCAGGCTCGATTTTGCACTACTTGGCATTGGCGAGGGCACTGCCGTGAAACCAGATCTCGGGGCCTGATGTCTACTGTATTAGTACTTTGCAGAGATGTTTATTTCTAACTACAATATGGTTACACTCGTACTGGCCAAAGCTTTAACCATAGAAATTTACAACGTTGCGACCGGTGCAGCACGCTCTACCTTGCACTACTTGCCTGGCACCGGAGACGGCATTACCGCGAAACACGACATTGGTCCTGCTGTGTCTTCTTTTGCTGAAATCTGAGATGGGCTCTAGGCCCATATTGCAATTTCTGAAAAATCTCTAAGGGCCCATGTGGGATATATGGCACTAGGTGTGGTGGGAAGTTTAGTCCCACCTTGGAAGTGGAAGGAGAGTTGGAGTGGTTTATAAGGGTTTCTCTCCTACATGCTATTGGAGCTTGAGAAGAGAAGAGGCCCTCGCGCGCTCCTCCTCCGCCGCCCGCCTCGTCACGACGCGACGCGACGCGGCGCGGGTTGCGGGAATGAGCCGAGCCGAGCTCACACCTACGCGCTTATTTTTGCCAGTCACTAACGGAGAGGTTCTGACAGCAGGGCCACGATCGGAGACGTCGGATCGTGGGCTGTCACGGACTCGGACGTGGGTCAAGCCCACGTCTCTCCACGCGGCTGCGCCTATATAAGCGTGCGCCGTCTCCTAACCCTAGCCGCAACGAACAGATCACATCTGCTCACGCGCACACCCACCGTCGTTCCTTTGCTGCTGCTGCCGCCGGCGACTCCATCCCGTCCGCCGCGTACACGGTCGACGGGAGAGCAGGTCTCCGAAACCACGCCCTTCTGGTTCCTGTACGGGGTGAGGGGCGAATAGGTTTTTGGGCAGCGATTACGCGACTGCTCGCTTCCGATCGTCTACTTCCTCTACGTCCGCGTCGCCTTCATCATCACCATGTCCACCGACGCCGACCGTGCCGTCACCGAGAAAGCTGAGGCCGACAAGAAGGCCGCTGAGGACGCTTCTGCTGCTGCTGTCACCGCGGCAGCGGCTTCTGCATGGCCTATTGGAGGGTATACCGCGTTTATCCCTCTCCTGATAATTTCTGTATTAGCAGTGCTAGCATCATGTGTAGATCTGTCTACTATTTGCGAAGTACGTGCTTGCTTAGATCAGTACCAATATGCTCCTAGTTCTATTAATGCCATGCTAGTCATCTACTTATGGATTAAATTAGTCGAAAAATTGCCTATTTACTCAGCATCTTTTGCCATTACATACCAGTATCATATGGTTACATTGGTACGGGTCACAGCTTTTGGAGGAGAGAGACAGAAGTGGTAGGTGCGTATGTACGCAGAAAGGCGTATGTGGCTCTGTGAACATCGTGCGTCCGGAGAAAAGCGTGCGCGGTCATTCGCCGGCCGGCGGTAACGATTTTCGATGTTGGTGCAAGTTTTACGTACGAGGGCGGGGAGGCACGGTGCTGCCGCGAAAGTAGCCTTGGTCTTACTGTATGTTATCCCATGTACTACTGTGCTTTGCAGAGAGGTTTAATTATGCTAGTATCTTATGGTTACACTGGTACTAGTCACACTTTTAGTCAGGCACTATTACTATAGTCGAATATGTGTATATGTAACCTGGTGGGCAGGAATGTGCCTAAGACCAAACCAAATCTCACCAAGAACTGCGTTACCAGCCAAGTAGTGGCAAATTAACAGTGAGCCGCCAAGAGGGTCGAGGATGGGAGCTGAGAAATGGCTCAACCGCTTTCTCCGTTCCATTGCCTTGCTAGAGAGGGTGGGCAACGGAATCGGCATCCTAGCATTCGTCGGGGCGACGGTGGTCCTGATAGGCGAGGATTTCTGGGTCGCCACTGTGATAATCTTCCTCGAGTCTTACAGGTACGTAAACCCTTGAATATCCTGGTAACATTTACAGTAGTATTTAGAACTACTTGTCTTTCACAGAACACAGTATTCTTTCTTCCTGATGTTTCGTACCGGCGGCCTACTCATTACACATATTTTTTGCCCTGTTGGCACTGTCGGCCTTCTTTGCCATCCTTAAACCGCAAATTTGGTTATGTTCCCTAACTTCTCTAGTAGTTTGATCACCGCTCGAGGTGTTTTTACTCCAATTCAATTGGAGCCTGAACGTTTCATATTTGAAATTTCAAAAAGGAAACTAAAAGGAAAACTCACATGTACATCAAGAGCAGCCTACATGCGTAGAAAATGTCATTCTGTGGGTATATAATACTGACTTCTGTGGCCAACATCACGGGCCACAGCGTGCTCTTCAACCTCGCGTCCGGGGCTCCCGGCTCGAGCCGCCCTGCGCGCAAGCCTACGTCTCCCGCAGCTACGACCTGCTCACGCTCTCCCTCCACTGCGCCGTGCTGCTCGCCATCACCGTGGTCTCCATTGCGGTACCATGGCCCCTCGCGGGTCCCGTGTTGGGTGGTCCTCTAAATAGAGGCGCCAGTGGCCTCACCCATACGGCCATGGAAAGGAGAGGGGGCGCCGTCGTTGGCGGCGGGGTGGCGCAGCGGTGCGGCCTGGCGGCGGCGCTCGGCCCAGATCTGGGCCCCTCGGGCCCCATCTGGGCCTGGGCGGGCCGGCGGCGGGACGGGTCTGTGGCGTGACTCCCGGGAGGCGGGGGAGCGGCGATGAACGGCGGGTGCTGGTAGCGCTGACGCCAGCCTACTGCAGCGTGGCCGGCGGGGCTTAGCGGGCCCGTTTCGGGCCTGGTATGCCCCTCTGCAGTGTCCGGACGGCTACCGCGACGGTGCCGGAGGTGCGGGCCTCCCGCACGATGGTGGTGGAGGTGGTTCCCTCCCACTCGGCCTTGGTGTTGCTGCTCCCGTCGCTTGGATCTTCTCTCCGGTCTTCTTGCGGCCTCGTGGTGGTGCTCGCAGCAAGACGACGTTGTTGGCGGCGCAACCGTAATGGCGCATGGTGTTGGGCGGTGGTTTGGCTGGTCGGCTCTGGTTGGCCGGTGGGGTTTGGTGTGCGGGAGAAATCCTTGCCGGTTCGTCCGGCTCCGATGCGGTGACACCGGCGGGTGCCACTATCCCTTCTTGGAGGGTGTCGGTAGTAGCTATTCCCCACCTCCCTCCGCGTACTGGGGAAACCCTAGGACTTGTCCGGGCAGCAGCGTCGTTGGCGTCGCATCCCTTCTTGGAGGTGATGCTTAGTTCGCGGTAGATTGGAGCCTCGGGCTGTCGTGGTTTTTTTCCGGAGGGCGCAGCGGTCGCGGGTCTTCAGCGCTTTGTTGAGCTGTCGCTGTTGGCATTTATTTATTCTTCTTTTTCTTTAGGCTTGATGTGCTGATCACCGCAGCATGCGATGTGTACAATGATGGTTTGCTTTGGAATACAAAGCAGGGGAAACCCTTTTTCGGTAGGAGAGGAGGCGCCAGCGACCTCATCTGACGAGCCCACCATCGAACTCCTCCACCACCTCGGTTCCTCGATGTTGGTGAGGCTCCGGTCATCTACTGATGACTCCGACCCCACTGAAAACCTCGCCGCCCTCCCTAGGCTACAACATGGTCCTCAGAGCTCCCGATAACCATTGACGGCGAGAGCCGCCAGTGTGCAGTGAGCTTGAAGTGCTTGATAAAATATCATAAAGGGGTGACGACGCGGACGTGTGGGACCTACTGTCAAAATGGTCAACTTAATGATCAAACAAAACGGTATTGAATTTTGTACCGAGTGGCCCTGATGAATGGCCATCTGTGTCATGATCACGTTTAAGTTTGAGCAAAGCGTCATCGGTGCGATTTGAGAAAAAAAATGTCGAAAAGTGGTAGGTTTTCATCTGCCAAATTTATTGTGGTAGTTTTCTTGGAATGGAGGCCCCAGCTATGATTGTTTCATGCTATTTACTCCTATTATATGTGTGTTTGACGAGTAATTGTTGTTCACTACAAAACTGACAGTTCATGCCCAAGGCAAAAATACAAAATCTTTGTCTGCTCAAGATAGATTTTGTATGGACAACTCATCTTGGCATGTTTATTCGGTGTGTATGCAAAATCTACAAAACTGACAGTTCATCTTGGCATGTTTATTTTGGTATATATGCAGGGCGTTTAGCCAACAAAGCAGTTCGGCTAACCACTATTCATACAAGACTACAGAAGGCATCAAGTTTAAAAGAATGGACCTAGGCAGCGGATCTCTGCATTATACGAATGCAGCGATACTGACATTTTGCCTATGGCTGCTTGAGAAAAGCTATATGATTCACAAAATCATATTAGATCCATTCCCAGGTTATGAATTATTTGGCTTACTGGTATTACTGGCGATAATACACAAGATGGGGTTTTACACACTTATTGGATGCATCAGCAAGAAGGAAAGCGACATATTGTTGCAACTTTGGCCAGCACTTACCCTCCTAATAGTTGGGTTTTCACTCTGCTATACAAGAAAGTTTTGCAACTTTGACTGGCCCGATTATTCACTTATTCCTTTGTGGTTTTGCATCTACCTTCTAGAGTGGGTTGTATCGCCGGGAGATAATTGTCTGGGCCTCAAAAAGGTTAAAGTGGCTGCACAACTATTGCGTGTCACATTTATTGCTGCGGAAGTTTATGCACTTTGGACCTGGTTTAAGTCTACCTCGATGATGGTGATGCTTGTTTCATCGGTGCTTGGCAACCTACAAATTCCAATGGCGCTGGCAAGAATCATGCTCCCAATTATGTGGATTTCCATGAATGAGACAGAAGTTGATGACACTGGTGATGAAAATATCAAGCTAGTCGCAAAGATCTTGAACATAATGGTGTTGTTCCAGGGTGTACTATACTTGGCTGCCTGCATATTAGAGTCATTCTCCTTCTTGCTCCGGAGATCAGTGGCCCTTCATTGTGGACTCGTAGATAACTCGGGGATGGAATCTGTTGATCTCTACTATGAACAAGCCTATGAAGCCTTCTTGCAAGAAAGTGTGTTCGATGCTACAAACAAGATGGACCTTGTCACCTTTGCTGTGGACCGCTTGAACCCTGATGCCTCACTGGATGAGAAGCGCGCCGCCGTCCGAATCTTGGACTCTTTTTTGCAGCAACGGAAGGGGGCCTCCAGTTCTGAGACTGAGACAGACCCCATTCCTCTAATCACAACCTCCACCAAGGCATTGACCACGTTGATTAGTATGTTGGGCTGGACAGTCGAAGAAGATGCTGATATCAGGCTATTCGCTGCAAAGGTCACCACTCATCTTGCTCCGTATATACGGATTTCTGGAATTCCTGGAACCATGCAGATGGTATCTTCACTTCTTGATGTCCAAGATCAACCGGTGACACAAGAAATTTCAGCTCAGATTGTGGATGACAATGGTGGTGATGCAGATGATCAACAATTAAGCAGTGGGGCAAGTTCTCCAACACTGAGTGGTAGCAAAAGGGACCTTATTGATAGGCAACAAACAAGAAATGGTTCAAGTTATTTACCATTGTATATCGAGGGAGGGAGCGGGCCAGCAATGCAAGGCTCCTCAACCCAGGCAGCGCAAAATTACCATGAAGGGTGCTATCTAATATACAGGATATGCACATGCTCACGATACATCAAGAAACTATGGTCAAATCCACAAGAGGACTCAAATGATGATGACTCACTTCTCGCACTAGGACTGCAAATCCTTGAAGGGCTTACCCATGATCTCCATAATTGCGCAGAAATCATCAGAGCAATGGAGCTCCTCCCAAAGATCATCGACCTTATAAACTGCAATCCTATCACAGCAGCAGCGCAGCGGGAAGAGATGACCAATTCATCATTGAGATTAGTTGCCAAGCTTGCAAGCATCAAGGGGATAATTGGCATAACACTGCGACAAGAACTTTATGAGAATCCTTTTCTGTTTGGCAACCTCGCCAAGATCTTGAAGCTGGAGGCAAGCCCTAACTACCTAGAAAAATCCAAGTTGGCCATGAATATCATTGCCAAGATCGCCAGGATCTGCACTGATAAGAAAACAAGGCAGAAGATTGGGACATTCCAGGTTATCATCAACAAGCTGGTGAAAGAGTTTCTTGGGGATGATGAAAACCCATTGCGAGCAGAGGCAGGGGAAGCACTCGTGGCGCTGGCAACGACGTGTCCTATCAACTGGTTTGCTATGTTGGACGAAAAAAATTACGTCCTAATAGGGGATCTCGCTAAAAAGATTGAGCATGGTCAGCACATATACCCGGCGGCAAGTCTACTTCAGAGGTTATGCCAAAACTCCAGTGAATTAGTGTTGCGCCATCAAGGTCCAGATGTCGACCTGTCCTCTACCTTGACCGTGGTAAGTCCTTTTAATTTGCTAGCACTTTCGAGTAGTTTTTTTCTTTCTAAATGAGTCCTTTTTACATGTTAGACAACATGATTGTATAGTCTTTACTTTTGTTTGATTATTAGACAATGACACAAGGAACTAAAGTTGACCCTAATGATTTTCTCTTCTACCTTCATCCTTACTCCCACGCCGCGCTCCTCCTCTCCTTCCGTGCCGCTCACGTCATGGGTTTTGGTACACCTATATCTGATATTAAATCCATGTATGCAACACAAGTTACCAAGCAATGTTGTGTACATAAAAAATGCTATGCAAATGCTACATATTGCTTCTAGTTTTTTTTTAATAAAATGTCATTCTGAATTTCTTATGGTTTTATCATTTTCTTGCAAATAATTAGTGCCTTCCGAAGTTATGCCTCATGTAAATTGGAATGTCTAATCATAATGGTACCAGTACCAAATTGATTGCTACAAAATACTTGGATGATCAGAACGAGAGCTGTGGACTGCTAGTTAAGCTAGCAAACTTTTTTTTGGATTACTCCTAGTGGCTAATTGATATGCACACCGCAGACGGCACAATATTTTAATTTGGAATAAAAACCTCTGCACATGCATGTTGTTTATATGATAATTGATGTGTTTCATTGCTGTTGAATAAATAACTAAACAAGAATCAAATCTGACGTCCTAACACTACATTAGTGCATAGTGCTGAACCATCTAGGTTCAGACAATTGCATGTCTTCTACCTAGACAGTGGTGACTCCTTTGAATTTCCTAGTATTTTATAGTTTTTTTACGTAACGTGTTTTGCCTTTTAGTTTTGTAATTAATGTTTTTCTTCTATGCACAGAATTCCAAATTTCCGATGATCACCATTTCCTTACAAGTAATTAGTTCCTTTTAGAGTTGTGCCTTATGTAACCTGAAATGTATAACAAGAAGACATCGATACCAAAATGTGATAGCTAGCAGGCACTTAGATTACTAGAACAAGAGTGGCGGACTGTAAAAAAGGCCTGCTAGTTAAGAAAACATTTAATACCATTTTTTGCCTTTCCATTTTGGGCTACCCCTAATGGCTAATTAATGTGCACAATAATAAAGTTTGGATACAAATCCATGTTTTCCATATGCTAACTAGTGTGCTTTGTTGCCGTCCATTTGATAAATAACCATGGAGTAAAAATAATACACAACGTGACATTTTTGGTGCACCATATATATGCAGGTGTTGGAGAAAATGGTGAATGCAGAAGGCAAGCAGATGAAGGCACTCATCAGCCTAGCTTCACAACTCTGCAGTGCAGGCATTACCCCCGTATTGAACTCTTCTGCATATGCTGCAGAATTTGTTGGGAAGTTGGTGGGTGAACTAAAGGACCACAAGATACCGGGCGCTGATGAATTTCCAGATATGAGAAGGCTGCTGGTTCAGCTCACATTATCGATCGTGGAAGCCTGTGATGGCTACGCATTCATCTTCAAGCAACACGGGATGATGGAAGCGTTGTGCGAGGTGGAACGGTACACAGAGCTGATGGATTCAGAACAAGACATGATGAAAGCACTGTCAAAGGTGGAACAGTACGTGCGGTTGGTTACAGAGGAGCGGGGAGCTCTACGCACCATGGTGGCCAAAGCCAAGGGGCTGATCGGCGCATCCAATACGCCGTGAGTTCAACATGGCCACCGTGAATAAGTGCCACCTTGTTGGTGGCTAGTTAGTATGCATCTGCTGTTGCATGCAGATTGCAGACACAAACTGGCTTTTTTTAATGATCAGCAAAATGTACTTGGTGCCACTCTGTGGCACGAAACAAACTTTGCTTGATATGTTTCCAATCGAGAAATAAGGACTCGGAGGATCCTCCCGGCTCCTCAGCCGTTTGGCTTCCTGGCCGTTAGATCTGCGTGCTTGATGCGGTCTGGGCAGTCGGATCGAGCTCCCAGACGACCTGCGCCGTCGGATCGAGAGTTGACATTGTTGCAATGAACAGTTTTACCCCACTGTAAAGATCCCGTGCCACCGCACGTAAATCTTGCCCCCCGCAGGGGGTATTTTGGTCATTTTGCGTACAGGGGTATAAAAAGGGGGCGCTGCCGTGGGTGACCTAGCCGTCTCCTCCCCCCGCACTCATCGCCGCCTCCTCTCCTCCCCCGCGCCCCGCTCCTCCAGCCTCGCCGCCGCCTCCTCTCCTCCCCTGTGCCCCGCTCCTCCCGCCTAGCCGCCGCCTCCTCTCCCCTCCATGCCCCGCCGCCGCCCGGCTTCCTCCCCTCACGGCCTCCTCCTTCCACCCCTCATCTGGCGCCTCCCAAACCCTAACACATGGCCCCGGCTCCGGCTCCCACGGGAGGGAAGGAGGAATGGCGAGGCGAGGCAAATGCGGTGGCGTATGGGACGCGGCGTGGGCGGTCGGCCTCCTCCTCCCCTACTCCCTCGCCATGCTGGTTCTGGAGCTGCTCAATGCGCCGACCAAGTACGCCAACCCCTTCCCACGGCCTCCTCTCCTAAGGTCGCGGCACCCGGCGCCGTCCAGATCCCAGAGGAGTACGTGGATGATGTCGAAGCGATGGATGTCACTCAGGTGCGCTGTCTACTCCCATCCTGGTTGTGTTTCCTGCTTTGTCAGAGTGGTATGGGAGGCCACTGAAGCCATTAAGATTTTGTATTATGGTTTAGGGGAAGTGGGGGTTCAGTTTTAGAGCAATTTTATGTTGTTGTATACTGATGTTTCTCTGCTGTGTGTCTATGCCCTATAGCTGCTGTGTGCGCTGCTTGGGTAATTTTGTGCATGGGAAATTCATAGACTGATTATGTATGCTATGTGGTGTGTTTATGCTGCTCAGGATCCATTCATATCTAGAGTCCTGACTTTGGTTTTCTCACATGCCTTCGTTTCACATTATCTTGTGTAAGCACATCCATGCAAAAGGTTGTGTGGGTCTCTTTTTTTATGATATTGTACTGAACATCATATTAACTTCTATGATACTATACTCAAGTGCTAATCATGTGAGTGGATATATAGTTGTTTTAAGCATTAGTGAATATTATTTGTCCCATAATTCTGCACATAATTTTCTGTGCTATGTGGTAGTTTTTTCTGAATGTTTGCCATTTTATTCTAATATGATCTCTTACTTAGGTTGGTGTTGTACGGCTTGGTTGAGATCAAATTCAACGGAGATGGCGGTTGTCAGGCCTATGGGATTCAATTTTCTGTTTACTTTTTGAGAATGGCATGTTTGGTATCCAGTACAAAACTTTGTTGAAGTGCTTTCAGATCCATCTTAATTTCTTTAAAGGAGTACCCACTGCCTTTTCAAAATTGTATAGTGTTTTCATTGAATACTCATGCCCTTTAAAAGTTTACATACTCCCCTGATAAATATCAGGTGCTGGATTATTGGATCACCACTTTAGACATATTTTTGTAATGACAAAATGTGTCATGTTTGTCATACTTTTGGTATATATGTTGTCTTGCCCTTTGGCAATGCCCTATTTTTTATGTTAATTTTCTGTATTGGTCTAATCCATTCTGTTAACAAACGCAATGAAATTGATTCTGTCTTAGTCTCATGCCGATGTTGATCACCATTGTGTCTTGCTCCAATCACAACTGAATGTTTCTTCTTCACTATATTGTTATGTTGTATGAATGCGTATACTAAACCTGAATTCATATTAAGTTAGCATTACCTGCCTGACCAAACGTTGGGACCGGCACCCTCGCGTCGTGGCGCGATCCCGTTCTAGTATGTACTTGTTTCTCCTCTTGGGGGCACAGTCAACTTTCAATCATCAGGCTGTGATAGCAATTGCCTCCGTGTGGCTGTTCGCGGTAGGCAACAACACACACATGCGTACAACTTGTCACTAGTTTCGGATGCCCGTGAGATTTTTACATCACCATGGGTGGATAGATACAAGGTCAGTGTTTCAGGTTCATAGCTTCAATGTTTCAATCAAATAAGAGGTAAGAGCCATACTATTTGGCAGCTCTGAGGTGGTCGAAACTCAGGGCACTACCGTAATCACACAGGTTGTCTCCAGAGAATGTTTGATGACCCGTCACTTTTTTGAGACCTGAATCAAGTTGTTTGCCTACCCGCCGTTATGTCTTAGTTAGGAATGAGCTGTGAACAAAATCGAAATAGTTGTTACTTGAGTCGATAATGACTTCGTGTCAGTTTGCTATTTTCTATAAATTGTAATTCACTCTACTTCTTACTGACTTTCGCCGAATATATCCTATGTGCCAACTATTATAAGCAGTTGTTTGGACCGCCGGAAGAGAGTTTTGTGTCTTTGGATGAGTCAAGGGTTGAGGATGTTCCTCAACTTGAGACGGAAGAAAATGAGATTTTGACTGCTCCTTTTTCAGAGAAGGAGGTGTTTGAGGCCATTGCACAAATGAAAAACAATAAAGCGCCAGGACCGGATGGGTTTCCGGCCGAGTTTTACAAAAAGTGTTGGCACTTCATTAAGGATGACCTGTTGCCGATGTTTCATGAGTTGTTCATTGGTCAGCTTCATTTGTTCAAGCTCAATTTTGGAACGATAACTCTTTTTCCTAAGAAGACAGAGGCTATTCGCATTGAGCAGTTCAGGCCTATCTGTTTGCTTAATGTTAGTTTCAAAATCTTCACCAAGGTTGGGACGAACCGACTCACGCAGATTGCGCATTCAGTTGTGCAACCGTCCCAGACTGCTTTTATGCCAGATAGAAATATCCTTGAAGGGGTAGTCGTCTTGCATGAAACGCTCCATGAAATCCACTCCAAAAAACTAGATGGTGTGGTTTTAAAGTGGATTTTGAAAAAGCATACGATAAAGTTAAATGGCCTTTTCTTCAACAAGCTTTGCGTATGAAAGGATTCGACAAGGCCTGGCGAGACCAGATTGAATCCTTCACGCAAAAAGGGAGTGTAGGGATTAAAGTGAACGATGATATAGGTCACTATTTCCAGACACACAAAGGACTAAGGCAAGGAGATCCCATGTCTCTGATTCTATTCAACATAGTGGTTGATATGCTATCTATTTTAATAGGTCGGGCTAAGGATGCGGGGCAGGTTAGTGGCTTGGTTCTGCACCTAGTTGATGGTGGTATATCCATACTGCAGTATGCTGATGATACTATCATCTTTATGGAGCATGACTTGGCGAAAGCGAGAAACATGAAGCTTGTGCTATGCTTATTTGAACAATTGTCTGGGCTCAAGATTAACTTCCATAAGAGCGAATTGTTTTGCTTTGGAAGAGCTAATGATGACCAGGAGGCGTATGAGCAATTGTTCGGATGTGAGCTGGGTTCGTTACCGTTCACATACTTAGGTATACCCATTCATCATCGTAAGCTGACGAACAAGGAATGAAAGTGCATCGAAGATCGTTTTGAAAAGAAACTGAGCTGTTGGAAAGGGAAGCTCATGTCATATGGAGGGCGATTAATTCTGATTAATTCGGTCCTCACTAGTATGACTGTGTTTCTTTTATCCTTTTTTGAGGTCCCGATGGGGGTTAAAAAGATGTTAGACTTTTATCGATCTCGTTTCTTTTGGCAGAATGATGAGTTGAAACGAAAGTATAGACTTGCAAAATGGGACATCATCTGTAGGCCGAAGGACCAAGGCGGTCTAGGCATTGAAAATCTTGAGATCAAGAATAGATGTCTCCTTAGCAAGTGGCTATTTAAACTCTCGTCCGAGACTGAGGCTACTTGGGCTCAGATTCTGTGAAATAAGTATCTTCAGTCTAAAACTTTGGTTCAGGTGACTGTGCGCCCGACTGACTCACCGTTTTGGAAAGGATTGATGAGAGTCAAGCCCCTATTCTTTAGTAGGGCAAAGATCTTAGTCGGTGATGGGGCTAATACGAGGTTTTGGGAGGATACGTGGCTTGGGGAGACGCCCCTGGCACTTCAATATCCTACTCTGTACAACATTGTTCAACGTCGAGAAGCATATGTTGCAACAGTCTTCCAGTCCACACCTCTCAATATTAGCTTTCGGGGGACACTGGTAGGCGATCGTTGGGAGGCCTGGCTTCATCTTGTACGAAGGCTGATGGATGTCCAGCTGACTCAGCAGTCCGATAGATTATATTGGAAACTGACTAAGGACGGCGTGTTCTCGGTCAAATCCATGTATCTGGATGTCATAAACACTAGTGTCATTCCGTCCTCGAAGCACGTCTGGAAAGTTAAGGTACCTTTGCGAATCAAAGTGTTTATGTGGCTTGTGCATAAACAAGTTATTTTGACAAAGGATAATCTGGCAAAACGCAATTGGACGGGTTCTGCTAGGTGTAGTTTTTGTGATCATAACGAAACTATAAGGCACCTCTTTCTAGATTGTCCGCTGGCTAAGATTCTTTGGCGTTCGATTCATATTGCTTTTAATATTACTCCACCAACCTCTATCAACATGTTATTTGGATCGTGGCTTGATGGGGTTGACTCGGATATAGCGAGGCACATTCGTGTTGGAGTTTGTGCCTTGTTATGGGCAGTCTGGAACTACAGAAATGATTTGGTTTTTAACAGAACAACGAACTTTCACTTTTTGCAGGTTATCTTCAGGGCCACAGCATTGATCCGTATGTGGTCGCTACTCACTCCGATGGAGGCCAGGGGGCGTTTGGCTACTGCGTCTACCCGATGGGAGATGGTAGCTCGAGTTATTTTCAACCGGTTTGGATGGCGGTCATGTAATAGGATAAGCATGTAGTGCTCCTATTTTGTTTGCCTGCCGGTTGTGGCTCTTTGATTAGGCTCGTATGAGCGATATGTTTTTCATTTCGTACTTTGAGATACTGGAGACTTTGTTACTGATTTCGTTTTTAATAATATGAGCCGTATGCATCTCTCTGATGCAGAGGCTGGGGTAATCTCTTTTTCTAAAAAAATGTGCTTAACACATTGACGTCGGCGACTAAGCCTATTATGCCACTTAATCAATAGCCTGTCATCATACTGTAATCCCCTAATATCTGTATTCGGCTAGATAACATCAGTCCTCTAATGGTTGCCCTGAACCGTATCTCCCTTGGTGGTACTGACCTTGCCTACCAACAAGCAGTGAAAGATGCGCCGACATTCAGCCCAGGATTGGTGCTGACATTCAGTGGAGGAATGGGCTACTTCAGTGACACCGCAACTGGTGTAAATGGAAGTTTATACCTCGCACCTCGAAATGGCGCCTTTGTTCTGAATGCAGGGGATCCAACATTCATTTATGCGTAGCTAACACCACTTTTGATCCAGGGCCGGGCCTATAGTTGAGCCAACTGTGCGGCCCGCACAGGGCCCACAAATTTGGGGGGCCCAAAAATATTATCTAGGCCTATATACGTGTATACTTGCGCTACCTTCGTGCACACTGTGCTGGGCGCATCCCGCTGAAAAAAAAACTGGCGAACGCGTCGTTCGCGATCAACTGGCGAACGCGTCGCTCGCTCGCGTTGTGTGAACGTGTCCGTTGTGAGTCGCGATCCATAGCGGAGGCGTCGCTCGCTCATGTGAATCGGTGAACGCGTCGCCCGTCGCCTGCAATTCCTGATGCCAGGCGCCAACGGTTCCAAATCCAATCCAGACTTCGGCGGGAAAAATTCCACGACGCCAACGACGGAAAAAATCGCCTTCCAATGCCCAGCGCTGGCGAAGGTGACCTAGCGATTTCGGCACAGATAATCGGTTCTGGCCTACTCGATTGACAATCGCAGTATAGACTAGGTGAGTTAGACGGTTCATCTTATTGCCAAAGATTGAAACAAATTAGCAATTTTGTTAATCTCCAATAGTCCAATTAATTTTATTCATGTGCTTATCTTCTGTTTCAAGAGAATACAGATTTAAGTCATCATGGGATAACATTGAAGGTTTCATTTTAAAGAACACAAAAAGGATGATGATGTTAAAAAAAACATTATGCAACTTGAAGTTAAATATGTAAGATTCTCAATATATTCAATTGTTATGTAAATTATTATGTCATATACATTAGACATTTTTGTTAGTTCATTTTTTTGTGTGAGATGGGGCCCCGTTTTAGAGTTTCGCACAGGGCCCCGGATTTCCCCGGCCCGGCCCTGTTTTGATCCCTCTTATTATGAATGCAGGTAGGGTCCAAGCAATGCGATGGCTCCAACTTGAAGCTGGAGTAATTCAGCTCTGCCTACAACCTTGGTGGTTCCTTACTCCTTAGTCAGCCTGGTTGCATTGACTTAACGAAAGTGACATCACCACTGCTCGAGCCTGCCGTTCCTTACTCAACCTGGCTGCACTGACCAGGGGAAAGTGACATCACGACTGCTCGAGGCTGCCGACATCCTTGACAGGCTAGCCCTTGTAATTCTCGCATTCATCCGGTTAGTTATTTTACCAGACTATTTGTTTGCAGTAATACCCTTGAAAAAGCCTGCTCTTTTACTGAAGTAGAGTGATGCATATCAGCTCAAGAGCATTTCTCAAGTCCATGCATCACAGGAATAATCTGTTGCATTGCCCAAAACTTTGGTTCACGCACATTAATTTTGAGTAACATTTCTCAAGTCCATACACAGGACATCACAAGGAATAATTTGTTGCACTGCCCAAAACATGCGGGAGGACGAGCTGTGTTGTGCGATGCATGGTTGGCTTTTAGCCTCAATCCGACCGAGAAGAAGCTCAAGCTCGAAGAGACGAAGGGGAAGGTCGCAGCCGATGCGGAGAGCACCAAGATGTTGTCCTTGAATTTGGAGGCTTTAGATACCGACGCAAGGATGGTCGTGCAAGCCGTCCGCTACAAGATGTTGCAGTGACAGAAAGATGAGTTGGAGGCGGTAGACAAGGAGGAGGACGAGGTGGAGCAGCGGATAAGGAGGCGGAGACAGAGGCTGCCTACGCGGCGGCAACGTCACCTTGAGCGTGTAGGTCAGATTGCTGGTCCGGCAGGACGGAAAATCTATTTTTTTTGCACGGACTACCAAACTGATATTCTTTTGTGATAGGGGCATATAAAAACTAAGTATACTTGCCTCTTTTTGATTTTGATTGGCATATGATTCAGCGCACACTATGGATTGGACTTTATTTGAATTTTAAATTACTCTTTACTAACGAATATATACATAATAGTTTTGGATGGCCGGCACTTGTATCCGCGTCCGCGGACTGGGCCCCCCCTTAACTGCGGCCACTCAGCATTGGAGATGCCCTCATGGGGTTGAGATGTGCCATTATTACAAAGTTAGGTCTAAATAATTAAGATCTTTCCACATAAATTGGGTATACTTTGACGCCTGATTGAAACCCTCTAGGACCTTGTTCGGTTAAACTTGTCTCAAAAAGGATTAAAGGGGATTGAGGGGAGGTATAACTTTATCCCTCTTATTACTATCCAAAATGGAAAGAGTTGCTGAAAACAAGACAAATCACCTCCCACCGGCACAGCTCAAACACTTCCACTCCACAAAACACACACCACAACGCCACTCTTTTCACGACGCATCCATAAGCTCCATGACCTTCTTCACGCTCGGTCGATCCATCATGCCATCAACCCACGCCTTCACACGCGGATACGCATCGAGCACGGACGCGCAGGGGCTGGCCAGCAGGTAGTGAGCCATGGGGCAATGGCTGAGGTCCGCCAGGCTGATGAAATCTCCGGCCAGGTATCTGGACCTGGACAGACGTTCCTCGTAGACTCGGAGGGCCGCCTTAAGCTTCACAAGGTTCTCCTCGACGACCCTCTGGTCGGGTGACCCGCCCATGAACATGGGCACCACGAAGCACTG
Organism: Triticum timopheevii; assembly: GCA_963921465.1. Classification (NCBI taxonomy): domain Eukaryota; kingdom Viridiplantae; phylum Streptophyta; class Magnoliopsida; order Poales; family Poaceae; genus Triticum; species Triticum timopheevii. The sequence continues at coordinate 649,506,366 of OY997274.1, forward strand.
GAAGGTGATCGCCGACATGGCCCTGTCAAAGTTGTGGGACTCTGCTTCCAGCCACGCGTCCACAGTCGCCGACTCGGCGAGGCTGCTTTCTCGGAGTAGATCGGATGCGCCTTTGCGGAGCACGTACCTCGAAATCGCACGCGACTCTGGGATGACAACATAATACGAAAGAAAAACCTGAATAATTATTTTACAGAGCAATTTGTTCATTCAGGCTTTTCCTTGTGTTTGTGTGTCGATACGAAATATATAGAAATCTGAATGAATATCTGGTCTCTCACCGAAAAGGATGAGATCACCGTCCTGGAAAGCCGGGACCTGGCCAAAGGGCTGCAAAGCAAATACAGAGCTGATGAACAACCAGACATCTTAAGCATGGCTAAGCTAGACTACTTTCTGAATCTGAACCTGTACTGTACGCCTAGCAACCATTACCCAAAATCTCAGCAAGGCACGAGGTGTTATTACTCGCTAGCTACTCGTTGTGGAAAGAGAAATCTCAGTGAAAGCACGAGGCAGGAAGCAATCGGCACATACGCTGCGGGCGAGGTGCGCGGGGCCCTTGTGGTTGCCGGCGGGGAGGTGGACGTGCACCAGCTCGTACTCGGCGCCGACCTCCTCCAGGCATAGCAGCACCCGCGCCACGCAGGTGGATCTCGCCGGCCCGAACACCTTCACCTTCACCTCCGTCCCCATGGCCATGGATCCCCTTCCCGTGGTTGCAGAAGGAGAGCAGTTTGACTGACGGCCTCTGGAATCAAAAGCGGCGGCTCACGGTCCCGTGATTTTTATAAGGCTAGCGAGCTGCTTCGTAGAAAGTTCAAGAGTTAAAAATGTTTTATGTACCTTACTAAAGATCTCAGCTAGAAGGATTTTATTGGTTAAGAAAAGTGAGGCTGTATTAGTTAGAGCAAGTACAATAAGATAACGTAGGCGGGGCTATAAGACTAGTCACAATGGGGAGTAACTTAGAGTATTAACATGCATATGTTACTAGTCTATATTACTACCTCCACAGTGGGTAGTAACATATGTGTTGTGTCATGCATCACTTCATTTATTAGGTTGTAGACTCATCTTTTCTTGATATGTGTGATGTTATAGTAACTAGCTATGTTACCACATACCTCTCTTTCTTCATTAATTACATGCCACATCATCCATTTTGCCTAGATAAGTGCGATGTTACCACCTATGTTACTTCCATTGTGGGTAGTCTAAGAGATGCCACATCAGATTTATGTCTAGTTGAAGGAGAGAGGAGAAGAAAGAGAAGATAAGCGGGCTACAAACTTACAACCGTCTTTAGCACGAGCTCCAACACCCTTTGTGAGAGAAATAAGTGGACCATGTATTAATTGTATAGTATACTAGTATGTCTAACTATTGTATGAGAATAGTTGGGTACAAGCGACATGGCAAGAATGGAAGGTTTAGTAGCTTTTATTTAGTAAAAATTAAGTGGGTGTGACATTTTTTATTCTATAACTTGTCCAGAATGTGATGATTCAATCCAAAACTCTTAAAACCCTACCCCATCATCCTACAACTTGCACCACATGTGACTATCTAGTCCACAGCCAACCGAAGAGGGACAAGTGGCGCCAGGTGGCCGGAGCGGGTCGTTGTGGCATTTTTGCAGATCCCCGTGTGTTTTCGCAAATCAACATGCATGTGTTCCAGAACCCAGTCTCTTTGCGCGTCTAGCATAGTCGCATCCAGGTTGATGACGATCGGCTTGTTGAAAGACCTCGAGCTCGAGGCCTCCTTGCTCTTTACGTTTCTACGGAGTTGGGGAGGCGCCGCCGCAGCCGAGAAGCCAAAAGCAGGTTTTGGGGTGTTGGTGAACGCCAGCCCAGTCGGACCACCAACAGTGGTCCCCTTCTCCAGCCTTGGATAGTTGTTCCTCTCCATGGCCTCCACTTCAGTCGACGGAGGGGACGAGACGGTCGCGCCAGCGGCGACCATGTCGCCTTCCGACCCAGCCGTCGGGGTGCCCTACTTGGCACCCGAGCCCATAGCGCCACCATACAAGTCCATGTCGGCCTCACGAATGGTAGCCATCGGTTCCAGATCCACATAAGGAAAGCATAGCGCAGATACAAAAGGAATGGAGGGCACCCAATTTTTGTGAAATTCTCCCTGATCCCCTTCCCTCAAATACTTCCCAGTATCCTTTGATTTCGCCCTCAGAACGGCGCCATTAGCGCTGAGATTTAATCCAGTAGAATCCCCAATCCCAACGGATACAAAATTTCAGATAATTTTGGAAGAAACTGCTCCTTCTCTCTCAACATAACTCACCTTGATTTGATCCAATCCCAAAAGCAGCTTCATTTTTTTACCTAGTAGGTTTTCCTATTAGTTGGTTTATGTAAAAATGAGAAAATCAAGAAAATGTGTGCAAGTCCAACTCATCTTGTGTGTATACAACTATACACATCTACATGTAGTAATTGTTCTAGCAAACTCTAAGCAACTACTCCCTAGCAGAAATCCACACAACTGTTCTAGCAAGATCCAAAGCCACTATTCCTATCAAAAAAATCCATGCAATTATCCTAGCAAATCTAAGCAATTGTAATACCAAAACACAATGCAAAACTGTTTATAGCAAAACCAAGTAAATGTATTACCAAACCACAATGCAAAATTATTCTAGCATAATCGAGCAACTATCCTATAAAACCAAGCAACTGTACTATCCAATCCAAGCAATTGCATTACTAAATAACAATATGGAAAAATTGTCCTAACGAAACCAAGCAATTGTCCCTAGCATTCCTACTTTAATTGTCTACTTTAGGCAGAAAAAACGTATGACCAACTTGAATAGCCTTTGTGGACAACTATCTGACCCCCCCCCCCCCCTCCCCATGCAACTTATCTATTCTAGCAAAAATCCAAAACAAGTCAATTACAAAGAAAACACAAAATAAAAATTGTTCTAGCAAAAAAAATCCAAGCAACTGTCTACCAAAGCCAAGCAACTATATTACAAAAAACACAAATGCAAAAACCTGTTCAAAACGAATCCAAGCAACTGCCCCAACAAATCATGAGAACTTGACGATGATAATTAGTTGCCTAACAATGACGCCCGGTTGCATGTCATCACTAATTAGTTGGCTACGATACTAGGACAAGTTGTCTGTTTGTGTAGCTCATGTTGCATGTACTCTAAAACATAGTGTTAGCATACTTGTGGTAGAGAACTTATATGTGAATTTAGTGAACATGATGATCATGGGAGGCAACTTATAAGGACTTCTCCTTGATAGGCAATTATAGTAGGGAAACTAAGAAGAAGTTGCTTTCCTATAGCACTAAAGTTGCCCATACAGCACCCAAAGTTGCTCAAAAAAAAGTTCATCAACATATACCATATGGGATCTAGTTTACAAGAACTCGCCATTGAAACCCAATGGTGAAAACGAATCTAATTTCCGATAGTCGAATCAAAAGTTATGAATTTTTAAATTTTGTAAAACCTAAATAAATGCACGTGTGTTTCCTTTCTTTAGTTGTGCTCGGATGGGACGAGGACCGGATACTTTCCTTTCTGTACTGTAATGACACACACCCTTTATGGCAGGTCTACTCAGATGCAGCCGGTGTCATGTGACTTTTTTGTCGGATAGGGCGTGTGCTCGGCAAGTCCAATTAGTGCAGCTGCACTAATAAGTATTTGGTTTTTTTTTCCTTTTTTCTCAGTTTCACATATTTTTTACTTCTTTTCTATTTTCTTTGGTTTTATTTATTCTCTTTTTTTTCATTTATTTTGATTCTTTTTGCTTTTTTTCTTCTCTGTTTTTCATTCTTTTTTGCATTTTGTTTCTTTTTCCCTTTTTATTTTTTCTTTTTGTTTGTATTTTCAGTTTTGTTTGTTTTTTGGTTATTATTCTACATTTTTTATATATGTCAACAATATTTTCCAAATACACGTCTAACATTTCTTCTCCATTGTTTTGTTTTTCCTTTAGTTTTTTCTTATGTTTGTTATCGTTTCCACTTTACATTTTTTATATATCAAAAAAATTAATAAGTGAGCAACATTTTTTTATACGTGTTCAACATTGTCCGAACACATATTTAATTTTTTAATAAATACTTGTTCAACATTTTAATACTTATTCAACAGTTTTTCAAATACATGTTCAAGATTTTTCAAATACTCATTCAACATTTTTAAATCCTTATTCAACATTTTCAAATACTTGTTCAACATTTTAATAAATACTTATTCAACACTTTTTCAAATACATGTTCAACATTTTTCAAATACTCATTCAACATTTTTTAGTACTTCTTCAATATTCCAAATACATGTTCAACATTTTAAATACTTATTCAACAGTTTTTCAACTAAATGTTCAACATTTTTAAATACCCATTCAATATTTTTAATACTTATTTAATATTTTCAAATACTTGTACAGAATTTTAAAATACTTTTTCAACATTTGGAACACTTACTCAACATCAAATACTTTTCCCACATTTGGAACACTTACTCAACATTTTCAAATACTTGTTCAACATTTTTTAAGTACTTGTTCAACATTTTGTAATACTTATTTAACATTTTTTCAAATACTTCTTCAACATTTTACAAATCTGTATTTGAAGAATATTTTAAAGTATAATGAAAAGACCAACAATAAAGCATAAGAACGAGAACAAAAGACAGAAAAAAAAACAGGCTGTAGCCTCCCGCGCTGCTGGGCCGGCCTATCTGGGGGTACCCCGACGCGAGGATTCCCCTCTGCTCGATCGGGTCTTTTTTCTCTAGTTTTTTCAAGATGGTGAAAAAAATATTTTTGGGTTTAAAATAATATATGAATTAGAAAAAAGTTCACGGATTAGAAAACAAATCATGAATTCAAAAAAATTCAAGTAGTTCAAAAAAAATCATGAATCCAAAAAAATTCCGTATTTGAAAAAAGTTCATGAATTTTAAACAAATGTGCATTTGAAAAATGTTCGAATTTTAAAAAGTTCACGAACTCAAATAAAGTTAACGAACCTGAATAAAAGTTTCGCACATTTGAAAAAGTTCCCACATTTCAAAAATGTTCACAATTTTAAAAAAACTATAATAAATAATATAAGATGGTTTACTACTCGTCTTTGAAATGCTTATTGGATATATAATACATATGCAGGTCATTTAGCCCGCAAACCAGATTAGTTGACTTATTGTTATTCAAGACTACACGAAGCATCAAGTTCAAAAGGGTGCAGCTAGGCACTACTAGCGGGTCTCTGTATTTTGTGAATGATGTGAAAATAATGGTATCCATGAATATGTTGGCTTATTTTACCCTTCTTTCCGGTATCATCAACTCAACTCCATTCTTTTTGGCAGCCAATGTTTTGCTGGTGTTTCTAGTGATGATACACAAGCAGTGGATTTGCAAATCTATAATACCTAAATAGTTCATCCCCACTATCATATTTCTGTTGACATGCAGCCTATCCACCTCATCAATTGTGCCACATCAGCATTTTTCTTTCAATCATCATCAATCTATATGGCCACGTTGTAGGTTGTATTACCTGACTTAAATAACCAGCCAAAGCCTAGCCATACTTCCCCTCAATGAAGACGGTTCAGCTGTAAATGACCCATCAAAGACGCCTCTCCTTGATTGTGGCGCTGTAGCCGTATCGTCTTCATCGGATATGTCTCCTCAGTTTCTCAGCACCAACAATTGATTTCTCTCCGCACCAAATCTCTTCCTATTAATCTCCACGCCGGCACTCCGCCTTCTCTGACTAATGGTCTCCTCCACCAATGCACATTACTTCCATCTCGGCAGCAAGCTCTGTGTGAAGGAGACGGCCACCGTATGTCTGGCCATGCCCGGGTCATGGAGCCGTCGAGGTTGAGCGCCTGAGAAGCAGTTCTGTGGAGTCACAAACGAGGAAGCATCCAGTGGCGGCATCGGTGTGAAGGTGCGTTAGCCAGTACCGGCACTAGGGATGGGATCAATAGATTTCTCTCGACTCGTGCGCTCGGTGAAGCGCCCTCCTCTCATGTTTTTCTTCCTTCTCTTAAAATCACACCTGACAGGTTGGAGCTCGACCACCATGGTGATTTGGAGGCTGGAACTCGACCCTAAGGCTGAGGGCTGGCGGGGGAGTACTCTGTTTCTGCCACCGGGTCACCTGCTAACCCCTGTGGTAGATCCGCCACTACCTCCAATAGCACCGCCGCCACCGTGTAATCGTGTGTTTCCATCGTATGCCTTCCGATTACGAGCTTCCTCATAGAGTAATTGAACGAGGAGCGAAGAAACTGCTCTCCCCGTGTTCTTCAACGGCCACATCCAAGCCAGAGGACGAAAGGCTACAGAACCCTGTTGATCTATTCCTTATATCCTTCTTCTAAAATCTCAATATATGTTCATTTAATAGATCCCTCCCACTTCCATGTCATGTCATCCTGGGAATAGGAGATTACGTGGTTTTTATGTTTTTCTTCTTGGATATTGCTTCGTTGTGGCTGTTTTGCTTGGCTAGCACACAAAGCTCTTTACGTGCATAGCTGTTTGCTTGAGATACATCGTGATTGACTTGGTTCATTCTTGTAGACGTATGGAAATTATGATGAATGTTGCCGTTCATGGAAAATGGGTTTTGACCGGTGAGAAAGCCACATATAACCTCAAAAACACTTGGTTCCTGCCGTATTTGTTATCACATGTTTCATCTCCCTACGTTCTTTAGTTCCTTATATATTATTCCTTCTCTACATAGCAATTACACGATCTGCACTGCTTATTCTGGATTGCAACCAGGGACGCGTACTGGCAAATAAGACCATGCGTATTCAGATTTCTGCGGCAACAAGCCTGTTGGTTCTTTACTTATTTGTCTTTTTAGTTAGCTTTTGCATTGGCTGATGTTTAATGATGTGAAGATATTAGCAATACATCTTCAAGGGACAATGAAGTATTCATTGTTATTCTTAATTGTGTTTTGTATCAGGCATTGGCAACGAATATCAAAAGACGCACTGCTCCGTTTCTCATATGAAAACAAACTTTTTTATAACATATTTTTTTTGTTATATATTTTTGTTTCACCTTTTATGTGCATCTACTGGGATTGAAAACCTGCACATCTATTTTTGGTGAATTCCACTATTTCGTCAAATAATGATATGGCATGTTCTTCCACCGTTTCAATCAGAGAAGCTCAGAAGAAATACATAGATTGCTGACGTCCTGGAGAGCCTTCGACCACTGATGCTAACTGAATGTACTCCTCCAATGTGACTAGACTTTTCTACTATAGATCTCAAAAGAAAAAGAGAATCTCCAAAGAAATAGGTAGATGCAATTGCAATAATGAAGAACAAAAAATAACCTGTATTTTTTTCTCTAAGGAAAAATAAGAAACAATCATTTTTTTTTACTTCCAAATGCGAGTCTGCGCCTCAACACACCATGGATACATTGTTGAGTATGAAAGAAACTGGAACATTATATATCACAAGGTCGCACTAACCAAAAAGCACCCCAAAACAAAATCAAATAGATCCTACTTAATTTGAATCACCTATACATGAAATATATTGTTTTGTTGATTATTATCACTTCTATATGAAATCCACATATTATTGATTCAAATTGTCATCATCTTTGCTATCTTAATGCTACTCAGATGCACCAAAAATTCCCGCAGCAACGCGCGGGGGTATTAGCTAGTTTATTATATACACGAGCAATCACACTCCTCATAAATATGTTTGCACTGAACTATTTAGGAAAATGTTGCTGCTTTGACCAGAGAGATTACACACCTATTCCTCTATGGTTCACCATCTATATTTTAGCAAGGTTTGGAAATGTCATATGGGGGTATTTTGAGGGGGTGGGGGGCAAAGCCCCCCCCCCCCCCCCCCCCACACACACACACTTTAGAGGCTTTAATTCAGGAACGCATCGAGCTGCATATTTTCTCTTTTCCCCCTTGGCATCATGCGCTAGCTCTGAGCGTGGATAACATTGAAGCAAGAGCTTACTGAGAGTCGCTTCATAATTGGCAATATTGTTGAGGTGTTGGAGCTAGAGGTAGGCTCCATCTACGTAGAACAGCCGAAGTTCACGATGGATATCATTTCCAAGATCTCCATGGATAAGATTGGGACAATCCAAGTTATCATTAAAAGGTTGATGAAATAGTTTTTTGAGGAGGATGAATCCTCAAATCAACTACAAGTAGAGGCAGGGGAACCACTCATGATGCTAGCAATGGAGAGCCCTAGCTAGCAACTGCTCAGCTATGTTGGAAGAAACAAATTATGAGCTTATTGGGGATCTCGCCAGCAAACTTCAGTGTGGTCGGCAGTGGTGGAGCTGGGCAGGATCTACAGGCGGGGCCAAGAAGAAATAATAGATGTTTGGGGGGGGCAAAGGGTATAAAAAAAATTCCTTCCTATTTTCTATTAAGGCTAGGGGCCATGGCCCCTGTAGGCTACAACGTAGCTTCGCCGATGGTGGTCCGCACATATACCCAGCCGCAAGTCTACTTCAGAGTCTGTTAAAAAACTCTAGGGAATTAGTGTTGAGACATCAAGGTTGAAACCATCACTTGCCGTCTACCTTGACAGCGGTGAAATCAGCTTGGTAAAGTTAGTTGCCATGATAAACATTCTTTGGGACCAGAGCTTCCAATGCAACAAACGTTTACCCAACACAGCAGCTCTGACATTGAGCAGCACCATAAACCTTTACTAAAAGTGTTCCTCCCTGATTTCCTACAAAGAAAACATAAAACGGCATCACTTATGAAAGAGATGTGCGGAGAGGTCGCTCCTTAATTATTACTTGCGTGCATGATCTGCAAAACAGCCAAGAAGCCAAGAAATCGAGTTATGTACGTACGTGTCATGTCATTCGTTTCGGAACCGAAGTCGCATGGAAGGGGAAAAACGAACCATGCAAGCAAACGCGGCGTGGTGCGTCTATGGATGGGATCTCTACACTGCACTGCATGGCCATCGAAGGGGACCACAGACAAACAACTGAGCGGTGGTGTTTAGAGCACGGAGGTCCGAGGAGTGGAATGAGAGAGCTGTCGGCTGTAGCTGCGGCATCGGCAATTGCTGCCAATGGAGGAGAACAGCGGAGGAGAATACCAGCAGCGACAGTGGAGTGAGGCGGAGGAAACGACCTACCTGCGAAGGCTCGGAGGAGTGTCGGGTGGGGCCTATGACGACGATGAGCATCGTATCCGCTGCCGACGTGGACGGAGACCCTGGGGAAGAAAATTGTCAATGGTGTCTCACCAGGGACGACTGACCAAGGAAAGCATCATCTACCCCTCTCCTCTCCCTCACCCGAAGTCCTAAGTTGCACGCGCACCCTGCACGCGGATGAATGGTGGTGTCTAGTAGTATATATAGAGATAAGATGGTTTTAGAAGGCATGATGGAGAGAACAAGGAGGACGTGGATCTGTGAGGTGTGCATCCGGATCCATGTGTGAGGCACGTGAGGATGAGGAGGAAGCAGCCGATGGATCGAAGAGGGTTAGATCGTACGGAGATCATGCAAAACAAATGTGAGAGACAAAGTACTGGAGGAGGAGGAGGAGGAGGAGGAGGAGGGTTAATCGAGCGCAGCGGTAGTAATTAAACGATGCGCTGGTTTCATGGAGTGCCTAGTTTCATGGGTCCACTTCTATGTGCTTTTCGAACCAGAGAGTGGTTGTTCTACACCCCAGTTTGGTGCACCCACATTACACCCACGCAAGAAAACATAGCAAAACATTTCAGAAAAATCATAACTTTTGTGGGAATGATGATGAACAAATGTTATAGATGCTTGCAAAGTTTGGTGGTCAAATAACATCCAGGAGTAGCGTGGGCGCACCAAGCTGGGGTTCAGCCATAACTTTCCCTTCGTAGCATCTAAACACCGGGAAAACATGGCATGGGTCCAGTTCCTAGTCGCAAAGTTTTGAAAACAGGTCGCTCTTCCTGATAATCCTGAAAATAGATGCCCAGTTGCATAAGAGAAACTTCTATGAATTCAACCCATGCAGAAATGTTGCATAAGAGAAAGCAGACGAGAGCCCACAAATAAATTTTGGTTGAGGCCCATTATCATTTTACACCATCCTCCAAAACAGAATTCATGGCATACTGAGACTCGAAAAAAGCTAAACAAAGTCGATTAATTCTCGTAGAGATCCAGGTAGGGTGATCAGATTCGGTTCACTATTTAGGACATCATGTTGGCAAATCAAACCAATAGGGAAATTAATCATTGATCATTTCATACTGAACCAGGAAATAACCATTCATTTGACTAAATGAAATAACTCTACCAAAAACAAAGCCGAGGAATTAATGGCATGGAGAGGCAAGCAAAAAATAATAAGGTCGTTTTTTTTGTGAAAACAAGAGGATGAGCAGATTCAGTTTAGTATTTGGGCCATCATATCAGCCAATGAAAGCAATAGGCAAATTAATGAATCTCATTCATAATCCCATCTCCTGAACATTAAAACCCAAAATGCAAGACTTTTTTTTTTTGGAAAGGTAAAAAGTACTAACCGGAAACTGCACTTCCGATTTGGAAACACTCCCACCTAGTTTTGTTTTCTCAGGAAAACAATCTGTGCCAGATTTGGAAACACTCCCAATCTACGCCACCCATACTAAACAGGAGCGGACAAGAAGGGATGGAGTAACTTATTGTTAAGTACTCCCTCCATTTTTATTTAGTCTGCATATTAGGTTTGACCGAAGTCAAACTTTGCAAAGTTTGACCAAGTTTATAGAAAAATATATAAACATTTATCATAACAAATCTATATGATGTGAAAGTACATTCAACAATGAATTTTGTGGTATTGATTTTTTATTGTATATGTTAATATTTTTGTTTATAAACTTAGTCAAAGTTTACAAAGCTTGACTTTGACCAAAGCTAATATGCGGACTAAATAAAAACGGAGGGAGTACGAAGTACACGTACACAAGTCTATCTTGCTATATCGGTTGTGTTTTGTGTGTTAGTGCTGATTAAATACATGACAAACTACATTGCTTGTTAACTTGCACGCTAGCACTAAGTACACCAACACATATAGATCTGGATTGCTCCATACGCTAGTGCCTTTTCACACCGTTGTAATGACTATCAAAGCATGCTAGTTGCCCTGCATTTTCCCTTGTGCGCTAGCACTGCGCACACGTTGAAGGATCTAGAGTGCTTCATAGGCGATGGTTTGCACGTCAACACTAATGAGATATCTATCAAACCATTCCTTTTTCATTTGTGTTGGTCTCCATCTGTCATCGGCGCCAAGCAAACCTACGGAACTATAAATCAATACGGCCTGAGGTGAGCTCACACCACAGCAAACTACACAAGGAAAAAGATATCCATAAATTAACCTGTAGAGGGCGACCAACTAGCCAGCCATGTCCTCGACAAAGATGTGTGTTGCTACCATCATGGTGCTAGCGCTGATGCTCGCGCCTCGAGGCACCGTTGCCGCCGGCCGCCTCTTACCCAACTCCGCGCCGGACGATTGTCCACCTGGCTATTTATCAGAATGCTTTATTGTTGGCCGGCAATCACTCTGCGGGTGCATGCCAGATCTTCAGCTTGTGGAGGATCGCCAAGCCATGGTGGCGAGACCAAAGAAGAATAGCCACATGTTGCCCCAGCCAGCATGCCCACAAGGCCAAGAGTGGGGGTGCGATCGGGATCTGGGCTTCTGCGGTTGCGTGTAGCTAGCCCCTGCATATTAATAATGGCCATGCAGCAACATGGATACATTGTCAGAAAGCCTTTATACACAGAAAACTGTGTCATCTATACTTAACAAATAATAAAATATGCAATGTGGCTCGGAGTAGTACTGATGCTATGCTACCTCCTATACCAATAATAAAATAAGGACCGCTACTCGGAAAATACCCTTTGGTTCCTGAATATATATACACCTCATATGAGGACAAATTCAATATTTTTTAAGAAAAATCAAGAAAGTATTGCTCGGACCTCCACATGAGACCCAGGTGTTGGTAACATAACTGGATTCAGATACCCGATTTGGCAAAAATAAAATCATGGCAAATGTTACTCGGACATTCATATACATAGGTGTCGGAGTATGAGTTGGGTGCAGATGCCTGAGTAACATTTGCTTCCTGCGAGGGACGTAGTCTTTCCTCCTCCTCAACAAAAGTCTCCTTTCTCCGGCCGCCGATCCGCCCCACCATCAACGGCCTTTGGGCTGTGGAGGTGCAAAGGATCTCGGGCCCTGGCTAGCGGGAGGGACTCCGTTCTTGTTTTTGTTAGGTTCAACGTCTTCGTCGATGTTGTGTGACGGTGGCGATGTCCTTCAGTAGGAATAATGTCTCCCACATCCTATCCCCGTTCTGGTGGTACGAATAGCGTTGTCGGAGGATATGTGGAGGTGTGCCTCCGTTGGATCTCGTGGGATTTGGTCGGTGCTGATCTTCGGTGGATCTATTTGGATCCAGTTTTTGTTCGTCTTCGTTCGTATGGTTCCAGGTTTGATCTTTCCGATCTACAACCCTCTTCATCGGCGATGGTTGCTGCACTGGTGCGCTGGTCCTTTGGGGCCTTAGCACGACGACTTCCCGACTATCTACTACAACAAGGTTTTTCTGGCTCCGGTGAGGGAGGGACAATGACGGCGTCGCGCCTTCGGCTCGCTCCAATGCTTGTAGTCGTCGCTTGGTGGTCCATAGACCAGGTTGTCATTTTTATTACCTCTTGTGTTCTCTGCCATGATTGATGAATAGATTGAAAATTTCTCTTGAAAAAAACCATGTGCTTCCTGCTAAATGCTAACATTGACACTATGTGTTAGCTGGCAGACACCCCAAAACATGCTACACGCACAGGCTTAAGGGTCAAGTTTAAACTCATCTATACCAAATAATAAATATGCTATTGTATCTGATGGTACGTCACGAAAATTGCCCCCAAAATTGCAAAATATTACCCATCAATGCCACCTATAAGTGATAAAAAAATTGTTTTACACAGGGTATCCACCGCCTGGGCCGGCCCATGAAGTAGGGACCTTCTATACTGCGCTCTGTGAGCTGCGAGAAGACGCAACGTGCCCATTTGGTCTGGCCCATGTCCGGGCGGCCTGTTTTTAAATTTCGTTTTTTATTTTTTATTTTCCTTTTGCACTTAAGTTTTCTTCTGCTTGAAATAATTCGGGACATCGAAAAAGTTTCGAAAAAATTAAAAATGAGAATTTTAAATTTAAAATGTTTAACAAATCATGAAATGTTTGTGGATTCAAAAAATGTTTGTGATTGTGCAGAAAACTATTTGGTTATTCAAAAAAATTGTAATTCAAAAATAAATGTTCAGGAAAAACAAATGCTCACGATGTTTTAGAAATTTCCTGTATTAAAAATGGTAAAAAAATTGAACAAAATTTTGCCAATTAAAAATGTTCATGAATGGAGAAGTATACTAAAAATTCAAAAATTGTTCGTGATCTACAAAACAGTTTATTCATTCATAAAATATTCGCCGATTCATAAATGATCATGCATTTCAAAAATGTTCGTTAAATCAGAAAGATGTTTGTGAATTTCAAAAATTGTTCCACAAATTCCCAAAAAATGTTCGTCATTATAGAAATGTTCGCCGATTTGAAATAGCTGTTTAGAAAACGTTCACATTTTTTTTAAAAAAAGTTTGCAAGCAATATAAAATATTCATGTATTCAAAAAATGTTCTTGATTTTGGAAAATGTTCAAAAATTTGTAAAAGTGTTCGTATTTGAAATTTTTCACAATCTTAAATATGTTCATGATTTTAAAAAAAATATTCATGATTTCACGAAATTGAGAGTGATAGTGCATCTCGGTGATACAGCAAAATATGGCCATGCCCATTCGAGATTATGATTTTTTTTCTGTTGCAACGCACATGCCCTTTTGCTAGTTAATAGCAAGAGGGCTATTGCTCCTGGCAGTACGTCACAAAAATTGTTCCCAAAGTTGCAAAATATTACCCACCAATGTCAACTATAAGTGATTAAAAAAACGTTTCATACAGGTGTATCCCCCCCCCCCCACCCCCCCCAGGCTAGCCCTGCAGTAGGGATCTCCTATACTGTGCTATGCGCGCTATGAGAAGATGCAGCACGCCCGTTTGGGCCGGGCCGTGTTATTGATTTTAGAAAATGATTGAAAATTAGTAAAAGTGTTCATGAATTTGAAAAATGTTCGCGATTTCAAATATATGCACGAGTTTTAAAAAATGTTCATGATTTCACAAAATTGAGAGTGATAGTGTATCTTGGTGATGTAGCAAAATGTGGTGATGACCATTGAAGATTATGAATTTTTTTTTCCGTTGCAACGCTCGGGCCCTTTGCTAGTATATGATATATGTGGATACCAGGTCTTATGCACTCAATAGACCAGTTCCTGCAATTATATTACACAAGTATATTATTTATCTCGAAACCATACATTTTGCTGGGTTTTCAATCAAGTCTATCAAGAAAATAGAACCTTAGAAACAATTCTGCACCTGCCAAGTTCCAGGATTAGTGGGTGATTTAATCACATAAAATATGTGCCTATATCAAATAACATGAAGTCAAGAAACACCTTCAATGGTGTGCCTCCATGGACCAGATGGACCCTAATTAATTACAATCAGGCATGCATTAGGAGACCATTCTAATGAGATATCCTTGAACTAAAACAAAAAAAATCGCTGTTCGCCTCTAGGACAATTCGACTAAGGAATATATATGTCTCATTGTCAGCCTGGACATCAGGGTCACGTTTTCATCAAGAGTGAGTGAAGCGCTCATGTCGGCGCAGACCCAGAGCGTAGTGGCCTAGTCCTCGGCCATCGGCGATGCACGCGCGGACGGAGCTGCTTCTAGGAAGGAAGCCTCCACCGTAACTCGGCGTTGTCCTCGCTTCCGCCGCCGTCCTTCTCCCTCGCCGCCGCTAACGCCGGATCTCCTCGGCCAAAACCGCCGCCTCCGTGCTCTTCCCCATCATCCTCATCGGAAAATCATCGGAAATGTACGGGATCCGTCGGACGCGGGCCGCAACTCCTTGCCAACTCCCCTGCTCTCTTCCCCATTCTGCGCTGACGTTCTAGATGGAACACGTCAAGATCCGTGCATCACATCTACACGTTCGCCCAAAATTGCTAAAAATCGGGTGTCCAATTTTCAATCTTTTGGTCCTTTTTTGTTTCCTTTACTGGTTTTATTTTTTATTTTTTATTATGTTACCTCTTTATTTTATATTTAAATTTTCCTTTTATTTTCATATTTTAATACACTACATTTATTAAAATTTGTGGATATTTTATAAAAATCATGATTTTTTAAATTCCTTGAAGAAAATTTAATTCATGAATATTTTCAAAGTTCATGAACATTTTTTTATTTTTTGAACCTTTTTTCAAATTCGCAATAAAATGAAATCCATGAATATTTTTAAATTGTGAACATTTTATAAATCTCAGTTTTTCAACTCATGGCTTTAATAAAATCCCTGAATGTCTTTGATTTAATGCACTTTTTCAAATAAAAAATAAAAATTGATTTTTTATTAGATAGCAGCGGAGTGAATGGGAAAAAATGCTAAGGCGGGTGAGCAGAGCAACCGTGCTATGCGAGTGAGAGCTTCGTGGGGTGGCCCATGTGACTGTTAGAGCATCTCCAGCCGTTCGGCCCCCCATAGCGCCGAAAAAGAGCGGCCTGGAGGCGAGCCGGCGCTAGATCGGCCCCTGGGGTTCGTTTCTCTCCAGCCAGTGGCGGAGGACGAGAAAAATTTAAGGTGGGGCGAACCCTAAAGGCTAAAAAATGATTTGATGCAATATCAAAATAGCATCTACACGCTAACAATACACCCTAATAATTTTAGGTGATTCTAATCTGAATAATTAAATTCAGTGGAATTTTCACATTTTTTTAATTCAATGGAAAAAACATATCTAAATAGAAAAATGGCCTGAAAAAATAGGGACTAGATTGCCAAAGCTATTTCTGAAAAAGCATCACAAATTTGATAAATTCTCAACATGAAAATGTACTCCCTCCATTTCTAAATATAAGACTTTTTAGAGATTTTAATATGAACTACATATGGAGCAAAATGAGTGAATCTACACTCTAAAATATATCTATATACATCCGTATGTAGTTCATATAAAAATCTCTAAAAAGATTTATATTTAGGAAAAGAGGGAGTAGAAATTTATAGCTCTCCGTGTGTATACGTTTTTTTTTAGTGGGACTCCGTGTGTATATGTGGGTATACTGGTGCGTGCGCTGGATCAATTGGGATTGACCTGATCGCTTTGGCAGTTCCGCTTAGGGAACGATGGGCAGCAGGAACCGATGGGCCTAAACAACGTGGACCGAAACTGAGCGACTAGGCCCTCTCCTTTTTCTTCTTTTTCCCTTTTCCTAGCGACCTGACTCCACGCACAGAGAATCAGCCAGCCACTCAGCGTATGCGTACATGTATAAATCTTTATGCCAAAAGTCAAGGTAGGGCGGGCGCCCTGCCTCGCCCTACCGGGAGCTCCGCCTGTGTCTCCAGCCACGCCCCCAGGTGCCGCCCCCCAAGGCGCCCCATATTCGAAATCCATCATTCCCGCTCAAAGAAACAACAAAATCGGGGATCATCGCAATAGTTTGGCGATTCGGTGCCACAGTTCGGTGATCAAAATAAAAGGACACGCAGTAGTTCGGCGTACAAAAAAGGAAGGACGCGGAAGGAGTACATCAAACGTCGAGCTCAATCTCCGGCGGCGTGCACCTCTTTTTCCCTGGCCTTCTTGGCCCTGTTGCGCCTGTCGGCAGTGACGGCCTCCCGGCGCTCCACATTCGCCTTCCACTCGGCATTGCTCATGCCGGGGGGCTTGGACAGCGGAGCCCTCGGCTTCCTTTGCTTCGGCTGGGCGGCGGCGGTGGGATCCGTCGCGGCGCGCGGCATCACGTACTTCTTCGGCGACATGGCGGGCGGAAGGGCAGGGAGCAGGCGGGGGTTTGGCGGGAGGAATGGAGAAGAGAGGGGGGAGCGGGAGGAAACGGCGGGAAAAGGGCTTCCAGTCGTCGACAGAGAGGCCCCACGCCGCTTTTCATTTGTGACGGCGCGCCCAGGCGACACCCGACCACTTGGGTTCGGGACGGGATCGCCGGCTCTGGATTTCGACCAAACCGGCGCTAAACGAGATCCTGGAGGCGCGACTGGGCCGATTTTCGACCACCGACGCTAAAAATTCGTCTGGGGGGACCTGTTGGGGGCGCGGCTGGAGATGCTCTTATAGTATCAATTGCACAGTTTCAATGTGGAAGGAGCTCCTCACACAAACAGCACCGGCTGACATCGAGGCCCAAACGTGTAAGCGGTAGATGGGTGTTTCTGCTAGGCTACTGGATGAAGTAATTATGTTGTCTTATGTTTGTGCTGAACTTAGTATACTTTGCTTCTTTTCAAACGGGGAGATATAATTCACCTCGTGGCCATGGTCACCTTTTTGTGTACTGTACAAAACATTTTCTTTAGAAGATTGTTTTATACAGTGCTAAAGAAATGTCACGCCGTGTATGGACCTCGTGGCCGTTGACGTTTCTCAGGCCCTATTTGTTTCATAAGTCATAGGACTTTTTTAAGTCCCAACTTATAAGTCATAAGTCCCTATCTGTTTGTTTACAGGGACTTATAAGTTCCGAGTCCCTACCTGTTTGTTTACAGGGACTTATAAGTCCATGTTGCACCGCTGCAACGAGGCTCAGGAGAGGGCCTGTCCGGCGATTGGAGGCACCGTTGCAACGAACCGAGGCAGAACGAACCGAGGCGGGGCGGCGACGGGGCAGCGAACCGAGGCGGGCGGTAACGGGGCGAGAGGCGGGGCGGCGACGAGGCGAGAGGCGGGGCACCTAGTAGTAGTCTTGTTTGTGGTATTCTTGTGGAAAGTTTAACTAGAACGGAAGGAGCGCGTTCGGAACAAAGAAAATAGAAATTGCATAAAGGGTTGAAAAAACATGATTTTTCTTTTAGCAACAAACTCGCTCAAGCGTTACACTCGCACAAAGAAAATTTGTGAAGCAATGACTTTCGTGGTATTGTTGGTAGTTTGTGCTTGTCGAAAGGGAAACGTTTCGAGCCGGCGCACCGGTCGAATTTTCCGCCGGTCTCGTACGCCACGCTGGCTCACGCGATACGGAAACAACCACCCCGCATGAGACACATGTATATGGTGGGTCCCGCACGACTTTTTCTCCTTTTCTTCTACCTCCAGCCCATCACGACTCTGCTCCTCCACACACGCCCCACGCTGGTCGCATCCTCCAGAAACTCTCTCTACCGGCGGCGAGTGCTCGCCTGCGACGGCGCCCAACGCCGCCTCTCCTTCATGGCTGGCGAGCCCCTCTCCCTTCTTTCTCCCCAATTCGTATCCCCGCTAGCTCCCCACGGCCATGGCCTTCTGCAACTTTCGGATGTCAGCCATAGCCTCCGCCCAACTACGGCTCCGAGTCGCCCCCGGCGAAGCTGTGGGAACTGTCAGGGCGCAGCAACTAAAGCTACAAGCCTGCAACCACGGGCACACGCTGAATGACGAGGACGGGCGGCGCTGGTCCTAGCAAATCTAACATCGTGTTTTTTTGCTACATGCTTCAACCGGCATAACATTTTGCTACAACCGTCATAGCATTTTGCTACAACCACGTCACATTTTGCTACAACACACAGCCAGCGTCGCAGTTTTGCTACAACTAGCGTCGCTTTTTGCTACAACCGGCATCACGTTTTGCTACATCCATCACGACCGAGCTGCAACCCGCGACGATGAACGACGGCTTTTTGCTGCAAGTGTGGTAGGTTTTTGCTACATCCGGCAACGACTTTTGCTACATCCATTCTTTTTCAAGATGCAGCGCCTGCTACCTGGCTGACGTTGGGCTGCAACCGACGGCAACAAGAGCTGCATCTAGCGGAGCTGCAACCGGCGACTGGTGTTGCCGAAGCCGTGACCATCACCAGCGAGGGGGAGCTGCAACCCACCGGCGAACTTTTTGCTACATGCGTGGATCCGGCGAGATACATGAGACAAGACGGCGGCGACCGGCGGCGAGTGCAGCATCCAGCAGCGCGGAGAGCGGCGGAGAGAGGGGGCGCAGGTGAGGTGGTTGCTGGCGGGCCAGGAGGACGTGCGGGTGAGCAGCGCCCGCGCTTCGTGCGGAGGGGAAGAAGAGCAGGGGAAGTCAACGCATAGATCGGAACTGCTCCTCGCTGGATCGTACGGTTGGGGCTGGACCGGCCGAACCGTTTGGGCCGGCGCACCGGCGCCTAGCGTCGCCCTTGTCGAAACCTTTATTGAGTACGGCAGTAGGTTAAGCTTGTTCGAAAAAAAAGTCCCCATATATTCATCTACTCTCTCGGATTCAAATTAATTGAGGCAACTTTTAGAACAACAAATACAATTTTCCTACTAGAGGAAGCTTTTTTGAACTGGATTGTGGTGTGCGGTAGGAGCTTCCTTGCTCTGTTCCCAAGCCAAGATGAGGAGTTCAGAGCCCTCCCTCGTGACCGCCTCCCCCCCCCCCCCCCCCAGAAAGCAAAACCCACGCGTAGAATGCTCGCGCTACTGCTCTCCCCGCCGGCGGCGCCTCCGCCGTGCCTCACGACGCTAAGGCGGCGGCCTCCGTCGTCCGCGCTGCCGCCCGCGCCCCGCGCCTCCTCCGCCCCCGGCCGCGCGGTGGCCGCCCTCCGCGCCGCGGCCGTCCCCCGCCTCGCCGCCGCGGCGCCCGGCCCCGCCGAGCCGGAGCCCGCGCCTCTGTCCGCCGAGGAGGAGGCCGAGCGCGCCAAGCTCGCCCAGGTGCCGCCCCGCTCCCTCCCGCTGATCTGTCGAGCCCTCACGCGCGCGGCCGTTTGCCGGATTGCTGACTGACACTTCAGAGTCTGCGCTCATCGAGGATATGCATACAGAGCACGGGCAATCCTTGCCCAATCCTGCATGGGTTGTACCTGCATCAACAACCAGTATAAGTTCTGGGATAGATTTTTTTTTCCTCACTCCACATGCTTAATATGTGCATCTAGTTGCTCTCTGGTTAAAGACACTTTGGTTGAACATTATGCTGAGACTCCTCTTTGGTGGACACATTGTTTTGGTTTATCAAAGTCTTCCGTACTAATGAGGCAGCTACATGACTTCACCATGATATGTCAAACTTTTGATATCATTTATCCACGATTCCTAAAGTTCCTAATGTCATTTTGGTATTCTACTCTTAGTATTGTTTGTGGCTAAAAGTTAACACTGTAAATCAAGTGTTCCAGTGCTGTTTCAGAATACGGTTTCCATGGTCCACTGCCGCGCTTGCTTCTGTTCACGCTGTTTACTCAGCTCATATATCATCTTTTGCTCTGTGTTGTTTTTGTCGGTTTTGCAGGTTAGCAAGAGGCTAGAGAAAACAGCGCGGTATTTCAAGAATCTGGGCACCCTGGCATTCTGGTCTCAGTTGGTGTGCACAACCGTTTCGGCTGGGATCTTGTCCTTCTCCGCAGTTGCTACCGGGAATGCAACATCTCCCTTCACATTCTATGCGACCGGGCTTGGCATCGTTGCGGCCTTTGTGTCAGTGTTCCGGTCATTTGGTTACATCCGTCTTTCCAAAACGCTCAGGAGAACAGCAACCGAGCCTGCAAAGGTACTCAAGCTTCCCAAATAATGTCCCACTGCGCTATCGTTTCCTTTGCTGAAAATCCGCTGCTTCTACGCAACCACTGCCTTTGCATATAGGAGTATGTGCATGACGCCGGACCTTGCTTACCTGTCGACAATCAACTCGATCTCACAAACACACCCAACTCATTCGATGGCATATATGGTACCGTGATATCATGGTACAACAATGCATCACGCGGTGGCCTGCTACTTGATCTGTTTTGAACATAATATTACTTGGTTGTGCTTATATGTGCATTTTAGCCGAAACTAAGCCGAGTGGCTCCTTCTCCAGGCTCCTCCGCGTGCGGCTGTGGTTAAAAACCTGAGGAACAGTATTGTACTCAGCGTTGTCGGGATGGGTGCTGCAGTCCTCGGGATGCAGGCGACTGTCGGTGCTTTGGTAGCAAAAGCTCTCACTACCTCCTCGGTGCCCTACTACCAGGGGATATCCGCTGGCCAGAGCCCAGTTCTTGCTCTGGATGTTTTTCTTGTTCAGGTATGCATTGTATCTTCCCTTCGTTTTGATTGTTTGCAGAATGTGTCAAGGGCCTCGGTGCCCAAGACAGCAGGGCCTCGACTACGTAGTTCGTAGTCGCGGTGGATAGGAGCGCTAGGGTTTTTGCCTGGCTGCTCAATGATGCGGGAGGAGAGGATAGAAGATAATAACTTTATTGCTTGCCCCTAAAGGGTGCTAACTATCCGATATATAAAGGCCCCATGGGCTAATAACAAACTAGAAACCTATACGAAACAAACTAGTCTTTTACTCTAGGAACTAATGTGTCAGGATCAGGACTCCTGTCCAGCCTGCGCCTCGCCTGATGCGGCCGACGGCTGCTCCTGGCCGCGTGGCCCACGTCTGTAAGACGTGCCCCACATGACATCTCTCCCCCCCTCGACGAGCAGCTCGTCCTCGAGCTGAAAAGCGGGGTAGCGCTCGACGAAACTATCAAAATCCTCCCATGTAGCTGACGAAGCTGCTTCACCCTTCCAGTGGACGAGTAGCTGGCGAACGCCGCGTGCTAGGCGCGCACGAGTCACGCGCTCCGGTTCTGGAACAGCCGCCCCGTTGTGGATCGAAGGCAATCCCGGCGGTGTAGTTGGAGGAGTGCCGAAGAACTTCTTGAGGAGGCCCACGTGGAACACGTCATGGAGGCGCGAGCGTGCCGGAAGCTCAAGACGGTATGCCACGTCGTTGATGACCTCTGAAATGCGGTACGGCCCATAGAATCGTGGCTTGAGCTTGCCCCTGGTTGGCAAGTTGAGAGAGGACGCGGCGCGCTGGCGAAGGCGAAGCCAGACCCAATCGCCCACATCATGCCGAATGTCCCGATGACGTCTGTCGTAGTAGGACTTATAGACCGCCTGTGCCTGTTGTAGATGATAGCGGACGTCCTCGATAAGTTCGTCGCGCTCGGCCATGCTCCTGGCCACTGCAGCAACCCGTGTGTCGCCCGGCTCGTAAGAGCGAATAGTGGGAGGGTCACGGCCATACACAAGCTTGAACGGAGTCTCTTGGGTTGCTGTCTGGTAGGCGGTGTTGTATATGTACTCGGCCCAGGGAAGCCACCGGAGCCACTGCTTGGGACGATCCCCGGTAAGACACCGTAAATACATCACAATGATCTTGTTAGCAGCCTCCGTTTGGCCATCCGACTGTGGGTGAAACGCTGACGTCATGTGCAGCTTTGTCCCAGTGAGGCGCATGAGCTCTCGCCAAAAAGCAGAGGTGAAGACGGGGTCGCGGTCAGAGACCATGGACTGCGGCACGCCATGGAGACGAACAATCTCAGCGAAGAACACCTGCGCCACTGACTCTGCCGTGTACGGGTGGGCTAACGCCACAAAATGGCAATACTTGCTGAAGCGATCCACCACGGTGAGGATGACAGACTTCCCGCCCACGCGAGGGAGCGCTTCCACGAAGTCGATGCCGACGTCAGTCCACACGCCCGTGGGCACCGGCAGCGGCAGCAGCAGCCCAGCGGGGTGCAAGTGCTCGGACTTGTACCGCTGGCAAGTACCGCAAGTGCGGACGTACTCCTGCACCGTCTTGCGAAGGTTAGGTGCGTGGAAATCGCGGCGGAGACGATGCAATGTGCGCAGGACGCCTTCGTGCCCATCATCGTGCACGGCACTGAGAATCTCCTGGAGTAGCGGGGATGACGGCGGAATGTAGAGGCGGCCGTTGAAAGTGATGAGGCCGTCGGAGAGCGCCCACGGCTGCTGCCGCGCACCTGCCGTGATATCCTCACGCAGCGTGACGAGCACCGGATCAGTGGACGTCGCTTGTCGGAGGCGATTGATGAAGTCGAAACAAGGCCCCGAGACCGCCATGATCGTCGTCTCCTCCGTGTCGCGGCGGGAAAGTGCATCCGCGACCGTGTTGGTACTACCTGCCTTGTACTCCACGGTAAAGTCGAATCCCAGGAGTTTGCCAACCCAATGATGCTGCGGGATGGTTGCCAAACGCTGGTCAAGTAAAAATTTGAGGCTGTAATGATCCGTTTTTACCACAAACTGGCGCCCCCATAGGTACGGCCTCCAGTGACGAATCGCGAGCACCAGGCCGATGAGTTCCCGTTCATACGCTGCTAGGGAATGGTGACGTGGCGCGGCTGGCCGGCTAAAGAAAGCCACCGGGTGGTGGTCCTGAAGAAGGACGGCCTCGAAACCGTACGTCGATGCGTCACACTCGACGATGAACGGCTGTGTAAAATCCGGTAACGCGAGGACGGGAGCCGTGGTGATTGCCGTCTTGAGGGCGTTAAAAGCTGCTGCCGCCTCCGGCGACCAGGAGAAACCATCCTTGCGAAGGAGGGCCGTCAGGGGCGCGGCAACCATGCCAAAGTCCTTGACAAACTTGCGGTAGTACCCCGCAAGGCCGAGAAACCCCCGAACCGCGCGCGCCGAGTGTGGTTGCGGCCATTCAGCCACTGCCTGCACCTTTTCCGGATCCATGGACACTCCTGCAGCGGAGATGGTGTGACCCAGGTACGCGATCGATTCGACGGCGAACGCGCATTTGGATCGCTTGATGAAGAGCCGGTGCTGGTGCAGGACAGTGAAGACGGTGCGCACATGTCGGAGATGGTCAGCCCATGTCTCGCTGAAAATGAGGATGTCGTCAAAGAAGACGAGAACAAAACGACGCAGGTATGGCCGCAGCAGATCATTCATGAGGGCCTGGAACGTGGCCGGCGCGTTGCAGAGTCCGAACGGCATCACCAGAAACTCGTAGAGGCCGTCATGAGTACGGAAGGCTGTTTTCGGGATGTCCTCCGCACGCATCCGCACCTGGTGGTAGCCGGAACGCAAATCGAGCTTGGTGAAGAAACGAGCATGTCGTAGCTCGTCGAGGAGTTCGTCCACCACCGGGATCGGGAACGCATTCTTGACAGTAATGGCGTTCAGGGCGCGATAATCGATGCAGAAGCGCCAGGACCCGTCGGCCTTGCGGACCAGCAGTACCGGGGACGAGAATGCGGAACAACTCGCACGGATGATACCCTGGGCGAGCATGGCGGCGCACTGACGCTCCAGCTCGTCCTTGTGCGCGGCTGGGTAGCGATACGGACGGACGGCCACCGGAGCGGAACCGGGTAGCAGGGTGATGCCGTGGTCGCGGCTGCGGGGCGGTGGCACGCCGGAGGGGTCGGCGAAGATGCCGTCGAACTCGGTGATGATGGCGTCCAGGAAGTCGCGGCCGCTGCATGATTTCAGGGCTGGCCCGTCCGGTCCTGCAATGCCGCGCCAGCACACCCGATGGCCCCTCCGCCAGAATGTCATGGAGAGGGCGCGGAAATCCCACAGGATCGGTCCGAGCGACGCCAGCCACTGCGTGCCCAGGACGATGTCGTAGCCCGCGAGCGGCAAGGCGAGGAAATCCTCCGAGAACTCCTCGTGGCCGATGCGGAAGGGCACGACGCGGTACGCGCCCTGGCACGGAACGCGCTCGCCGTTGGCCACCGTGACGCGCATCTTCTCTGTGGTGGGGGACGGCAACGTAGCACGAGCGGCCGCCTCTTCGGCGATGAAGTTGTGGGTGGAGCCTGAATCGATCAGGGCGAGGAGGGAGACACCCCCGAGAGTAATCTGCATCTGCATGGTTTCGCTCGTGCGCACGCCGGCGATTGCGTGGAGTGAGATTTGAGGGTCGGCCCGCGATGCATCATCAGTAGCGGAGGCCGTGTCGTCGTCGTCGTCGTCCGGCGCTAAGTCGAGGAGAAAGATGCGCTAGCACACGCGGTTGTGGCCCCTGCCAAACTTCTCGTTACAGTTGAAGCAAAGGCCCAGGCGACGGCGTTCCTCCATCTCTGTCTGGGAGAGACGTTTGATTGGGCGCCCGTCCGGCAGATTGTGGCCATGCTGAGGTGTGGCTGGTGGGGCCGGAGCGGGGGGCGCGAGGCGTGGTCCTGGCGTCGGCAGGATGCCCTTCTGTGGGAAACGCACCGGTGGCGCGGCGGAAAGCGCGCACTGGTCGCGCAGCTCCAATTTGCGGGCGAGGCTCATGGCGACGGCGAGGGACTGTGGGTTATGGATCTCCACGTCGAGGCTGAGGGGTGGCTGGAGTCCCGCGGTGAAGATCTGCACTTTCTGTGTCTCGGATAAGGTGCCTGCCCGGGGAAGGAGTGCCTCAAACCGCTCCTGGAAGTCGACGACGGACGTCGTGCGCTTGCACGCCATTAGTTCGCCCAGCGGGTTAGCGCGCAGCGGTGGCCCAAAACGGAGATTGAGCAGCTCGGAGAAGCGGCGCCACGGAGGTGTGCCCTCATCGCGCTGGACCTGCATATACCATAGTTGGGCAGGACCCTCGAGATTGTAGG
Source organism: Triticum timopheevii (assembly GCA_963921465.1). Classification (NCBI taxonomy): domain Eukaryota; kingdom Viridiplantae; phylum Streptophyta; class Magnoliopsida; order Poales; family Poaceae; genus Triticum; species Triticum timopheevii. The sequence continues at coordinate 649,531,932 of OY997274.1, forward strand.
ACGCCATCCACACCTTCTCCTCCTCGGCGATCCGTTGTTGATGGAAGAAGGACTCGCATCTGTTGATGAAGGCGAGCGGATCAGACTTGCCGTCGAACTTGGGGAAGTCCATCTTCTGAAACCTGGGCGGCCGATCATTGTGGTGTTGCCCATCATGGGCGCCGTCAGCGCTCGACGAGGAGGAGGACTTGTCCTTCTGGAGTGCGGTGACGAACGACTGCAGGGACGTCACCGTGGCCGTCAAGGCCTCGATCATCTTGGCCAGATCCGCGGTGGTAGGTTCTGCCATGCCGGAAGTGACCGAGGCGGCAGCGGATTGTGGCGATGTCGGGGAGCTGGGCGCGGACACAGGGGGGAAAACGGCCGGCGGATGGAGCGTGGACGAGGAGGAGGATCGCCTGGAACCTGATACCAAGTTGTCAAGGGCCTCGGTGCCCAAGACAGCAGGGCCTCGACTACGTAGTTCGTAGTCGCGGTGGATAGGAGCGCTAGGGTTTTTGCCTGGCTGCTCAATGATGCGGGAGGAGAGGATAGAAGATAATAACTTTATTGCTTGCCCCTAAAGGGTGCTAACTATCTGATATATAAAGGCCCCATGGGCTAATAACAAACTAGAAACCTATACGAAACAAACTAGTCTTTTACTCTAGGAACTAATGTGCCAGGATCAGGACTCCTGTCCAGCCTGCGCCTCGCCTGATGCGGCCGACGGCTGCTCCTGGCCGCGTGGCCCACGTCTGTAAGACGTGCCCCACATGACAGAATGATGAAAATCGCTTCCAGTGGTGGTCATGTTTGAGCATTGGAATGCGAACTTTGATCTACAGGGTTAGTAACAAAATGTTCCATCTTCACAAATATAGTAGTAATAAGAACACCTTTAAATTGTCGGACATAGGATCGCATTTTCTACCAGGCTCTTTCAAAACCTAATAAAGTACGTAGTACTCTCTCTGATCCATGTTAATTGTCTTTTTTTTAACTTGGCACTTCATTTTGAGTATTAATTGGCATTGCCTCTCATCATGGACAGGCTTCAGCCAACACCATCCTCTCGCATTTTCTCGGGCTATCGAGCTCGCTGGAGCTACTGCGGTCCGTGACAATCTCTCCAGCGGATGCCGGCCCCGTCCCTCGACCGGCATGAGCTACATACAAACACGGCATACGGCTCCATTTTTTTTTTAAACTTTTTGGTCCTGCAACTTTTTTCTTTGTTGTTGTTCTTCCTTTTTGTGTGTACATCTTCTCGTTTGTTGACAAGTATCAGTATGTCCAGCAAGCTTGATTTTCCTCATGTGCAAGCGCAACTATCTACATATACTTGATGGAGAAAAAGAAATCCGTGTCATTGAACCTCTGCTTATTGCTTCGAACATATGAAGAGAGAAGTACGCCTGTGCATGCCTACGGTTTGCGCCATCTGCAGCATACACGAACAGCTGATGCATGAACAGCATACTGCTATACCAGTGTGTGACAACCATGGATGTCAAACACCCCATGGACTATGTTCACAAGCACACGCACAGGAAAACAGGGTCACAAGGCAAGCTCAAAATAAAGTTGCATTTCTTCTTTCACAGATATGATATGTGTTTTTACATTCAACACACAGGTAATACAGCCAGTTGCTCCCAGTATGTTTGAAACAATGACACCTATGTATAAGTACAACATGAATGAAAATGAGATGTTAAAAAGGAAAGAATAAAGGATGACAAGGCATGTTTTCCCTATCTATATATGGGTATGTCAAAGAGAAAACCCAGTCAGCGCCGCAGCTTGGTGTGGCGCAGCAAAGCACTATATCAACAGCGGGTATCCAAGATAACCGGAAAACTTGTCAAACCCTCGCCGGTCCGAGTCAACTTGATTACCAATCTGCATGTCCAAAACTTGTGATCCCCTTAGCACAGTCCCATCAGCCATCAAACTCTTTACCCTCATGATCCGAAGCGGCTTTGCTTGTGCATCAAGATTGTGAAGGCCCGCACGCTGAAATGTTGGACTTTCCCCCCAGTCCAAGTTCCAGCAGCAGCTGTTAGCCTGTCACACTCTTGCCGTTCTCATGATCCGAAGAGGTTTGATTAGTGCATCAAGATCATCAGCCTCCGTGCCGAGATCCCCTGAGTCCAGTTCCATCAGCTGTATGCTGTCCGGCGCATCAACACTCTGTATGCTGTCTGGCGCATCAACACTCTGTATGCTTTCCGGCACATCAACACTCTGTATGCTGTCCTGCGCATCAACGCCTTCTTCACCATCAATGTCAAGTGTGATAAAGTCAGTGAAGTCCCCACCTGAGAAAATATCATGTTGCTGTTTCTGTCTGTCATCTTGGCCTGAGGAAACTTTGCTCGTCTCGCTGTCATGTCTAATGCTGGTGTCAAAATACCGTCCCCAGCTACTGTTTTGGGGGGTGTCTGGTCTGCTTCTCTTAGATTTGATTGTCTTCTTGGGGGGGTGATGAAGTTTGCACGTAGATTGTTGTGGGCACTCTCCTGTTGCCTCAAAGACTGGGCATGCGTAGCTATGCTTTTTACGACACTGCTTGTAACAGAGGATTAATTCAAGACCATGAAAAGATTAGCAATCTTAGTTCAGAACGTAAAAAAAGATCATGGAAGCCCCAAAGTTCAAAAGCTGAACCTGGTTCCAATGCAAAACCATGCTTATAAACTACACTCCAACAAAAAAAAGAACAACCTACTAACACAATCTTCATTTTGATGACCTATCAACAGTTAAACGCTAAACCACACTGGATCATCCACGTTGACACGACTAACAACATGCATGTACTCCTAGATCCCAGCAAAAACACTACAAGTCTCATGCAGTATATACCTACCAAGAACTTTGAATTAATAATACTAAATGATTGGCAGGAGGGTAGGGCATATTATAGTTTACATCACATTCTTTAAGGAACATTTTTCACAATGGTTCAGTTCTGGGTTTTTTTTTTGGACAAGTTTACTATCAGCTGTTGAGGACAATGCTGAATTCCACCCCCTAGCAATAGTAATACTTGAATAAGATTGAAAGATTTCAGTTATATCATTAAGTACCTCATCACCATCTGCACAGTATCCCTTTAGAAAATCTTCACAGGCAGGAGCCTTAGAGTTCACTTTCACATGCCTATAGGGACAAGCTGTGTTGGTACAGAGACCTGCCAGAATAAGAAACATATGATCAAGAAAAAGGTTGCAGAAACAAAATTGTAAAATGATGCACTGCGAATGAAATGAATCACCTTTCAGAAAATAAGAACAATCTTGCATTCTTTCCGGGAGTACCTGCAGAACATACTCTTACAATGAAAGAAGTGTCAAATGCAAGATAGGCAGTAGAATCAAGAAGAAACGGCTTACCTTGTGAGTGAGTTTACAGCTAGTATCAGAACACAGGCCTTTAAGGAATTTAGTGCAAATAGTAACTTTAGCACGGTCATGAATATAGCGGCACTCGCCCTCAGGCTTCTTGCACTCGCCAAACCGAGTGAAGAATTGACAGTACTGTCGTTTCTTTGCCAGGCGTGATCTAACAGTGTGCAAACTCCATCGAACTTTCTCATTTGCTAGCATGCGAGTTACTTTTTTGGGGTTTCTAACCAGTTGGTTACCTTTGCTAACACGCACATATCTGTTTCAGAATAAAGAGAATCAGAGAATAAATCGAAGTTGGAAAGATCCTAGATGCAAATAAGTTCTATTATCAGACGGCATCATGCAAGCAATAGCATATGGTCGAAAAGATACCCATTGCAAGTTGATGACCTCCTCAAAACTGAAGATGCTTGATTGTTGTTTCTTAACTGATTGCCGGCAACAGATAAAGAGTATTGATCTGCAAATTTTGACCAACATCAAGTAAAAACAAAAAAGTATATACTGACCAGATGAATGATCAGTGTCTTCTTGCAAATGCAATTCAACGTACTATGTTTCAACATGAAAGTTACATCCACTGGAAGCACTGCTATATGCAATTACTATTAACCAATAAGAGAAGGTTCTTATTATGGCATAAGAGAGCATGTCTCATGCACTGCACTTCAAAATGAAATCGCCACAAAGTGATGATTTATAGCTAGCTGAGACCAGCAGTAAAATGTCCAGCCAGTAAGTAATTCAACTTTAGACTTGTAATATAGTGGACCACAGAAGTAATTATATAATAAAAATGCAACTGGGAAGCAGTCTTGGAATGTGGTGGAGCATGGAGGTTATGTTATTATACTAGAAAAGAGCAATTGAGAAGCAGGAGCAGCGAAACTTATGTATCTCACGTATACATTATTTTAGCAGCTGAGTCATTCTTCTGTAGTGGCAAAAAGTTTAACACATTACCATTCCTTCCAGTATAATGGAGATATTGCCGCTTCCGTTTTTCTCCTCTCTTTTTTTCAACGTCAGCAACTGCCAATGTAGCCTCCTGCAATCCAGGTTGTAACTTTATAAAATGCACGATATGTGCACTACACAATAATGTGGTCTTGATATATAAATAGTTAAATGCATTTTCAAAAGTTGGTTGCATGGCTGCTCTCATGACTAGTTAAATAGCAGTCAAGTATAATCAGCACTAATATAGGCAAGAATTAGCATTCTCGTTAGACATTAGCCGACAAAGTAGTTAGAATCTTCTTAAGAGACAACAAAATTCAACCAGTAACATAAATCAAGTCGTCTCCCAAATACTTCTTGTGGGCTTCCCATCAGAATATAATACAATAACAAAGCCTTTAGTCCCAAACAAGTTGGGGTAGGCTAGAGGTGAAACCCATCAGAATATAATGATCTGATGAAAATAACTCCAACTGACTCTTATGGAATACTGAATATGAAAAATATGCACAAAGAATATCAATTAAGTTACCTCGTTAACCTTTTGAGAACGCTTCTCAAGAGATCGTGACCATTTCAAACTTGATCCACCAACACTTAACACACCAGATTTCCGTATAGAGAATCCATTAGTTGACACAGTATAAATCATATCTCTCTTCTTGGTTTGTAATAGTTTTCTGTTACACGACAAGGGGCAAAAACTTGCTATAAACAAATTGAATCAATGGCTCGATAGAGAAAGAAAGAAGTTCAGGCTAGTCTGCTAATGTTACCTGACTATTCGTAAGGAGCTCACATTCTGAGTGTGACTGCTTCTAAAATTCTTGTAGTATATTTTTCTTTTCCATGGAAGAATACGTGGGAAGACCTTCGCATAACTAGTTCCCACAGATCCTTTCCTCTGTGACTGTTGCCCACTGAGTGTCCACACGTGAGAGGAAGTTCCCATATTATTTGTCCGAAGAGCTGCATTTAGAAAAGTTTGAGCAAATGGTAGTTTAATGAATTAGCATTGCTTTCTTGTTCAAGTATGAGGTTGCAGTTGTGGTATGCCTCAGAAGGAAAACAAAGAATACAAGAAAACAGAATACCTTTATGTGGTCTCGCCTTTAAACCATTGATACTGTTGTTCGAGGATGCAATTTGTACATTATTCTCACCTGAATTTAAGCTCTCAGCAGGTGCAGTCTCTTTTGTATTCTGACCATCAGAGGAAGATGAACTCAAAATAATCTGATTTTTCCGCTTCTTGAAATATAAATCAGAGGCTGTGGGTGGCTGCAGTGATAAAACCTTATCTGTAGAACTTTTAGTTGGGTCATCAGGGTGCTGCCTCTGTGCAGCAACCAATTGATTTGATTTCGGTCTAACATAAACCACTTTACTAGCATCTGGTGGTTCAGGTGTTTGTGCACTTTTAATGCTTGGGGTATCAACACCTGAGTTGATTTGCTTAGCCGAATCTTCTTTTTCAGTTTCAGGAACATGCTGCTTGGGCAAAGTTTTAGACAACTGCTCTGGAAGGTTTGTGGTTGAATTGATGGATTTGGCATGAAGTGGTAAAGGAGGAGTCTTAGGTCTTTCAACTGTAAAGTTCGGACGTGCTGCAGAATCATTTGAATCAACTTTCCTGACAAAGTTCATGCTTCTCCTCATCACAGGCTTATTCAACTTATTCTGAGTATCCAGACTAGAAGAATGAGAAAGTTTTCCTGTTGCTGGATTTCTAATAAGGGCGTTACCCTTGCGTATATAAGAGTTTTGAGTTTTGTCATTCCTCCTTGGTGGTTGTTTAGGTGGTAATCCTGAAGGCTGTGAACTGGGCAAAGATGTAGAAGATGTCATGTCACCACGATGCCATGTCTTGTGCCTTGGATTTGAACTTACACGAGGAGGCTCTCGGGATGAACTGGGCAAATTCGCCTGTTTAGGAGCTATCTTGGGAGGCATAGACCTTGTACCATTCATCTGAGGAGACTTCCCCACAGGGTTTCCAGCCGAGTCCAATCCTGCTCTCCTGCTATCCTCCTTTGGTGCTAAGACTGGCAAACTAATAGAAGGTAAAGTAGATTTGCATGGTTGATGATCCTTTTTAGCTTCTGACACAATGGATTCAATCCAAGAAGACAAATCTCGCTTTGTGCTTGAGTTAACCACAGAACCTTCAGTATTACTGTGATAGGTATTACTATCTGGCTCAACAGATACCTGAGGAGAAAGCGCTGTATCCATCACATCGGTAGATTCCATAGCTGGGATAGCAGGTTCAATTGGGTTACCCACAGGATTATCCACCATCTGATGATCATGTTGATCTACAACATTTATTGAACTAATAGAGTGCAAACCAGAGAGAACTACCTCACCATATTTCTCAACATCACCACTGATTCCTTTAGTACTGTCATAGGTATTATCCGGCTCAACAGATACCTGAGGAGAAACTAGCTCTGCATCCATCACATCAATAGATTCTACAGCTGGGATAGCAGGTTCAGTTGTGTTGCCCACAGAAATATCCACCATTTGATGATCGTGTTGATCTACAGCATTTATTGAACTAATAGAGTGCAAACCTAAGAGAACTATCTCACCATGTTTCTCAACATTGCCACTGATCTCTTTGGGTGTCAATGAGTCTGACTGAGGCATATCACTACCAGATACAGATAGCCTAATGCTGTTAACCTGACTAGAGAAAGCATCCACACTTCCACAATGCTCCAAACCTTGTGCAGCATCATGATCCTGACTAACAGAAGTGTCATTATCCACGCTCTGATCCAAACCTATCCTATCTTTCCTAACAGTAGCATCATTAGTCACAAACTCCTCAGACATAGCAATGCTGTTGACCGCTGGTGGTAAAGTCAGCCAATTTTGAGAACCTACACCAACTGAGTCATCATCAGCCACAACTTTTTGTTTTACAAGACTATCAAATTCTGTCACTCTGGAAACATCTAATCCTTTCTGCCCTTCCAGCAGCTCATGGTTTTCCTTGAGCTGTCGCTCACTTTCTATGTTATTACTGAAATAGAAATTACTTCCAAGTGTCAAAGTTGTAGGAACAGACTGCTCGCTGTTACCAGATACAGATGAAGATTCACGGGAATGTGCCAAGGGAAAATCAATCTCGGGAGACAGATGGCCTCTATGAAGATTTATCAGTTCTGCTACCTGAGCTGTAGCACCCCTTTCTATACCATTATTCAAAACAATATCCCGGGTTAAATCCTCCATAAGATCATCGGCTAATGGTGGCACATTCATGCTTTCAACATTTCTGGAACATGACAGATTAAGGAAATCTCTACCTTCAACTTCTAGGGGAGCATCTGTTTCATTGAAAGCAGCTCCGTCATTGAGAAGATCTTCCTTGTGGCTATTGCCGAACCCACCAGCTAAATTAAATTCTGGAGTGCTCCCAGAATTACTGGTGGTGGCAGCATGTCTTTCAGTTGACCCCATGAGGCTCTTGCCCACTTTCCTCCCAACAAACTTGCTCATAGTAGTTTCTGATGTATTACGAGCTTCCAAGTGGTGTATTGTTTTTGAAGTGTTAGTTTGACATAATTCTATGGGGATTTGGCTCTCTTTGGTCCTGGTATCCTCATTCACATCGAGTTCCCTTGTATTAGAAACCTTCACATGGCCAATACTGTTTTCACCTAAACCAGTCAGAATCATACCCTCACCTTTCTGAGCACCCTTTCGCTTGCATATAGTAACTTCTGGTGTACTACTTACACGGCGAACATCCTCTTCGCTTGTGTTAATCAAGATGTCATTGTCATCCCTCCTAGCATCCTCACTTCCAGAAATTTCTGTCGTATCATGATTTACAGTAATTCCATTTGTGCAAACAGTGTTTTTTCTACTGACATCCTTAGGAGCTTTGCTCTCTTTCATGCTGGATCCTGTACGCCTGTCAGAAATTCTCAGAGGATTACTTGCAACTGCACCACTCGTTTCACCTGAAAGAGACATGATTTCACCCTCCTCCTTCTGATAATTATGATTCGTAGACACCAAAGTTGCACTCCTAACACCTGAATCCATGGAGCTCCTATCTCCTTTCCCAGGATGCTCACTTCGTCTTGTAGCAAGCGCTTCCGTAGATTTAATGGCTGAAGCAGCACTAATATCACCTCGACCCATGGAGCTTCTATTGTCTTCCTTTCCAAGGTGCTTACTCCCACTATGATTTGTTGAATCAAGAATTTTCTTGGACTCGATGGCTGAAGTGGCTTTCCTTTTACGTGGATTTATCGAGTTGCTATTTTCACCCTTCTGGATATTCACACCATTACCAGCTCCAGCTGTACCACTAGTGCTTACCATATTATGTTCAGATACAGTATCCTTTTCCAGCGATGAGGTTATGATTTCACCCTCTTCTTTTTCAGAAGCATTTGCAATAGCATCAATATTATCCCTCTTCTCAGATACAATTTCGCTACTAATTTGTTTATCCTTGCCAACAATCCTCCTCACAATCTTCTTGATAACTATCTTCTTCACTTTCTTAACACCAGCCACAGGACGACCAGCTAAGCCCAAACTTTCACTAGGGGAAGCTGACACATTCTCCTGAACATTATCATGCTTCCCAGGAAGCTTCTCAACATCCCCTTGTTTTTCCTTGGACTCCGGTGAAGGTTTCACAAGAACTGAGGACAACACCTTCCTAACATTCTTTCCAGCATCCTTCTGTATTACTTTAGTGCTGTCACCCTCATTACTACCAGCACTTTTTGCCTTGCAGTCCACAGAGATCACGCTGGCCAATCCTTTTGAAGCAGAGCCGGCAGTACTTGACTTGGCTGGTGAAATATGCAAGGCCTTTGGCGGTGGCGGTGGTGGCGGCCGTGTAGCAGCAGCAGGACCCTCCTCTATCCTCTGCCACACAGAAAGTCTCCTTGGGGCAGGCTCCTTCTGCGGAGTGCGCCTCGGATGCGCGACAATCGTGGCACGTGGCGAGCGCGGCGAGCCACGCTCGCCGCCAGACAGCGTTGACGTCTGCGAACCCATCTGAATCTTCCTGCTGCCCTTGCTGTCGCTGTGCGTTGAGAAGCTCTCATGGCTGTAGCCAGGATGCGCAGGGGCCCTATCTGCAAAGCTGTCGACTGGGGCGTAGCTGGCATGGGGCTGCTGCCTCTGATGGCGTGAAGGCGGCGGGCCGGAGCTGGAGGTGCTCTCGATGTCGACCCGGTCATGCAAGGCGCACCGCTGCTTCTTGCGCGGGCTGGGCGGCGGCGAGAGGCGGAGCTGGTGGGGGGACGTGTATCTGCGCCTGTCGTCCTCATGCTCCTGGTGAGCAGGGCCGTATCTGCGCCTGTCATCCTCTGGCTCCTGGTGAGCAGGGGTGTATCTGCGCCTGTCTTCCTCGGGCTCCTGGTGAGCAGGGGCGTATCTTCGCCTGTCGTCCTCGGGCTCCTGGTGGGCAGGTGCGTATCTGCGCCTGCGGTCCTCAGGGTCCTCCCACGGGGGCTGCTGCTGTTGATGTTGGTGGTGGTGGTGCTGCTGCTGTTGATGGTGGTGCTGCTGCTGCTGATGCTGCTGGTGGTGGTGCTGCGGCTGATGGGGGTTGTGCTGGTGGTGGTGCCGGATCTCCTCGTCGGGGTGGCGCTGGTGGCCGTGGTAGTGGGGAGCGGGCGAGCTGTGGTAGGGCGGCGGCGGCGGGGGCGGGGTGGAGTAGGCCTCGGGAGGAGGAGGGGGGCGGGGGAGGGGGGGCGTAGGCGGGGCGGTGCGGCGGCGGCGGCGGCAGGGGGGGAGGCGGGGGCAGCTGCTGGTTGTGGTAGTGGTGGAGGCGCGGGTGGTGGTCGGAGGGCGGCGGGTGGTGGTACGGCGGCGGCGGCGGGAAGGCCTCGTACGGGTCGTACTGCTCGTGCCTGGACCGCGCGGGCCCGCCGCCCCCTCCCGGCGCGAAGTGGTGGTGCTGGTGCTGGTGCTGCTGCGCGGGGTAGTGGTGGCCGCCACCGCCGCCGCGGCGGTGGTCGTATGGCGGGGCCGGATCCATGGCCGCGCGACGGGTCGCCGGCGGGGGATTCTAGGGTTTGCGCGCGCGCGAGAGAGAGAGAGAGAGAGAGGGATCTCGCGGGCGGGTGGAGGGGTGGGGGAATCGGCTTTGGCTTTGCTTGCGCTGCCTTGCTTTGCTTGGCCAGCCGGCAAGGAGACGGCAGGGGCTAGGGTTTGGGGTGGGGTGGGGGATCGGATCTGTGGATGGCGTCGGCCGGCGGCGGTGGGCGGGGGCGCGTGCGTACGGTGCGGCGCCAGGGTTTGGTCGGCCTTAATCTCTATTCCTAATGGAGCAGTTGGTGAATAGTCCGTCGGTTATTTTTCGCTGGTTTTATTTCGTCTCATCACTTTCGTTGGTTTGATTTCGCTGGTTTTATTTCTTCTCCCTCCCACCTGCCTTTTCGCTTCGCCACCCACATAAACCCATCAGATTAGTTACCATGTAAAAAATAAATCGCAATCAATCAAGTATTGATGATCAGATTAGTTACCATATAAAAAATAAATCGCAATCAATCAAGTATTGATGATCAGATTAGTTACCATATAAAAAATAAATCGCAATCAATCAAGTATTGATGGGATATTTCCTTATATTGATGTGATTTTCCCTTTCTTATCATCAATCATCTCTATTGCCTAAAAAAATGCGTAGCTTTCCTTTTCCTGCCAACCGACCGCGTCCCGTCTCCCTACATCCGCACTCGTTGCTCTGCCGCCGGCACGAAAAAACCCTCTCGTTTGACCTCCCCAACCCCCGCACGATGGAAAAACCCAGCCGCCTGCTTCCCCTCCTCTCGACCGCTCCATACGTCTAGATCGCGGCCCCATCCCCATCCTCCTCTCACGTCACGGTGGCCGATGGACTGCCGCCACCACCCTCCTACTCTCTCACCGCTGCCGTCCTCCCGCTCGCTCACCGCCGCCGTCGCCACCAATCCCGGCGAAGGCGTCGTTGCTGCTATGTCGCCTCCTTTCCCCATCCAAGCCTGACCATGGCAACGGCGCCCTCTCATGTGTCCCGCGGTGAGGTTTGGGGAGGCGCGACCACAATTCAGTAGGGATCTCACCGCGGACCCGTCCGCTGGGATGGGTGTTGCCTCCGTTGCGAATGGGATCGAAGGGAGGGACTACTTCGTCGTCAAGGTCGGCGAGGCAGCGGCCGATTGGGAGCCCGGTTGTGAATATGGGAGTTCGTCCCCATGGAGGCAGCGGCCGTGGAGATTGGATGTGAAGCAACCCCACTTGCCGGTGGTGGAGGCTTGCCGTCCATGTGATCCTTTCTTCTCCCGATATCCCCATTCCTTGCCTCCCATTACAAAAGCGAGCATGAATGAGAGCAGGGGCTGATTTTCATCAATTCATTTCTCATATTTTTAGTTGCTTTTTTGGGATTATACAAGATGCTCCTGATCTGTTTTGTCAAATTACTTGGATCGTCTTATGGAATTGACAGCCATCGTATTTTTCACCACATGTTATTTCTTAATTCGTGTCCCACTAGGCATCCACTACATGTTTGATAATGACGTGATGTTGAGGAGGCTAGGAGAAGCTCAGCAGCCAGATCAAGGGCTATCGAGATGGATCTGAGAGCCAAGTAGTAGTTCTTCTGTTAAATTTTGGTTATTATCTTTTCTATTGTTACGATTGTGGGATGGTTAATTTTGACTCGGTGTAACATTTGCATTTGTTTCCCCAGCTTGTTGGCGTAGATGCGTGGCACTGCAGCAACTAATCAAGAGCGAGGGCAGTGCACATCAGAGCTACGCTGAATGTAGCGAGCCAACCACGAATTGGGTATGTTCACACGAGGGATGGGAGAGGAGAGGAACATTAACATTTTTCATGATTTGGATGAAAATTTCAGTTCGTAGTTTCTCCGTACGTGGCAACACACTAGCGGTACTCATGGGCTTAGGATGAAAGTAGCGCTAGCAGAATCAGTAGGTTGGACGGGAAGGCGGTTGTTGCCCTTGTCCCTTGGTGCTAGCCTACCGTGGCGGCCTCACTAACTTGCTCATTGCGAATACGAGTTCGTGGGGTCGCGAGTTGCTGCAGATTTGTTTTTATCACTTTTTACAATATTTATTGATGTATCCCTAACTCATCGAGTCATTTTTAACTTTGATTTTCCATATACGCCAGCCTAAATATCCCATGGTCAGAATATTTGCATGGTTAGTGGACATTGTCCCTTTCTTTCTAATGTTTAATATTTTATATTGCCGATAGAAATAATTTTATCCGCTTGATTTAAAAAGTGCACATAGGTAGGTCAACATATTTTGTAGCTCTTTCAGATGTAAAAGCATATGGTACATAAGAAATTATTATCTTCCAAGCATACTCACATTTCGCTAACAAATAGGGGGAGGTTCAGACTTCAGAGCAATGATAAAAAGGTTTGTTCCTCACTTTGTTGTTGGAATTTTAGTTCCAAGTTAACATGATTTCTTATCCGCTTCATAAGTCATGCATTTGCTTAATTAGGTGATAAGTAGAGCAAAAAAATTGATCATGTTATTGTGGGGTTTGTTTAAACTCCAGCATAAGGAATTCTTGTTTAAGAAAAAAGACTTTTGGCTTCTCAAATTGATTGCAACATCGTGTTAGTATGTGATTTCTCACATCTGGTTATAATATTTGTGAAGACGTGCATTGCACGTGCACTTGAAAGCGGGCCCGTGGCCCGCGACGGATGGCGCCGAAGCCGACCCGGGCCACCTCCTCCGCGTATTCTTGGAGCTGTGGCTGGCCGATTTACATGAAATTAATTCCCTCAGTTCTGGTGGCAAATATAATATACATAATCCATATTATTATGCACTAATGTGTGTGTGAAATAGATGGATTATGGTCTCGTACCCAATAAGATGGATATGTGTGTGTATTAGAGAGAGGGAGAGGGGGAGAGAGAGTGAGGAAGAGGGAGGGAGAGTGTGTGTGAGGATTTGATGGTAAAAAAGGTCGTCAATGTCGTAATATTGAACTCTTAAAGTTAATGTGGCCCCGTTGCAACGCACGGACATTCTTCTAGTAGCAGGTAGGTAGGCCGGTTCGCATCGGCTAGGCAAGGCACGCGACCTGTGCGAGGTTGTCCGGCGACGGCCGGACCCTTCCTTCCCACGTGCCGCATACGTGACTTGCCCTTGTCCAATCCGGTCCCCACGTGTGTCCCTGTGTCTTCTCGTTCTACGGTCCGGTCGTCAGGCTCCGTCCCGACAAATGTCATCCGACGATGGCAAAGGTGATGGTCGCGGTGAGGAAGATGTCGATTCGTCACGCCCCTCTAACCGTGTGTGTGTGGGGGGGGGGGGTCTGGTCTCGCAAAGGTGATGGCCATAGCTGGGTAGAGGTCAGTTCGTCGTGGCCCTCAAGCCGGGAAGGGTGGAAGGAGATGAGAGGTGGTGCCATGGCCCCCGGAGGAGGGTGAGGGGCGCCGTGACGGAAATGTGTGAGGAGTCTTGGGGTGGTCAGAATGACGGAGTAGCAAAGATCCGATGAGGCAAAAAAGCGACGAAGGTTAGGCGGGACGGTAAAAACAGAGTGATGATGTCATTTCGTCGCGCGTCAAGCTTGGGTCTGTTATGAGTCAAGGGATCGACAAGAGCCCGCGTGGATAAGTCCATGTATTACTATGGCGTGTTTGGACAGACAACTCCCATACATGTCCAGGAGTTGATGTATACTTCATCTGCCCGGGTTTGTTGGACCAAAGGGCCGGCGAAGGCTGTTGGTATTCATAAGACCGCCCTGATTAAAGTGCTTAGTTAATCAAGGAAATTAATAACTTTCCGTTGCGTGCAATGCGTGGTTTAATCGTGGCGCCTCTCTCTGATAAGGCATGCATGGCCCTTATATACGTAATCGTGTGGGAATGCATGTGTGCCGAGTAAATCGGGGGGTTATCGAGGAATTGATATGAGTAAATCGCCCACGCTAGTTGGTGGTTTCCATATAGAAATCTCCACACGTGCTATCATGGTCTTGCCTCTCTTGGTTGACAAGATGCGAGAAGGCAAACAAAGTGAAGATTGGGGAGTGAATTAATGAGATGTGGTGATTCTCGTGTTGAGATTGCATCTAACATAAGCCACTAACTTTTTACATTTTTTCCCATTGATTTGAGGCCCCATTAGAAAGAAAAATAACATGGTGGGTCGAAGAAACAATACCTTGTGGAGCGCGGGAAGGACCTCATATACTAGTTCAAGTTTTAGAAAGTTTGTAGTAAGACAGTGGATCAAAGCACCATTAGGCAGACATGCATCGGGTGAGAGCACAATATGTAATGCTCATCAATAGATTGTAAAAAAAAATAACACGACTCATGGACACGAGTGGCATGGATGATGGTATCCTGACAGGGATGATGCACGTACAGGTCCCTGGCATCCATGTGTTTAGTTCCTGTGGAGCACAGTTACCATATACTTTGGGGCCGTTCGGAGGCCCTCCGCTCCGCGCCCCCGCTCCCGGAGCGGACGGAGCTGCCGCTAGAAAATTCAGAGCGGCCGAAACGGTACTCTCCAGCTCTGTGTATTTTGAGGAGCCGGTGGATCCCCGAACGGGCCCTTTATTTCCCTTCTTTTCGTAGAAGACATGGAGTTTCTTTCTAGCCCATGATGTTTAGATACTCTTGATTCTTGAGTGGTCCATGATAGGTGGTGGCATGGCCAGTAGACGAGGTGAGTGGCAATGCGACAACAACGTTTGGGGTGTCGAGATGATAGAGTCGGTGAGGCAAAAGTGTATTGAAGGTAAGGAAGGTTGATAATGAAGGCATAGAGTGATGATGTCATGTCATTGCTAAGCGAGCATCCACAGTGTGCCCTTTTGCTGCCTCTATAGCTGCCTCTAAGCCTTTAGAGGCTGCCTCTATACATTGCACACAGCTGCCTCTAACAAAAAATCTATGGCATCGCCTCCAAGCCTAGAGGCTGCCTCCAAAGAATAAAATAATATTATTTAAAGATGGCAGTTGAAAGCTGAACACACCAGCCGTTGCCTAGCAAGCCAAGGGCAACCGTTATACAGTGCACACTGGCAAAGCTCAGTTTGTTCTGAGCATACACATCCAATCCAATACAACCGTTGCATTTAAAAATAATAATAAACAACAAATTATGGCCGTTACAACAAGTGCATGCATACACACATCTATCAGTATATATACTAGGGCTTTGAACAATAAGTTTGCACACACCCAAACCAACTGGGAGCCTAGACACCTCAAAAAACTTCACATTCATGGAGCACTCTCCAGGAAGTTTCACTAGGATGCTCAATAGTTGAACGTGCATTTGGAGTTCTACAATCTCGATTTGCTATTGTACGTGGTCCGGTTAATCTTTGGTATAGGCAAGATATTGCTGATATCATGTATGCATGTGTTATATTGCATAATATGATAGTCGAGGATGAGCGGGATTCCTATGAGGTTCGCTTCGACTATGACTATGATCAGGGTACCTTTAACAACGAAATAGATAATCTGAACCATGGGCCAATTCATGAATTTGCCAGAGTGCTGGAGATAGGCTCAGCAATTCGTGATCGAGCTACACATCGACAACTCAAAAGGCGATTTGATAGAGTATCTATGGCAACGATTCGGGGGTGGTCAGCCTTAGCTTGTATTAGAGGCCCAACAAATAATTTGTAATTTTATTTCTAGACTAGTTTATTCCAGATTTGTTCACCATGTACTCTGTATGCTGCCACCAAAATATTTGCATTGCTAGATCTTTTATTTTTTCCTAATGTTGAATTAAGAAGGCTGTAATGGAGATCTGTGATATTCCCTACTATATTCAGCTCAAAAGCCACCAAAATACAATCACATACTCACGTACAGAGAACCCAAAGAACAACCACATCTCACCTTGTGCTTCCGCGTGAACTACCCGCCCATGCTCCAGACCTGCGCCTAGTACTCGCACAACGCCGTTGCCGCCGCTATCAGCGTAGCGCTTCCCCGGCGTCGCCAGCGCAGTTGGTCAGCAGGAATAGACCGGCGGCTGCGCCTCGACGCCCCTGCCGGCGCAGTCGCTGCACCCCCCCCCCCCCCCCCCCCCCCCCCCCCCCCGCCACCACCAGCTGCTAGATCAACCGCCTCCGTCGTCCGGCCTCGCGCGAGGTATTTGGTTCGCCTGGTCGCCGGAGACGTGGTTCGCCTGGTCGCCGGAGACGGTCGAGACGATGGCGTGGTTCCTGCAGCCGCTAGGGATTGGAATCGATTGGGGATATTTTTGCGCGAAGGGAAGAGTGTTCGGTGGTTAGAGGCAGCTGGTGGGCCCATGGGCTTAGAGGCTCACATTGCAGGAAGGATGCATGGGCTTAGAGGCAGGTGTACGGGGCCCACCTTAGAGGCTGGGTTGCCTCTACACACTGTGGATACCCTTAGGAGCCTAGGGTTGACATCAGTCCAGATGGATAAAAGCTAGTAAGAGTGTAATGCGGTTTACCCATCACATCATGTATACTTCCCACATCCGGGTTTGTTGGACCAGAAGGCCGACGAAGGTCGTTCATACTTTATAAGGCCGTTAAAATACTTAGTTAATCGAGGAAATTAATACTATTTTTTGCGTGCATGTGCGATTTAAATTAATAGTTAACTAACGCTCTCTGTTGGGCGTGCATGGCCGCTATACGTACTCGCGCGGGAATGCATGTGTGTGTTAATGCCAAGTAAACTGGGGGTTAACGAGGAATCGATAATGACTAAATCATCCATGCTAGTCGGTGATTTTCATATTGGAGATTTCCACGCATGTTGCATTGGTCTTGTTGATTTGGTCCTCACACCTAAATGGGGCATGCCATCTATACCATTACCTTATCAATTTCAAAGAATCACAAATACATGACATTTGTTGCTTTCCCTTGCACACCTCTCTCTCTCTCTCTCACTAGTGCAGAACCGGGCAATAGCACCGGTTCGTAAGGCCCTTTAGTGCCGGTTTCGGCACTAAAGTGTGGGCACTAAAGCCCCCCCCCCCCCCCCTTTAGTACCGGTTCAGCACGAGCCGGTGCTAAAGGGCAACCACGTGGCACGAGCCAGCTCCGGGGGCCTAGAGCCCTTTAGTACCGGTTGGTAAGACCAACCGGTACTATAAGGTTTGGGGTTTTTTAGTTTTATGATTTCTTTTTCATTTAGTTTTGTGTTTTCATTTTAATTCTTTTTCGTTTGCTGGTATTTTACGATACTACACATTGTACACGTTATATATATGTGCATGATTGTACACGTTATATATATGTGCATGATTGTACACGTTATGCATATATATATATATATATATATATATATATATATATATATATATATATATATATATATCATCAATGTCTCACAAACCACCATATTAATTAATTCACACATACACACATGTATAGCTATATACAATTTCTCCTACATATGCATGTTGCCTTCGGAACCAGTGGCATTAGCCTAATTGGTGTCTTCGGAGCACGATGACAATCGGAAGTGGTTCATGGTAGCGGGTAATAGTATTCTCCCTTCGGATTTATGACCTGGTCGAGCAAAAATCCCGCTATTTCCTCTTGAAGTGCTTCTACGCGCTTCGTTTCTAGAAGCTTCTCCCGCACCTCTTTGAACTGTTAAGAAGGATATCAATATGCATGTGTATTAGTTGTGTGACTAGATATCGATAATGGTGTAAAAATTATGAATAGTGTTTTGACAAGCGTACCCATTCCTGTCTTTGAGATCTGCTCTTTTCGGACGCCATCATGCCCCTGCGCCTGCTTCAGGGTCTTTACAAACCACCATATTAATTAATTCACACATACACACATGTATAGCTATATACAATTTCTCCTACATATGCATGTTGCCTTCGGAACCAGTGGCATTAGCCTAATTGGTGCCTTCGGAGCACGATGACAATCGGAAGTGGTTCATGGTAGCGGGTAATAGTATTCTCCCTTCGGATTTATGACCTGGTAGAGCAAAAATCCCGCTATTTCCTCTTGAAGTGCTTCTACGCGCTCCGTTTCTAGAAGCTTCTCCCGCACCTCTTTGAACTGTTAAGAAGGATATCAATATGCATGTGTATTAGTTGTGTGACTAGATATCGATAATGGTGTAAAAATTGTGAATAGTGTTCTGACAAGCGTACCCATTCCTGTCTTTGAGATCTGCTCCTTTCGGACGCCATCATGCCCCTGCGCCTGCTTCAGAGTCTTTACGAGAATGGAATTTGATCAGATAATAATTAATCAAGCATGATAATTAAAGAGATGGCAGCTAGCTAGCTAGCTAGTACTACTTAATTACTTACCTTGGGTCGAAACTATTTAAGCTTTTTTTCCATTCGCCTTCCGTGACGCTGATGAACCTTGCCCAAGCCCTGCCCGCCGACAAAGAAAATGAATAAAGGGGTTATTAAATAGTTCATATCATGAAATGACGAACTAAATAGGCCGAGATATATAGTTAATAATGATTGAAATTACCTGTTGACTATCCCAAACAAGATGTTATAGTCAGTATTTGCTTTGAGTAGTGAGTCCAGTATTTCAACTGTTCCGGCGTCAACTCTAATGATACACAAGATCCAGTGAAATCTGCATGCACACACGTTTGCATGTCTTAATTAAGCGGGCATATGTAAGCAAAAACATGTAGCTAGCTAGTAGGCAAAAACAGAGAATTTGTAGTACAAGACAGTGTGACTCACTGGAAGTTGTAAGGAAGTAGTATATCTTCATTGTATTTGAGGCGCTTCAAGAACTCTAGCATGTTGTCCTCTACGGTCTTTTCATGATGTGGATTTATTAGCCATGTGTATTCATTAACGGTGTTTGGGTCAATGAACCCAATGCCAAAGCGTCCATCTTTTCTCATTTCATACATCTTCATCCTGCATAATACCACAGAAAAGAATATAGTGAGGATAATTACAGGTAATGATTGATCAAAAGAATCACTACAGCTAGCTTGAGACTTAAATTACAGAAAGAAATCACTTACAGACAATAGCAACTGACGATAGATTTGTCGAGTGCGTCTTGATTGTATAACTGAAACAGTTCAGAATACTCAACGGACAGAGCTTTCTCATGGAAATAATGCGCCTCCTTGACATTCACCATGAGGGACTCTCGATTGGAAATCTTGGTAATGTTCATGTACCATTGATGCAATTCATACATTCTCGTTGGGAGGTTCTTGACCTTGTCTGGCTTGACCAAAGGTTGGCCCCGGACATATTTCTGTTTTATTTCATCCTCTGTAAGCACAGGCATGGGCTCGATCTCGAGGAGTTGTCCAATAGTGATGTTGAGAACTTCAGCCTGCATTATATGGTCCTTGGTTATTACCACATTGCCCACCTCGGAAACGTAAACTGTTTGCCCATAATAATATTGGGCGCGCGTACTGTCACGTGTTGTTGGCACAACAAGCGAGGGGATCGATTGCGCCGCCTGTTCTCCCAACTGGGGAATGGTTTTCCCGCATTTTTGACAGTTGCTTGTTGTTTGCTCGATCCCGAGCTCGCCTCCTTACGTAGACGTGCTCGATTTAACTTCCTAATGTGGCGCTCATAGTCTGTGTCAACAGGCTTGGGAGCTGGTGGTTGAGTCATACGAATGAAGTGGTCAATCATTTCCTCAGGCACTTTCTCCCTTGGCGGCGGTGGCGGTTTCGGTGCAAAATGGGCTTCCACCTCGGCCTTCGATATGGCTGCATTTTCCTCCTCGGACTTGTCATAAGGCCTCTGCGGAAGAGGCGTGAGGCTTGGACCATATTTATATCGCTTGCCTCCGCCTGTACTTCCTGTACTACCTCGACTCGTACCGCTACGCACCATAGCTGCGGGGTGTCTCTTCTGCGATTGCTGAGGCGACGGAGACGGCTGACGGGGCTGAGTTGGACGAGGAGGAGTGGCCTGAAGCTGTGCCGGACTTGGAGGAGGAGTGGCCTGAGGTTGTGCCGGACTTGGAGGAGGAGTGGACGTCTGACGCTGTGGCGGACTTGGAGGAGGAGGAGTGGCCTAACACTTTGCCAGACTTGGAGGAGGAGTGGCCTGACACTTTGCCGGACTTGGTGGACTTGCAGAAGCGGGAGTCTGCTGACTCGGTGGCGGACTTCGACGAGGAGTCGGCTGACGCGGTGTCGGTGGCCTTCGAAAGATGATGCAATCCTTTTTCCATAGGATGATACGATGTTTGGCCTCTCCGAGAAAGTGCTCGTCGTCACCTCCAGGAATGTCAAGTTGTAGCTCCGAATATGGGTCCACCACCTCATCAACCAAGACACGAGCATAGCCCGCTGGAATCGGGTTGCAATGGAAGGTTACCTCGGTGGGATTTGTAAAAGCAACGACGTCCGCCACCTTCATGGATATGTTCTTCATTTTGACATGTAGCTCGCAGTTAGTGTTCTCCGTGATGTCATCCACGGGGTATCTATCCAGCATTGCGTCGTTCGGGGCGGAACCCACGCTGCTTCTCGGCATGGATGGGGCGGTGCTATCCAATGCTGGATCATCCGCTAGCTGCTGCAGCTACTGAGACCCCCTTTGCTGGGTAAGTGAGTCGATCTGCTCCTGCTGCCGCTGGAATTTGACTGCCAATTCCGCTTGACTTGCTTCTAGGCCTTGAAGGCGTTCATAGTCCCGCTTCCTCTACTCCTCCTCCATCTTCCTCTTCTTCTCCTCCGCAATCTTCTTTCTCGCACGGGTTCTGTAGTCGGTGTTCCAGTCTGAAAACCCCTCATACCACGGAATAGCGCCCTCGCCTCGTGTTCTTCCCGGGTGTTCAGGATTTCCCAGGGCACGCATAAGCTCGTCGTTCTCTCTGTTGGGCTGGAACACCCCCGATCATGCCTCTTCTATTGCAACAAGTATCGCATCATCGGCTCCCTTCAGACTTGCCTTCGTCGAAACATTGCCTGTCTTCGGGTCCAACTCCCCCCCATGCGCATAGAACCAAGTCCTGCACCTGGGGGGCCGGCTCTTAGTAACCGGAGTGACACCTGCATCCTCCATCTCTTTCTCAGACTTATCCCACTTAGGCATTGCCACCGCATAGCCACCTGGCCCCAGCTTATGGAACTTATCCTTTTTTTCGGCATTCTTCTTGTTTATTCTCGACCGTTCCTTAGCTAATTCTGAATCCTTGAATTTCACGAAATCGTCCCAATGAGCACGTTGGTTCTCTAGTGTTCCCTCGAATACTGGAGTCTTCCTTCCTCCCTTGACGTACTTGTCCCATTCATGATTCTTGTGGTTCTTAAATGCAACCGCCATCTTCCTAAGAGCAGCATCCTTGACTTTCTGCACATCTGCTTCTATGAAATGATCTGGTAGGGTGAAATGTTCCATGAGAGTACCCCAAAGCAGACCTTTTTGTCTGTTATCGACAAAAGTAACATCTGGACGTGGCTTTGCTGGCTCTCTCCATTATTGAAGGGAGATCGGGAGTTGGTCCTTCACAAGAACTCCGCACTGACGAACGAACTTGTCCGCAATCTTCTTAGGCGCTAATGGTTCGCCATTAGGTCTGATTGCCTCGATATTGTACTTTACGCCCTCCTTCAACTTTTTGTTCGGGCCTCGTTTCGTCCTTTTGCCTGAAGATTTGCTCGATCCGGATGGCTGAAAGAACAAAGATCGATTCGTTAATATATCTTCAAGTCATTTAAAACATGTGATGATCACCATATGCCTGCTTATATAAATATATATACCTCGCCGGTCTTTGTTGTTTCAAGATCAACATTTTCTTCGTCATCATCATAATCATAGTGAAGGAAATATGCCCTAGAGGCAATAATAAAGTTATTATTTATTTCCTTATTTCATGATAAATGTTTATTATTCATGCTAGAATTGTATTAACTGGAAACATAATACATGTGTGAATACATAGACAAACATAGTGTCACTAGTATGCCTCTACTTGACTAGCTCGTGAATCAAAGATGGTTAAGTTTCCTAGCCATGGACAAAAGAGTTGTCATTTGATTAACGGGATCACATCATTAGAAGAATGATGTGATTGACTTGACCCATTCCGTTAGCCTAGCACTTGATCGTTTAGTATGTTGCTATTGCTTTCTTCATGACTTATACATGTTCCTATAACTATGAGATTATGCAACTCCCGTTTATCGGAGGAACACTTTGGGTGCTACCAAACGTCACAACGTAACTGGGTGATTATAAAGGAGTACTACAGGTGTCTCCAAAGGTACATGTTGGGTTGGCGTATTTCAAGATTAGGTTTTGTCACTCCGATTGTCGGAGAGGTATCTCTGGGCCCTCTCGGTAATGCACATCACTATAAGCCTTGCAAGCACTGTGACTAATGAGTTAGTTATGGAATGATGCATTATGTAACGAGTAAAGAGACTTGTCAGTAACGAAATTGAACTAGGTATTGGATACCGACGATCGAATCTCGGGCAAGTAACATACCGATGACAAAGGGAACAACGTATGTTGTTATGCGGTTTGACCGATAAAGATCTTCGTAGAATATGTAGGAGCCAATATGGGCATCCAGGTTCCGCTATTGGTTATTGACCGAGAATAGTTCTAGGTCATGTCTACATAGTTCTCGAACCCGTAGGGTCCGCACGCTTAAGGTTTCGATGACAGTTATATTATGAGTTTATGAGTTTTGATGTACCGAAGGAGTTCGGAGTCCCGGATGAGATCGGGGACATGACAAGGTGTCTCGAAATGGTCGAGACATAAAGATCGATATATTGGATGACTATATTCGGAGTTCGGAAAGATTCTGAGTGATTCGGGTATTTTTCGGAGTACCGGAGAGTTACGGGAATTCACCGGGGAGTATATGGGCCTTATTGGGCTTTAGGGGAAAGAGAGAGGAGAGGTTGGGCGCCCCCAAGGCCTAGTCCGAACTGGACTCGGGGGAGGGGCTGCGCCCCCTCCTTCCTTCTCTTCTCTTCCCCCTTTCCTTGACTCCTACTCCTACTACAAGGAAGGGGGGGAATCCTACTCCCGGTGGGAGTAGGACTCCTCCTTGGTGCGCCTCCTCCTAGGCCGGCCACCCCCTCCCTTGCTCCTTTATATACGGGGGCAGGGGGGCACCCTAGAACACACAAGTTGATCTACAGATCGTTCCTTCGCCGTGTGCGGTGCCCCCCTCCACCATATTCCACCTCGGTCATATCGTCGTGGAGTTTAGGAGAAGCCCTGCACCGGTAGAACATCATCATCGTCACCACGCCGTCATGCTGACGGAACTCATCCCCGACGCTTTGCTGGATCGGAGCCCGGGGATCGTCATCGAGCTGAACGTGTGCTGAACTCAGAGGTGCCGTACGTTCGGTACTTGGATCGGTCGGATCGTGAAGATGTACGACTACATCATCCGCATTGTCATAACGCTTCCGCTTACGGTCTACGAGGGTACGTGGACAATACTCTCCCCTCTCGTTGCTATGCATCACCATGATCTTGCGTGTGCGTAGGAAATTTTGAAAATTACTACGTTCCCCAACAGTTGAAGGAAATATGCCCTAGAGGCAATAATAAAGTTATTATTTATTTCCTTATCTCATGATAAATGTTTATTATTCATGCTAGAATTGTATTAACCGGAAACATAATACATGTGTGAATACATAGACAAACATAGTGTCACTAGTATGCCTCTACTTGACTAGCTCGTTTATCAGAGATGGTTATGTTTCCTAGCCATGGACAAAAGAGTTGTCATTTGATTAACGGGATCACATCATTAGGAGAATGATGTGATTGACTTGACCCATTTCGTTAGCTTAGCACTTGATCATTTAGTATGTTGCTATTGCTTTCTTCATGACTTATACATGTTCCCGTAACTATGAGATTATGCAACTCCCGTTTACCGGAGGAACACTTTGGGTACTACCAAACGTCACAACGTAACTGGGTGATTATAAAGGAGTACTACACGTGTCTCCGAAGGTACATGTTGAGTTGGCGTATTTCGAGATTAGGTTTTGTCACTCCGATTGTCGGAGAGGTATCTCTGGGCCCTCTCGGTAATGCACATCATTATAAGCCTTGCAAGCAATGTAACCAATGAGTTGGTTACGGGATGATGCATTACAGAACGAGTAAAGAGACTTGCCGGTGACGAGATTGAACTAGGTATTGGATACCGACGATCGAATCTCGGGCAAGTAACATACCGATGACAAAGGGAACAACGTATGTTGTTATGCGGTTTGACCGATAAAGATCTTCGTAGAATATGTATGAGCCAATATGGGCATCCAGGTCCCGCTATTGGTTATTGACCGAGAATAGTTCTAGGTCATGTCTACATAGTTCTCGAACCCGTAGGGTCCGCACGCTTAAGGTTTCGATGACAGTTATATTATGAGTTTATGAGTTTTGATGTACCGAAGGAGTTCAGAGTCCCGAATGAGATCGGGGACATGACGAGGAGTCTCGAAATGGTCGAGACATAAAGATCGATATATTGGACGACTATATTCGGAGTTCGGAAAGGTTCCGAGTGATTCGGGTATTTTTCGGAGTACCGGAGAGTTACGGGAATTCGCCGGGGAGAAGTATTGGGCCTTATTGGGCCCTGCGGGAAAGAGAGAGGGGCTGCCTAGGGCAGGCCACGCGGCCCCCCAAGGCCTAGTCCGAATTGGACTAGGGGGAGGGGCCGCACCCCCTCCTTCCTTCCCTTCTCTCTTCCCCTTCCTTGTCTCCTACTCCTACTACATGGAAGGACCCCTAGTTGGACTAGGAAAGGGGGAATCCTACTCCCGGTGGGAGCAGGACTCCCCATGGCGCGCCCCTCCTAGGGTCGGCCTCCTCCTCCCTCCCTCCTTTATATACGGGGGTAGGGGGCACCCCATAGA
Organism: Triticum timopheevii; assembly: GCA_963921465.1. Classification (NCBI taxonomy): domain Eukaryota; kingdom Viridiplantae; phylum Streptophyta; class Magnoliopsida; order Poales; family Poaceae; genus Triticum; species Triticum timopheevii. Next base: position 649,557,180 of record OY997274.1, read on the forward strand.
CACACAAGTTGATCTACGGATCGTTCCCTAGCCGTGTGCGGTGCCCCCTCCACCATATTCCACCTCGGTGAAATCGTCGCGGAGTTTAGGCGAAGCCCTGCGCCGGTGCTGTACGTTCGGTGCTTGGATCGGCCGGATCCTGAAGACATACGACTACATCAACCGCGTTGTCATAACGCTTCCGCTTACGGTCTACGAGGGTACGTGGACATACACTCTCCCCTCTCGTTGCTATGCCATCACCATGATCTTGCGTGTGCGTAAGAATTTTTTTTAAATTACTACGTTCCCCAACAGTGGCATCAGAGCCTAGGTTTTATGCGTTGATGTTATATGCACGAGTAGAACACAAGTGAGTTGTGGGGGATACAAGTCATACTGCTTACCAGCATGTCATACTTTGGTTCAGCGGTATTGTTGGATGAAGCGGCCCGGACCGACATTCCGCGTACGCTTACGCGAGACTGGTTTTACCGCCGTGCTTTGCACACAGGTGACTAGCGGGTGTCTGTTTCTCCAACTTTAGTTGAACCGAGTGTGGCTACGCCCGGTCCTTGCGAAGGTTAAAACAACACCAACTTGACGAACTATCGTTGTGGTTTTGATGCGTAGGTAAGAACGGATCTTGCTCAGCCCGTAGCAGCCATGTAGAACTTGCAACAACAAAGTAGAGGATGTCTAACTTGTTTTTGCAGGGCATGTTGTGATGTGATATGGTCAAGACGTGATGAGATATAAGTTGTTGTATGAGATGATCATGTTTTGTTGAAGTTATCGGCAACTGGCAGAAGCCCTATGGTTGTCTCTTTGTTGCATAAGATGCAAGTGCCAAATAATTGCTTTATTTTATCGCTGTGCGATAGCAATAGTTGCAAGAGCAATAGTTGGCGAGACGACCATGTGATGACACATTGATATATATCAAGATGATAAAGATCATGGTGTCGTGCCGGTGACGATAGAGATCATGACAGTACTTTGGAGATGGAGAACAAAGGCGCAAGATGATCATGGCCATATCATGTCACATATTTTGATTGCATATGATGTTTATCTGTTATACATCTTATTCTGTTTTGTTTGACGGTAGCATTTTAAGATGATCTCTCACTAATTATCAAGAAGTGTTCTCCCTGAGTATGCACCGTTGCGAAAGTTCTTCGTGCTGAGACACCACGTGATGATCGGGTGTGATAGGCTCTATGTTCAATTACAACGGGTGCAAAACAGTTGCACACGCGGAATACTCAGGTTAAACTTGACAAGCCTAGCATATATAGATATGGCCTCGGAACACGGAGACCGAAAGGTCGAGCGTGAATCATATAGTAGATATGATCAACATAGTGATGTTCACCATTGAAAACTACTCCATCTCACGTGATGATCGGTTATGGTTTAGTTGATTTGGATCACGTGATCACTTAGATGACTAGAGAGATGTCTGTCTAAGTGGGAGTTCTTAAGTAATATGATTAATTGAACTTAAATTTATCATGAACTTAGTCCTGGTAGTATTTTGCAAATTATGTTGTAAGATCAATAGCTTGCGTTGTTGCTTTCATATGTTTATTTTGATATGTTCCTAGAGAAAATTGTGTTGAAAAATGTTAGTAGCAATGATGCGGATTGGATCCGCGATCTGAGGTTTATCCTCATTGCTGCACAGAAGAATTATGTCCTTAATGCACCGCTAGGTGATAGACCTATTGCAGGAGCAGATGCAGACATTATGAACGTTTGGCTAGCTCAATATGATGACTACTTGATAGTTTTGTGCACCATGCTTTATGGCTTAGAATCGGGACTTCAAAGATGTTTTGAACATCATGGACCATATGAGATGTTCTAGGAATTGAAGTTAATATTTCAAGCAAATACCCGAGTTGAGAGATATGAAGTCTCCAACAAGTTCTATAGCTAAAAGATGGAGGAGAATCGCTCAACTAGTGAGCATGTGCTCAGATTGTCTGGATACTTCAATCGCTTGAATCAAGTGGGAGTTAATCTTCCAGATAAGATAGTGATTGACAGAATTCTCTAGTCACCATCACTAAGTTACTAGAACTTCGAGATGAACTATAGTATGCAAGGGATGACGAAAATGATTCCCGAGCTCTTCGTGATATTGAAATCAACGAAGGTAGAAATCAAGAAAGAGCATCAAGTGTTGATGATTGACAAGACCACTAGTTTCAAGAAAAGGGCAAAGGGAAAGAAAGGGAAACTTCAAGTAGAATGGCAAACAAGTTGTCACTCCCATGAAGAAGACCAAAGCTGGACCAAAGCCTGAAACTGAGTGCTTACACTGCAAAGGAAATGGTCACTGGAAGCGGAAATGCCCTGAATATTTGGTGGATAAGAAGGATGGCAAAGTGAAACAGGGTATATTTGATATACATGTTATTGATGTGTGCTTTACTAGTGTTTATAGTAGCCCCTAAGTATTTGATACTTGTTCGGTTGCTAAGATTAGTAACTCGAAACAGGAGTTACAAAATAAACAAAGACTAGTTGAAGGGGAAGTGACGATGAGTGTTGGAAGTAGTTCCAAGATTGATATGATCATCATCACACACTCCCTATACTTTCGGGATTTGTGTTGAACCTAAATAAATGTTATTTGGTGTTTGCGTTGAGCATGAATATGATTTGATCATGTTTATTGCAATACGGTTATTCATTTAAGTTAGAGAACAATTGTTGTTCTGTTTACATGAATAAAACCTTCTATGATCATACACACCAACGAAAATAGTTTGTTGGATCTCGATCGTAGTAATACACATATTCATAATATTGAGGCCAAAAGATGCAAAGTTAATAATGATAGTGCAACTTATTTGTGGCACTGCCGTTTGGGTCATATCGGTGTAAAGCGCATGAAGAAACTCCATAAAGATGGATTTTCGGAATCACTTGGTTATGAATCATTTGATGCTTGCGAACCGTGCCTTTTGGGCAAGATGACTAAAACTCCGTTCTTCGGAACAATGGAACGAGCTACCGACTTATTGGAAATAATACATACTGATGTATGCAGACCAATGAGTATGAAGGCTCGTGGCAAGTATCGTTATTTTCTGACCTTCACAAGATGATTTGAGCAGATATGGATATATCTACTTGATGAAACATAAGTCTGAAATAGTTGAAAGGTTCAAAGAATTTTAGAGTGAAGTGGAAAATCATCGTAACAAGAAAATAAAATTTCTGCGATCTGATCGCGGAGAGGAATATTTGATTTACGAGTTTGGTCTTCAATTAAAACAATGTGGAATAGTTTCACAGCTCACGCCACCTGGAACACCACAACGTTATGGTGTGTCCGAACGTCGTAACCGCACTTTATTGGATATGGTGCGATCTATGATGTCTCTTACTGATTTACCAATATCGTTTTGGGGTTATGCATTAGAGACAGCTGCATTCACGTTTTAAAATAGGGCACCATCTAAATCCGTTGAGACGACACCGTATGAACTATGGTTTAGCAGTAAACCTAAGCTGTTGTTTCTTAAAGTTTGGGGCTACGATGCTTATGTGAAGAAACTTCAACCAGATAAGCTCGAACCCAAATCGAAGAAATGTGTCTTCATAGGATACCCAAAAGAGACTGTTGGGTACACCTTCTATCACAGATCCGAAGGCAAGACATTCGTTGCTAAGAATGGATCCTTTCTAGAGAAGGAGTTTCTCTCGAAAGAAGTGAGTGGGAGGAAAATAGAAATTGATGAGATAACTGTATCTACTCCCTTATTGGAAAGTAGTTCATCACGAGAACCGGTTCCTGTGACGACTACACCAATTAGTGAGGAAGCTAATGATATTGATCATGAAACTTCAGATCAAGTTTCTACTGAACCTCGTAGGTCTACCAGAGTAAGATCCGCACCAGAGTGGTACGGTAATCCTATTCTGGAAGTCATGTTACTTGACCATGATGAACCTACGAACTATGAGGAAGCGATGATGAGCCCAGATTATGAAAAATGGCTAGAGGCCATGAAATCTGAGATGGAATCCATGTATGAGAACAAAGTATGGACTTTGATTGACTTGCTCGATGATCAGCAAGCCATGTTAAATAAATGGATCTTCAAGAGGAAGACGGACACTGATAGTAGTATTACTATCTACCAAGCTCGACTTGTTGCGAAAGGTTTTCAACAAGTTCAAGGTGTTGAATACGATGAGATTTTCTCACTCGTATCGATGCTTAAGTCTGTCTGAATCATGTTAGCAATTGCCACATTTTATGAAATCTGATAAATGGATGTCAAAACTGCATTCCTTAATGGATTTATTAAAGAAGAGTTGTATATGATGCAACTAGAAGGTTTTGTCAATCCTAAAGGTGCTAACAAAATGTGCAAGCTCCAGCGATCCATCTATGGACTGGTGCAAGCGTCTCGGAGTTGGAATATACGCTTTGATAAGTTGATCAAAGCATATAGTTTTATATGGACTTACGATGAAGCCTGTATTTACAATAAAGTGAGGGGGAGCACTACAGCCTTTCTGATTAGTATATGTGAGTGACATGTTGTTGATCCGAAATGATGTAGAATTTTTCTGCAAAGCATAAAGGAGTGTTTTAAAGGAGTTCTTTAAAAAGAAAAGACTTCAGTAAAAGCTACTTACATATTGAGCATCAAGATCTATTGAGATAGATCAAGACGCTTGATAAGATTTTCAATGAGTACATACCTTGGCAAGATTTTGAAATAGTTCAAAATGGAACAATCAAAGAAAGAGTTCTTGCCTGTGTTGCAAAGCTATGAAATTGAGTAAGACTCAAATCCCGACCACAGCAGAAAATAGAAAGAGAATGAAAAGTCATTCCCTATGCCTCAGTCATAGGTTCTATAAAGTGTGCTATGCTATGTACCAGACCTATTGTATACCTTGCTCTGTATTTGGCAAGGGAGTACAATAGTGATCTAGGAGTAGATCACTGGACATTGCTCAAGAATATCCTTAGTAAGGACTAAGGAGATGTTTCTCGATTATGGAGGTGATAAAAGAGTTTGTTGTAAAAGTTACATCAGTGCAAACTTTTACACTGATCCAGATGACTCTAAGTCTCAACCTGGATACATATTGAAAGTGGGAGCAATTAGCTAGAGTAGCTCTGTGCAGAGCATTGTGGACATAAAATATTTGCAAAATACATACGGCTCTGAATGTGACAGACCCGTTGACTGAACTTCTCTCACGAGCAAAACATGATCACACCTTAGTACTCTTTGGGTGTTAATCACATAGCGATGTGAACTAGATTATTGACTCTAGTAAAACCCTTTGGATGTTGGTCACATGATGATGTGAACTATGGGTGTTAATCATATACAGATATGAATATTGGTGTTAAATCACATGGCGATGTGAACTAGATTATTGACTCTAGTGCAAGTGGGAGACTGAAGGAAATATGCCCTAGAGGCAATAATAAAGTTATTATTTATTTCCTTATTTCATGATAAATGTTTATTATTCATGCTAGAATTGTATTAACCGGAAACATAATACATGTGTGAATACATAGACAAACATAGTGTCACTAGTGTGCCTCTACTTGACTAGCTCGTTTATCAGAGATGGTTATGTTTCCTAGCCATGGACAAAAGAGTTGTCATTTGATTAACGGGATCACATCATTAGGAGAATGATGTGATTGACTTGACCCATTCCGTTAGCTTAGCACTTGATCGTTTAGTATGTTGCTATTGCTTTCTTCATGACTTATACATGTTCCTGTAACTATGAGATTATGCAACTCCCGTTTACCGGAGGAACACTTTGGGTACTACCAAACGTCACAACGTAACTGGGTGATTATAAAGGAGTACTACAGGTGTCTCCAAAGGTACATGTTGGGTTGGCGTATTTCAAGATTAGGTTTTGTCACTCCGATTGTCGGAGAGGTATCTCTGGGCCCTCTCGGTAATGCACATCATTATAAGCCTTGCAAGCAATGTAACCAATGAGTTGGTTACGGGATGATGCATTACAGAACGAGTAAAAAGACTTGCCGGTGACGAGATTGAACTAGGTATTGGATACCGACGATCGAATCTTGGGCAAGTAACATACCGATGACAAAGGGAACAACATATGTTGTTATGCGGTTTGACCGATAAAGATCTTCGTAGAATATGTAGGAGCCAATATGGGCATCCAGGTCCCGCTATTGGTTATTGACCGAGAATAGTTCTAGGTCATGTCTACATAGTTCTCGAACCCGTAGAGTCCGCACGCTTAAGGTTTCGATGACAGTTATATTATGAGTTTATGAGTTTTGATGTACCGAAGGAGTTCGGAGTCCCGGATGAGATCGGGGACATGACGAGGAGTCTCGAAATGGTCGAGACGTAAAGATCGATATATTGGACGACTATATTCGGAGTTCGGAAAGGTTCCGAGTGATTCGGGTATTTTTCGGAGTACCGGAGAGTTACGGGAATTCGCCGGGGAGAAGTATTGGGCCTTATTGGGCCCTGCGGGAAAGAGAGAGGGGCTGCCTAGGGCAGGCTGCGCGCCCCCCCAAGGCCTAGTCCGAATTGGACTAGGGGGAGGGGCCGCACCCCCTCCTTCCTTCCCTTCTCTCTTCCCCTTCCTTGTCTCCTACTCCTACTACATGGAAGGACCCCTAGTTGGACTAGGAAAGGGGGAATCCTACTCCCGGTGGGAGTAGGACTCCCCATGGCGCGCCCCTCCTAGGGCCGGCCTCCTCCTCCCTCTCTCCTTTATATACGGGGGCAGGGGGCACCCCATAGACACACAAGTTGATCTACGGATCATTCCCTAGCCGTGTGCGGTGCCCCCCTCCACCATATTCCACCTCGGTGAAATCGTCGCGGAGTTTAGGCGAAGCCCTGCGCCGGTGCTGTACGTTCGGTGCTTGGATCGGTCGGATCGTGAAGACATACGACTACATCAACCACGTTGTCATAACGCTTCCGCTTACGGTCTACGAGGGTACGTGGACATACACTCTCCCCTCTCGTTGCTATGCCATCACCATGATCTTGCGTGTGCGTAGGAATTTTTTTGAAATTACTACGTTCCCCAACAACAGTGGCATCCGAGCCTAGGTTTTGTGCGTTGATGTTATATGCACGAGTAGAACACAAGTGAGTTGTGGGCGATACAAGTCATACTGCTTACCAGCATGTCATACTTTGGTTCGGCGGTATTGTTGGATGAAGCGGCCCGGACCGTCATTACGCGTACGCTTACGCGAGACTGGTTTTACTGCCGTGCTTTGCACACAGGTGACTAGCGGGTGTCAGTTTCTCCAACTTTAGTTGAACCGAGTGTGGCTACGCCCGGTCCTTGAGAAGGTTAAAACATCACTAACTTGACGAACTATCGTTGTGGTTTTGATGCGTAGGTAAGAACGGTTCTTACTAAAGCCCGTAGCAGCCACGTAAAATTTGCAACAACAAAGTAGAGGACGTCTAACTTGTTTTTGCAGGGCATGTTGTGATGTGATATGGTCAAGACGTGATGCTATATTTTATTGTATGAGATGATCATGTTTTGTAACCGAAGTTATCGGCAACTGGCAGGAGCCATATGGTTGTCGCTTTATTGTATGAAATGCAAACGCCCTGTAATTGCTTTACTTTATCACTAAGCGGTAGCGATAGTCGTAGAAGCAATAGATGGCGTAACGACAACGATGCTACGATGGAGATCAAGGTGTCGCGCCGGTGACGATGCTGATCATGATGGTGCTTCGGAGATGGAGATCACAAGCACAAGATGATGATGGCCATATCATATCACTTATATTGATTGCATGTGATGTTTATCCTTTATGCATCTTATCTTGCTTTGATTGACGGTAGCATATTAAGATGATCTCTCACTAAATTATCAAGAAGTGTTCTCCCTGAGTATGCACCGTTGCCAAAGTTCGTCGTGCCCAGACACCACGTGATGATCGGTTGTGATAAGCTCTACGTCCATCTACAACGGGTGCAAGCCTGTTTTGCACACGCAGAATACTCAGGTTAAACTTGACGAGCCTAGCATATGCAGATATGGCCTCGGAACACGGAGACCGAAAGGCCGAGTGTGAATCATATAGTAGATATGATCAACATAGTGATGTTCATCATTGAAAACTACTCCATCTCACGTGATGATCGGTTATGGTTTAGTTGATTTGGATCACGTGATCACTTAGATGACTAGAGAGATGTTTGTCTAAGTGGGAGTTCTTAAGTAATATGATTAATTGAACTTAAATTTATCATGAACTTAGTCCTGCTAGTATTTTGCAAATTATGTTGTAGATCAATAGCTTGTGTTGTTGCTTTCATGTGTTTATTTTGATATGTTCCTAGAGAAAACTGTGTTGAAAAATGTTAGTAGTAATGATGCGGATTGGATCCGTGATCTGAGGTTTATCCTCATTGCTGCACAGAAGAACTATGTCCTTAATGCACCGCTAGGTGATAGACCTATTGCAGGAGCAGATGCAGACATTATGAACGTTTGGCTAGCTCAATATGATGACTACTTGATAGTTTTGTGCACCATGCTTTATGGCTTAGAATCGGGACTTCAAAGATGTTTTGAACATCATGGACCATATGAGATGTTCTAGGAATTGAAGTTAATATTTCAAGCAAATACCCGAGTTGAGAGATATGAAGTCTCCAACAAGTTCTATAGCTAAAAGATGGAGGAGAATCGCTCAACTAGTGAGCATGTGCTCAGATTGTCTGGGTACTTCAATCGCTTGAATCAAGTGGGAGTTAATCTTCCAGATAAGATAGTGATTGACAGAATTCTCTAGTCACCATCACTAAGTTACTAGAACTTCGTGATGAACTATAGTATGCAAGGGATGACGAAAACGATTCCCAAGCTCTTCGTGATGTTGAAATCGACGAAGGTAGAAATCAAAGAAAGAGCATCAAGTGTTGATGATTGACAAGACCACTAGTTTCAAGAAAAGGGCAAAGGGAAAGAAAGGGAAACTTCAAGTAGAATGGCAAACAAGTTGTCACTCCCGTGAAGAAGACCAAAGCTGGACCAAAGCCTGAAACTGAGTGCTTATACTGCAAAGGAAATGGTCACTGGAAGCGGAAATGCCCTGAATATTTGGTGGATAAGAAGGACGGCAAAGTGAACAAGGGTATATTTGATATACAGGTTATTGATGTGTGCCTTACTAGTGTTTATAGTAGCCCTTGAGTATTTGATACTTGTTCGGTTGCTAAGATTAGTAACTCGAAACAGGAGTTACAGAATAAACAGAGACTAGTTGAAGGGGAAGTGACGATGAGTGTTGGAAGTAGTTCCAAGATTGATATGATCATCATCGCACACTCCCTATACTTTCGGGATTAGTGTTAAACCTAAATAAATGTTATTTGGCGTTTGCGTTGAGCATGAATATGATTTGATCATGTTTATTGCAATACGGTTATTCATTTAAAGTCAGGGAATAATTGTTGTTCTGTTTACATGAATAAAACCTTCAAATGGTCATACACCCAATGAAAATAGTTTGTTGGATCTCGATTGTAGTGATACACATATTCATAATATTGATGCCAAAAGATGCAAAGTTAATAATGATAGTGCAACTTATTTGTGGCACTGCCGTTTGGGTCATATCGGTGTAAAGCGCATGAAGAAACTCCATAGAGATGGATTTTCGGAATTATTTGGTTATGAATCATTTGATGCTTGCGAACCGTGCCTTTTGGGCAAGATGACTAAAACTCCGTTTTCCGGAACAATGGAACAAGCTACTGACTTATTGGAAATAATACATACCGATGTATGCGATCCAATGAGTGTTGATGCTCGTGGCAAGTATCGTTATTTTCTGACCTTCACAAGATGATTTGAGCAGATATGGGTATATCTACTTGATGAAACATAAGTCTGAAATAGTTGAAAGGTTCAAAGAATTTCAGGGTGAAGTGGAAAAATCATCGTAACAAAAAAAATAAAATTTATGCGATCTAATCGCGGAGACGAATATTTGAGTTACGAGTTTGGTCTTCAATTAAAACAATGTGGAATAGTTTCACCGCTCATGCCACCTGGAACGCCACAACGATATGGTGTGTCCGAACGTTGTAACCGCACTTTATTGGATATGGTGCGATCTATGATGTCTCTTACTGATTTACCATTATCGTTTTGGGGTTATGCATTAGAGACACCTGCATTCACGTTAAAAGGGAACCATCTAAATCCGTTGAGACGACACTGTATGAACTATGGTTTAGCAGTAAACCTAAGCTGTCGTTTCTTAAAGTTTGGAGTTGCGATGCTTATATAAAAAGGTTTTCAACCTAATAAGCTCGAACCCAAATCGGAGAAGTGCGTCTTCATAGAATACCCAAAGGAAACTGTTGGGTACACATTCTATCACAGATCCGAAGGCAAGATATTCATTGCTAAAAATGGATCCTTTCTAGAGAAGGAGTTTCTCTCGAAAGAAGTGAGTGGGAGGAAAGTAGAACTTGATGAGGTAACTGTACCTTCTCCCGAATTGGAAAATAGTTCATCACTGAAATCAGTTCCAGTGATTACTACACCAATTAGTGAGGAAGCTAATGATGATGATCATGAAACTTCAGATCAAGTTACTACAGAACCTCATAGGTCTTCCAGAGTACGGTCCGCACTAGAGTGGTACGGTAATCATGTTCTGAAAGTCATGTTACTAGACCATGATAAACCTACGAACTATGAGGAAGCGATGATGAGCCCAGATTCCGCAAAATGGCTGGAGGCCATGAAATCTGAGATGGGATCCATGTATGAAAACAAAGTATGGAGTTTGATTGACTTGCCCGATGATCGGCAAGCCATAGAAAATAAATGGATCTTCAAGAGGAAGATGGACACTGATAGTAGTGTTACTATCTACAAAGCTCGACTTGTTGTGAAAGGTTTTTTCGACAAGTTCAAGGTGTTGAATACAATGACATTTTCTCACTCGTATCGATGCTTAAGTCTGTCTGAATCATGTTAGCAATTGCCACATTTTATGAAATCTGGCAAAAGGATGTCAAAACTACATTCCTTAATGAATTTATTAAAGAAGAGTTGTATATGATGCAACCAGAAGGTTTTGTCAATCCTAAAGGTGCTAACAAAATGTGCAAGCTCCAGCGATCCATTTATGGACTGGTGCAAGCCTCTCGGAGTTGGAATATACGCTTTGATGAGTTGATCAAAGCATATGGTTTTATACAGATTTTTTTTAGAAGCCTGTATTTACAAGAAAGTGAGTGAGAGCTCTGTAGCATTTCTAATATTATATGTGGATGACATATTGTTGATTGGAAATGATATAGAAATTCTGGATAGCATGAAAGGATACTTGAAAATGAGTTTTTCAAAGCAAGACCTCAGTGAAGCTGCTTACACATTGAGCATCAAGATCTATATAGATATATCAAGACGCTTGAGAAGATTTTTTCAATGAGTACATACCTTGATAAATTTTTGAAATAATTCAAAATGGAACAGTCAAAGAAGGAGTTCTTGCCTGTGATGCAAAGGTGTGAAGTTGAGTAAGACTCAAGACCCGACCATGGCAGAAGATAGAAAGAGAATGAAAAGTCATTCCCCATGCCTCAGTCATAGGTTCTATAAAGTATGCTATGCTGTGAACCAGACCTATTGTATACCTTGCTCTGAAGACAAAAGGAATACAATTTTGATCTAAGAGTAGATCACTGGACAATGGTCAAGAATATCCTTAGTGAGAACTAAGGAGATCTTTCTCGATTATGGAGGTGATAAAAGAGCCCGTCGTAAAAAGTTACAACGATGCAAACTTTTACACCAATCCAGATGACTCTAAGTCTCAATCTGGATACATATTGAAAGTGGGAGCAATTAGCTAGAGTAGCTCCATGCAGAGCATTGTGGACATAGAATATTTGCAAAATACATACGGCTCTGAATGTGACAGACCCATTGACTAAGCTTCTCTCACAAGCAAAACATGATCACACCTTAGTACTCTTTGGGTGTTAATCACATAGCGATGTGAACTAGATTATTGACTCTAGTAAACGCTTTGGGTGTTGCTCACATGACGATGTGAACCATGGGTGTTAATCATATACAGATATGAATATTGGTGTTAAATCACATGGCGATGTGAACTAGATTATTGACTCTAGTGCAAATGGGAGACTGAAGGAAATATGCCCTAGAGGCAATAATAAAGTTATTATTTATTTCCTTATTTCATGATAAATGTTTATTATTCATGCTAGAATTGTATTAACCGGAAACATAATACATGTGTGAATACATAGACAAACATAGTGTCACTAGTATGCCTCTACTTGACTAGCTCGTGAATCAAAGATGGTTAAGTTTCCTAGCCATGGACAAAAGAGTTGTCATTTGATTAACGGGATCACATCATTAGGAGAATGATGTGATTGACTTGACCCATTCCGTTAGCCTAGCACTTGATCGTTTAGTATGTTGCTATTGCTTTCTTCATGACTTATACATGTTCATATAACTATGAGATTATGCAACTCCCGTTTACCGGAGGAACACTTTGGGTGCTACCAAACTTCACAACGTAACTGGGTGATTATAAAGGAGTAGTACAGGTGTCTCCAAAGGTACATGTTGGGTTGGCGTATTTCAAGATTAGGTTTTGTCACTCCGATTGTCGGAGAGGTATCTCTGGGCCCTCTCGGTAATGCACATCACTATAAGCCTTGCAAGACTAATGAGTTAGTTACGGAATGATGCATTACGTAACGAGTAAAGAGACTTGTCGGTAACGAGATTGAACTAGGTATTGGATACCGACGATCGAATCTCGGGCAATTAACATACCGATGACAAAGGGAACAACGTATGTTGTTATGCGGTTTGACCGATAAAGATCTTCGTAGAATATGTAGGAGCCAATATGGGCATCCAGGTTCCGCTATTGGTTATTGACCGAGAATAGTTCTAGGTCATGTCTACATAGTTCTCAAACCCGTAGGGTCCGCACGCTTAAGGTTTCGATGACAGTTATATTATGAGTTTATGAGTTTTGATGTACCGAAGGATTTTGGAGTCCCGGATGAGATCGGGGACATGACGAGGAGTCTCGAAATGGTCGAGACGTAAAGATCGATATATTGGACGACTATATTCGGAGTTCGGAAAGATTCCGAGTGATTCGGGTATTTTTCGGAGTACCGGAGAGTTACGGGAATTCGCCGGGGAGTATATGGGCCTTATTGGGCTTTAGGGGAAAGAGAGAGGAGAGGTTGGGCGCCCCCCCAACGCCTAGTCCGAACTGGACTAGGGGGAGGGGCTGCGCCTCCTCCTTCCTTCTCTTCTCTTCCCCCTTTCCTTGACTCCTACTCCTACTACAAGGAAGGGGGGGAATCCTAATCCCGGTGGGAGTAGGACTCCTCTTTGGTGCGCCTCCTCCTAGGCCGGCCACCCCCTCCCTTGCTCCTTTATATACGGGGGCAGGGGGCACCCTAGAACACACAAGTTGATCTACGGATCGTTCCTTCGCCGTGTGCGGTGCCCCCCTCCACCATATTCCACCTCGGTCATATCATCGCGGAGTTTAGGCGAAGCCCTGCGCCGGTAGAACATCATCATCGTCACCATGCCGTCGTGCTGACGGAACTCATCCCCGACGCTTTACTAGATCGGAGCCCGGGGATCGTCATCGAGCTGAACGTGTGCTGAACTCGGAGGTGCCGTACGTTCGGTACTTGGATCGGTTGGATCGTGAAGACGTACGACTACATCATCCGCGTTGTCATAACGCTTCCGCTTACGGTCTACGAGGGTATGTGGACAATACTCTCCCCTCTCGTTGCTATGCATCACCATGATCTTGCGTGTGCGTAGGAAATTTTTGAAATTACTACGTTCCCCAACACATTGTTCATGACTTCATCAATTCGGTCGTCGCGATCGAATATCATATCACCCTCTCCGGTGTTGTTTAGAAATTCGGAGCCGTCATAATCTTCTTCATTCTGATCATCATCTGGCCCGTGAGGATGGCGTATCATATCGAACATGGCCTGTTCTCCCTCTCTGCCGGTATTGTCCGCCATAGCTTTTATTTAACTAATCCAAAAGAAATATAAAATAATTTAGTATTCAAATTACATCGTCTCGAATAATAGATATAATCTCGAATACATCGTCTCGAATAATAGATATAATCTCGAAAACATCGTCTCGAACAATAGATATAATCTCGAATACATCGTCTCGAATAATAGATATAATATCGAATACATCACTGGCTAGGTAGCTAATAAAGATCGAATACTACAGAAGAATCTAGGACACTCGCGGTTCCTGCGGCGCGGGCGGTGGACACCCAAAGAGAAGGAACCATCACAGGATCATAGCTGAAGTGAGATCCCTGAAGAAACTGCCAGGTATTGGAGAACCTGCCGCCCTCTAACGCAACCATGTAGCGATGGACGTGCTTGTCCTCCTCCCTGACACGGCGACGTACCACCTCTGGCTGGGCCGGCTCCCTCCGCGCCGAAACTGGCCCACGCGAACGCCACCAAACGAGATCAGGGTCGACGACGGGACCCGGGGCCGGGTTCCTCATCAAGCGGCGGGCCCCTCCAGGCAGCACCTCCCAGTGCCAGCCCGGCGGAGCCCAGTCCCGGACATGGGTCAGCCGGACGTCGTCGCGGACGTGTCGACAGCGAGGATGCGGGTCGGGCATCGTCGAGAACAAATACTAGCTATATGCCCGCAAAAAGTAACATTTTTTAATGATTGGATTTTGATAACTAACATTTCTATATAACTAACATTTCTATAACATTTCTAACAATGCTATATATAACTAATATTTCTATAACATTTCTAATATTTCTATAACTAAAAAACAGAAAAAAAATTATAACATTTCTATATATATAACTAACATTTTTATAACTATTTCTATAACTAAAAAACAGAAAAACAGAAAAAATTTTATAACATTTCTAACTATTTCTGAAAAACAAAAAAATTTCTAACAATTTCTAAAAAACAGAAAAATTTCTAACTATTTGTATAACTAAAAAACAAAAAATGTATGTGTGTGTGTGCGCGCGCTCACCGGCGAGGCGAGGGACGACGGGGGGCGGCGACGGGGGGCGCGCGGCGACGGGGACGGCGACGGGCGCGGCGACGACGATGGGGACAGGGACGGAGCGGCTACAACGGGGACGGGGATGGATGGGCCGGGGCGGCGACGACGACGGGGGCGTACAGGGCGGCACCGACGACGGGGACGGGGACGACGCGGGACGGGCCGAGACGGGCGGCGGTGACTACGGGGAAGACGGGGACGGGGACGACGGGGAGGCGACGACGGGGATGGGGCGGCGACGGGGGCGGCGACGAGGGATGGAGACGTACGGGGGCGGCGGGCGACGGTGCAGAGGAGAAAAAGCCAGATGAGAAACTGAAATTTTCGTAAGTGTTGTTTATATAGGAGGGGCCTTTAGTACCAGTTTGTGCCACCAACCGGTACTAAAGGCCAGTTTTGGCCAGCCCAAGCGGCGGGAAGCGACCCCCTTTAGTACCGGGTGGTGGCACAAATCGGTACTAAAGGCCCCCCCTTTAGTACCGGTTTGTGCCACCACCCGGTACTAAAGGGGGTGCGCTGGCGCAGGTGCGGTGCGGCAAGTTTAGTCCCACCTCGCTAGCTGAGGGGCGACCGCACTGGTTTATAAACCCCCGTGCGGTCGCTCTCTCGAGCTCCTCTCCAAAGCAGGCCTACTGGGCCTACGTGTTCTTTGTTGTCCTGTGGGCCCACTTGGCCTTTGCGGGCCTGCATCCTGGCCCAACAACAGGTTGGGTTTCTAGTCGTATGCAGGCCGCTCTGGCCTAGTAGGCGGGCTTTTTTTTATTTTTTTTGCTTTATTTATTTTTGTGTTGTTTTTTTTGTGTATTTAGAGTTTCTTTGTGAATATTTTTGCTTTAGGTACAAAAAATTACAAACTTTCTGTTAGTGCCCGTAGTTTTCAAATTTGAATAGTTTAAATTTTGAATTATTTGAAATTAGTGTGAATCACTAGTTTGTGAATAACTTAATTTTAAAAATCAGTAAAGGCATGAAAGAATTTGTTTGCACATAAAATTTCTTCGCGTTTCAAATGCCAAAACACATAACTACCCTAACTATTACAGAGATCCCCCTCTGGGTGTGAAACACAGAAGAAAGTGATGATAGTGAAGCCGATCACATCCCAGATCTTTGGGTGTGAAACTTTTTCTTCACGTGTGTCCCTTTGCGCCGTAACCATGGAAAAATCTTCATCATTTAACGAGATGCTCGGGACAATATTCACTGTGAATGGAGCAATTTCATCAAACTTTTCATAATCTTCTAACTTGTCTGTCTTGTCATCCACTCCCACGATGTTTCTCTTCCCAGAAAGAAATATGTGCCGCTTTGGCTCATCGTACGATGCGTTCGCTTCCTTATCTTTTCTTTTTCTTGGCTTGGTAGACATGTCCTTCACATAGAAAACCTGTGCCACATCATTGGCTAGGACGAATGGTTCGTCTGCATACGTAAGATTGTTGAGATCCACTGTTGTCATTCCGTACTGCTGGTCTTCCGTTACCCCGCCTCGTGTCATATTGACCCATTTGCACCGAAACAAAGGGACCTTTAAACCACGTCGATAGTCAAGTTCCCATATGTCCTGTATATAACCATAATATGTTTCCTTTCCCGTCTTGGTTTCCGCATCAAAGCGGACACCACTGTTTTGGTTGGTGCTCTTCTTATCTTGGCCGATCGTGTAAAATGTATTACCATTTATCTCGTACCCTTTGAAAGTCATTATATTCGAAGATGGTAACTGAGACAGCAAGTACAGGTCATCTTCAATAGAGGTGTCATGCATGGTACGTGTCTGCAACCAGCTGGCGAAACTCCTGGTTTGTTCACGTGTAATCCAGTCATCAGACCGCTCCGGGTGTTTGGAGCGTAGAAAATTCTTGTGTTCATCCATATACGGAGCCACCAAGGCGGAATTCTGTAGAACTGTGTAGTGTGCTTCAGTGAGAGAATGTCCGTCCATACATATTATTTGTTTCCCTCCTAGCGTGCCTTTTCGCAAGTGTGCCCCCCTTTTTTACATATATCTTTTATTTTTCTTCTTTTATGTGCACAGGACTCTGTTAACCAGAAGCCCTGTCCGGCGGCGAATCTGCCGAACTCATGATGCAACAGTCAGGGACTAAAGAAGGCTGCGACGAACATTCAGGTGGTCTCAATTACGAGCATTAAATTCGATTATATACACCAAGTCCACAGCTCACCCCTGGAGGGGGACACGTTTACTTAGTCCAAATCCCTTGCTTACCGCACTATTTGTATCAGTCCGCTCTACTAGCAGACCTTCTTTCATTAATAATGCAGCACCTTTTTGATTGCAATTAAATTACCTTTTATATATATATGTTCATTATATGACATCTTGCGCCCGTATATTTTGGTACGGCCTAATACGCCAGGGGCTTATGTTCCCCACTCTATGGTGTGATAAGTCCGAACACTTTCACAAGTACGGCACCCCGAACTTATAGCATTATATGAATCGGCTCCGAATCATGTCTTGGGTCAATAGTTGGGTTTGCCCGGCTCCCACGTTTTGGTGCCTTACGTTCCGTTCTGTCGGCTAAGGTGGCACTGGGAGAACCACTGCGATTGCGCCCCGGTTGAGCCGGGCGAGCGCCTCAGTGGAGAAAGCTAAAACTGACCGGCATGATAAGGCGAGAGACTGGTCGCTGTTCGAGAGGTTTTTTCGGGTCCTTAAAGACTCACGCCGCTTCGAGCGAAGTTCCGGACAATGTCCGACGAAGGCGTGGATAGCGCCCCGGATTCGGTCTTCCGAATACCAGGGGCTTCACCGAAATTTAAAATTATAGAATTCTATGGCTAAGTGAGAGTGTTCAAGCATTATAAGTCCGGTTGCCTTGTTCGTTGTGTTGAGCGCCTCCCTCGATGGACCCAACAATGGGAACAAGAGTGCTCAAGTTTATCCCGAACACCCCAACACTCGTGGCTTGGGGGCTGAAGCCAACGACTTGCCATCTCTCAGATTTTATAAACGGCCACACAGAAGGTAATATTTTAAATTAAAAAAGTGTTGCTCAAAGCGCACATGAACAAAGTTTCAGCGCACAGGATAATACATAACAAATTCACTCAAAGATTACATTTCTGGGGCACTCATCCGCAATATCGCGGGCTCCCTTCAGGACAGATTTATAATACATTTCGGGCGTGTGATACTCCTTGCCCGGTGGCGGTGGGTCCGTGAGAAGCTTCTCCGCATCCAACTTGCCCCATTGCACCTTTGTGCGGGCGAGGGCCCGGCGAGCGCCTTCAATACAGGCGGAGCGCTTGATGACATCCACCCAGGGGCATGCATCCACCAGCCGCCGCACGAGGCCAAAAGTAGCTCCCAGGCATGGTCTGTCCAGGCCACAGCCGGACTATAAGGCCCTTCATGGCCTCTTCAGCTACCCTGTGGAGTTCGACCAGCTGCTTCAGCTGGTCGCTTGGGGGCACCGGGTGTCCGGCCTCAGCATACTGAGACCAGAAGACTTTTTCCGTCGAGCTCCCCTCCTCGCCACGATAGAATGCGGCGGCATCAGACGCACTACGCGGCAGATCTGCAAACGCCCCTGGAGAGCTCCGAATGCGGGTAAGTGTCAGGTATTTTACACTAACATGCTTGCTTTGCATGAAAAATGCCTTACCCGCCGCTATTTTCTTTACATCTTCAACCTCCTGAAGGGCCTTATGGGCTTCGGCCTTGGCGGACTTGGCACTTTCGAGAGCCGAGGCAAGCTCGGACTCTCGAGTCTTGGAGTCATGCTCCAAACTCTCATGTTTCTCCATGAGAGCCTGGAGCTCTTTCCGCACTTCCGCCACCCGTGCCTCCTGCTTTTCTCTTTCTGCCCGTTCCGCGGCCGCACTGTGTTCGGCCGCGGACACAGCCTCCTTCAGGGCTGCCACCTCGTTAGTGGCCCCTGCAATTCACATATTATCCTTGTTAATTTTATTGCAACCAAAATCCTTTTCTGTAAGGTAACCATTCAAAGCAGTGTGACTCACCTTCTTTGTCCTCGAGATGCTTCTTGGCATGGCCGAGCTCTTGCTCGGACCGCTCGAGATCCTTTTTCAGCACATCGACCTCCGCCGTTAGTGCGGCAGAGGCCAGCAGCGCAGCCTGCAAACCCATATTGACATATTTTAAGCAACCCTGCGTATATCTTGTTAGATCCTCAGTCCGGCTTTTTCTTTCCGAACACCGAACTAAGCATCAGGGGCTACTGTCTATGCGGTATTACATTACATAATTTTAACTTCTTACCTCAAAGCCTGTTAGAAGGCTGCTGCAGGCTTCGGTCAGCCTGCTTTTGGCGAGCTGAACCTTTTGAATCACCGCACTCATGATAGTGCGGTGTTCTTCCTCGATGGAAGCGCCTTTAAGCGCCTCCAACAAGTTATCCGGCGCCTCCGGTTGGATGGAGGACGCCGTGTCACGGTCTTGCCCTTCTTTCGAAGGGGCCGCTTGCCGGACTCTGGAACCATTGCGGGTTCCGATGTAGAGTCCGGTGCAAAGTCCGGGAGGCTGCCTGACGGCGCCTCCGGAGCCTCCTCCTGATGGGTCCCTCTCTGGGATCCCACCTCGGCGTCCTCGTCGGCGCGTGGGGTAGAGGCAGTCAGAAGTGAGTTCACATCCGACGAGGCCAAGGACCCGCTTGATGAAGCGGGGAGATCATCATCGGCTGGACTACGGACAGAACGCGGTGTTAGAAGGACACTACGCGACATAAAATATATTGCATATCAAGGATCCGGATACTTACGATCTCGCCGGACGCTTGGCCCTTGGAGGCCACTCATCCTCGCCAACGCTGGTGTTGGCGAAACTGTCCGGGGGGATAGTTCTCCCCCTCTTGGACCCTTCGGCCTCCCCTATTGGGGAAGCCTTCCTCTTCTTCTCTCCCCCCTCCGGGAGAGAGTACTCTTCCTCCTCCTCGTCTTCGGGGGAGGAGTCCACGTCGTCGTCAGACGCCTGATTGCGAGAGCTCTTTCGAGTCCCCGCGGCCACCTTCTTGGCCTTGTTCTCCGGCACTACGTGCGGTGTCGGAACCAGCAGCCCTGCTAAGCGGGCGTCCACTGGATCGTCTGGCATGGGAGCTGGGCTGATAAGCTGCCTGGCCTTCTCCATCCATTCCTGTCAAAGGAAAGGAAGGGATGAAACCCTCTTATAATCAATTCGATTACTACAAAGTGTCCCGTAATGGGGTTGAATCACTTACCTCGTCAGTTGGATACTGTGAGCTGAATCCGCGATCTTCCGTCGCGGATGCGGGGGCTTCGGCGCCCTTAAACAGCACCCTCCAGGCGCCTTCGTATGTCGTATCGAAGAGCCCGCTCAGCGCCTGGTGCTGTTCCGGATTGAACTCCCACAGATTGAATGCCCGTTCTTGGCATGGGAGAATCCGACGGATGAGCATGACTTGGACCACGTCGACGAGCCTGAGCTTATTGCTCACCAGCTTCTGGATGCAGGTTCGGAGTCCAGTCACCTCCTTCGGGTCGCCCCACAGCAAGCCTTTCTCTTTCCAGGAGGTGAGCTACATGGGGACGCCAGATCTGAACTCGGGGGCTGCCGCCCATGTGGGCTTGCGCGGCTCGGTGATGTAGAACCACCCCGATTGCCACCCCTTGACGGAGTCCACAAAGGCCCCTTCGAGCCAAAGGACGTTGGGTAATTTACCCAACATGGCGCCTCCACATTCCGCTTGCGTGCCCTTCACAACCTTCGGCTTGACGTTGAAGGTCTTGAGCCACAGGCCGAAGTGGGGCCGGATGCAGAGGAAGGCCTCACACACGACGATGAACGCCGAGATGTTGAGGATGAAGTTCGGCGCCAGATCGTGGAAATCCAGGCCGTAATAGAACATGAGCCCCCGGACGAATGGATGGAGCGGAAAGCCCAGTCCGCGGAGGAAGTGGGGAAGGAAGACGACCCTCTCGTGAGGCCCAGGGGTAGGGACGAGCTGCCCCTCGTCGGGCAGCCGATGCGCGATATCGCCGGAGAGGTATCCGGCGTTGCGCAGCTTGGTGATGTGCTCCTCCTTAACGGTGGAGGCCAACCACTTGCCTCCCCCTCCGGACATATTCGGAGAAGGTCGAGGCAAGATGCGCGAGCTTGGGCGTTGGAGCTTGAGTGCGCAGAGATGTATAAGCAAAGGAGGAAGAAGGCGTAGGTGAGAAGGTAAATCCTTATCCCTTATATATAGGCGGACGAAAACTGTGCGTCCCGCTGGCCTGATAAAACTCGCTTATCTCCCAAGCGCCACCATCAATGGCGCGGTTGGGTTACCCACGTCCGTATTGATGAGAACACCGGAATAAGGGGAACACGATCTCTGCTTCGACAAGACGTGCCAAGGAAACCGCTTCGCTAAACGTGCTGAGGTGGTATAGTAAAAACGATTCAAACAAAGGCTTGGTAGCGGTGTGATGTCACGCCGCACAATACGTCAGCAGATTGAACTAAGTGTATATTTTATTCTCTCTACGGTGAAATGTGGAATTTATTTTGCAGAGCCGGACATTATCCTGGTGTTCACGATCTTCTCTGGATTATTCAAGGGAGGAACCCGCCTTGCAATGCCGAACATTATGCGCGCCGGACTTATTGTCATTGAAGCCTGGTTCAGGGGCTACTGAGGGAGTCCTAGACTAGGGGGTGTCCGGACAGCCGGACTATCATCGTCCGCCGGACTCCAAGACTACGAAGATACAAGATTGAATACTCCGTCCCGTGTCCGGATGGGACTTTCCTTGGCGTGGAAGGCAAGCTTGGCGATACGGATATGTAGATCACCTACCATTTTAACCGACTCTGCGTAACCCTAGCCTCCTCCGGTGTCTATATAAACCGGAGGGTTTTAGTCCGTAGGACAACATACATTACAACAATCATACCATAGGCTAGCTTCTAGGGTTTAGTCTCCTTGATCTCGTGGTAGATCCACTCTTGTACTACCCATATCATCAATATTAATCAAGCAGGACGTAGGGTTTTACCTCCATCGAGAGGGCCCGAACCTGGGTAAAACATCGTGTCCCTCGTCTCCTGTTATCATCCACCTAGACGCACAGTTCCGGACCCCCTACCCGAGATCCGCCGGTTTTGACACCGACACTGCCCTTATGCCGCGATTCAGGAACACCAATCGGCTTAAGGTCAGGAATAAAGTCAATACAAAACTCAATGACCTCCTCATTTTGATGGCCCTTGGAGATGCTTCCTTCTGGCCTAGCACGGTTATGAACATATTTCTTTAAGACTCCCATGAACCTCTCAAAGGGAAACATATTGTGTAGAAATACAGGACCCAAAACGTTAATCTCTTCGCATAGGTGAACTAGGACGTGCGTCATGATGTTGAAGAAGGATGGTGGGAACACCAACTCGAAACTGACAAGACGTTGCACCAAATCATTCTGTAACCTTGGTATGATTTCTGGATCGATTACCTTTTGAGGGATTGCATTGAGAAATGCACATAGCTTCACAATGGCTAATCGAACGTTTTCCGGTAGAAGCCCCCTCAATGCAACCGGAAGCAGTTGCGTCATAATCACGTGGCAGTCATGAGACTTTAGGTTCTGGAACTTTTTCTCTGCCATGTTTATTATTCCCTTTATATTCGATGAGAAGCTAGACGGTACCTTAATACTGAGCAGGCATTCAAAGAAGATTTCCTTCTCTTCTTTGGTAAGAGCGTAGCTTGCATGACCCTGATGTATGCCGTCTTCTCCGTGCATACGTTGCTGGTCCTCCCGTGCCTCAGGTGTATCTTTTGTCTTCCCATACACGCCCAAGAAGCCAAGCAGGGTCACACAAAGATTCTTCGTCACGTGCATCACATTGATTGCGGAGCGGACCTCTAGGTCTTTCCAATATGGCAGGTCCCAAAATATAGATTTCTTCTTCCACATGGGTGCGCGTCCGTCAGCGTCCTTCGGAACAGGTTGTCCGCCAGGACCCTTTCCAAATATCACCTTCAAATCCTTGACCATATCATGTACATCAGCACCAGTACGGTGGCGAGGCTTCGTCCGGTGATCCGCCTCACCTTTGAAATGCTTGCCTTTCTTTCTTACGGGATGCCTGCTCGGAAGAAATCGACGATGTCCCAGGTACACATTCTTCTTACAACTATTCAAATATATACTGTCGGTATCATCCAAATAGTGTGTGCATCCGCGGTATCCCTTGTTTGTCTGTCCTGAAAGGTTACTGAGAGCAGGCCAATCATTGATGGTCACGAACAGCAACACCTTTAGGTCAAATTCTTCCCCCATGTGCTCATCCCACACACGTACACCTGTTCCATTCCACAGTTGTAAGAGTTCTTCAACTAATGGCCTTAGGTACACATCAATGTCGTTGTCGGGTTGCTTAGGGCCTTGGATGAGCACTGGCATCATAATAAACTTCCGCTTCATGCACAACCAAGGAGGAAGGTTATACAAACATAGAGTCACAGGCCAGGTGCTATGGTTGCTGCTCTGCTCCCCAAAAGGATTAATGCCATCTGCGCTTAGACCAAACCATACGCTCCTTGCGTCATCTGCAAACTCCTTCCCGTACTTTCTTTCGATTTTTCTCCACTGCGACCCGTCAGGGGTACTCTCAACTTTCCGTCTTTCTTACGGTCTTCTCTGTGCCATCGCATCGCCTTGGCATGCTCTTTGTTTTGGAACAAACATTTCAACCGTGGTATTATAGGAGAATACCACATCACCTTGGCAGGAATCTTCTTCCTGGGGCGCTCGCCCTCGACATCACTAGGGTCATCGCGGCTGATCTTATAGCGCAATGCACCACATACCGGGCAAGCGTTCAAATCCTCGTACTCACCACGGTAGAGGATGCAATCATTAGGGCATGCATGTATCTTCTGCACCTCTAACCCTAGAGGGCAGACAGCCTTCTTTGCTTCGTACGTACTCTCGGGCAATTCGTTGTCCTTTGGAAGCATATCCTTTATCATTACCAGCAACTTTCCAAATCCCTTGTCAGATACACCATTCTCTGCCTTCCATTGCAGCAATTCCAGTGTGGTGCCCAGCTTTTTCTTGTCACCTACGCAATTCGGGTACAACAATTTTTTGTGATCCTCTAACATGCGCTGCAACTTCTTCTTCTCCAAATCACTTGCGCAGTTTCTCTTTGCATCGGCAATGGCCCGACCTAGATCATCAACGGGCTCATCTGATGCCTCTTCTTCAGCTTCTTCCCGCATTGCCGGCTCAGGTTCTTCCCGCATTACCGGCTCAGCTTCTTCCCCCATTGTTGTATCATCGTATTCAGGGAACCCATGGCCAGGATAGCTGTCGTCGTCCTCTTCTTCTTCATTGTCTTCCATCATAACCCCTCTTTCTCCGTGCTTGGTCCAAACATTATAGTGGGGCATGAAACCGGACTCAAACAGGTGGACGTGAATGGTTCTTGACGTAGAGTAATTGTGACCATTCTTACAGCCATCACATGGACAAGGCATAAAACCATCCGCCCGCTTGTTTGCCTCAGCCGCAAGCAGAAAAGTATGCACGCCCTCAACGAACTGGGGAGAGCATCGGTCATCGTACATCCATTGCCGGCTCATCTTCATTACACAACACCGAATAGACCAAATTAATACAAGTTCATACATAAAGTTCATACAACACTTAAATGCAACGAACAAATAACTCTCTAGCTAAAGCATTTAAATGCAACAACAAATGCGATCAAGATCGCAACTAAGGTAACAATTGATCCGACAGCATAATGATACCAAGCCTCACTATCGATGTCATATTTTCTAATCTTTCTAATCTTCAAGCGCATTTCTCCATCTTGATCTTGTGATCATCGACGCCATCGGCAACATGCAACTCCAATTCCATCTTCTCCCCCTCAATTCTTTTCAATTTTTCTTTCAAGTACTCGTTTTCTCTTTCAACTAAATTTAACCTCTCGACAATAGGGTCGGTTGGAATTTCCGGTTCACATACCTCCTAGATAAAAATATCTATGTCAACTTGATGGGCATAATTTGTCATAAACACGAAATGCAACAAATAGTTTTAAAAGAGAATATACCACATCCGAATCATAACAAGGACGAGGGCCGACGGGGACAGATATCAAAACCATGGCACTATGTATAACAAACAACGTACGGGTAAGATAATTATACGAGTAACTATATATCCAAATCACACAAACATCAATTTTTTATATAAAATTTCATGAACAAGAGGCTCACCACAAGGTGGTGCCGGCGACGGGACGGTGCGGGCGATCGACGGTGGTTATGATGGAGATTTAGAAGGCACTAAGTAAACCACACCTACATATGCAAACTAAGTGTTATTTTGACCTCAAATTGCATATAAATCAAATACTACCACATATAATTCCTCCCAAATTACTAAAACCCACAATTAATCACTATATAAACCAATGCAAGAGCTAATCTAGCAATGAGAGATGAAAGGACAAAGTTGATAACCTTGGTGATCATTTGAATGGATGGGGGCCTGCAAATCTTGACAAATTTGGGGCAAATTTTGTGATGAACTCGAGAGGAAGAAGGGAAGAACAGAGGAGAGGGAGAGGGGAAAGGGGGAAGAACAGAGTGCGGGTGGACGAAGGGTTTATATAGGACGACCTTTAGTACCGGTTCGTGCCACGAACCGGTACCAAAGGTCCTGGAAGGGCCCCACTCTGACAACATCCTGCCACCACTTTCTTTAGTACCGGTTCGTGGCACGAACCGGTGCTAAAGGTTCGCCACGAACCGGTACTAAAGAGCTCCTCCCGCCTAGCCATTGGAACTGGCACTAATGGACACATTAGTGTCGGTTCTGTTACAAACCGGGACTAATGTGTCTCATATTTGACCCTTTTTCTACTAGTGTCTCTTTCTCTCTCTCTCTCTCTCTCTCTCTCTCGGCAACATGAAAGAAGACAAGCAAAGAGAAATTTAGGAGAATGAATTAATGAGATGTGGTGATCCTCCTATTGAGGTTATATCTAGCATAAGGTACTAACTTTTGCCCTTTCCTCTGTTGATTTGACTCCCCATTAGCAAAACATTGGCATGGAGGGTCTATGAAACAACACCATGTGGAGCACAGGAAGGCCCACATACACCGGTTCAAGTTTTAAAAACATTGTAGCAAGACATAGTGTCAAGCATGATGACCCTTTATGATCCGGTTTTGGATTGTAGGAAGTCCCCTTACTTTTTTCCAAAGGAGTGACCTGGGTATCATACCCATGGAGGATGTGCTCTATGACAAAGATTCAAGCAAGTTATTGTTCTCGACAATTGTTCCAGTTTCCCTGACCTTTTAAACAACCTTTTAGGTGTAAACAATGAAATGAAAATATGCATGGGTATGAGGACTTACACTTACAACCTTGTACTTGTGCATGGGATCTCGTGTTGATATTAAACATGGTCCTAATAGACACCATTGCAATGTGCTCACAAAACAATGAAGTGGGGGATGTGTCCAAAGTTCGTCACAACCGGTCACGCCCTGCATCAAGAGCTAATTGTCCAACCATTGGACCTTACCATGGTGCGGGGTTACCTGGGTTATTAAGGATTTCTCCAGACAAGAGCATTGATCATTTAATGACTACACCTCATATGACCCTAAGGAATTGCTTTCCGCTACTGTACTAATCCCTTTTGTCACTGATTTTCATAATAGTGCTCCATGCACCCTCGCTTTGTACCTCCTCCTTGATCGATATACGGGGTCCCGAGTACCTGTGGGGCCTTAGAATGAGAAGAGGGATCTTAGAGTAAGAAGAAGACAAAAGACAACTCCATTGTGAATCACACATGCAAATAACGTCAATTAAACAAAGTCATCCAACGATCTCGTCCACATATACATAGTGTTGCAAGGCCTTGCCTCAACCCACTACCTTAGTGAACTAGATAATACCCCTCGCGTTGCAGCGAGAATTCATAAGCACATGATATAGAAAAACTAAAACATTGAATCATAGATGTAATCATATATTGGCTCGTACAATGGAGTATAATTGTGATGATAATAGACAAAACCACGGTAGTTAGTTATACAATCATTACATATATGGACGGATAAGAAAACTGTTGGGAAATATTGCATGGAAAACAAAAAAAATCAACGCACACGCAAGATCTATCCATGGAGATGCATAACAACAAGGGGGGGAGTGTGTCTACATACCCTCATAGACCGTAAGCGGAAGCGTTTAGTAACGCGGTTGATGTAGTCGAACTTCTTCACGATCCAACCGATCAAGTACCGAATGTACGGCACCTCCGCGTTTAGCACACGTTCAGCTCGGTGATGTCCTCGCCTTCTTGATCCAGCAAGACGGCGAAGTAGTGGATGAGTTCCGGCAGCACGACGGCACGGTGACGGTTGATGTTGGCTAGAACTACGTCGGTATTTCCTCAAAGAGGAAGGGATAATCCAGCACAACAATGGTAGGTATTTCCCTCAGTGATGAGACCAAGGTTATCGAACCAGTAGGAGAACCACGCAATACCATATAAACAGCTCCTGCACACAAAGAACAAATACTTGCAATGCGACGTAAGAGAGGGGTTGTCAACCCCTCACGGGTGAAAAGATAGGTAAAATTGTAGTAGATTGGATAAATAGATCTCGCGGGAACACGAGATAAAATAAGTAAATAAAAATTGCAACAAGGTATTTTTGTATTTTTGGATTAATAGATCTGAAAATAAAAGCAAATGAAAATAGATCTCGAAGGCAAATATGATTAAGAAGAGACCCGGGGGCGTAGATTTCACTAGTGGCTTCTCTCGAGAAAAATAGCATATGATGGGTAAACAAATTACTATTGGGCAATTGATAGAATTTGAAATAATCATGATGATATCCAGACAATGATCATTATATAGGCATCTGATACGTCTCCAATGTATCTATAATTTATGAAGTATTCATGACATGTTTACAATAGTTTTATATGATTTTGGTATGATTATAGCGACCCGACCTCAAACGGTCAAGTCTCTGAGCTTAAGTGTCATCCCTGGATCGGTATGCTGACACACACAGTACTCGAGGATTTATAACAGAGGTAAATCACATGTATAAAGTAACATAAATACTATTACCTCAATCCATATAGCGAAAGTAACAAGGTTGTGGATTCCCATCAACACCAACGGCAAAGTTGTGTGTAGAAATCGTAACCCTAACGTATCACTTACTCGTCGTAAGATTCCTGCAACATGAGACGTTGCAGCCACAGAGGGTCAGTACATTGAATGTACTGGCAAATTCACACCATAGGATAAATGATGAACAATAGCTATCACTACATGCATATTTGGCTGGTGGAAAGCTCTAAGTTTATTTTTGCATAAAGCCAGTTTTTCCCTACAACAAAGGAATATATTTTATTTAACTACGAAGTTTGTTGAAAACATTGAGAAGGTTCCTCCAACTCAATCCCAAATTAATAATCATCAACCCAACAAATTATTTAAGTAACATGATGAGATCAACATGATAATCCAAGAACCAGATACTCAAGATGTCCATAACCGGGGACACGGCTAATCATGATCAGTTTGTACACTCTGCAGAGGTTTGCGCACTTTCCCCACAAGACTCGATCTCCTCCGTTGAATTTCTCACACTTCATGATGTTTGAGAAACGGATGACCGAGACACAGTCTTTCAGAAGCATTAACTCTCTACTCCGGGTAGACAGTACCACCTATACCCCCTACATCTGCTAGTCTACCTCTTCAAGAGCTCATGCAACATACTCAACTATGCCAGAGCCCATAATGGCTTGTGGCTGCACACAGAAGTTTCTAGCATGAATAATCTTATGATCCCTTTGAGCCTAGGTGGCGGTCCATAGGAAAATCACACGGAACCCTGGGATTTCCAAAAAAACAGGCAACACTGGATACCCCAGGTGCCTCAATCCACCCAGATGCGTATTTAAGTAGCCACCTTAAGTTGAACCATTAATTAACAATCTCACATCTGTCATGGATACACTCAAACCCAATCCAGGTCTACGAGCATAGCATAGCAATATAAGCATAACGTTGAAGTAACTCCCAAGGGTTTGGTAATAAACAGGGCAATGGGTTCTACCTCATCAACTACTTCCCAATACCCACAAGTTAAATCACATCCTAATCATGCAGTGTTTGAGGGTGAAACTAATGCATAAAAACTGGGTATGAAAGGGATATGATCAAAGTGTGAACT
Source organism: Triticum timopheevii (assembly GCA_963921465.1). NCBI lineage: Eukaryota > Viridiplantae > Streptophyta > Magnoliopsida > Poales > Poaceae > Triticum > Triticum timopheevii. Next base: position 649,586,551 of record OY997274.1, read on the forward strand.
TGCCTGTACTGTTGACGAAGATGATTCACACTCAACTCCTGATAGTTCTATTCGTCTCACTCCAGTCAATCTATCGTAAGCAAGCAATAGTAACCACACATAAGCAATCACTCAAAAGATCGGAGAGAACGAAGAAGACAAATTGGAAAGCATCAAAACCAAGCAAATAGCTCTTGCAACATAAAACAATTTCTAACAGTACCAAAATTAAGTGAATTTGGCCTTATCATAAAGTTTAGGTCAAGAGGTTCGATTTGCAAAAAGAATCAACTCAAACGGAGTCACAAAACTCAAGTTATGATCAAAAGAAGTTCAAATACTAAACTGTTTGAATTCAAATTTTAAACTTTCAAAAACATATTTAAGTTTTATCTGGATAGAGGGGATCATAACAAAGAAGTAGGCATTGGTTTCGTTGGATCTGGATACACGAGTAAAAAGTAGTGAACTTTTAAAGATTAGGGACTAATTTGTAAATAAAATATTCACGGATGGGTCCCTGCCTGGAAAAAACAGAAAAAGAAAAAATCTATCTAACGAACGTTCTCTACTAAACGCTAATCTACGAACACGTTCGCTCTAGAGGCTTAACTAGCGAAACACTCACTATTTAACAAAAACGTTTTTTTAAACGGAATCGATGTGGTCCATTGGATCCAGATCTGACGATGAGGGAGGAGTGGGGAGTTACCGCGGTGGCGGAAGTCGCCGGCGACGAGGGAAACGGCGGTGGCGGCTCGGGTCCGGCCGGGGCGGCGACTCTGGTCGTCCAGGAGGGCGGTGAAGGGGCCGGGGAGGAGTGGCGTGCGGTGCTGAAGCGAAAGGTGGTGGCGGCGCTCGACTTCGACGTCGGAACGGCGCGGGAGCGGCGAGCGGATCTCGCAGGCGGCGGCGGGTTCTGGTGAGTGCGACGGCGGCTGCGGCGCGATGCGAGGAGGAGAGTGAGGGGCGGCGGCATTTATAGGCGGCGAGGGCAGGCGATGGCGTGGGCGAGGGGCAAGGGGAGGCGTGCCCGACGCGGTCATGGCGGCGGCGACGCCGTGTGCAGGCGGACTGCGACGGGAGCTCGGGGACGGGCGCGGGCGCGCTGGGCTGGGCCGCGGCCTGGCTGGGAGCTGGGCCGGCCCAGTCGAGGAAAAGTTTTTTCTAAATAAACATTTTCCAAACAAAATTGATAGAAATAAAATAAATAAATAAATAAATTATATAGGCATATAATATATCAAAATTTTCAAAAAATTATTTTCTACAACATGGACATTTTTATAAGATCAAATAAAATACACACAGATTTAAATAAATCAAAGAGTGCTACTGCTCTAATAAAATCCAATAAAAATCATTTTAAAAATACCAAAATGATTTCAAATTTATTTCCCTCCAATTTTCTGTTGTAGGGAATCATTTTACCCTATTTTCCATATATTTTATTTTTGGAGAAAAATAAGTTGAATAAAATCCAAATAACTCCAAGTTTGAAAATAATTTCAAAGGGACTTTGAATTTGTTCCCTTTAAACTTTCAACTCATATTTCATATGTTTTGAAGAAGTCATTTTATCTTCTCTCATGAAAATCATTGAGTTGCATAAAGTTTCAGAATTGGAAATATGTTCCAAATGAAATTCAAATCTTTTTCTAAACTCTTTTTCATTTAATTAAATGGAAGAAGTCATGTCATCATCTCTCTAGGATTTTATGATGAAATGAATTTGAATTCATGGAGAACATAAATGAAAAAAATGAAAGTTTGGGAAAGTCCTTTTATTCCCTCTCATTTAACTTTCATAAAGTTTCAAATTTCACTCAATTTCACTCAAGCAATCAAACAATCAATCAAAACTATCTATTTAATATAACTAAATTCTGGAATGTTACAATGATTTGATTAGAACTAATCCGAACTGACGCTGTTTTCAGCAGAACTACCATGGTGTTGTTTTTATGCAGAAATAAAAGTTCTCGGAATGCGCTGAAAATCAACGGATATTTTTTCTGAAAAATATAAAAAATACTGGAAGGAAGAGTTACCGGAGGGGAGGCCTATGGGCCCCACGAGGGTGGAGGGCACGCCCACCCCCTCGGGTGCGCTCGTGTGCCTCGTGGACTTTCCATGGGGTCCCCTGACTTGTTCTCGACACCAACCTCTCCTATAAATGCCCAAACCTCCAGAAAATAATCTAGATCGGAAGTTCCGCCGCCGCAAGCCTCTGGCTAATTTTTTTTAAATAATACGTATTTTTTATTAAATTTCAGAAATATTACACCGTAATTATATTTTTCAAAAATAATACCCAGTCAGCCTACTGCTGGCCGATTGGATCCAGTCGGCCTGCTGCTGGCCGATTGGATCCAGTCGGCCTGCTGCTGGCCGATAGGCCCCAGTTGGCCCACTGCTGACCGATTGGCGCCCAGTCTGCTTCCTCTAGGCCGACAGATGCATGCACCCATTTATCTTTGGAATGAATATTTGAAAAATGTTGAAGAAGTATTTTAAAAAATGTTGATCATGCATATAAAAATGTTAATCAAGCATTTGAAAAAACAATATTTAACAAGTATTTGAAAAATATTGAAACAATATTTGAAACTGTTGAATAGGTATTTGAAAAATGTTGAAGAAGTATTTTAAAAAATGATGATCATGTATAAAAATATTAATCTAGCATTTGCAAAAAATATTAAACTATTATTTGAAAAAAGGCGAAACAAGTATTTGAAAAAATATTGATCATGTATATAAAAATGTTGAAAAAGTATTTGTAAAAATGTTGATCATGTATAAAAAAATGTTAATCTAGCATTTGCAAAAAATTTAAACAATTATTTGAAAAAAAGGCTAAACAAGTATTTGAAAAAATATTGATCATGTATATAAAAATGTTGAAAAGTATTTCTAAAAATGTTGATCATGTATATAAAAATGTTGATCAATATAAAAATATTGGTCATGTATATTATACACATGTTAAACATTTTTCAAATACTTGTTCAATTTTTTAAAATACTTGTTTAATATTTTCTCAAATACTTGTTCCACATTTTTATATACATGATCAACATTTTTTAAAATACTTCTTTAACATTTTTATATACATGATCAACATTTTTTTAAATACTTGTTTAACATTTTTATATACATGATCAACATTTTTTTTAAAATACTTCTTTAACATTTTTCAAATACCTATTCAACAGTTTTCAAATTTAAATACTTCTTCAACATTTTTCAAATACTCATTCCAAAGATAAATGAGTGCATGCACCTATCGGCCTAGAGGAAGCAAACTGGGCGCCAATCGGCCAGCAGTGGGCCGACTAGGGCCTATTGGCCAGCAGTGGGCCGACTGGATCCAATCGGCCTACAGTGGGCTGACTGGGGTCCAATCGGCCAGCAGCAGGCTGACTGGATCCAATCGGCCAACAGTAGGCCGACTGAGTATTATTTTTGAAAAATATAATTACGGCGTAATATTTCTGAAATTTAATAAAAATTTTGTATTATTTAAAAAAATTAGCCAGCCTCTGTAGCCACGAGAAATCAATCTAGGCCCTCACTAGCACCCTGCCTAAGGGGGCCATCATCACCGCAGGCCATGGGGAAGGATCCCGGAGGGGCCATCATATGAAGGCCAAGGACTAGAGGGGGAACCTCTCCCCATCCAGGGGAGGCCATGGAGGAGGAAGCACAAGGGAGAGAACCTCTCCTCCTCTCTCTCGGTGGCGCCGGAGTGCCATCGGGAGGGGAATCATCGCTGTGGTGACCGTCTTCATCAACATCACCATCATCATCACCATCCTCATCTCTTTTATGCGGTCCACTCTCCCGCACCCCGCTGTAATCCCTACTTGAACATGGTGCTTTATGCCACATATTATGATCCAATGATGTGTTGCCATCCTATGATGTTTTGAGTACATATCCTTTGTCTTTGGGTTGATTGATGATCTAGATTGGTATGAGTTGTATGTTTTATTTTGGTGCTGTCCTATTATACCCTCCATGTCGTGCAAGCGTGAGGGATTCCCGTTGTAGGGTGTTGCAATACATTCATGATTCGCTTATCGTGGGTTGCTTGAGTGACAGAAGCATAAACCCGAGTAAGGGGGTTGTTGCGTATGGGATAAAGGGGACTTGATATGTTAAATGGTTGGGTTTTACCTTAATGATCTTTAGTAGTTGCAGATGCTTGCTAGAGTTCCGATCATAAGTGCATATGATCCAAGAAGAGAAAATATGTTAGCTTATGCCTCTCCCTCATATGAAATTGCAATAGTGATTAACGGTCTTGTTAACAATTGCCTAGGACACACTCTCCTCTCCTAGGCGACTCCAAGGCAACTCCAAGGCGACTCCTAGGCGACTCCACCGCCGGTGGCCACTCCGGCCCCGGCGTCCACCTCCCTGGCTCTCCCATGGCGCCTCCCCTCCTTGACTTTGCCAGAGGTAAGGCCTTCCAACTTGGCATGCGCCAAAAATTTGGCCATCCGGTGGTTTTCTCCCCTGGTTTTTGGCATCGTGAGTTCAAGCTTGTGGTTTCCCTTGGCCGTGCATGTTTTCGGTTGGATTGTTACACCATGAGTATTGTCCTTCAATTGTGCTTTGGTGGTAACCCTCAAGGTTTTAGAGTTAAGTTTCTCCAGGATTGTTCTTTCCAATTTTCCGTAGCCTTAGAATCTGTTGGGTTTGAGATCTACAACAATGGTCATATCACTGAGAGAGACTTTGAGTTGGTCTTTAGTCTCTAGGGAGAAGGTGGCCCAAATTGGCGTCGTGAGGAAAGATTGTTTTATCAGGAAGAGCAAAGTGCTTGGACTGTGGTTACCAGAGGTCATGCTCGTTCTTCCTCCCAGGGCAGTTCCGGCGATCGCCGGAGGAAGGAGGCTCGGCATATTTCGGTTTTCCAACGACTGGCTGGTTTACCGACCTCATCATTGGATCTGCATGAGCCTGAAATTGCTTCTAGGTGCATTGAGTGCAATGACTCGCCTGCGATTAATGATCGCGTGGATCTGGGAGAAGAGGGCGTGAACTCTGTTTTTTCAAACAGGGTAATTACCTGCTATGGGTGTGGCAACTTGGGCCACATGGCCAGGGCCTGCCCCGAGCCTCGACTTACTGGCCTGTGGCCGTTTTTTGGGTGGCCTCTTTTCCCTCTCCTCCTTTCGAGGCTTGGGCTCCAGGTGTGGTGGATGACTAGTTTAGGGCTATAGGCCCGGCCCAATCGGCGATTTGGGTTTCCTCTTTTAGACAGCTCTCAGAGAGCATGTTCCCAAATTTTCAGCCTCGATTCACACTTGCCTCTTCGTCTCCTCCCCTGCCTCCCACTGTTAAACCTCGAGCTTGCCGACCAATCACCCCGTAGTCAAGGGTCTGCTTCGCCGACGTGACCGAGCCGGCCATGGCTAACATTCCTTTCGATCCTCTGCCTTTCGTTCCCAATGGCTTCAACATCCTGCAAGTCGAGGGCCGCAATGGCGTGGCCAGGGTACGGTGGTTCTCCCTCACCATCAGAAGCGCCACGAAGACTGGGCCATCGTCACCATCGAGCCACTTCCCGATGAGATACTTTTCCCGAATGTGCAAGAAGTTCTCGATGATTTTTTTTTGCGGATGTTCAACAAGTTCAGATCAGAGAAATCTAGCGCTGTCCGTTGGGGGAGGCATATGTGCGTTTTGTCAATCCTAGAGACAGAGATAGACTAGTTCTTCAAAGCCCACACCAGTTTGGGGATGTCTTCATCTCTTTTCACAATCATGATAATGGCCGCAACTGCAGAAGAACTCAGTTTAATAGAACTGTTTGGCTGCTCATACTTGTTGTTCCTTTTGATTTCCGTAATGCAGAGGATATTGCTAGGGCCATCAGTCATTTTGGGAGGTTAGTCTCTTGGGAAAATGATCCTTTACACATGGGCAGAGTGATTGCAAAAGCAAAAGTCAGTGATTTGGATTCCATCCCCAAAAGTGTCCGCTGGTCTGAAGGTGAAGTGTTTGATGAAGATGCCTGGTCTTCTTCTGTGGAAATTCTTCTTCAGCAGATGATGGGAGGGGCACCTGCAGACGAAGACCCTATTCCAACTGACAATGTGGACCCCATCCATTGCCTGTCAACAATAATGCTTTCCTAGGCTTTCACCAAAATCCTCAGGCTGCTCAACAAGATGGCATGGATGCAGATGATGGGCACTGGGCTTTGCAGCCTCCTACTGCTAATAATGTAGCTACTGAGGAGGAATTTGATTTTCTTCAGGTTGTTCAACAGGGAGAGATTGCTTGGGCAGATGGTGAGGAGCTCCCACCTCCTCTGGAAGGCCATACTAGCATCACAACCACTGTTTCTGTGTTAGAAGGTGTCTCATCTCATGCAAGTGAAGAAGTGAACCAAACCCCCCTCTGCAGCAGATTTTGGGCAATGGCCTGGAGCTTCTAATGCAGGATTACCAGGAGGATGAGCAACAAGATGTGCCTGCTCCCCCAACTCCCAATTTTGTTGATCAATAGGAACCTGAGGTTGTTCTCCCTATTAATTTAGTGCCTGCAATTGACCTGGTTGAGCCACAAATACAACCAATTTTGGAGGAGTTTCCCCTAGTGTGCAAACGTTCTGTCAGATCAACTGACTGTGGCAATGGCTGGTCCCAGTTCTGGTTTACATGAGGGACTGCTTTCTGCTTCATTTGAAGCTCTTCTGATCATTGACAAGGTTCTGGCTGCTGATAATGAGGCAACTGGCCAAGGCAGTAAGCTGATAGATTTTGACACTGCTTAGTTATTTGGTGGGGCACATGTCAACTCTCCAAGGGGCAACACTCAACCTTTGGTAAATCTTGGGGTGATTGGTGCTAAAAACAAAGGTAAATGGGTTGATCAAATTGAAGAGCACTTTGAGTTTGCTCCCTCTCTATTGGGCTTAAAATCTATCCAGCTAAAGGTTGTAGCTAATAAAGATATTGTTTTGTCAGAAGAAGGGCTAGTGATTTGGAAGGAGAGTTTTGCACAAAAGCCTTTGGAGGGTGCACCTTCACTCTCTGTTAAAATTCTAGTAAGTTGGTTTAACTTTATTGTGCATCTTCTAATGACACCAGACAAGTGTAAATGGACTGTCAATATGCTCAAATCTCCTTTATGGGAATTACTTGCTGAAGTTGAAGGCACTGAAGACTCCATTCTCTTCCACATACCTGACAAATGTTTAACAACACAGGCTCCTATCTGCCAACAGGCCATGGTTGATCCACAACACCAGGACACAAACAAGGAAAATGCTGGTGAAGAACCCGATATTTGTTTTTTGGCGCGGTGAAGGAAATTGATCCCTAGAAATAAAACCTGACGTCTATGTGCAATTTCATCATAGAACGAACTTCAAGCAATATGGGAGGACCTTCTCATACTAATCTGATCCAAATAAATTTTCAATCCAACAGACTGGTACAAAAATGATTATACGTGAAACATATGATTTATCTCCTCCAAAAGCATCAACGATTGCTCAAGAAGAAATTTGGTTAAGAAGGTACAAGGACCTAAACATGTCAACGAAAGACTACAAAGCACGGATTCACAAAAGATAAGTTGAGGATCAAAGGAGGAACATACCATAGATCATTCATGCGAATGATCCGAACTAAAAACGAATAGGAAGAGATCCTTCGAAGGTTTTGAGACGTTTGAAGGAAGAAAATATAATAGATTGAAAATTTGGTTTAGGTCTACCACTTTCTTGGGTTGATATGGCAGAAACTAGGCGTGGAACGAGCGGTGATACGAGCGGGAGCGGTTGTACCAAACGTCGAGAAATGCCTTGGTTCCAAACTCTATCTAAGACCAACCTAGTATGTATTGGGTCCAGATTTGGCTTCATCTCTCTTTAGTATGACCGACGACGCGAGTGTGGTGGCTCGTACCATGCAGCATCGTTTGCCCTGAATGCTTTGATTTGCATCTTTCTTCAAGATCTCTTGTTTTTGACCTCAGATGTTAGTTCCAAAATATTGAGAAGACAAAAAATACCGAGTTTTAAACGGAGTCGTAGCACAGTAGCAAGTTAGTGCATATGATCTTAACAATAGCTTTGATCACTCTTTATTGAAACAAGCTAAAATAAAACAACTTACTTTCTTCTACCTTATTTGCATGGTTGCCTCCTATGAAGCGCTTTATTTATTGTCGTTTAGCTCACCACGGAAAGTCAAATCTAGCACCACCTTCAAAAACATTAAATGTAGCTTTGGTGGCCCTTAGAAATGGCCTACCTAGTATATAATTGGAGCAATGAGATCTCCATGCATATCAACAGTGGAAAGATCAATCATCACGAGGCATCCATTAATTTGAATAACTACTCCATGCTTAATCCCTATTTCTTGTGTAAAGGTAAAATTTTCCATATTCAATTTAGTCTCACTTGTACTCCCTCTGTAAAGAAATATAAGAGCATTTAGAACACTACTTTAGTGATCTAAACGCTCTTATATTTCTTTAGGGAGGGGGTAACAAACAAACCAAGAATGAGTTTATTATAAGTAGACTTATGGTGTGGAAACACTAGCACCTAGATCACATAAATAATTAAACTTATTTAACCTAATCTCTATCTTAATAGTTGGTTCAAAGATATCCTCTTGCTTAGTCGGTAGCTTACCATATAACTTTTTATTTCCAGTATCTAACTCATGATCTCGTAGAGAGGGGGAGCTGAGCCCATGAAAGCACATCTTGCCCTCAGGGAGAAAAGTATGAGCGCGGCTATATCTCGCATTAAGCGAGATTGAGCGTAGGGCTGGCCTAGTAGTGTTCATTGGTTTTATTTTCTTTGTTATTTTTTGTTCATTCTTATTTTACCCTTTATATTTTTCGAAATATTCTAAAAATTATATATTTCCCCCAAAATTTAAATGCGTCCATCACGTATTAAAAATATTCATGTGGTGTAATATTTTTGTTCATGCAACATGGAAATAATGCTCGTATCATTCAAAAATTGTTCAACATGTACTAAAAAAATATTAAACATATATTTGAAAAATGTTTAACATGTATTTTAATTTTTTTGAAAAAGTACTTGCTAAAATGTTCATCATGTATTTGAAAATATTAAACAAGTATCAAATAAATATTCAGCACGTATAAAAAATCTACAATGTGTATTAAAAAGTTCAATATGTATTTGAAATAAATTCATGTTTCACATTTATTCAAGAAATGAAAGCCCATTTTTTCCACAGGAAGAAAGTAATAGGCTACCCATTTCCTTTTCGTGAGCCACCGGCCCGTCATGCATGGAAAAAGAAGTTGGGCCAAAAAAGCCTGCATAATTTGAAAAAGAAAAAGGGAAGATAACGCTAGGCCCTTAGCCTACAGTTTTTTTAGATCACCTTTAGCCAAGTTTGCTCACTCTTTGGATCAGGGGAGACACATGTGGATGTCGGTGCCGCACGATCCATTTTGTATCCCACAAATTGTGGAATTTGAGTGAATAAAGCTTGGTTTGAACCCTCAAAAAAAAGTTGTGTAGGCGAAAGGAAGTCTCGCTTGAAGGACTCCCTCCCAACTGTAGCTACTGGGCCTGCCCATATTCGCATTTTTTTGTTCGCTGGTTTTCAATTGCGTTCAATGCCCGTTTTATTTTCCTTTTTTCATATTCTTTATGGGTTTCTGTTTTCTTGGCTTTTTCATCCTTTTTCTTCATTTTTCATCGTTCTTACCCGTTTTCTTTATTTCTTCATAGTTTTTCATTGTTTTTATGTTTTCTATGGTTTTGTCGGTTTTCTTCGTTTTTACTCAGTTAGCACTGTTTTTTCTTTCTTCTTTTCTTCAATGTTTTTGTTTCTTTCTCGGTTTTCCTTGGTTTTCTTGTTTCTTTGTTTCCTTCTCTTTTGTCAGGTTTTCTCAGTTTTCAGTACAGATTCAAAAGAAATGTATATATCAGAATTTGTTTTATACACACGTTTAACATTTTGAAATAGATGATTAACATTTTTTAAATCTTATATTTTGTATGTCTAGTTTTTCCTATGCACACTGTACATTTTTGGTATATATCTAATACATTTTCCTCATACATGTTTAACATTTTTTGAATACAATAAAAAAATGTCGAATACATTTCCAACATTTTTAACACATTTCGACATTTTTCAACTGCTTGATTAACATTTTTTAACACATTTCTCATACATAGTTAACATTTTTTTGTACATATTTATCATTTGTAAATGTTTGATTAACATTCTTCAAATACATTTAACATTTTCTAATACATGGCCAATTTTTTTATACACATTTAACATTTTTAAAATTCTTGAAAGAAATTTTGAAGAACTTGTTTAACATTTTTACAAATGCTTGATTAACATTTTCTAAATACATGATAAAATTTCTTCCTAGAAATTATATATTTTTGTATATGTTATAAAATAATTCTCTATGAAGATTTAACATTTTCTAAATGCTTGGTTGACATTTTTGTCAAATGTTTTATTTAGATTATTTTGTAAGGTATTTATATAGAACATTTGGAATTAAAAAAAGTAAAAAAATAAAAGCAAAATACAAAAAAATGAAAAAAAAAGGTTGTGGCATCCCTCACGCCTAGGCCAGCCCATCTCGCCCTCGCCATCACGCGAGGTTTCCCTACGTCTCGCTATAAGTGAGATATATGGGCGCTCGATCAGAGAGAGAGAGAGAGGGCTGACCCTATGTAAACACATCTTATCCCCAGGGATAAAAGTATGAGAGCGGCTATATCTCGCTTTGATTGAGATCGAGCGTAGTCTCACGTCATGGGCATGCTAGTGGGCTGGCAGTAGTGTTTCATTTCGTTCGTTCTTTTTTAACTTATTTTATTTTCAAAATATTCTAAAACACATATGTTCCCTCAAAATTTAAAAGTGTCCATCGCATATTCAGAAAATGTTTATGCAGTGTATTTTTTTGTTCATGTAATCTTTAAAGAATGTTCGTACCATTCAAGAAAAGGTGTAACATGTATAAAAAAATTCAACATGTATTTGAAAAATATATAACATATATTTTTCAAATTTCAAACATGCATTTTTTAAAATGTTCATCACTTATTTTAAAAACTTTCAACATGTATCAAAAAAGTAATTTAGCCTGTATAACAGAATATACAGTGTGTATTAAAGAGGTTAACATGTATTTAGAAAAAAACATCATGCATTTTTATAATATGTTCATGGTGTATCTAAAAAATATTTCACATGTATTAAAAAAATGGAAGCCCGTCTTGCCCACATGAAGAAAAGAATAGGCCAGGCATGCTCGAGTCCCATAACATATTAGGCCACACATTCCTTTTTTTCTTTGACGAATACACAAAGATTGTGTATCATTTCATTGATATAAGAAGAGCAAAAAATACACAAAAAGATACAACACATAGCATGTACACGTACATGAGAAGGCGTGGGAAAGGTACGTACCCAGATCAACGAGACAAGGGATCAGCCCGAAGAGAGAGAGAAAAAACACAACTAAACCACCAAGCCTGGGCAGAGGGGCAATCCAAAACCAACATGATGCCAATCATCTCCAAAGCCAACACTGGGGATGCCGAGAGCAAACAAGATAGCACCTTCAAGAAAGGGAGCGATGATGTGATGCCGCCATCATCTGATCTGACGAACTGGACCAAGGGTTTCCCCCCAGTGCTCAAAGAGGGCATATATAGAGGCCATGGTAGTGCCTCCAAGAAGGGAAATGACGCTGACGAGGGTCACTAGCGACAGCGTTCGCGAGCCAAGCTGGGATTTCGCCCTGGCCTAAGTCCGAGCAATCCCATAACCGCCAGAGCAGGTTCCGGAGATGAGGAAGTCAGTTTGCTGGTCGACATCACCACCACGGGAGGGGGTGGGTGGGGCTATGCCTGCTGTCGGAGGATGGCACCGGGCGCCACCAAAAATTTGAGCTTTGGGATTGGCACGTTGTGCAAATGGATGGGGTCAAGAAGGCAGTAGGGTGGAGAGATTCGATGTAGAGGAACGAATGGTGACCGACACCACTGACAAGCTAGGAGTGTGAAGGGAATGTCGGGCGGAGCTGCCGAGACACCGTCGAACCAAAGGCCGGAGAGGACGCAACAACTGGAGCATTAGGGCCAGAACCGCACCAGCAATGGACGCGGGCATGCCATGGACACTAGAAAACACATGTCCATGGTCTCCAGATTCGAAGCGGTGCCAACAAAGGTCCAGCGCGAGGCTTCAACCGCCGACCAAGGAAGAATACCATGACCACACAAATCGGCTGAAAACCAGCATCGCAACTCAGAGGAGGCACACTCAGAAATGAGGAGCGGCCTGCAGAGAGGCATGGCCAAAGCCTAGGCTAGCCCGACCGCCTCACCCAAGGGTTGGGTCCAACCAACAACGACACGGGAGGAGAGAGACCACGTCGCCAAGGGAGGAGCAGACCCAGGCCAAAACGCCACGCCAGGCCGACCGGAGGACTGATGTCTACTACCCAACTTCTATTTTGTAGACTTTATTGGATCTCCAAGCGCAGAATTTTGTAGGATAGTAGAAAATTTCCCTCAAGTGGATGACCTAAGGTTTATCCACTCATAGAGGTGTCGGATGAAGTGGTCTCTCTCAAACAATCATACAATCAAATACAAGTGGTCTCTTGTGTCCCTAACACAACTAATACAGTTGCCAATTGTATATGTGCACTAGTTCAGCGAAGAGATGATGATATATGTGTAATATAGATTGTAGATATAACTTTTTGTAATCTGAATAAATACAGACGACAAGGTAATAATTAACAGAAGTGAATAAAAACGTTGTTTCAATGCTTGGAAACAAGGTCTAGGGTTCATACTTTCAGTAATGTCAACTCTCAACATCATTAACATAGTTGAACAAGACGATATGCACTCAAAAAGTGTAGCAAAGATCTCCAAACTTTCTATTTTTATGAGAGAAAGTAGGATAAAATCACATAGGCACACTTGACAGCAAACCACCTCGTCGTCTTCCCAATCTTAATCTATTGAACATCCAACTAGACAACTTTGATAAGGTGGCATAGAATTAAATGAAGAAAAAGAGAGTTGAGTATGAGGTGACATAGAATTAATGAAGAAAGAAAGAGTTAAATATCATATCATGATACCATATCATATTAAATGATGTGATACTATGTGTCATGCATGACAATAAATGAAGTCATCTATGATACCAACATATGATATTATGCACTACGAATGTAGTATCATGATACTAGTGTAGGATACTCGCCATTACAACCGGCCTAAGATGTATGACGTGGATAATTACGTGACTAATTATGATGTGGCAGACATATATGAAATGCGTGACTTGGTGAGGTGGGAGAGTGCATGGTGTAATAATTAAAGGCAGTGGATGTGGTGCATGGCTGAAAAATAGTGCTAATAGATGCTGACATGACACGCTTGGTGAGGTGAAAGACTGCATGTTGAGAGAATTATTTGTAGCCGGGATGAACTATTTAAGAATCGTAGATATGTTAGTCCAAATAAATATGATATAAAATTGCGAAAATTCATTTCGGTGCCCAGGCTCAGATGCTCCTGAAATCCTTACAATCGAGTTACCTCGTAATAATTAAGATCCTATGGGGCCTCAGCACGACGAATTTTCGATTGTCTACTACAACAAGTTTTGCCCGGTTCTGGCGAGGGAGGGGTGATGGCGGCGGCGTGCCTTCGGCTCGCTTTAATGCTTGTAGTCGTCATTAGGTGGTTTACGAATCTGGACGTAATTTTTATTATTTCTGATGTTTTTTTACTGTCATGATTGAAGATGAATAGATCAGAAGTTTTCTATGAAAAAAAGAGTTACCGCATGATCTGCATAGTATACCGTATTACCCGTTGTATCTTTTTTTAGACAAACCCACAAAGCTTTATTCCACCGTCATAAGGTTAACAGGGATAAAATCAAGATCTCCGGGCTGGCCTAACCAAGCATGACGTTCAGTACCCAATGTTAAAGCATGATTTGCAAGTCTGTGAGCCTCTACATTTGAGGCTCTAAATTCATGACTAATCAAAAAGAAAAAAAACTGTAGAACATTTCTTCGAATTGAAATTGGCCTGCATCATTAAATACGTTGGTGCCTTTTGTTGTTTCACGGTCCATTCGAAATATCGCCGGCACAAAAAATTTCCTGAGTCACTGGAAGGATAGTCGTGCCGTCACTATTTCCCAATTATGCTATGTCCATATATAGTTTTATTAGCAGCATGGCAAAAACACACACGGCAAAAGAAGCCTACAAACTTAAATAAGCTCCCACTTCAACTTAAATTTGTACTTCGTCAAGTTTTATTAGCTCAGGACGATTTTTCTCAATCTCATCTTCTTTTGCTCACACCTAATATTATATGCATAGGTCTAGATGTGTTGTTGAGGAAAATATAGAAATTATATATAACAGTGATAATTCAGTCCCAGTTTGAAAACATTGTTTACTTCACATTGTACCAAAAACTTTAGAACACATCATAAGTCTGTTAGCATCTTTCCTAGTTGATTGATAAATCTTAACACACTGATCGGTAAAGGAAACTAAAGCTGGCCATCGCTGTTGCGACAACGCCGGTTTGGTTCCATGGTGCGGTGAATGGTGCGATGGTGCCTCTGTTGCTTCGGCGATGCTGCGACGACTGCCATCGTGTGGCGAGCGAGTGATGCGACAACCGCCACCGTGCTGCGAGCAGGTGCTGCGACAGCTGCTGGCGTGCTACCAGTCGGTGTCCTGGGACGAGGGTTGTCTGTTCTGCGAGTCGGTCACTCACCCTGGGCATTTGGGTACCCTAACCCGCTACCCGAACCCAAACTGAACCGAATTACCTGAATTGTCGTGTAATTTGGGTATCGGGTTAGGGTTTGGTTCTCATTTCCTGGCTATTCAGTCTTCAGGTTAGGGTTCCAGTTTGAAAAACACGAAATACTCATACTACCCGATTTATTCATACTAACCAAATTATTCATGCTATTATTACACTGTCATCTTATCCATACTAACTAAAATACCCATACTACCCGAATTATTCATACCAAAAGCTGATGTGTGCTCTGAATATTTCTGTCTTTTTGGGTACCCGAATTACCCGAACCGAAATTTTGGGTAATTTGGGTTCAGGTATTTTTTTGTCAGAAATTTTTTGGTTCCTATTCTTGAGTATCCGAATTACCCATAAACCGAAGTACCCGACCCGAAATACCCGAATGCCCAGGGTGATCGGTCACAACGGGGAAGAAGCGTGCTACTGATGAAATGAAGAGTGCTTTTTTGTGTGTTGACTTGTCGGACGGCCGGGAGCCTGGGAAAGCATATATGAGGATGAATCGGACGATAGAGAGGGTGGCTGTTCTTTTATCGGTGTAATCGACTGGCATCTAGCACCCCCCTTTCGTTAATGCAATGGAACCGGGGGGCTCTTGCCCTCCTGATAGTCTAAAAGGTGAATTTCAAGTCCAAAGGATTTTAAGTAGGAGAGATAACTGAGAATACAATTGTATATACGAGACCTTCTAGCCGGGTCTCACAAGTAACCCATATTGATAGTGAAATTAGAGGATTTATGGTGAAATACACAAAGCAACGACGTTGGATCACCTCTCCATCAGTACATAGCCATAAAACATGGTTGATGGTTGTATCAATCAATTTGTCTGTCGCATTGTACCTTCTGCGAGCAGGCACGTCACTTCTCGCTCTCTAAACAGCATGCTGATGGAGAGGTTCCGTCTGCTCCTAATAAAAGGAAATGCCAGCCGTTACTAGCAGCCTCGGATTTTCCTCAAGGCACATCATGAAGAAGGTTCTTGTCATTTCATGTCAGATTTCTCTCACACACGTCTGACAAGACTATTTACAATTGTACAACACAAGCACGTACGGGTATTCGACTATGAAAATACACCAGGTGCACAGCGAATTTGTTTACATATGCAAATAGTCTACTATATGAACAGCACACCTGCACAGTGGGCAGGACGCGTTTCTTTGAAGCCAGTTGTCGATGCATGCCACATGGAAAATGTGCCGGCACTGAGGCAAAGCTCTCACAAATTGGCGCGATCCGAAATCCTGGTTAGTAGTTCAACATGTCATCAGTTCAAGGAACTACTTTTTGGCGAACAATGCAAGTCAAGCTCACACACTAACCTGAAGGCACACTGAACAGCAGCAGCTCTTATCAGTTTCGTGATCAGAACCGGGTGCGGCGCTGAACCTGATCGCTGGGATCTTGTCGATCAGATCTCTTGACATGCCATCCGTACCGCCTGTCTCGAAAAGGTCACTATTGTCGATGAATGGTGTGCTCACTGAACTCATCTGCATTACACAAAACATAGAATCAGACTTAGCGTGGTGTGCAAGCAACTGCAATAGCAATCACATAGTAGAAGTGTAGAACCTTGCCAAGTCACAATCAACGACAAATGCAATTATAGGTTTCGTGCCTAAAAGTCGCTATTGCTTCTGGCAGTCTCTGGTCCTATAAAATCAGAAAGAGTACTGTATGTGCATGTGCATTGAAGGAACACACTGTATATAGTCCTATATCATAGATGGTGTGAAATGATCACTCACAGATTTAATCTTGGATAATGTGTGATCTATTCTTTCTGTTGCTGATAATGTGGGATCTATTCAACAATACATGTAAGTATCATGTTTTTTTTTCTCAGCTTAATATCGTAGTATTACTTAGCATGATTGTTTGTTTTTCTAAGATAATAGCGCGCACACACATCTGAAGAATTTCATATTTTAGATGCCACAACAAGGACATTTAAGGTTTGATCTTTGTAGCCCCACAATCTAGCTAGTTCTAGATATTTTTATGACTAGAAGCTTCCTTTGCAGGAGAAAGGGAAATGTTATTCTCCATATAACCATTTTAGTGCTAAGGATCTACTACATCAGTTGAATTGTAAGGTTCGAAAGCGTTTTACTTATATTAGATGAACATAAGATTTATTTTTACTAGAACCTGCCATGGTTACTGGGGTATCCTCTCATTTTAGCTATTAGAGAACAATGATATCACACTACCAATCATTATGAATTTACAACTAGCTTATATGAAGAGCTATATACCTGGCTTTGCACTGCACGTTGCAGTGCCGGGCTGACCTTCTCCCAAACAATTCGTCCACTGAAGAGGCTAGAGATGATGTCAAGCTGAAAGACCCAACACAGAACATTAGAACAAGTAAAACCTAACACGATCTGCTTACGAATGGCTGCTAGCATATGTTTCCATGGTTTCCCGATTTCTCCTCAATTGAAATGGCAATAGTATGAAGACAAACAAAATGCAATATTATTTCCTGGAGAAAACATTTACTTCTAGCATATGTTTCCATGGTTTCCTGATTTCTCCTCAATTGAATGACCTCCAAAATAAATCAGTCAATACGCACATCTCATGCTTAGGCCTATCGCATCTTAGTGAGGTATATGCTCAGGTAGGTCCATGAAAATGATCGTTTACCTTTGTTGATGCATGAAAGAAAAAGAGGTCACTGAGTTCTTTCACACTCACCACAAAGAGAATGCTATATTTTCCGGATTCACTGGATCTCCAAATCTCGATGCAGGATTCAACGGCCTCGGTGCAGAAGACCCCTCCGGAGAGTGCTCCCACACCGGCACCCCGGAGCATGCCACTTTCGGTCGACATCCCCATGCAGGCACCAATGAAGAACCCAACTACCGAACCCACTGCATTCAAAAATAACAATTTACAATGTGGAAAACTTTCGGATAATGTACCAACCATTTACACAACATGGCCTACTCATGGAATAATTGCAATGCAATACCCAGCGAATTAATCGACAAGCAGGACCCAGACAGAGAACAAAAACATGATCGGCCATGAACCACATAAAACCTGTACATTAACAATGAAAAGCAGAAGCTTTTAAGGCAAGCATAATTAGAATGTCTGGTGACAAAAGTGGCAAAGAAGCTCCAAGATTGCCTACGAGATTGAATTGTTGCCAATTCGAGCCAATAAGAATGCACCACAACGTAAACCTCAGAGTGCCAACAACTACCGGGAAGTAAAAATCTGCACAGGAACCCAAAATCGTACCCAATCTCGGGTACAATTCGTACTAATCAAACAGCAAGGCTCCAGGTAGCAAACGATTGGAGCCAGGGGCGCAGCAAAGCATTGACCGCGAGAACAGAAGGGAACCAAAACCTGGCACGTACCGACGGCGAAGACCAAGGTGAGCAGCGCGCCGAGCGCCCACCAGGCCGCCGCCGCAGCCGCGGCGCCGGACCTCCCGCATGCTCTCCGCAAATCGAAGCGGCAGCGAGGATTCGAAGAAGCCGCATCCAGGCCGGAGAAGGAATAAGGAGGAGGCACCCAATGATCCATCAAGGCCGGCCAGCACCCTCGCAGGGGAATGAACTTGGCGAGCGTGCTACAACAAGCCTGGAATGTTTCGGGTCGGGGGCTCGAGGGGTGTCACGTATATATACACCGGGACGCGGGGGGTGATGGGGTTACGGGGGATGAACCGACATAAATCGAGTGGGAACCATGTCTATCCATTATATTTCTTTATTTATTTATAAATGTATTTTTTTGGACATATATGTGATGTTACTTGACATCATGACCATGCATGTGTGTAGCCTCGTAGACTTCGCCATGGAGCTTCTGTTCCTCTGGCAGCGTCGTCCTCACAGGGGCTCGCCGGTTGTTGCTGTTCCGAATGGTGACGGCGACGACGCGCCGAGGAGTCCGGAATCTCATTCCGGCCGACAAGCTACTACGGTTAGGCCCTGCTTGGAATCGGTGTATTTTTATACACTTGTATTTGTTTTACAAGTGTATTTTACCAGCTGTGTGCTAATTCCAGCTGAGAATCAAAACGACGGGTCGTGGTCTGTATATTTTACAGGTGTAAAAGCGATGGAAACGACATTCCAATCGAGGCCTTAGGGTTTCGCCGCTTGCAGTGGGCAACCCCTGAGTCCGTGAAAGCGCAGATACGTGATGGTGCTCCTCCATTCCAGGGATTTGTGCATCGGCGATTGCTTCGGAGTCGTCGGAGTTCATTGGTTTGCGGCCGCGGCTGGCACGGGTTCCTTCGAGTATCTTAGTACCGTTTTCTCTTTTGTTCTAGGGCCTTTCTGCAATTTCTCGGTGTTTTCTCCTTTGTTCAAGGGCCTTTGAGTTTACGCATGTTCTACATGCCTGTTCTGTGCTGTTTTCCTGTGGTTTGATCGCGTGCAACTTTCTTTAAAAAAAATAGTAGAGAAGATTTTCTTTCGAGAACACCCGCGATTGATGCCTATATATCTCCTGAACAATCTGTACTTTCTTTACTGTATTAGCATAGTCCATGCTTTAGTGCTTTCTTCGAAGCCGTGCCATACAACGACTTTAAATAGTTTGGTACAATATATCTCGTGTTGACAATTTTTTGTGTGAAAAGACCCTTTGATCTATTAATCATTCCATCAACACTAACACCCCTGAAGAACAAGAAAATCACAATAAGGACCCTGGGTGCCGACAAACTCACACCACCTAAGCGGGCTGGTTGTGCGCCGCTGTCGCCGCTCCACAGCCTCCACTGCCAGAGCCGACAACTCTTGTTTTGATGCAGCTGGGAAGTCAACATGCCAAGGTCCAGCCGAGCCAGCACCCTTGAAGTAGAGACGCCATCACCGGGACGAACACGGATCTGAGAGCCCATCCGCCGGACAAGCAGCAGAAGATCAACATCTTCAAAAGACAAACCCAAGCTCCACGGAGACGCCAAACATCACTGCAGCGGGGAAGAAGTTGGGGAGGCAAAAAAACCATAGCACCAGTGCCGCCATTGCCACGACACCAACCTTGGGAGCTACAGATCGACCAACAAACCACCACCTCCTCAACACTGTCGACGAACACGCCAACAACACTGTCGACGAATACTTTGAGCTTCCATAACTTCTTCCACATCTGCTCGTCCGTCTGTGAGGTGTTGGTAACCGTCCCTTCATCTAGAGCAACTCGCTCGTTCCGATTCACTAGAGCACGATACGTAGATTTGACAGAGTAGATGCCACTTCGTTCATGAGCCCAGGCTTGAAAATCATCCCCACCACCCCGTCGTAGTGGGATATTTAGAATTGCATCGGCATCAGGGGCAATGAAAGTGTCCCGGATTAGCTCCCGTCGCCAAGTCCAATTTTCTGTATCAATCAACTCATTAACAGTAGCCAGTGTGGTACCTCCTGGCATAACCGTTGGTGCAAGGGTTGACAAACCAGGTATCCACTGATCGTTCCAAATAGAAATAGAACTGTCGTCTCCAACCCTCCTGATCAACCCCGTTTGGAGCGCTCCTCTTCCAGCCACTATGGCTTGCCAGATGGCCGAGGCCGATTGCGGAACAGTAGCCTCAATAAAATCATAATCAGGGAAGTAACGTCCCTTCATAACCCGCGCACACAATGAGTTAGGGTTTGTGATGAATCTCCATCCATGTTTGCCCAAAAGCGCAAGATTGAACAGCTGGAGATCACGAAAGCCCATACCACCATAAATCTTCGGAGTTGCAAGTTTCTCCCAGGACAGCCAATGCATCGACCGTCGATCGAGGGATCCACTCCACCAGAACTTTGCCATGCTAGAAGTTAAACCCTTGCATACCTTCTTTGTCAAAAGGAAGCAACTCATGCTGAACGTCGGGATAGCTTGAATAACTGATTTAGTTAGTGCCTCTCCCCAGCGCAGGCTAGAAGCCGCTCTGCCCAACCATTCATCTTGCCTTTCGATCGGTCACCAATGTGATCGAAGGTGCCACTCGTGATCCTGCCCACCGCAGTTGGTAATCCAAGATAACGATCACTGAAGGCTTCCACCTGAATCCCTAGAACAAACTTAACAGTTTGTCTTCTGGCATTCGATGTATTTGGTGAAAAGAAGACCGCGCTCTTCTCAGGATTCACTGACTGGCCCGAGCATGTAGCATATATGAGTAGAATAGCATTAAGCCGATCAGCACTCTCATGTGTTGCACTGATGAAGATGAGACTATCATCGGCAAAAAGCAGATGGCTCACCCACGGCGCTCGGAAGGATACCCGTATCCCCCTGTCCACAACACCGCCGCCATAGGAGTTAAGCAATGAGGTTAGCCCTTCTGCACAGAGGAGAAAAAGAAACGGTGACATAGGACAGCCCTGGCGCAGACCCCTGGAAGGATCAAAAACCGGAAGGAGCTCACCATTCACCCTAATTCTGAACCTAACTGAAGAGACACACTTCATTACCAGATTCACAAAATTAACACTGAAGCCGAGCTTGAGCATGATAGCCTGTAGATAATGCCATTCCACCCTATCGTAGGCCTTCATCATGTCGAGCTTAACGGCACACGTATAGTTCTTCCCTTTCTGCCGCCTTCTCATGGTATGAACACTTTCAAAGGCCACAACCACGTTATCAGTAATCAGACGGCCGGGAACAAAGGCACTTTGTTCCTCACCCACCACTGTGTCCAATATCTCTTTGAACCGGTTAGAGATCATTTTGGCGGCAATTTTATACGGAACTGGATACTGAAGAACAAGAAAATCACAATAAGGACCCTGGGTGCCGACAAACTCACACCACCTAAGCGGGCTGGTTGTGCGCCGCTGTCGCCGCTCCACAGCCTCCACTGCCAGAGCCGACAACTCTTGTTTTGATGCAGCTGGGAAGTCAACATGCCAAGGTCCAGCCGAGCCAGCACCCTTGAAGTAGAGACGCCATCACCGGGACGAACACGGATCTGAGAGCCCATCCGCCGGACAAGCAGCAGAAGATCAACATCTTCAAAAGACAAACCCAAGCTCCACGGAGACGCCAAACATCACTGCAGCGGGGAAGAAGTTGGGGAGGCAAAAAAACCATAGCACCAGTGCCGCCATTGCCACGACACCAACCTTGGGAGCTACAGATCGACCAACAAACCACCACCTCCTCAACACTGTCGACGAACACGCCAACAACACTGATAATAAGGATCTGAGGGTACCTAATTTTTGGTGTCGCGGTCGCACCACATCTTCACTCGATAAAAATCAAAGCAAACTGCCGAATCCATAGATCAGCGCTACATCCACGTCGTCAGCAACTCGTCTGCATCCAAAGCACCACCTAGGCGAAGGGAGAGCGACAAACACCTAATTCCTGGACGGCGATGAACCCTTCACCAGATCAAAGTTGTCGTAGACTACATGTACCATATCTACATGCCGAAGAAAGGGGGACGGGATCCCCACCTCCTGCGTCGGAACGGCGAGCGAAGGAGGCAGGGATCCACGCCCTCGCCGGCGGAAGGAGGTGAATTGCAAGAACTCTCCCTTTCAGGCTCTATCTATTGTAGCGGAGGGGAGGGGAAAGTAGAGCGCCTGTTTTCTCTCGTGTTTGCCGATTTCATGTTCAAAGCCAGAATGATTAATTTGCAAGATTGCATATCTATGTGTTCATGTTTTGTTTTTTAGGAATATTGTACTCCGTAAATGGTTTGCACGTACTGGATATAGTAGAAGATGCCCTTCGCGTTGTTGCGGACCTTCTGACTATATCTTGAAATAGACTTCTTGAGTAATGGGAGGAAATTATACTATATATATTTGTAAAATTCTACTATCTCTCTCAGTTTACAGGGCGTGCGCGTACCCCTAGGTCGTCAATTTGACCAACCTAATACAAGTTATATATTACAAAAAATATACCAACGTAAACTACGGAGTTTCTACTTTCAAAAGGTATAATTTTTGTGTTATATAGTTTATATTAGGGTGATAAAATTGGCAACCTAGGTATACGCGCAGGACTTGTAAACTGAGACGGAGGTAGTATGTTGATTGAGGATGTTTTGCATGAGTAACTGGGAGAGAAAACATATGAGAATTTTATTTGTAAAAAGACGTGCACCAAGAAAGAACCATGGGACATAATAATAATGAGAGTACCAGCATAAGTAATATAAAAAATGTACTATTGGGTTACATACTTTGAGAGAGAGAGAGAGACGCGCATGGTGTATCAAGTCCTAGTGCTTGTATTTATTCTAGATTTATTTCAGGATTTTTGGGAATATGGGTTCAGTGGGAGGAGATGTTTCCGTCGACTACGAGGCATCTACGATGACTTCGTAAAATTTCAAGATGATATGTCGGCTTGGTCTTTCGGAGATGCTCATAGGGATAGGGAGTGTGTGTGTGTTCATAAAGGTGAGTATATGCGTGCGTATATGAGCGCTTGCATCTGTACTGTATTAAAAAAAATGAGTGAATTCCGGTTTTTACCCCCTATTTTGACATTTTTGACATTACTTACCCCAATTAGCGAAATTTTATCCATTTTACCCCATTTAACAAAAGTTCTGCCACGATTTACCCTGTTTAAAATTTCATGAGTGTTCTGGCAGACAGGTCCCAATTGTGAAGTCTAGCTGCCATGCCACATTGATGGTTTTTTCCTGCTTATTTTTCTCTCTCGTGAACCAGTCCTCACGGCTTCTCCCGACCGGCCCGGCCCGATGGAGGTCACTTGCGTCTCGTCCAACGCATAATGCCTGAGTCGACCACGCTCCTTACTCACACCTAATAGATTGCATCGCCCGTCCAGGCTTCTGCCCACATGTACCCGTCAGGCTCGCTCGAACTTATGGTTAGGGATTGTCAGGCAACGGCAGCGGTGTGATTTCATACCTCCTCGAGCGGCGTTATATATGGTCGTGACATCAAGGCAAGAAATGACCCCGTGGAATCCGGCTCCGTCAATCTCGCCGACGTCTGGGCGCGACATCAAGGCAAGAAATGACCCCATGTAATCCGGCTCCATCAAGCTCGCTGACGTCGGCGTGGGCGCGTCCATGTACATGCCCCCATCAGGTTGTGCTCGGTTGCAGATCTATGGGGGCCGCTCGTCCAATAAATCAGCGAGGTTGGTGAACAAGCAAGCCCTCACGTCGTACCCCATTCCACATGATTTTGACCATCTCCATCATATGTGTATTATGAAGTTTTCCTGACTCATGCATTGGCCGGTGAGGCGTTTGATTCAGACAAAATTAAAATGCTTATTAGAAGATCACGTGTATACATATCACCCATCTATAACTGACGTACATTGATTTAAAGTTTTTTCACCATTTTGAATATTGTTGAAATCATTTTTTTTCTTTGTTTGCAGCGTGTGTGTGATTCGAAGGAAGGCGAACAATGTGTGCTATGAATATTGGAGGCCAGAGTGGTGCGGCCCAACTTACGCCTTGTGCGTTGGACGCGAGCGACCTGCTCTGGCGATCATATCAGGCCAGCCCAGTCGAGCGAAGCTGCAAGGACTGGTTCAACGTGGAGAAAAATAGGTAGGTAAAAACTGTTGATGGGGCATGCTAGGTGGACCTAACAATTGGGACCTGCTCATCAGAATGCTCGCAAAATTTTAAAATGGGTAAATTGTGGCAAAACTTTTGCTAAATAGGGTAAAATGGATGAAATCCTGCTAAATAGGGTAATTAGTGTCAAAAACATCAAAATAGAGGGTAAAAACCAGAATTCACTCTAAAAAAATCGAAGGTTCGGGAGACGGTGGGGTGCAGGATGCAAATGATTACAAGTGGGAATTTTTATAGGGGTTTCAAGTGGGGAGATGAGATGAGGTTTAATGTTGGGGGATTTAAAAAATCCAGTATAGTGCGCGATTCTGTTCCTGCATGGTTGTCTAATAATTGTGGTGAAGTGGTTGCCTTCAAAAAAATTGGTGACGTTATCTCAAAAAAAAAATGGTGACGTGACTAAAATG
This sequence comes from Triticum timopheevii, assembly GCA_963921465.1. Taxonomy (NCBI): domain Eukaryota; kingdom Viridiplantae; phylum Streptophyta; class Magnoliopsida; order Poales; family Poaceae; genus Triticum; species Triticum timopheevii. Next base: position 649,611,395 of record OY997274.1, read on the forward strand.
AGAGAGCAGCAAAAATTCTTAGTGGGTTCCAACTAATGTTCCAACTATTTAGAAATACCTAGAAGATAGGTTCCTGTCTAAATTGATTGAAAATTGAACTTGACATGATGCATCTTTTTCGATCCCTATCAACAAAATGTACTAAAATTTGCCCCCGAAAAGGTACTAAAAGTAAGTAATTAACTGTCTTCATAATTAGATATAACAAATACTGAAAACTATGCATCTGTTTATAATATCCATGATACCATAATAATGTTGCCAGAATTGGGATGGATCATATTATGTGAACGGCTGTACTTACGCTTACGACCACAAACTACTTGTGCTGAATTTACTCGTTATGGTTCAAATCATTATGATCAACCGGTGAGAATACTCCTAATTAATCCCTTTTTCAAAGTATATCTAATCGCCCTGTGGTTTTGGTAATTCATAACAACATATACATCATTGAACTAATGCCTACTCAAATAATATTTCAAGAAAATTTAATCTAGGTACAACAATTAGAAGTAAATGTGGACCCCTGATACGTTTCCAACGTATCTATAAATTTTTATTATTCCATGCTATTATATTATCAATCTTGAATGTTTTGTATACATTTATAAGCCACTTTATATCATTTTTTGGGACTAACCTACTAACTTAGTGCCCAGTGTCAGTTGCTATTTTTTTTACTTTGCAGAGTATCAGTACCAAACGAAGTCCAAATGCCATGAAACATTTTGGATTTTTTTTCTGGCGATAAGAGACACTAGCTTCAGGAAGGAACGAGAAAATGAAGTAGTGGCCCACTAGGCACCAGGGCATGCCAGGGCCTAGGGCGCGCCCTGGTACCTAGTGGGGCCCACAAGCCTCTGTTTGACCTAACTCCGCCTCTATAAATTTCCAAAAATCAGAAAACCTACCAGGGAGTCCACGAAATACTTTTTCTGTCGCCACAATCCTGTGTTCTCGAGAGATCCTATCTGGTGACCCTTTCTGACACTCTGCCGAAGGGGGAATCAATCACAGAGGGGCTCTACATCTACCTTGCCTCCCCTCCGATGATGCGTGAGTAGTTTACCACAGACCTACGGGTCGGTAGTTAGTAGCTATATGGCTTCTTCTCTCTTGATGTTCTTGAATACAATGTTCTCTTTGATGTTCTTGGAGTTCTATCCGATGTAATACTTTTTTGCGGTGTGTTTGTTGGGATCCAATGAATTGTGAGTTTGTGATCAGATCTATCCCTGAATATATTTGAGTTTTCTTTGAACTCTTTTATGCATGATTGTTATAGCTTCGTATTTCTTCTCCGATCTATTGATTTGGTGTGGACAACTTGATTGATTTATCTTGCCATGGGAAGAGGTGCTTTGTAATGGGTTCGATCTTGCGATGCTCAATCTTAGTTACAGAAAGGGACATGACAGGTATATGTATCGTTGCTATTAAGGGTAAAAAGATGGGGTTTATTCATGCATGAGTTTATCTTGTCTACATCATGTCATCTTGCTTAAGGCATTACTCCATTTCTCGTGAACTTAATAACTAGATGCATGATGGATAGCGGTTGATGTGTGGAATAATAGTAGTAGATGCAGAATCATTTCGGTCTACTAATCTTGGACGTGATACATATACACATGATCACTGCCTTGGATATTGTCATAATTATTTGTTTTTCTATCAATTGCCTAACAGTAATTTTTTTACCCACCGTATGCTATTCTCTTGAGAGAAAGCCTCTAATGAAACTACGGCCTCCGGGTCTATCTTTTATCATATAAAAATCCTAAAAATATTTGCTGCAATTTTTACTTTATTTATTTTATTTTATATTTTGTGCGATCTATTTATCTATCACCAAACAATTTAATCTTGCAATTAACCGTCAAGATTGACAACCCCTTGTTCGCATTGGGGGCAAGGATTTGTTATCTTGTGTGCAGGTTCTGTTTATATAGTGTTGCTTGGTTCTCCTACTGGATTGATAACCTTGGTTTCATAACGGAGGGAAATACTTATCTCTACTGTACTGCATCATCCCCTCCTCTTCGGGGAAATCCCAGCGCGGCTCACAAGTAGCAACCCCTCAAAATGCTAAGAACATATACATGCAAAGTTTCAAGACTCTACATTTTCTTTTAAGTGATCCAAGATCACATTGAATCCATAGGAAACTCAATACTACCAAAAGGGGATGAGATTTTGATGATATTCTAACTTCACAAATGCCTAGAGATATTGCTCCACAACCCTCAGCCACACTCTCACATTCCACTATATCCAAAACCTTAAATTCATCTCGATCCCACCAAAACACATACACCCAGACTCATCGAGATACACTTGACATTTTCGTTGCCTAAACCCTAGCATCTTGATCTCAGCGAGTTGGCCCTTCGGTCCCACCGAAGAGCACTTTCCAACCATCTGCTACCAATTCAAATTGACTCGGAATTTCCGATCGGTTTCAATCGTTTACACCGAAATGTGGAAAGTTCTTAGGTTGACTTAACTCGGTCTCACTAAGAGGTTTCATCCGGTCTCACCAAAAAGTCTAAAATTCAAGCCTTTCGCATAGGTCGGTCTCACCGAGTGGTTTCACCCGGTCCCACCGAAGTGCGCATAAAGGTGTGTAATGGTTGGATTTTTTTGCTGTCTATATATAAGCATACACTTCCCATATCCATTTCCTAATAGAGAACCACCTATTCTTGTGTTGACATCAAAGGCTTTCCACTCCAGCCATAGAACTTTGATCTCTAGCCACCTCAATTGCTTTTCACCCAAATTCCTCTCCTACCACATAGCCAAATCTTTGAAAGGGTGTTTGAGTGTTGAGAAAGTTGTCTTTTGATACAGAAGAGCATGAATCTCATCATGAACAACAACATCTATTAACTTTTGGAGAGTGGTGTATCCTAGATTCATTAGGTGTCACTTACGAGCCTCCAATTCTTATGGAGTGAACCAAGGAGTTCGTAAGGGCAAGGGGATCGCATACTTCTTGAAGATCTACTCTAGTGAGACTAGTCCTTCGTGGGCATAAGCCATGGTGGAATAGGAAATGTTGTTTCTTTGTGGACCTTTCATGGGTGGAGCCCTCCATGGACTCGTGCATTCGTTAGTGGATTGAAGCCCCTACCAACGTGGATGTACTATAGAATGACCTATCGGAACCACGGGGAAAATCTTCATGTGCCCCAAGCGGTTGCATATCTCCAAACCTTTCCTCTACTTTCTTTCATGTGCAAAGTCTTTGCTTTCCGCTGCTATTCTATTAGACTTGCTTGTGTAGAGTGTCCGTACACTTGTTAGAATTGCTAAATTATGCCAAGAACTAAAATTGGGAAAATGCTAGGTTTTATTGGGAAAGTAGTCTAATCACCCCCCCCCCCTTACTTAGAGCTACTTTCAATCCTACACTTTTTATTCTAAAACATACCTCTAATGCAATCTCCACGTTAAGCCACATCACATAAAAGATCAGTCATTGGTTTTTTTTTATCGATGATCAATCAAGTCCATAAGAACTTGGAAATTGGGACCTACCAACAGTCATATCCTTTGGTGAATGATGTCTCTTTGTGGAAAGGCATGTCCCTTGGTGGAATGAGGTCTCTTCATGAAGTACCACCACCAACCATCCAAGCCACCACGCTCACTGAAACCAGGGAACCAGCGCTAGGATCCATGTCAAGAAGAGGTACAACGCCCCCTTCCCCAGCGCACTGGCTAGTGCCACTAGAGCGGGCCCTCCCAGTACAGTGCGCCCACGGTCAAGGGCAGCCCCTCCACCTCCACGGTGCGTCGAGCCTCGCCGATGGGAGGGACACCACCAGCCTCCGCCACCAGAGTTGCACATCGACCCCACCACCCTCCACCTTCTTCTCGATCAGCGACCTCCTACAACCACCAGCCGTGGCCACAACAAGCCGAGCCGCCGCGCATGCATAGGTTAGATCTAGATGGGAGGTATGAGAGGGAAGCCCCCTCGAGCCGTTGCCTCCGCCTGGACCACCGCCGGCGCCGCTCCTCCCGCCCGAGCCGCCTCGAGCTCGCAGCCGATGTTGAGTGCACACCCAGCCGCCGCGCACGAGCAGTGGCGAACCTAGAATCGTAGGCTTGGGGCGCCACAGTTCAAAGTTTGCAACAAGTAGTCTTAAAATAGCAACAACTTGATGGATGTTTATTTTCCAGTTTTGGAGGGGGTGCCATGGCACCCACATCACCCCACTAGATCCGCCCTTCTGCACGAGCCTCCGTCGGATCTTCCATCCTGCGCCGCCCATCAGATGTGAGGAAGAGAATAGGCCCCGATGCCGCCGACGTAGCGCGGGCTTTGCCTGGCGGCGTCGGAGGAGGGGGCGAAGTGGAGAAGAGTTGCAGCACGGGTCACCTGCGGGAGCATCGCGGGAGGGAGAAGGGGGAGGAATCAAGTGGACCGTTCTGATGGTTCTCACACTCGTATCATTGATGGTCGTAAAGGATGTTCTTGTGTGTTAATCTAGATTCATAAATAGATGCTTAATGATACTGTATGTTCTCACACTTCTACTAACAATATTTTAGGCGCCACTAGATTAAGGATGTCAGGTCGAATGCATCGCAATACAAAATGAAATTAAACAACTTTTTGAAGCGAGGAAGAAAAGAAGAAAAATATAGTTTCTGTCGGCAACCCATTATTTCACTTTGCAATTAATGATATATATAGTTCAATTTACGATATATACAGTTCAATTAGAAAATTCTGAATCAGAAGTTTCGTGTGATACGAATAGGACAAATCTTTTAATTTGGTCCCTTCTGAGCGGCCCGCTGCATTGGATGTATCGCTTGCTCACCTATAAAACTGGAGCAAATCTCTGTAGACCGTACGACGCTTCTTCTAAGTTCCGGAATAACAAGTACTACAAGAGATATCCCTTTCTCCAGAAAGAACAAAAACCAGAGGTTTCTGAATCCTTCACTATACCAGCAAATAGTAACAAGCAGTCCTTCTCTACTAATTAAACCTCTTGTCTAATTTATGACTTTGGGCCCCTTCAAAAAAAAATCCTCTTATATCTACTGCTGAGAGCCTTTTTATTTTCGAGAAAACACTACTTTCCAAAGCCTGAAATACATTCTTGGAAGAAACTGCACAGGATGATTTATGGATGGGCATTCCTGCATATGAACATGACAACCTGCGTAACAAGAAGAGGTGTTCCGTAATTTCATATGAACATGACAACCTGCATAACAAGGAGTATATCCTGACATTTCGCTGAGGACATCAGACGCATCTCGACCAATCACGCCACGGCCGGTCAGATCGCCATTACCGTCCGGATCGCCCCCTTTGTGATCTTGTGTTTAGCCTATCAACTTCGTCAAGTCTATTTTGCCTATCCCACGGTGCATTTATATAATAAAGGCCCGAGTTTAGGGGTGGAGTTCAAGTCGAGTCGAGTCGCTAGAGCTCGTTAAGACAATAAGTTAGCTCGGCTCAACTCATTAACATAACAAGTTCAGATTCAAACTCGGGTTGACTCGTGTAACTCGCGGGCTAGCTCGTTTTAGACGTGAATAACAAAAATGTATGAATATGTATTATGTATGCCATTAATCTACAAAACTATATTTGTAGACAATCACAGCAATCAATAATTTACAGTAAAGGAACACTTGGTACACTTCACAAATGACAACACAACCTATAACAATATTCGTACTTATCTCACTTTCCTTCTGATTAATGAGCTAAATGAGTAACTCATTAGCTCGGTTCATTAAGCTCATTTTGTTAACGAGCTCGGATTAAAACCCCACTCGACTCCTTAGTCACCGAGTTCGACTCGAGGCGAGCCGAGTCACAAGCTACAAGTTTAGCTTGCAAGTTTCAAGTTTAGATTGCAGCCCTATCCGCGATACACGTATTCGACTCAAACATTTATCCCTCCACATACACCAAGTCTAATTGTAACTCTACAGACATATTTGACACCAATTCTATTACAATGCACAACCAAATTTTTGGGAGGAAATATGCTAGATCGTGTTATTCACAAGAAAAGACAAGAATTTAGTGACAAATAGCAACTTTTTTCTACATTGAATATGTTATTTTTCAAACAATGTGCATTGCAGTCGCATGTTTCCCAGCCCATTCTATCAACTAACCATTTCCCGCGCTTCTAAAAAAAGTTTCCGGTGTCCGTGATGCGGTATTCAACACAGACATAACCACCTGGTACAAGTATCTTCCGGAGGAGATTTAAGTCACTCCCTCTGCCGCCGCAGCTTTACCATATCTGAGTTACCGCCACTACTAGTGTCGAGAATTGAGGCTGGATTTGCCTACCGCTAGAGGTAAGCGGGTAGTAGATGGGGTAAGACTCGATTTCGCGCTATCCCGTGCTGACAGATTTTGGTCTCCCGCCATCCCCATGTATATCCCCCTTGCACCGCTCGTAGGACATTCCCCCTTTTGCGCTCAAATCATCCTAGGGGTGAACCTACATAACGGTGAGTGGGGGCCAGCTCCCCACTGAAAATTTGAAATATTAATAACATTTGCTTGTGTTTTTCAAAAAATATGCTTAAACTCTTTGAATTTCTAGAGAATATGCCACCACTCAATTAGTTTGCCCCCCCATTCAAAATACTTTCAAGCTCTGCCACTGAATCATCCTAGCTCATTGGAAATTATTGATTCAAGCGTTCCTAGCAAGCTAGGCTCTGGGGTGCATTGAGATTTGTGCACGTACAATCTAGCACCTCATATATGCAACCAAACATATTTTTCTTGCATTCAGTGAACTTGTTTAGAAGATTGCATGCAACAGAACAATCCCTCAAAGTTTGCAACAATATTAATGGGTGGAGAGAAGCACGAGCCATGGAAGTCGGCTTGCCCGCAAGCCACAGCGCCACGGCTGCCCGCATGCCCCAGTGAAAAAGGGCAGTTATGGTTGGGCCTTTGTTTTGGGGAACGTAGCAGAAATTCAAAATTTTCTACGCATCATCAAGATCAATCTATGGAGTAATCTAGCAACGAGGGAAAAGGGAGTGCATCTACATACCCTTGTAGATCGCTAAGCGGAAGCGTTCAAGTGAACAGGGTTGATGGAGTCGTACTCGTCGTGATCCAAATCACCGACTAGTGCCGAACGGACGGCACCTCCGCGTTCAACACACATGCAGCCCGGTGACGTCTCCCATGCCTTGAACCAGCAAGGAGAGAGGGAGAGGTTGGGGAAGACTTCGTCCAGCAGCAGCACGACGGCGTGGCGGTGATGGAGGAGCGTGGCAATCCTGCAGGGCTTCGCCAAGCACCGCGTGAGAGGAGGAGGACTTGGGAGAGGGGGAGGGCTGCGCCAGGACTTAGGTGCGGCTGCCCTCCCACCCCCCACATATATATAGGGGCAAGGGAGAGGGGGGCCGGCCCCCTCAGATCCAATCTGAGGAGGGGGCGGCGGCCAGAGGGGGTTGCCTTGCCCCCCAAGGCAAGGGGGCGCCCCCCCTTTAGGGTTCCCCCAAACCCTAGGCGCATGGGCCCTAAGGGGGGGGGCGCCCAGCCCACTAAGGGGCCGGTCCCTTTCCACAAACAGCCCATAGGGCCCTCCGGGGCAGGTGGACCCTCCCGGTGGACAGCCGGAACACCTTTGTGGTCCCGGTACAATACCGGTAACCCCTCGAATTATTAGGGTGACCGTATGATGACTTCCCATATATAAATCTTTACCTCTGGACCATTCCGGAACTCCTCGTGACGTCCGGGATCTCATCCGGGACTCCGAACAACATTCGGTAACCACGTACATCTATTCCCTATAACCCTAGCGTCATCGAACCTTAAGTGCGTAGACCCTACGGGTTCGGGAGACACGTAGACATGACCGAGACAATTCTCCGGCCAATAACCAACAGCGGGATCTGGATACCCATGTTGGCTCCCACATGTTCCACAATGATCTCATCGGATGAACCACGATGTCGAGGATTCAATCAATCCCTTATTCAATTCCCTTTGTCTAGCGGTATAGTACTTGCCCGAGATTCGATCGTCGGCATCCCGATACCTTGTTCAATCTCGTTACCGGCAAGTCTCTTTACTCGTTCCGTAACACATCATCCCGTGATCAACCCCTTGGTCACATTGTGCACATTATGATGATGTCCTACCGAGTGGGCCCAGAGATACCTCTCCGTCACACGGAGTGACAAATCCCAGTCTCGATTCGTGCCAACCCAACAGACACTTTCGGAGATACCCGTAGTGCATCTTTATAGCCACCCAGTTACGTTGTGACGTCTGGTACACCCAAAGCATTCCTACGTGATGATCGGGTGTGATGGATTCTTATGTTCACATACAACGGGTGTAAGACAGATTTACACAGCGAAAACACTTAGGGTTAACTTGACGAGCCTAGCATGTACAGACATGGCCTCGGAACACGGAGACCGAAAGGTCGAGCATGAGTCGTATAGTAGATACGATCAACATGAAGATGTTCACCGACGTTGGCTAGTCCGTCTAACGTGATGATCAGACACGGCCTAGTTGGCTCGGATCATGTAATCACTTAGATGACCAGAGGGATGTCTATCTAAGTGGGAGTTCATAAGATGAACTTAATTATCTTGAACATAGTCAAAAGATCTTTTGCAAATTATGTCGTAAGCTCACGCTGTAGTTCTACTGTTTAGTTATGTTCCTAGAGAAAATATAGTTGAAAGTTGACAGTAGCGATTATGCGGACAGTAGAAAGCTTATGTCCTTAATGCACCGCTCAGTGTGCTGAACCCCAAACGTCGTTTGTCGATGTTGCGAACATCGGACATACACGTTTTGATAACTACGTGATAGTTCAGATAAAAGGTTTAGAGTTGAGGCACCAAAGATGTTTTCAAAACGTCGCGGAACATATGAGATGTTTCGAGGGCTGAAATTGGGATTTCAGGCTCGTGCCCACGTCAAGAGGTATAAGACCTTCGACGATTTTCTTAACCTGCAAACTAACGGAGAAAAGCTCAATCGTTGAGCTTGTGCTCAAATTGTCTGAGTGCGACAATCACTTGAATCAAGTGGGAGTTGATCTTCCAGATGAAATAGTGATGGTTCTCCAAAGTCATTGCCACCAAGCTGCAAGAGCTTCGTGATGAACTATGATATATCAGGGACATATATGATGATCCTTGAGATATTCGCGATGTTTGACACCGCGAAAGTAGAAATCAAGAAGGAGCATCAATTGTTGATGGTTGGTGAAACCACTAGTATCCCTTCTTGCCCTTGCCCTTCTTGAAACTAGTGGTTTCACCAACCATCAACAATTGATGCTCCTTCTTGATTTCTACTTTCGCGGTGTCAAACATCGCGAATATCTCAAGGATCATCATATATGTCCCTGATATATCATAGTTCATCACGAAGCTCTTGCAGCTTGGTGGCAATGACTTTGGAGAACCATCACTATTTCATCTGGAAGATCAACTCCCACTTGATTCAAGTGATTGTCGCACTCAGACAATTTGAGCACAAGCTCAACGATTGAGCTTTTCTCCGTTAGTTTGCAGGTTAAGAAAATCGTCGAAGGTCTTATACCTCTTGACGTGGGCACGAGCCTGAAATCCCAATTTCAGCCCTCGAAACATCTCATATGTTCCGCGACGTTTTGAAAACATCTTTGGTGCCTCAACTCTAAACCTTTTATCTGAACTATCACGTAGTTATCAAAACGTGTATGTCCGATGTTCGCAACATCGACAAACGACGTTTGGGGTTCAGCACACTGAGCGGTGCATTAAGGACATAAGCTTTCTACTGTCCGCATAATCGCTACTGTCAACTTTCAACTATATTTTCTCTAGGAACATAACTAAACAGTAGAACTACAGCGTGAGCTTACGACATAATTTGCAAAAGATCTTTTGACTATGTTCAAGATAATTAAGTTCATCTTATGAACTCCCACTTAGATAGACATCCCTCTGGTCATCTAAGTGATTACATGATCCGAGCCAACTAGGCCGTGTCTGATCATCACGTTAGACGGACTAGCCAACGTCGGTGAACATCTTCATGTTGATCGTATCTACTATACGACTCATGCTCGACCTTTCGGTCTCCGTGTTCCGAGGCCATGTCTGTACATGCTAGGCTCGTCAAGTTAACCCTAAGTGTTTTCGCTGTGTAAATCTGTCTTACACCCGTTGTATGTGAACGTAAGAATCCATCACACCCGATCATCACGTGGTGCTTAGATATGGATATGGCAATCAAATAGTGACATGATATGGCCAATATCATTTTTGCTCCTTTTGATCTCCATCTTCGGGGCTCCATGATCATCATCGTCACCGGCATGACACCATGATCTCCATCATCATGATCTCCATCATCGTGTCTCCATGAAGTCGTCTCGCCAACTTATTACTTCCACTACTATGGCTACCGGTTAGCAATAAAGTAAAGTAATTACATGGCGTTGTTCAATGACATGCAGGTCATACAATAAATAAAGACAACTCCTATGGCTCCTGCCGGTTGTCATACTCATCGACATGCAAGTCGTGAATCCTATTACAAGAACATGATCAATCTCATACATCACATATCATTCATCACATTCTTGTTGGCCATATCACATCACATAGCATACCCTGCAAAAACAAGTTAGACGTTCTCTAATTGTTGTTTGCATGTTTTACGTGGCTGCTATGGGTTTCTAGCAAGAACATTTCTTACCTACGCACAACCACAACGTGATATGCCAATTGCTATTTACCCTTCATAAGGACCCTTTTCATCGAATCCGATCCGACTAAAGTGGGAGAGACTGGCACCCGCTAGCCACCTTATGCACCAAGTGCATGTCAATCGGTGGAACCTGTCTCACGTAAGAGTACGTGTAAGGTCGGTCCGGGCCACTTCATCCGACAATACCGTCAAAACAAGATTGGACTAGTAACGGTAAGCATATTGAACAACATCAACACCCACAACTACTTTGTGTTCTACTCGTGCAAAGAATCTACGCAATAGACCTAGCTCATGATGCCACTGTTGGGGAACGTAGCAGAAATTCAAAATTTTCCTACGTGTCACCAAGATCTATCTATGGAGAGACCAGCAACGAGTAGAAAGGAGAGTGCGTCTACATACCCTTGTAGATCGCTAAGCGGAAGCGTTCAAGTGAACGGGGTTGATGGAGTCGTACTCGTCGTGATTCAAATCACCGATGATCAAGTGCCGAACGGACGGCACCTCCGCGTTCAACACACGTACAGCCCGGTGACGTCTCCCACGCCTTGATCCAGCAAGGAGAGAGGGAGAGGTTGAGGAAGACTCCATCCAGCAGCAGCACAACGGCGTGGTGGTGATGAAGGAGCGTGGCAATCCAGCAGGGCTTCGCTAAGCACCATGGGAGAGGAGGAGGAGGAGAGGCAGGGCTGCACCAATAGAGGGAGAGGTTCTCGTGTGCTGGGCAGCCCCTAGGCCTCACTATTTATAGGGGAGAGGGAGGGGGCTGCGCCCCCTCTAGGTTCCACCCTAGGGGCGGCGGCCAGCCCCAATCCCATCTGTGGGTGGCGGCCACAAGGGGGAGGAGAGGGAGGCGCAGGGAGCATGGGCCTTAGGGCCCATCTGCCCTAGGGTTTGCCCCCTCCCACTCTCCCCTGTGCCTTGGGCCCCTTGTGGGGGGCGCACCAGCCCACCTGGGGCTGGTTCCCTCCCACACATGGCCCATGCAGCCTTCCGGGGTTGGTGGCCCCACTTGGTGGACCCCTGGGACCCTCCCGGTGGTCCCGGTACTTTTCCTCGAGAAAGGACCTGATTCAAGAAACAATCCCTATTTCTTTCGGATCTGAATTAGGAGGTATACCCAACTGTTTTGGGTGTCCTATGAAGATGCATTTTATCCGCTCTGGGTTCGAGCTTATCAACCTGAAACTTTTTCACATAAGCGTCGCAGCCCCAAACTTTTAAGAAACGACAACTTAGGTTTCTCCAAACCATAGTTCAAACGGTGTCGTCTCAACGGAATTACGTGGTACCCTATTAAAGTGAGTGTGGTTGTCTCTAATGCCTAACCCATGAACGATAGTGGTAATTCGGTAAGAGACATCATGGTACGCACCATATCCAATAGGGTGCAACTATGATTTTCGGACACACCATCACACTATTGTGTTCCAGGCGGTATTGGTTGTGAAACAATTTCCACAATGTCTTAATTGTGTACCAAAGCTCGTAACTCAGATACTCATCTCTATGATCATATCATAGACATTTTATCCTCGTGTCACGATGATCTTCAACTTCACTCTGAAATTACTTGAACCATTCAATAATTCAGACTTGTGTTTCAACAAGTAAATATACTCAGTATCTACTCAAATCATCCGTGAAGTAAGAACATAACGATATCCACTGCGTGCCTCAGCACTCATTGGACTGCACACATCAAAATTTATTACTTCCAACAAGTTGCTTTCTTGTTCCATTTTACTGAAAACGAGGCTTTCAGTCATCTTGCCCATGTGGTATGATTTGCATGTCTCAAGTGATTCAAAATCAAGTGAGTCCAAACGGTCCATTTGCATGGAGTTTCTTCATGCATATACACCAATAGACATGGTTCACATGTCTCAAACTTTTCAAAAACGAGTGAGTCCAAAGATCCATCAACATGGAGCTTCTTCATGCGTTTTATACCAATATGACTTACAAGGCAGTGCCACAAGTAGGTGGTACTATCATTACTATCTTATATCTTTTGGCATGAACATGTGTATCACGACGATCGAGATTCAATAAATCATTCATTTTAGGTGTAAGACCATTGAAGGTATTATTCAAATAAACAGAGTAACCATTATTCTCCTTAAATGAAGAACCGTATTGCGATAGACATAATCCAATCATGTCTATGCTCAACGCAAACACCAAATAACAATTATTTAGGTTTAACACCAATCCCGATGGTAGAGGGAGCGTGCGATGCTTGATCACATCAAGCTTGGAAAAACTTCCAACACATATCGCCAGCTCACCTTTAGCTAGTCTCTATTTACTCCGCAGCCTTTTATTTCGATTTACTAACACTTAGCAACCGAACCGGTATCTAATACCCTGGTGCTACTAGGAGTACTAGAAAGTACACACTAACATAATGTATATCTAATATACTTCTATCGACATTGCCAACCTTCTCATCTACCAAGTATCTTAGGGCAATTCTGCTCCAGTGGTTGTTCCCCTTATTACAGAAGCACTTAGTCTAGGGTTTGGGTTCAACCTTGGGTTTCTTCACTAGAGCAGCAGCTGATTTGTTGTTTCATGAAGTATCCCTTCTTGCCCTTGCCCTTCTTGAAACTAGTGGTTTCACCAACCATCAACAATTGATGCTCCTTCTTGATTTCTACTTTCGCGGTGTCAAACATCGCGAATATTTCAAGGATCATCATATCTATCCCTGATATGTTATAGTTCATCACGAAGCTCTAGCAGCTTGGTGGCAATGACTTTGGAGAAACATCACTATCTCATTTGGAATATCAACTCCCACTTGATTCAAGTGATTGTCGTACTCAGACAATCTGAGCACAAGCTCAACGATTGAGCTTTTCTCCCTTAGTTTGCAGGCTAAGAAAATCGTCGGAGGTCTTATACCTCTTGACGTGGGCACGAGCCTGAAATCCCAATTTCAGCCCTCGAAACATCTCATATGTTCCGCAACATTTCAAAATCGTCTTTGGTGCCTCATCTCTAAACCGTTTAACTGAACTATCACGTAGTTATCAAAACGTGTATGTCAGATGTTCGCAACATCCACATACGACATTCGAGGTTCAGCACACTGAGCGGTGCATTAAGGAAATAAGCCTTCTACGAAGCAACGAGGACAATCCTCAGTTTAAGGACCTAGTCCGCATAATCGCTACTATCAACTTTCAACTAAATTTTTCTCTAGGAACATATCTAAAACAGTAGAACTAAAGTGCGAGCTTACGACATAATTTGCAAAGATCTTTTGACTATGTTCAGGATAATTGAGTTCATCTTATGAACTCCCACTCAGATAGACAGCCCTCTAGTCATCTAAGTGATTACATGATCCGAGTCAACTAGGCCGTGTCCGATCATCACGTGAGATGGACTAGTCAACGTCGGTGAACATCTTCATGTTGATCGTATCTTCTATACGACTCATGCTCGATCTTTCGGTCTTCCGTGTTCCGAGGCCATGTCTGTACATGCTAGGCTCGTCATCGACCTAAGTGTATTGCGTGTGTAAATCTGGCTTACACCCGTTGTATTCGAACGTTAGAATCTATCACACCCGATCATCACGTGGTGCTTCGAAATAACGAACCTTCGCAACGGTGCATAGTTAGGGGGAACACTTTTCTTGAAATTATTTCGAGGGATCATCTTATTTAAGCTACCGTCGTTCTTAGCAAATAAGATGTAAAACATGATAAACATCACATGCAATCAAATAGTGACATGATATGGCCAATATCATATTGCTCCTTTGATCTCCATCTTCGGGGCGCATGATCATCTTCGTCACCGACATGAGACCATGATCTCCATCATCATGATCTCCATCATCGTGTCTTCATGAAGTTGTCACGCCAAGGACTACTTCTACTTCTATGGCTAACGCGTTTAGCAATAAAGTAAAGTAATTTACATGGCGTTCTTCAATGACACGCAGGTCATACAAAAAATAAAGACAACTCCTATGGCTCCTGCCGGTTGTCATACTCATCGACATGCAAGTCGTGATTCCTATTACAAGAACATGATCATCTCATACATCACATATATCATTCATCACATCCTTTGGCCATATCACATCACAAAACACTTGCTGCAAAAACAAGTTAGACGTCCTCTAATTGTTGTTGCAAGTTTTTACGTGGCTTCTATAGGTGTTCTAGCAAGAACGTTTCTTATCTACGTAAAACCACAACGTGATATGCCAATTTCTATTTACCCTTCATAAGGACCCTTTTCATCGAATCCGCTCCAACCAAAGTGGGAGAGACAGACACCCGCTAGCCACCTTATGTAACTAGTGCATGTCAGTTGGTGGAACCTGTCTCACGTAAGCGTACGTGTAAGGTCGGTCCGGGCCGCTTCATCCCACGATGCCGCCGAAGCAAGATAAGACTAGTAGTGGCAAGAAAATTAACAACATCTACGCCCACAACTGCTTTGTGTTCTACTCGTGCATAGAAACTACACATAGACCTAGCTCTGATACCATTTTTGGGGAACGTAGCAGAAATTCAAAATTTTCTACGCATCACCAAGATCAATCTATGGAGTAATCTAGCAACGAGAGAAAGGGGAGTGCATCTACATACCCTTGTAGATCGCTAAGAGGAAGCGTTCAAGTAAACGGGGTTGATGGAGACGTACTCGTCGTGATCAAAATCACCGATGATCCTAGTGCCGAACGGACGGCACCTCCGCGTTCAACACACATGCAGCCCGGTGACGTCTCCCATGCCTTGATCCAGCAAGGAGAGAGGGAGAGGTTGGGGAAGACTCCGTCTAGCAGTAGCACGACGGCCTGGCGGTGGTGGAGGAGCGTGGCAATCCTGCAGGGCTTCGCCAAGCACCGCGGAAAAGGAGGAGGACTTGGGAGAGGGGGAAGGCTGCGCCAGGACTTAGGTGTGGCTGCCCTCCCACCCCCCACATATATATAGGGGCAAGGAAGAGGGGGGCGACCCCCTCAGATCCAATCTGAGGAGGGGGCGGCGGCCAGAGGGGGTTGCCTTGCCCCCCAAGGCAAGGGGGCGCCCCCCCCTTTAGGGTTCCCCCAAACCCTAGGCACATGGGCCCTAAGGGGGGAGGCGCCCAGCCCACTAAGGGGCTGGTCCCTTTCCACAAACAGCCCATAGGGCCCTCCGGGGCAGGTGGACCCTCCCGGTGGACCACCGGAACCCCTTCGGTGGTCCCGGTACAATACTGGTAACCCCCCGAATTACTCCGGTGACCGTATGATGACTTCCCATATATAAATCTTTACCTCCGGACCATTCCAGAACTCCTCGTGACGTCCGGGATCTCATCCGGGACTCCGAACAACATTCGGTAACCACGTACATCTATTCCCTATAACCCTAGCGTCATCGAACCTTAAGTGTGTAGACCCTACGGGTTCGGGAGACACGTAGACATGACCGAGACAATTCTCCGGCCAATAACCAACAGCGGGATCTGGATACCCATGTTGGCTCCCACATGTTCCACGATGATCTCATCGGATGAACCACGATGTCGAGGATTCAATCAATCCTGTATTCAATTCCCTTTGTCTAGCGGTATAGTACTTGCCCGAGATTCGATCGTCGGTATCCCGATACCTTGTTCAATCTCGTTACCGGAAAGTCTCTTTACTCGTTCTGTAACACATCATCCCGTGATCAACCCCTTGGCACATTGTGCACATTATGATGATGTCCTACCGAGTGGGCCCAGAGATACCTCTCCGTCACACGGAGTGACAAATCCCAGTCTCGATTCGTGCCAACCCAACAGACACTTTCGGAGATACCCGTAGAGCGCCTTTATAGCCACCCAGTTACGTTGTGACGTTTGGTACACCCAAAGCATTCCTACGGTATCCGGGAGTTGCACAATCTAATGGTCTAAGAAAATGATACTTGACATTACAAAAGCTTTAGCATACGAACTACACGATCTTTGTGCTAGGCTTAGGAATGGGTCTTGTCCATCACATCATTCTCCTAATGATGTGATCCCGTTATCAACGACATCCAATGTCCATGGTCAGGAAACCGTAACCATCTATTGATCAACGAGCTAGTCAACTAGAGGCTTACTAGGGACATAGTGTTGTCTATGTATCCACACATGTATCTGAGTTTCCTAGCAATACAATTATAGCATGGATAATAAATGATTATCATGAACAAGGAAATATAGTAATAATAACTAATTTATTATTGCCTCTAGGGTATATTTCCAACACTTTGGCCTACAATTATGTATGTGGTGGTCTAGAGAGATGCGAAGGCATAATCTTATAATACTCATAGAGGGAGTGAGAAAGAGTTGAGCCCATCTTGCCCGCAGGATGAAAACTACGGGCGCGGCTATATCTCACAGAAGGATTTGCGAAAATTAATGTGGACGCGGCTGTATCGAGTGATGGATCCCATGGAGCAGCGGCGGTAGTGTGCCTGGATCAGACTGGAAGTTTCCTTGGAGCTTCAGCGATCACATTCCAATTCATCATTGAACCAACTACTCTTGAAGCACGGGTGATTCAAGAAGGGCAAGCATTGGCACAGGATCTTTACGTCAATCAGATTCAAATTGCACTAGATTGCAAGCAGAACTCGTCGGCAGAATATGGCGCCATAGTACATGAAATAATAGAATGCTCTAGAGGTTTAATGCGTGTAACATAGTTCATGAGTTTAGGAGCTTGAATTTCAAGGCTCACAATCTCGCTAAGCACGCTTTATCACTCGGTTTTGGTCGCCATGTTTGGTTGGGCCAACCGAGAGCTACATTTCTTACTTGTAAACGTTTTCGAGTCTGAATATAGCTTAGCGAGAATGTCTAAAAAAAGCTATATCTCGCTGACCAAGCGTGGCCTCGTATCAATGGACGTGCTAGTGGGGTGGCCCAGTATGGTTTCGTCCGTTATTTCTTTATTCCTTCCTTTCTTTTGGTTTTTTGTTTGTTCTGAATATTTTTACAAATTTATATTCTGAAATATTCTATAATACATATATTTCAGGTATTTAATTTAGTAAAGACATATAAGTGTTCATGGTGCACTGAAAATTATCCATGCGTGTAAAAAATTTCTTCACGTAACTTTTAAAAAATGTCTGTACCACCCAAAAAAAGTTTCACATGTATTCTTAAACTGATAAATACGGTTCTAAAAATGTTCAGTTAACATGTATTAGAAAAACACTCACACGAGTATAAAAAACTTCCTCATGTATTTGGAAAAATGTTCAACATGTATCAAAAACAGCTCAACGCTGATACAAAAAATGTGCAATTTGTATTTTATTATTATTTTTAAATGTTCAAGGTGTATCTCAAAAATGATTCATGTGTATTAAAAAGAATCAATGTGCATTAAAAATATTCAAAATGTATTTATAAATGTTTAACATGCGTTTGAAAAATGTTCAAACTTGTATTTCAAAAACTTATTCATCATGTGTTTGAAAAAGGTTCATCGCGTATGCAAAAAATGTACAACTTGTAGTCAAGAAAATGTTCAACGTGATTGGAAAACATTATCATGTATTCTAAAACAATGTTCAATGTTTATCTAATAAAAAATCAAGTTATTCAAAAAAAGAGTCAATGTGAATACAAAACACGTTCAATGACTATTTGAATTTTTTATCTTGTATTCAAACAAATGTTCAATAATGTTTGGAAAACGGTCATCATTTATTATAAAAATCATCAACATGTATAAAGAATTCAGTGTGTCTATGAAAATGTCTAAAAATGTATTGAAAAAGGTTAACATGCATTTGAGGAAGAAAAAGGAAAATATAGAAGAAGAAACAAAATATAGTAAATATGGGAAAAAGGTTAAAAAATGGCAAAAGCAAACCAATAAAACCATAAAGAAAACACAGAAAAAGGGGTAATAAACCACTTGGAACGTTTCAAATCTGGCAAAAACCGGTGGAATGTTGCACAAACTGATACCCAGAACCTTTCCAAAAGTGTTTCCCTGGGCCGGCCAACTA
Organism: Triticum timopheevii; assembly: GCA_963921465.1. Taxonomy (NCBI): domain Eukaryota; kingdom Viridiplantae; phylum Streptophyta; class Magnoliopsida; order Poales; family Poaceae; genus Triticum; species Triticum timopheevii. The sequence goes on from OY997274.1 coordinate 649,630,157, forward strand.
GGTCGACATTGTAGCAAGCGCCATAGGCGAGATGGAGCTAGCATTTCATAGCGTCCGCGGAAAGGTCAGACAAAGTATGCGGGCATTTTGGGGCGCGACTATGTCCCACGTCACACACACCAGACAAACCCGGGTCTTGCCTGAAGGACAACACTAATTGGTCGGCCTAGAGCGCGGCAGGCCACTACCTCATTCTTAACCTTTAATATATATATATATATATATATATATATATATATATATATATATATATATATATATATATATATATATTAACATTTTTATTTATTTCTCTTCTCTTTTTTACACTACCTCAACATATATATAAAATAAATACTTTACAAAATGTTTTGAAAAATGTTAATCATACATTTAAAAAATGATAAATCTTTCTAGGAAAAATGTTGACCATGTATACAAAAAATGCATACAAATAACATACAATGCGAGTGAAAAAAATTGATCATGTATTTAATAATTGTCAATCCAGAATTTTCAAAAAGAGTCAAACACATATTTGAATTTTTTTTTAATCAAGCATTTGAAAAATGTTAATCAAGAATTTGAAAAATTATAAATGTCTATAGAAAACTGTTTACGATGTATTCAAAAAACGTTAATCATGAATTGTATTGAAATAAGTTAAACTTGTATGTGAATAATATTATTCAAGCATTTCAAAAATGTTAAAGGTCAATTTTTAATTCAAAAAATGTTAAACTTGTATTACAATGTTGACCATTTTTCAATGTTAAAGGTTAATTTGTATTCAAAAATTGTAACTCAAGCATTTGAAAATGTTAAGTATTGAATTTTAAAATATTGACCATGTGTTCAAAAAATGATAATCTTGTATTGTATTTGAAAAATGTTAAACTTGTATTGCAAAACTATTAATCAAGCATTTAAAAAAGTTAAATGTCTATAGAGAAAATGGTGACCATTTTTCGAAAATGTTGATATTGTATTTGAAACATGTTGATCAAGCATTTGAATTTTTTTGAATGTGTATAGAAGAACGTTGACCATGTATTCAAAAAATATTCTTATTTTTTTGAAAAATCTTAATCCACCATTTGAAAATGTAAATTGTGTATAGATATTTTTACCAGGTATTGAAAAATGTTGATCTTATATTTGAATTTTTTTAAATATGTATTTGAAGAATTTATTAAATTAAATACATTACCAAAAATATGTTAGGAAAAACAATGTAAACCATGAGAAAACAAAAAACCCGATGAAAAATGAGAAAGAAACAAACATACCAAAGGAAAAAGAAAGAAATCAAAGCCACTGAAAATGGAGAAAGCAACAAGGAACACAGAAAAAAAGGAAACAAATAAAAAAAGGTGAATACCAGTAAAGAAAGAAGACTTATGTAAAAAAATGAAAACAGGAAAATCTGTGGGAAAAACTGGCTCTTTTACCTCAAGTAGGTCTTGCCTAGAGTTTCACCATGAACTCGTCATAGACACGGTCGCTAAAACCGCTGCCAACAACCTAGGAGACCTGTATTGGTTTCCATGCACCCTGTGCGCCACCTTTTCACTACTATTTCTTCTAATTGTGTACAAATGGGTTGGTCCATTACCTTAGACACTTTACGTGAGAGATTCTTCTGCCTCGCGTGAAGCGAGATATAGCTCCCGCGGGCATGTTGTCACCTAATTGCAACTTGGTTGTTAAGATTTGGGCTGCCCCGTCAGCCAAGCATACTATATGATTTTTCTAATTTAATTGTAGGAACGCTCTAGATAGTTCCATTTTCATTTTTTTCTTTTTTCCATTATTTTTCCCTTTGCTTTTTTTTATTTTTATTTTTTTTTTAATTTATCAAATCTTAAAATTTTGAAAGAATAATCAAAATTCTAAAAAAATATTTTCAAAGGTGCTCGAGTTCAAAAATGATATTCTAGTTTTTAAAAAGTTGAAAAGATTATAAAAATGTCAAATTCGTATAAAAATTTACCAAAAATAGAACTATGCTGCTTCTAAACAATGTTTAGAGATGTTTTAGAAAATATTCTTATAAAAATTAGAAATTGTGCACATTTTAAAATTTTCAATTTTAGAAATAATAGTTTATTTTTTGTTTTTCTTAAAAATCAAACAAATAACCTCGACAAAAAGACAAAAAACTACTACAAACCATTAGAATAGTAGGAAAAACGTTCACAATATGCCCTCGTGCCATTTGCCTCCCATTTGACGTAGCAAGGTATAATAGTAATTCCCACACGCGTCCGCATTTGCCGGAAAAGCACGCTCGGCCAGACGACCGCCCTGTTCATCCTTGTTGCGGCCTATTTCCTACTCCCTTTCCAGGAGCCGGCGACCCGTCATGCGGAACAAGAAATGGAGGTTCTGGTGCAGGCCGTGGCCGTTGGCCGAATGATGCAGAAGCAGGCGTCGTGTCACAAGCTGCCAGCCCACCACGCCGTGTCCCGGCCCAACCTGACTGATGTAGCTCTGACACGTTGAAGGCAAATCCTCACTAGTACTAGCATTCTCTAGAGGTTAACACGCCGTGATTGGTACAACCTGCATTGGATAATAACCAAATTGGTGCTAAAAAGTTGTAAAAAAACATGTGTTTGAGTAGCTGAGCACATATACGATTTTCTGCATGAGGTATAGGCCATTCCGTCAGCACGTGATGGGTGGTTGAAATTGGCCGCTTGTGTGTGTATAGAAAAAGAGTAGGCCGTGAACGGCCGAACGTCGTCCAGTCAAATGCATCACAAAGTAGGCCGCGTATCGATGGCCCGTCGAAAATTGAGCAGGCCTGGACCGGCCGTGGCCGCCCTACCATTCCGTCCTGTTTTTTCCCTCTCCCTAGTCGAAACGAACGAGCGCGTCCGTCGCATCACGTCAGGAACAGGCAGACAGATACGTGCAAGCCGCTCAAAAAAGAGAGGCAGATCCGTGCAGAGGTAAAAAGTTGACGAGCGCATCACGACGAGCTAGTGTGAGCACTGAGGGCATCTCCAGCCGCGCCCTCAAGAAGGTCTCCTCAGGCGATTTTTTCGCGCCGGCGCCGAAAAGACGGCCCAGTCGCGTCCCCAGGACGCCGAAAATCGCCGACTTGGACCGAAAACAGCGCCGGCGGACCCAGCCCGAACCCGGCGCGCTGAGGGCGCCCGGGGGCGCCGGGACGAGTTGTTTTGGCGCGAAGAAGCCGCGGACCAGCCGCGTCAGCGACTCGGCGCCTCTTCTCCCCCCAACGGCCTCGGTTCCCGCGGGGAATCAATGGCAAGGCTGCCGCCGGTCAGCATTGCCATTGATTCCTACACGGGCGGCGCTTCACGGGACGGCGCGCCGACGCCTCCCCTCCCTCGCACGCGTACACACGGGCGCGGCCCGGCTATAAAAACCGGCGGCCTCCACTCCACTCTCCTGTACCCCCACCAGCCCCGCCCGCCCCCTCGCCGCCGTCCAGCCCTCCCTCTCCCTGCCTCTCCCGAGCGCCGACGCCATGGCAGAACGGTTCCCCGGAGACGAGGCGGCGGCCAACGGCTTCGGCCGCCGTTCGCTCCGCGTACTGGAGTCCTGGCTCCTGTTCCAGGCGAACATCCCGGCGCCGCCGGACATGCGCGCCGGGCCATCGGGGTGGAGACTCAGCGCCGGGGGAGTGCCCGTTCCCCCGTTGCCCGACGCCGCGGCGAACCGGAGTACTTCGCCGAGGAGGTCGAGATCGCGCGCGCTTCCCTCACCGACGCCCAGCGCTCCCTCCCCCAGTACGCCGCCGACAACCACGCGGCGTGGGCGGCGTATTTCGAGCGCCGCCAGCAGCAGCGTTTGGCGTCCACCAACGCCGCGCCGGTGGTCGGCGGGCGGCAGAACAGCGAGGGGCGCCACCTCTGGTGGGGCGTCTCCGGCCACACACTCGAGGGCATGCTCATGCTCCTCGAGGGCGGCAACGAGCCGCCGTTGGCGTACCCCCCGGCGCAGCACCGACGCGTCGGGGCATGGGCGCCAAGGCGGTTCGGGTCCTCCTCCTCCTCTTCCTCCTCCCGATCCTCGTCGCACTCCTCTGGCACTCCAGCCCTACTCAGCGTCAAGGCCGAGCCCGCGGCGGAGTCGCCGCTCGACCGGCGCACTCGCAGCGCCGGCATCGTCATCAACGAGGGCGGCCGGCGCGCCCTCTCCTCGTCGGCTCCTCCGCGCTTCGTCAAGCCAAAGACGGAGCCGGGGTTGGCGCCGGTGAAGACGGAGCGAGGGCTGGTGCCGGTGAAGGCGGAGTTCGTCGACGACGACGCGGCCCTCGAATGGGCGCGACAGGACTCCATTGCGATGGAGAAGGCGCGCCGGGAGAAGGCGAAGGAGCGCCAGCGCGCCGCCCTGCGCCGCTTCGAGGAGCGCCGACGCGGCCGCGACGAAGACGGAGTCGTCGTCCTATGCGACAGCGACGACGACGACGACGCGCCGCCGCCAGTCCACCATGGCGACGTCGGGTCCAGCCGGGGGGTCCGCGTCAAGGAGAAGAAGGCCGACGACGACGATGGCGGCGACGGCGGCGACGACTTCAGCCCCTTTCTTTTTTAGATTAGCTTAATGTAATGAAAATGCGTGAATTTGGCTGAAATTCGCCATGTTTAGCCGAAATTTAACTACTCTTTTATCATAACTTCGCCGAGTGGCCCCTTTTTTTTAAAAACACTCGCCTGGGGGCGGCCCTGGGGGCCGACGGCTGGGCGACGACTCGCCCCCAGGGCCTTTCTTTGCGCCGGCTCACCCTCAAGCGGCGCTTTTAGACGTCCCTTGGGGGGCCAACAGCCGGAGATGCCCTGATGACGCGCGCCACAACGGCGGCCTCGTGCCCCGTGCGGCCCTGAGATGGCGACGAATATCCTATTGCACGGGCGGGCGCGATCGATGCATCCTCGCATGGACGCACGGACATGACAGCGCGATCGGGGCTGGCTGGATCATACCAGCAGTTGAATCGCAGAGCGGGCAAAGATCTCCTCTGTTTTGTTTAAGCCAAACAAAGCGACGAGACCGTCCGAGGAAGCTGCGACGAAGCTGCGTCCCTCCCCTCCCCGCCGCGCGCGGATCCAGACGTCCGTCCGTCGTGGGCTCATGGTGGTTAGTTGGCACGGTTGGGAAGTACGTATCGTACCCGCTCGTACCTGTCGGTGGGCCTGGGGACCGTCGCAACCTCGGCCAGCCTGGCCTCGAGGCCCGCGTGGCCACGTCCCGCCTCCCCCGCTCCTCCTCCTTGAACAGCGAACACGCTTCTTCTACCGGCGACGTACGTTGCTTTCGGTCACCGGCTCGCCGCGATCACTCCGTCTCCGTGGTGTGCAGCGTGTCGCGGGTGCAACTACGACCAGGCCTCGCCGGCGCGGACGAAGGACGAGGAGCACGGCCGCATCCAGGCCTGCTGTACGTACGTGGCGCGGCAGCGGCGTCGGCGTCGGCTTGCTGGACACGACCAGAGCGCCTAGTCTTGGGAAGCCGAGCGCAGTGCGGTCCAGGCTGTCCGCGCAGACCGAGGACCCTGACGGGCGAACGTGCGGGTGGGCCCACCCGTCATGGGTACGAGCGGGCGTCGGCAGTGGGGCAGAGAGGGAGCACGTACCCGCTGTACGGTACGGGAGTGCATGCATATGCATCATCGGGTACGGCGAGGTGGTGGACGGAGCCCGCACGAGTCGGGTGGGTGGGCTCGATGAAGGTCAAGGGTGCATGGATCTCTCTCTCTCTCTCTCGCATGCACCCATCGGCGCCGGCTAGCTCGGGTCGTCCAAAGTGGGTGGTTTCGAGTCCAGTCCACTCCACCGCCCCCTGCTCCTCACCGGCCGTGTCTATCCATCCAACCAAAGCCGCAAAACGACGAAATACTAGTACCAACGATCCCCATCCAACTTGGCTCCAAACGACACGAGATGGAGATATGCATGCATGCATGGCTCGCTCATTCCCGTCGTGTCCGTCCACTGGTACTTCGCGCAAGAGTTTCATTCAGCCACCACACACCGGTGGTGGTAGACCATCGACAAGACAAGTGCGACGCGGATCCAAACCCCACAACAAGCTCGGTCGAACTGGATGGACCCAAACGAAACAAGATATGCATGGCTCGCGCAAAATAACTGTTAGACCTTGGTGCCTAGGTAGGTTTAGGACCATTTGACCGTGTTTGGAAAAATAAACGCATCTCACCTTTTTACTATCGCCGCTTAGGGTACCACTACTCCATCCGTCTAGGTGTGTAAGTCATCTTACGAAAAAAAATAATCCTAAAACACTTAGACGCGGTGCATTAACTTCTACCTCGTTTCTTGTTTCTTTACATATCAACCAACAAGAGATGAGGCGTGTGCATGCTTTTAATGACTTGAGACTATCAAACACGACATGCAGTGGTTAGTTCATTGCATGCAATGTTATTAATTAGCAAATAAACATTAAGGTCTCTCGTTTTCCCCTCCTCCTTGGTCACGGTGCACAACCTAAGATGATTTACTCACCTAGACGGAGGGAGTACTTACCGCCATGGTCAATAGCGGTAGGAAGCAGGTTAACATGTTTTGCGCCGTCTAGGCGCTAGCTGGCGTGGATAAGTGGCTACCGTAACGGGCCTCAGCGGTAGACCACGAGGGTCCTAGGCGCTATGTTCCCATGAGTTATTACCGTCCAAAATATATATATCTGTAAGGTCCAAAAGCTTTTTCTTAATGTCCTACCGCCAAGGACCTTCGTGGTTTGTCCCATGACCTATCGTCCAAAAAGATATTTGAACTGCATGGTCCATAAGCTTTTAATTAAAATTGACGGTGCTTTTCATTAAATTTGGGCGTCCTATCACCAAGGACCTTGATGGTTAGTCCCATGGCCTACCGCCTGAGAAGATGATCGCAAGTCCTGTAGCTTTCCAATAAATTTAGGGGGGGGGGGGGGGGGGCTACCACCACGGACCTTGGCGGTAAGGTCACAATGTTTATTTTCATGCTATGGAAAATCAACGCAAAAGGAACAATCATCTTTCTGCGCTAGACAGGGGTGATGGACCAGTTTATACTATGAACTTATGGACAATGTGCATTGATCTCTGTTTTCAAGGAGTTGTGTGGAAGGAAATTCATATTCTTCTAGGAAAAGTAAGCGTGATGCTTCATCAATGGAAGATTCTGGAGTGAAGTGCATTGTAGGTTCTTGAACTATTTCAGGGGTATCACGTAGGTCCTCAGACTATGAAAATCATCATCCATGTCCTCAAAGTGTAATAAGTGTGTCATCCAGGTTCAAATTCAGTTCTCACTAGAGTGGTTCGAGGATCTATATTTTGCCTAGCATGACGCACTTACTATACTTCGAGGACCTGGATCATGTTTTTCATAGTTTGAGAACCTACATGACACTCCTAAAGTAGTTCGAGGAACTACTGTGCACTTCACTCAAGATTCTGTGTGTGGATATGCAGTCGGTTTTGTTGAGGGAATGCTTGCTGCTTCTGGATCGACGAAGAGGAGAGCTTCTAAGGATCGCTGGGAGATGAAGGGCAGACAAAATCTCTCAGCAAGGCATCTATCTGAACGCCTATTCCAGTTGAAAGTTGGTGATTATTTAACATGATAGCTCTTGCTGGTTACCTTCTTTATTCGTCTTGATTTTGTTCGATCTTCTGCCAGTTTGGGTGGCAGCTGTTATCTAACTTGGCTAATTTGGCTTATCACAAGCACTGTGAACAGTAATGTGTTTTGCTACCCTCATACAAGGGCATAGCCAGGCCTAGGGCTGCTCGGGCCGTGGCCTTGGGGGTCGAGAGGAAATCCTTCATGTACTGTAGCTACAGTACATATCGTGCCAACGAGGCAGTCCCGAGGCATGGAGATATCCTGCCTACGCCACTGGCCTCGTATAATAAAATTAGATTGGGGAAACATCTTTCGATCAAACAAAAAGTCAATCGAAGTACATGAGCGAGGACGAACAAACACTCTCTGTGCCACGCTTTCACTTTCCTAACTACCTCTCCAACGGCAAACTCGCAAACATACCAACCGGAACGATGCTATGGTTCAAATTTTAAAAATGGTTCAAACACAAATAGTTTAATTATATCGCCGAGGTGTGTTGATATCTCCTTCTTTGCAGTTGTGTTTGGATGTGGTCTCCGAGCAAAAGCTATCTTCGCTATGGCGCCGTTCTCGGCGTCGCTCCTCTGTTGGGAGCATCGTGTACGGAGACATAAACTGAAGGTCATGTGTTGCGTTCCTGCGGTGTTTGTTGTTGTCCAGGTTGATCTTCAAAAGCGCGATGTACGTCATCGCTGGTGCGTCCAAGATGATGTCTTGTGACCGTCCAAGTTCTGCCACATAGACGCCAGTCTCTTTTAGGCATTCATGGGGTGGATGGCGTGCGTCGGCGAGTGAAGTCTAACTTGGTGTGTTGTCTTCGAAGGCGGCAGGTGTTGGTCGAGACACTGCTTTTTCTTTCAGCTTAGGATAGGCCCCTTGTGTTGTGGTTGTAATGGGTGTGATGGCTTGTCATCGAACTGCCCTGATGGGTGTTGGCTTGTCTACAAACTTGCCTCGATGTGGGAGTGTGCATTGCACTTGTTGTTCACAACAACGGAGTCTTCTTGTAACTTATTATTGTCTTATATAAAAATATGATATGCCTGGATGTACTTTGGAGAAAAAAGATTGAAAACCCCCTTTGGATAAAAAAAATCCATCGAAGTACACGAGCGAGGACGAACAAACACTCTGTGCCGCGCTTTCACTTTCTGAACTACCTCTCCAACGGCAAACTCGCAAACAAATCAACAGAAACGACGATATGATTCAAATTTGAAAATGGTTTAAACAAAATGTACCACAGCTGTCTGGCCTGCACGTGGGGCCAGTGAGACGCGGCCCCACATGGCATCCAGCCAGGGCAAACGACAAGCGCCGCGGGTGGGATTGGACCGGACCACGCAGGAGGTTTCGTTTCCGGTGCCGTTGCGTGCATGCATGCAGTTGGATGGGGCCTCGTGCGGCCAGCTGTTGCTGCCGGCCACATCACCGGCCGCCCCCAGGCTACAAATACCACCTCCCATCTCCTTCCCCGACAACCACCACCGCCGCTCGCCGCCACCCACAACCCGTTCAATCGTCCTCACATACCAGTCTCCATCTTCGGTCGTAGCAGCAGCAAGCCAGCTATGGAGGGGTGCGACCGGATCAGGGGCCCTTGGAGCCCGGAGGAGGACGCCGCGCTGCGGCAGCTGGTGGAGCGCCACGGCGCGCGCAACTGGACGGCCATCGGCCGCGGGGTGCCCGGCCGCTCCGGCAAGTCGTGCCGCCTGCGGTGGTGCAACCAGCTGTCGCCCGGGGTGGAGCGCAGGCCGTTCACGGCCGAGGAGGACGACGCCATCGCCCGCGCCCACGCCCGGCTCGGCAACCGCTGGGCCGCCATCGCGCGCTTGCTACACGGCCGCACAGACAACGCCGTCAAGAACCACTGGAATTGCTCCCTCAAGCGCAGGCTCGCCGACCTTGGTGCTGACGGAGTCGCTGAGGGTGAGCAGGAGGAGCGGCCGTACAAGCGCGCCAGCGTCACGCCCGAGAGCACCTCCGGATCGGGGTCGGGGTCTGGCTCCGTGTCGGACCGCAGCGACCTCAGCCACGGCGGCGCGTTCGGGCTTGCCCAGGTCTACCGGCCGGTGGCGCGGGCCGGCGGGTTCCAGCCGGCGGACTGCGCCATGAGCCAGCGACACGAGGAGGCGGAGGAGCAGGATGACCCATTCACGTCGCTTTCGCTCTCCCTCCCCGGCACGGATGCCCACGGGTTCCACCACGACAGCTCCCACAGCCATTTCCACCAGCCGTCTCCCTCCCCGTCGCCGCCGCCCGCTCCGGCGCCGACGTCGTATCCGTTCAGCCCCGAGTTCGCGGCGGTGATGCAGGAGATGATCCGTGACGAGGTGCGCAGGTACATCTCCGGCGTCGGCTGCGGCGCCAACCTTCCGCAGCTGGTGGATGGCGTGATGCGCGCTGCGGCAGAGAGCGCCGGCAGGGTCTCGAGGATGCGGTGACGGGTGACCGATGATCAATCGAGTCGATCGGGTCGAGTAGATCGGCAGCTATGCCTGGCACGACTCGACCAATCAGTATAGGACAGCCGCCATTTGCTGAATGGTCTTGCTTCATTTCGTTAGGATCTGAAGTCTGAACTGAATTAGCAATGGGAGAAAGAAGAACTAGGCAAACCTCAAGATTTGCTTCTTTCTGTATATACAAAAAAATTAAATGGAAAGGAACTTGCGCATGTGTCCAAGGTTGGGCTCACTCATGTCAGATTTGTTGTCCTGCGAGAGCAAAAACTTACCCCAATATATGGATCCGAAGTGAAAAATCCCTCGTTATGCGTTTTGTTTCCAGGATAAAATAAATATGTGTACTAGGGAGCAAATAAGTTCATCTCTACACAGACTAGGGATATTAGCCGGTTCAGAACATAGCAAAACAACCGCGCGGTTCTCCGATCTACCGAAAAATCCCTTGTTCTCCATTTGACGCACGGAGATGCAGAGCAACATCTAGCGCAGCAAATGGTGCGACGAAAACCTATGTGGTCAAGAATTGAGAAGCTGAACAATCAGGCAATGGTAACCAATGCGATCTTGCAGCAAAAGGTATTCATGTACGAAAAACAATCATGATTCATGAATTTTAAGAATTTCACAAAATTGAAAAAATATGCACGAATTAGAAAAACTGTTGAGGACGTGAATTCCAAAAATGTTCATTATTTAATCAAATATTTGTGAGTTTAAATATGCAATAATTCCCAAAAGTCTGTGAAATAAATAAAATATGAATTGAAGAAGCATTTGTGAAATTCAAATATTGTTTGCAATTTTTAAAAACGTTCATCACCCGTGAAGAAATGTGCATGCAGTGTAAAAAAATATTTGCGCAATTTTTTAAAATGTTGATATCGTTCAAAAAAAAATCATGACATTAAGAAAATATTAACAGGTTTCAATAATATGTCCATCACATTTAAGCGAATGTTTATCCTATGTAAAACAATTGTTCCCTAATTTTATAAGAATTGTTCATACTATTTTTAAAAATTGTTCAAGCATTTCATAATATGTTTACGTCATCTAAGAAAACTGTTCATCCAATGTAAAAAATTATTCACATAATTTACAGAAAAAGCATACTTCGTACCATTTTAAAAAGTGTTCACACATTTTATACAAAATGTGTTTGTGACATTTAGAAAAATGATAACTAATAGGAGTTTCATACGACTTTAAAAAGCGTTCACGCATTTCAGAAATGTGTTGGTGACATACTTCGCGCAGTCTCAGTTGATTGAGTCGTAGACTAACCCTTCTCAAAACCACCTGATGAAACTTCCTCGGCACAGTTCACGGCATGTGCTTTCATCTTTGAGGGACGTGAAACTAATATTGAGGCTCATAGCCTCGCTAAGCACACATTAGGCCTTTCTTTAGGACGCCATATCTGGCTCCTGAATCCTCTGGACTTAAATTGTATCCAATGTATTTGGCCTATTATTAATGAATAAAGTGTGTTTATAGACTAAGAAAAAAGACGAGACATAGTCGCCCTTGTGATCACTACTTGCGGGGGGGGGGGGGGGGGGGGGGGGGGATGCAAGAGGCATGAGAAGTACCGGGGGCGGCCGAAGCCCATGGAGGTCGGTCTTGCCTACCCGGTGGTGGTCGCCCGGTCCACCGTATTACACGAAAATGCTAGAGCAACGCGGTAATACGCGGGGGGGGGGGGGGGGGGGATGCAAGAGGCATGAGAAGTACCGGGGGCGGCCGAAGCCCATGGAGGTCGGTCTTGCCTACCCGGTGGTGGTCGCCCGGTCCACCGTATTACACGAAAATGCTAGAGCAACGCGGTAATACGCGGGGGGGGGGGGGGGGGGGGGGGGGGGGTCGGGGGTTACGGGATTCCTTAACTAAACTAATTTTCACACCCCTGATTTTCAGGGGGTGTGGGCCCTCCACCTTCTATTCTTCCAATCACTTTATCCGACCTAATCACCCCCGTGAAGTCCGTAAAAAACTGCATGTGCGTGTAGCATTGCCGCCGTACTACACGATCTTTCCGCGAGTGAGAAGGGCATCACGACGAGCTAGTATGAGCAGTGATGACGCGCGCCACAACGGCCGCCTCGTGCGGTCGTGCGGGTCTGACAGGGTGAAGAATATCCTATTGCACGGGCGGGTCCGATCGATGCGCCTGCACGGACATGACAGCGCGATCGGGGCAGGACGGATCAGCACAGCAGTTGAAATCGGGCAAAGATCTCCCTGGCCCTGGGTCTAAACAAAGTAACAAACCCACGGGACCGTCAGAGGAAGCTGCGACGAAGCTGCCTTCCTCCCGGCCGCGCGCGGATCCAAGACGCCCGTCCGCCGTGGACTCATCACTGGTGGCTCGCGCTCTGGTTGGTTCGTTGGCAACGGCTGTTGCGGTTGGGACCTGCGCCGCCCCAACCTCCCTCGAAAACCAATCATCGGCACCGTTGCATCCGGTGAGATGGCCACGTCCCTCCAAGGAAGCAGCGCGCCTGGTCTTCGAACGGCGCGCACCAGCCTGTCCGCGCGGACCGAGGACCTCGACGGTCGAACGTGCGGGTGGACCCACCCGTCATGGGCACGGAGCGGACGTCGGCAGTGGGGCAGGGGAGGGAGCGCGTACCCGCTTGGTCCCCCGCTTGTTTGTACGGTACGGTAGTGCATGCATGCATCGGTCGTGCCGAGGTGGAGGGAACACGTACACACACTTTTTTTTGAGAAATTGTTCATTCAAATCACGAATCAGTACAGAGTAGGTGACCTTTACAAGCACACTGAAACGCAAAAACAAAAGACCATGAACACCTATAGTACCCTAAGACAACCATAACACAAGAAGATCTCCGGAGCCCTGTGTCATCATCCCTGACTCTTGAGAGAAGACCGCTGCAGCAGAAGGATCTGCAACCAGTCGCAAACAGGTCATCATCTTCGACCATGATACAATTGCCGCCACGCTGCTTCCTCCTTTCTTGACACAAGCGCTGAGAGGGCATGGACATCAGTCCAACACACCTGCAACAGCCATCGCCATCTTTGGCTTTGAGTACCGCGAAAAGTGTCCCTTCCGAAAGGAAGAGAACTCGAGTCATCCGACCGGTCCAGCACCGCGGCCGGGCCATCCACCCGGGCAAAGCATGATCTCCCACCAGCATCAGCGCAGGGGAAGGAGAAGAACAGCAGCAGCAAATCGTACCAACAAGGAAGAAGAAAGGTCTTTGTCTCCCTACCTCCATCGCCCATCTGAGGATCCAAACGGCCAGTGCCGATGGACCTTCAACCACCATAGCCCACGACCTCGACGAGATCCGTGGATCCCCAACACCGCTGGCTCCTAGACGAAGGCAAAAGCCTCGCTTGACCGTGAATGGAGCCCGGAGAAATTTATTCCGTCGCGACACCACCGCAACGGCCTCGGCAGCTTCTCCCTCAACCCTAATCCTACCACACACCCACCTAGTGAACAGACCCGAGGTTCCCCCTCCCTCCTGCCGCCGGAGCGGCCGACAGAGAGAGAGGGAACCGGCGGCGTCACCGGCGGCGCGCAAGGGACCCCTAGTTGCCTCCTTGATCGCCTCGAGCGATCCAACTTTTTCGGGCGTGCGGTTGGCTTTCTTGCGATGGGTTTTGAAAATCTAACACGTACGCACACTGGTTGCATCGTTTGGAGTCCACTCCACCGCCCCGCTGCTCACCGGTCGTGTCTATCTATCCATCCGCAACACGACCAAATCTCGATCCAAGTTGGCTCCAAACGAAGCCATATCCAGGTATGGGCTCGCTCAGTCCCATCCATCTACGTGGTTCTGCTATGTGACTATGTGTAGAGCTTCAGCTGGCTCCTACTGCGATTCTCTCACACACACAAAAAAAGTTGGCTCCTACTGTTGCTGAGTGGTGACTGGTGAGTGCTAAAATTCAGGTGGACACATCACTCACCTTCCGGTCATAAGATCCTGTACGGCCGGACTTTTCAAATCAGATCATGGACACGTCCAAGCGCGTCCACGGACACTGACCGGTCAAGCCTCAGATTTGCCTTCTCAAACCGAATTATGAAAATAGACCTAGGGACATTTTAACCAAATTACAAATAAAATATAGTAAAAATGGTCGATTTTGGTTGAAGCTTTTTTTGAAACAAGTATTATCTAATGTGTTACTCATGTGTACAGTTTCGCGACAAAGCGACTTTTTTGGTATTCTGAACGAATAAAAAGCAAACCGATACTATGTTAGGCTTACTATTCACATAGCCTGCAGTTGCCATTTTGTCCTTTTTGTTAGCAATACCACATAAATTATTTTTTCTAGAACTTTAAATATTTCACACTTTTTGATTAACTCTTTTTTATTTCTTTCTTGCTTATAATCAAGTGCGCCTCAGGTTCCAAAAATCCACACCGCTCAAATTAGCACATTCCGAGGAAAGGGAGCGACGACGGCGGCGTGTCGGCGGCTTGTTCTGGCGACGACAGTGGTCATTCGATGGTCCATGGACCTTGATATAACTTTTATTATGTTTGAGGTGGTGAATCTTTATAACAGATCTGACCCTTTTAGAAAAAAAAAGATGCTCTTAGTTTCGGAAATACGAGTGGAAGGATGAGCATAGAGACCGGATTTGCGGATCCATTTTCTCCACGTATCACGCAGCAAACCAACCGAAACGACACTACTCCATGCTTCAAAATTTGAGAGTCGAAGCTGCGATGGCGGGCCTCCGACGGTATACAATGACAAGCAACGGGTGGTTCGTTAGATGATCTTTTGTGGCGCCAGTTGTGCCTAGTTCTCCTTCATGGTTCTCCTTCAGAGTTGGAGCTGCGCTGTTTGGGCGCGGGTGGTTGGGTCTGGCGTGGACCTTCATGCATATCTACACGGCCTCTTCGGTGTGGGTTGGGTCGACGATCGTCTATGACGAAGTGGGAGTCGTTTGCTCAACGTTTAGGGATGGCGATGATGCCTAGGAGGTGTGATGAACAGGGGCGGACCCAGATTGAAAATTACCGGGTGTCCATACAGAAGAACACATGCCTATATATCAAACAATTCAATGACTTACACACTTAATCAATGGATTATATTAAGCAAGTGTAAATTGGACCCGGTGCCAGTGACACCGGCTAGCTCTACCTAGCTCCGCCCCTGGTGATGACGATTACGCCTGCGTGCTGTGCCGATAAGACCCTCTTTGGAGTTGTGTATGTAGACTGTAGAGTGTTTATGTGTGCCACTCAGCATTGTAATGGTTTTCGCCTTGTTCTCCGTAATTAACTAGACAATCTTGCTTTCGTTCGGCTTTCGTTAATTAACCGAGCAACTTTCTCTTCTTAATGGATGCAGGATAACTGTCACTTTATTTTATTTTAACATTCATACTCTTAATTTTTTTTTGAAACAAATCCAAGGCTCCCAGAAGAAAAAACTATCACCATTTATGTCAGCCAGAGGTGGGTCCCTCCTCGATGCTACCCCACATGGCATCCAGCCAGGGAAAAAGACAAGCGCCGCGGGTAGGATTGGACCGGACCAGGCAGGAGGTTTCGTTTCCGTTGCGTGCATGCATGCAGTTGGATGGGGGCCTCGTGCGGCCAGCTGTGCCTGCCGCCCACATCACCGGCCGTCCCCGCCTACAAATACTCCGCACCCATCTCCTTCCCCCCGACAACCACCACCACCGCTCGCCGCCACCCACAAGAATCAATCGTCTTCCCGTGATCCCACCCCAGTCTCCTGCTTCCGTCGTAGACTCGTACTAGATGGAGGGGTGTGACCGGATCAGAGGGCCGTGGAGCCCGGAGGAGGACGCCGCGCTGCGGCAGCTGGTGGAGCGCCAAGGCGCGCGCAACTGGACGGCCATCGGCCGCGGGGTGCCCGGACGCTCTGGCAAGTCCTGCCGCCTACGGTGGTGTAACCAGCTGTCGCCCGGGGTGGAGCGCAGGCCATTCACCGCCGAGGAGGACGCCGCCATCGCCCGCGCCCACGCCCGGCTCGGCAACCGATGGGCCGCCATCGCCCGCCTCCTCCGCGGCCGCACCGACAACGCCGTCAAGAACCACTGGAACTGCTCCCTCAAGCGCAGGCTCGCCGACCTTGGTGCTGACGGAGTCACTGAGGAGCGGCCGTGCAAGCGCGCCAGCGTCACGCCGGAGAGCACCTCCGGATCGGGGTCGGTCTCTGGCTCCGGATCGGACCGCAGCGACCTCAGCCACGGAGGAGGCGGCGCGGTCGGGCTCGGCCAGGTTTACCGGCCGGTGGCGCGGGCCGGCAGGTTCGAACCGGCCGACTGCGCCATGAGCCAGCGACACGAGGAGGAGGAGGAGCAGGAGGACCCATTCACGTCGCTCTCGCTCTCCCTCCCCGGAACGGATGCCCACGGGTTCCACCACGACAGCTCCCACAGCCATTTCCACCAGCCGTCTCCCTCGCCGTCGCCGGCGCCCGCTCCGGCGTCCACCACCGCGCAGCCGCCGTCGTCATACCCGTTCTCCCCCGCTTTCGCCGCCGTGATGCAGGAGATGATCCATGACGAGGTGCGCCGGTACATCTCCGGCGTCAGCTGCGGCGCCAACCTGCCGTCCATGCCGCAGCTGGTGGATGGCGTGATGCGCGCGGCGGCGGAGCGCGCCGGCAGGGTCTCGAGGATGCAGTGACCGATGATCAATCGATTTGATCGGCCGAGTAGATCGGCAGCAATGCCTGGCTTGCTCGAGTCTGAACTGAATTTAGAATTAGCAATGGGAGAAAGAACAACTAGGCAAAGCTGACGATCTGCTTCTTTCTGTACATACAAACAAATGAAATGGAAAGAAACTTGCATATGTGTCCAACTTTGAGCTCACTCATGTCAAATTCGTTTTCCTCCGAAAGCAAAAATCTATCACTATGGGCCCGTTCGGGGATCCACCAGCTCCTCAAAATACACAGAGCTGGAGAGTACCGTTTCGGCCGCTCTGAATTTTCTAGCGGCAGCTCCGTCCGCTCCGGGAGCGGGGGCGCGGAGCGGAGGGCCTCCGAACGGCCCCTATATATGGATCTGAAGCGAAAAATCCCTCGTTCTGCATTTGATGCATGGACGTGCAGCAACATCAAGCGTCGGAAACGGCGTGGCAAAAAGCTATGCTCCAGGATGGAGAAGCTGAACAATTAGACAAAAAGGTGGACAAAACAAATTTACAGCAAAAGGCATTCATGCATGAAAACAGTTCATAATTCATGAATTTCAATTGAAAAAAATGGGCACAAATTCGAAAAATGTTCTGGGAGTGAATTTAAAAAATGTTCATTAATTTTTAAATATTTGTGAGTCTGAGAAATATTTAAGAATTCCCAAATGTTTGTGAACTATAAAAACATGAATTCAAGAAGCATTCGTGAAATTCAAAGATTGTTTGCAAAAAGTTCATCGGCCGTTTAAAAAATGTTCATGCAATGTAAAAAAATTCATCGGTCATTCAAAAAAAATATTCATGACAATTAAAATATGTTCACGTGTTTCAATAATATGTTGATCACATTAAAAAATATTGATCTTATCTAAAACAATTGTTCCATAAATTATATAAAAATGCATATTATTTAAAAAATGCTTGTCTATTTTCAAAATATGTTTATGTCATAAAAAAGTTAATTCAAGGTAAAATAATACTCAGGTAATTTAGAGAAATTAAAAGTTTCCTACCATTTTTAAAAGTGTTGACGCATTTGAACAAAATGTGTTTGTGACAATCAAAAAAATATCTTCGCATAGTTAAAAGTAGTTTTATACCATTTCAAAAATTTGTTCACACATTTAAGCAAAATGTGTTTGTGACACTTAAAAAAAATGTTCGCATAGTTAAAAGTAGTTTTATACCATTTGTAAAAAGTGTTCACGTATTTCCGAAATGTGTTCGTGTCATTTTTATAAAATTAGAGAAACTGTTAAAAGAAATTCTGGTTGTAATTCTGCCGAAGAACTTCGCGCCTTGAATGTTGAAGCATACATGATAGCTAGATATGGCGTCTCGCTCATCCAGGGTAGACATTTGTTGCTAGAATCACCGCATGCTCTGACGTGATCCCTGTTAAACGTTGCCACTGATTAAAAAAGGTTAGCTATCTTTGCTGAATAAAAGAGTTGCGGGGTGTGGAGGAGTTGCGAGAGCCATGAGAAGTACCGGAGGATGGAGCCCGTGGAGGTCGCCGGTCTTGCCCGCCCGGTCCACCGTACTTTCTTTCCGCGAGTGAGAAGTGCATCACGACGAGCTAGTGTGAGCACTGATGAGGCGAGCCACAACGGCCGCCTCGTGCGGTCGTGCGGGTCTGACAGGGCGGCGAATATCCTATTGCACGGGCGGATGCGATCGACGCACCTGCACGGACATTACAGCGCGGCCATGGCTTGCCGCAGCAGTTGTTGAAGGAGATCGAGCGGGCAAAGATCTCCTCTGTTTTGTTTAAGCGACGGGACCGTCCGAGGAAGCTGCGACGAAGCTGCCTCCCTCCCCGCCGCGCGCGGATCCAAGACGTCCGTCCGCCGGCTCGTGCTGTGGTTCGTTGGTTGCCAACGGCGGTTGCGGTCGGTGGGACGGGGGGCCGCCCCAACCTCGGCCAGCCTGGCCTCGAGACCCGCGTGGCCACGTCCCCGGCCCGCTCCGTGTGAGCCCATCGGCACCGTCGCTTCCGGCGAGATGGCCACGTCCCGCCAAGGAAGCAGCGCGCCTGCCGCCTGGTCTTCGAACACTGCGCTCCAGCCTGTCCGGGGGACAGAGGAGCCCGACGGACGGGCGAACGTGCGGGGGCTAAATTTAGTGTTTTGACCCTTTTTTCATACAAATTCACGATCTGATCCCGGTTTCGAAAATTTTCGGGATCTGACCCTTTTGTTACCGCCACGGGATCTGGCGGTAGGGTTAGACATGCTACCGCTAGGGTACATGGCGGTAGGGGGGGATGGAGGGCGACGGCCGCCGTTTGCTCGAGCTGACGTGGACAAGTAGCCTACCGCCATGGACCCTGGCGGTAGCATGTCTAACCCTACCGCCAGATCCCGTGACGGTAAGCTGTGGCTGGGGTTTTGCCTCCTAACGTTTCTGTAACGAAATATCGAGGTGCCCTGGCGGTAGGTACGTTCGTCCTACCGCCAGGGTCCTTGGCGGTAGGGTCCTTTGTTTTATGGTTTATAAGTTTAATTTTCGCTTCTTTTCAAAAACAATATAGACCCTAAAATATGAGCTCACATTTTTTTAGTAATTATTTCTATTGTAAAGTTTTATCACATAGTTTCACAAAGATAGCAAAATATGAGCTCACAAAGAAAACCAAAAAACGGTTTCACATAGTTTGTTTTGTCACAAGTTTCACATCACAAATAGCAAAATATGAGCTCGCATAATAATGATGGTTCCACATAGCAATTATCAAACAGTTTACACATAATAGATTCATAAGTAGGAAATAGCAAATAGCAAACTTGTCCACATAGTTTGAGAACCCCTACTAAAACAGAGATACATATGCAATCGACATGTTTATGGGGCGGACAAATCTCCCCCCCTCGTATGTTAGGCATGGCCGTGGAGACAGATACGGCAGCAGATCCACCGGCTCAGGCGGAGGCGGAAAGCTGGTCGGCATCCGACCGTTCAAGCAGTCCCATCTTGCCTTGCCCGCTGGAGTTTTCGCCTCCGCCCTTGCCCAGTTGATGATATCGAACGCCGATGCACTTGGGGGCGGCATCCTGGCTCTCTCCTCCACATTGCTCTCGAAGTAGATCCTCCGGCCCAAATTGCGCAGCTCCCAGTTGGAGCGCTGCTTGGCAACTTCAATGTTCCATTCCCGACGTTCTTGGGAGATAGTTGGATCTCCCTCTATTTCTGCAATCACTCTCTTCCACTCCTTCGCACTCTGCGCCCAACACTTTTGATCATCGGAGATCCGTTCTACCCTCTCGTGCCACCGCACTGCCCTCGTCTCCTGTAGGAACTCGTCTGAAAAAGCGGTCACCGGCAGCAGAAGCTCGGGGCAGGACTCGTACACGTACGGAAGTGGCAAGCCGGACGGGTCGTGTTGGAGATGAAGGGGCGATGGTTGCGCCACTATTGCAGACCTAAACATATGGATCAAATAAATAAAATACATATATCAAGATGTGTCAAATGCAAAACCATACCATATCATATTTACTCCAACCAAATCCACTACTTGAATCATATTAACATGCTTACTAAAGAACTAAGAACTAAGAACTAAGAACTAAGAACTACAATCATACCACTACTTACTAAAGAACTAAGAACTACAGCTACAATCAAGCTAAAACAACAAAGCTAAAACAATCTTAAGTTAAAAAATATGAGGGATTTGAAGGAAAAAATGCGTCGAATCGAAAGCAAGTTTGCAAAAACTAATTGGAGGGATCGAAGGAGCTTATGTTTCTCTCTTCGGAGCCATCTCGATCCGCAAAAACGATGAAGAAACGGTAAAGATTCGAGGGGAAGAGTGGAGGAGATGAGAGAGGGAGAGAGAGGGGCGAGTTTGGGGAAGAAAAGATGAACCAAACGACGGGGGAGGGGGAGGGGCGCGGGGTATCGGCTGAAATAACTGACCGGATCCTACCGCCAGGGGTCGTGGCGGTAGGTTTAGACAGGCCACCGCGAGGCCCCCTGGCGGTAGGGTGTGACGGAGGGGGACGGCGGGCGTCTCCGCGTGCTGACGTGGATTACTACCATACCGCCATGTACCCTGGCGGTAGCATGTCTAACCCTACCGCCAGATCCCGCGGCGGTAGGAAAAAGGGTCAGATCCCGAAAATTTTCGAAACCGGGGTCAGATCGTGAATTTGTATGGAAAAAGGGTCAAAACACGAAATTTGACCACGTGCGGGTGAGGCCAACTCCACCACGCGACCCTATCCTGTCCGTTCCCGTCCGTTTGGGGTAAAATGGACAAACGAGACGGCCCAGCGCGCGGGCGCAAATGGACTTTGTGTCCGCTTTCGACCCATCCCCGGCCCAAACTTGCGCCGGTTTTGGGGAAACGGACAGCGCGCGGACAAGCGGGACGCGCGCGCTTGTCCTCCCCTGGCCCGCCTGTCGGTGGGAGAAACCAACCCCCCCCCCCCCCCCCAACGCCCATTTGGCGCCATTTGCCCCAAACCCTCCCACGTCCCTCCCGCCGCCCCCTCTCTCCCCCATCCATGGTCGACGCCCCGCCGAGTTCCGGCGGCCTGGCCGTCGACCCGCCCGCAAAGGTGAAGAAGAAGGCGCCAAGGAATCCGCGGTTGGAGTGCACGCCGGAGGAGATCGCCAAGTTGGACGCGGAATCGACGAAGAGGAGGGAACGGAGAGCGGTCGTCAAGCTCAATGCCGCCGCGGCCAAGAGAGCCGCCATGCGCGAGGAGCTGGAGGCCGCGCGGCGCAAGGCCGCTGCCGACGAGAAGGAGGACCTCGTCAACAAAGCGCACGCCACCCTCATGCTTGGCATGGGCCGTCCTGCCGGGTTCCCTGCAGTGGCCGTCGGCCCGGCGAGCACCGGCTCGTCGGTCGCCCTGCCTACGCACTGCCAGTTGCCGACGTCGCGCACCACGCCCATGTCGCCCGGCTTCCCTCCGCCAAGGCACGACGGCCAGACCCGTTTCTCGGGGTCGCCGGAGGTGGGCTTGTTCGCACCGTCCACACCGCGCCCCGCGGCCGTCATCGACCTCAATGTCACGCCCGGGTCCAGCAGCGGCGGGCGGCCGTCCGTCGAGATGCTAAGAAAGCAGGCACGGGCACCGTTCACGGGCACCATGCCGGCCCCCCGTGTCTTGTTTGATGGAATGCCAACCCCAACGCCAGCGGTCGACGACCCCTTCTACAACCGGCACATGGAGGACGTGATCTTCGACGGTGGGCATGGCCGTACCTATGACCCCGATGAGACCCAAAGTCAGGATGGCCGTGCCGAGTACGTCCCCGATGAAGAGGCCGACGACCGTGCTGACTACGCCCACGGTGACTCGTGGCATAAATACGATGACATCTATATCGAAGGTGATGATGATGAAGAAGAAAGCAATGACGTTGATATTAGTGGTGCGCCATTGTTCATCGACGAGCTCACCCAAAGAGCCGAGGCACAAAAGAAGAGGAAGAGCATTCGCACGGGTTCATATACACAAGATGAGGACAAGTTGATTTGCCAAGCTTGGATGGAGATTAGCCAAGATCCGAGGACCGGCGCGCAACAAAAGGGCATTGTTTTTTGGAGAAGAGTCCACAAAACCTTCCATGAAAGGAAGATGTTTGAGCCCTACCAAATTACAAGCAACCGTGGCATCGGCTCGATTCAAAAAAGATGGTTGTTCATCCAACAAGAGTGCAACAAGTATTGCGCTGCATTTGAGAGCGTTGAAGCACGGCCCGTGAGTGGTCTCGGCGTTGGGGACATGGTATGGTCTCCTCTTTCTAGCTCTTTCCTTGCTACGGCCACGAGGCTTCGGCCGTGTATATGTTTGCATGTTCACTTGTTGTTGATTATGTGGTGTAGGCATTCCAATCTTTGGAGGCATTCAAGGCCCGGCACAATGACAAGCCATTTACTCTTACGCATTGTTGGACGATCATCAACAATTGTCCCAAGTTCAAGGACCAATACCGTGAACTTTAAAGAAAGAGAGGCAAGAAGACGGCCAAGTTCGCCGGAGGTGGGGATGGCGAGGCGTTGAAGAGGCCGAGGGGCAAGACCAACTCCAAGGTGGACGACATTCGTGACGCCTCATCCATGGCCTTGCATGAGACTTTGCATGGTATGATGTCCCAAAAGGATGTGAGGGACGAGAAGAAGCGACAAAGCAAGGACGAGCAAATGAAGCAATACCTAGACCTTCAAAGACAGAAGCTTGAGATGGAGGAGGTGGCCAAGAGGAGGAAGATCGACATGGAGGAGGCGGTCCGGCAAAGGCAGCTCGACATGGAGGAGGCGGCCCGGCAAAGGCAACTCGACATCGAGGCCGACAACGTCAAGGCCAGGCAGAGGTAGCTCGACATCGAGGCCATCAATGCCGCCACCAAAGCGAAGGACGTGGCCCTTGCGATCATGAGCGTGGACTTGTCGAAGATGAGCGACAAGACGAGGGCCTGGTTCGAGGCCAGGCAGAAGGAGATGCTCGACGCCGAAGGCCTGAACTAGGTTGTCCGATCGGCGTGGCCGTTCTTTTTGAGGCTGGCATGGGTGCCGCCCGCCCGTCGGGCCGCTGGCAGTGTGCCGGCGAGAAAACATTCATTTTGGAGGCCGGCTGTGTTGCCGGCCGCTGGATGTGTTGCCGGTGAGGAAAACTATTCATTTTGGAGGCTGGCTGTGTTGCCGGCCGCTGGCTGATGCCGGCGATGGACGTGTAGGCCGCTGGCTCTACTGCCGGCGTGATGAACCGGGGCCGCTGGCCTGAACTACGGCTTGGCATTTGAAATGTTGCTTTTAGTTTTTTTAAGTGGACGCGGACAGGATGGGGCAAATGGATGCAGCCGCGCGCTGGGCGAACGGCCACCGCATCCCAGGACACGCCCGGACACGACCCCAAACCCCTACCTAAACGGACAGAATCCGGACAAAATGAACGTCCGTTTGGGGTCGCGCGGTGGAGTTGGCCTGAGCCCACCCGTCATGGGCACGGAGGGGACGTCGGCAGTGGGGTAGGGGAGGGAGGGAGCACGTACCCGCCGCTGTACGGCACGGCAGTACATGCATCGGCCGTCGGGTTGCCAATGGCGAGGTGGAGGGAGTCTGCGCGGGTCGGGTGGACGGTTGCGCGGGGGCGTGGATCTCTCGCACTCGCACGCATGCATCCATCGGCGCCGCCTAGCTCGTGTCGGGTCGCTCAACGTAGTACGCTGCTTGGTTTCGACTCCACTCCACCGCCCCTTGCTCACTGGTCGTGACTCGTGTCTATCTATCCGCAATACGACGAAATACCAACGATTCAGATCCAACTTTGCTCCAAACGAAGCGTCCCATCCGCCGAGCTTCTGGTCTGTGTACAGCTTCGGTTGGCTCCTACAGGTGAGTGAGAGGTGACACGTGAACGTGACAAGTAAGAGCACATAGAATCGTACCAAACAATTTCTCATTGAGGGCGTGACAAGTAAGAGCACATAGAATCGTACCAAACAATTTCTCATTGAGGGCATTTCTAGCGGCGACCGCAAATTTCCTCGTGACCAGTCCGCATACACGGATGTAGGAGGCCTCGTTCCAACCATAGCCGTTTACATCCAGAATTTCTCAATTTTTTTCAAGTCCCCATGATCAAATAGCCGCATACATAGGATACAGACTTTCAAATAGCCGCATGCATGCAGCAGTACTACAAATTCAAAAGAGTTCAAATATTACATCCCAACATCATTTTCCCCTTTAACTGCCCACTAATGATCAATTAGATCTTCTTTCAGCTGCTCGTGATTTGGTCGATGCCAAATTCGTTGACGCATTTGAATAAACTCTTCAAATGTGGCCGGATTCTGACCAGGAAGTTGGATAGGATCACCCATCTACTCAAATTCTAGAGTTGCAACAACATCCTCACCCTCATCCTCGATGATCGTGTTATGCATGATCACACAACATGTCATCACCTTCACAAGTTCTCCAGATCCCATTGTTTAGCAAGTCCACGAATAACTGCAAAACGAGCCTGCAAACTTCGAATGACCTCTCGACATCCTTTCTAACTGCTTCTTGTCTTTGGGCAAAGTGAGCCTTTTTCTAGCCAACTGGGTTAGAGATGGTGCTGACAAAACTATTTTTAGCTCTGGCGATTCATCGAATAGTTGCCGGGCATGGTGAGTATAGCAGGAGCAGATGGTACCTGGCGGGGCGGTCGGAGGACAGGGGTTGAATGGTGACGGAGGAGAGGCGGGATGAAGCCCTCCTGGAGCGCCATAGGTGATGGAGACATAGAGTTCCGGTAGGGTGTGGAGTGGTAGCCGGGGTGGTGGAGTAGTGGCGAAGGCAAGAGAGAAGGAAGGAAGAAGAAAAAATGAGGAGGATGGACGCATGGGGTCTGGGAGGGGTTTTCGGAGTCCTACGTGTCTGGTGTCCGGACTCCCGCAAAGCTCCCTACGTTTGTCTCCAGTTTACAAGAGAAAACGCGCCCGGACCACCTCGTGGACCGATACAGGCCCGTGTTGAATGGCTTTGATGATCTGGACAGCGTGGTCCGAACGGATGTGGCTGGTTTACGGGTCCATCTTGAAGATGCCCTAAACATTGAGGCCGACAATCTGGTCACTGTCCTATCACCAGAATGCAACGAAACCAAAAAACCCTACGTCCAGTCCAAAACATTCAGACTATCCAATACCCCTCCAATCGAAAGCAAGTGCAGGTCGTTGTACGAGATAACAAGCAACGAAGAAACCTGTAGAGGTCGGATCTGGCCAGTCCATGACCATCAAGCCGCCCTCCCAAAATGGAGGACGACCTACTCCGCGACGCCATCCATCGAACCTTGTCCTCGACGGAGACGGACGCTCACCCCGCTGCAGAACTGCCAAGGCATTGCGGCTCCACATTGAGGAGTTCAAATGGCTTGCTAGGCAGAGGGTGGCCAACACCGTGAAAGGCATGTGCCTCCCCAAAGAGCAGGCCCGCGCGGCCGTATACCTCAGCGGGCCCTGTTGGAGTCATGTGAAGGAAATATGCCCTAGAGGCAATAATAAAGTTATTATTTATTTCCTTATTTCATGATAAATGTTTATTATTCATGCTAGAATTGTATTAACCGGAAACATAATACATGTGTGAATACATAGACAAACATAGTGTCACTAGTATGCCTCTACTTGACTAGCTCGTTTATCAGAGATGGTTATGTTTCCTAGCCATGGACAAAAGAGTTGTCATTTGATTAACGGGATCACATCATTAGGAGAATGATGTGATTGACTTGACCCATTCCGTTAGCTTAGCACTTGATCGTTTAGTATGTTGCTATTGCTTTCTTCATGACTTATACATGTTCCTGTAACTATGAGATTATGCAACTCCCGTTTACCGGAGGAACACTTTGTGTACTACCAAACGTCACAACGTAACTGGGTGATTATAAAGGAGTACTACAGGTGTCTCCGAAGGTACATGTTGAGTTGGCGTATTTCGAAATTAGGTTTTGTCACTCCGATTGTCGGAGAGGTATCTCTGGGCCCTCTCGGTAATGCACATCATTATAAGCCTTGCAAGCAATGTGACCAATGAGTTGGTTACGGGATGATGCATTACAGAACGAGTAAAGAGACTTGCCAGTGACGAGATTGAACTAGGTATTGGATACCGACGATCGAATCTCGGGCAAGTAACATACCGATGACAAAGGGAACAACGTATGTTGTTATGCGGTTTGACCGATAAAGATCTTCGTAGAATATGTAGGAGCCAATATGGGCATCCAGGTCCCGCTATTGGTTATTGACCAAGAATAGTTCTAGGTCATGTGTACATAGTTCTCAAACCCGTAGGGTCCGCACGCTTAAGGTTTCGATGACAGTTATATTATGAGTTTATGAGTTTTGATGTACCGAAGGAGTTCGGAGTCCCGGATGAGATCGGGGACATGACGAGGAGTCTCGAAATGGTCGAGATGTAAAGATCAATATATTGGATGACTATATTCGGAGTTCGGAAAGGTTCCGAGTGATCCGGGTATTTTTCGGAGTACCGGAGAGTTACGGGAATTCGCCGGGGAGAAGTATTGGGCCTTATTGGGCCCTGCGGGAAAGAGAGAGGGGCTTCCTAGGGTAGGCCGCGCGCCCCCCAAGGCCTAGTCCGAATTGGACCGCACCCCCTCCTTCCTTCCCTTCTCTCTTCCCCTTCCTAGTCTCCTACTCCTACTACATGGAAGGACCCCTAGTTGGACTAGGAAAGGGGGAATCCTACTCCCGGTGGGAGTAGGACTCCCCGTGGCGCGCCCCTCCTAGGGCCGGCCTCCTGCTCCCTCCCTCCTTTATATACGGGGGCAGGGGGCACCCCATAGACACACAAGTTGATCATTGAGATCGTTCCTTAGCCGTGTGCGGTGCCCCCCTCCACGATATTACACCTCGGTCATATTGTAGCAGTGCTTAGGCGAAGCCCTGCAACAGGAGAACATCAAGATCGTCACCACGCCGTCGTGCTGACGGAACTCCCCCCCGGCGCCTCTGCTGGATCGGAGATCGGGGGTGCGTCATCGAGCTGTACGCGTGTCAAGAACTCGGAGGTGCCGGAGTAACGGTGCTTGGATCGGTCGGACCGGGAGGACGTACGACTACTTCCTCTACATTGCGTCAACGCTTCCGCTTCGGTCTACGAGGGTACGTAGACAATACTCTCCCCTCGTTGCTATATCATCACCATGATCTTGCATGTGCGTAGGAAAATTTTGAAATTACTACGTTCCCCAACAGTGGCATCCGAGCCTAGGTTTTATGGTTTGATGTTATATGCACGAGTAGAACACAAGTGAGTTGTGGACGATATAAGTCATACTGCCTACCAGCATGTCATACTTTGGTTCGGCGGTATTGTTGGATGAAGCGGCCCGGACCGACATTACGCGTACGCTTACGCGAGACTGGTTCTACCGCCGTGCTTTGCACACAGGTGGCTGGCGGGTGTCAGTTTCTCCAACTTTAGTTGAACTAAGTATGGCTACGCCCGGTCCTTGCGAAGGTTAAAACGGAGTCTATTTGACAAACTATCGTTGTGGTTTTGATGCGTAGGTGAGATTGGTTCTTGCTTAAGCCCGTAGCAGCCACGTAAAACTTGCAACAAACAAAGTAGAGGACGTCTAACTTGTTTTTGCAGGGCATGTAGTGATGTGATATGGTCAAGACGTGATGAGATATAAGTTGTTGTATAAGATGATTGTGTTTTGTTGAAGTTATCGGCAACTGGCAGAAGCCCTATGGTTGTCTCTTTGTTGCATAAGATGCAAGTGCCAAATAATTGCTTTACTTTATCGCTATGCAATAGCAATAGTTGCAAGAGCAATAGTTGGCGAGACGACCATGTGACGACACATTGATATAGATCAAGATGATGAAGATCATGGTGTCGTGCCGGTGACAATAAAGATCATGACAGTACTTTGGAGGAAATCAAAGGCGCAAGATGATCATGGCCATATCATGTCACATATTTTGATTGCATATGATGTTTATCTGTTATACATCTTATTCTTGCTTTGATTGACGGTAGCATTTTAAGAGGATCTCTCACTAATTATCAAGAAGTGTTCTCCCTGAGTATGCACCGTTGCGAAAGTTCTTCGTGCTGAGACACCACGTGATGATCGGGTGTGATAGGCTCTACGTTCAAATACAACGGGTGCAAAACAGTTGCACACGCAGAATACTCAGGTTATACTTGACGAGCCTAGCATATACAGATATGGCCTCGGAACACGGAGACCGAAAGGTCGAACGTGAATCATATAGTAGATATGATCAACATAGTGATGTTCACCATTGAAACTACTCCATCTCACGTGATGATCGGACATGGTTTAGTTGATTTGGATCACGTGATCACTTAGAAGATTAGAGAGATGTCTATCTAAGTGGGAGTTCTTAAGTAATATGATTAATTGAACTTTAATTTATCATGAACTTAGTCCTGGTAGTATTTTGCAAATTATGTTGTAGATCAATAGCTCGCGTTGTTGCCTTCATATGTTTATTTTGATATGTTCCTAGAGAAAATTGTGTTGAAAAATGTTAGTAGCAATGATGCGGATTGGATCCGTGATCTGAGGTTTATCCTCATTGCTGCACAGAAAAATTATGTCCTTAATGCACCGCTAGGTGACAGACCTATTGCAGGAGCAGATGCAGACGTTATGAACGTTTGGCTAGATCAATATGATGACTACTTGATAGTTTTGTGCACCATGCTTTATGGCTTAGAATCGGGACTTCAAAGACGTTTTGAACGTCATGGACCATATGAGATGTTCCAGGAATTGAAGTTAATATTTCAAGCAAATACCCGAGTTGAGAGATATGAAGTCTCCAACAAGTTCTATAGCTAAAAGATGGAGGAGAACCGTCAACTAGTGAGCATGTACTTAAATTGTCTGGGTACTTCAATCGCTTGAATCAAGTGGGAGTTAATCTTCCAGATAAGATAGTGATTGACAGAATTCTCTAGTCACCATCACTAAGTTACTAGAACTTCATGATGAACTATAGTATGCAAGGGATGACGTAAATGATTCCCAAGCTCTTCGTGATGTTGAAATCGACGAAGGTAGAAATCAAGAAAGAGCATCAAGTGTTGATGATTGACAAGACCACTAGTTTCAAGAGAAGGGCAAAGGGATAGAAAGGGAACTTCAAGTGGAAAGACAAGCAAGTAGTCACTCCCGTGAAGAACACCAAAGCTGGACCAAAGCCTAAAACTGAGTGCTTACACTGCAAAGGAAATGGTCACTGGAAGCGGAAATGCCCTAAATATTTGGTGGATAAGAAGGATGGCAAAGTGAACAAGGGTATATTTGATATACAGATGTTTGACGTGTGCCTTACTAGTGTTTATTGTAGCCCCTGAGTATTTGATACTTGTTCGGTTGCTAAGATTAGTAACTCGAAACAGGAGTTACAGAATAAACAGAGACTAGTTGAAGGGGAAGTGACGATGAGTGTTGGAAGTAGTTCCAAGATTGATATGATCATCATCGCACACTCCCTATACTTTCGGGATTAGTGTTAAACCTAAATAAATGTTATTTGGCGTTTGCGTTGAGCATGAATATGATTTGATCATGTTTATTGCAATACGGTTATTCATTTAAAGTTAAAGAATAATTGTTGTTCTGTTTACATGAATAAGACCTTCAATGGTCATACACCCAATGAAAATAGTTTGTTGGATCTCGATCGTAGTGATACACATATTCATAATATTGAGGCCAAAAGATGCAAAGTTAATAATGATAGCGCAACTTATTTGTGGCACTGCCGTTTGGGTCATATCGGTGTAAAGTGCATGAAGAAACTCCATAAAGATGGATTTTCGGAATCACTTGGTTATGAATCATTTGATGCTTAAGAACCGTGCCTTTTGGGCAAGATGACTAAAACTCCGTTCTTCGGAACAATGGAACGAGCTACCGACTTATTGGAAATAATACATACTGATGTATGCAGACCAATGAGTATGAAGGCTCGTGGCAAGTATCGTTATTTTCTGACCTTCACAAG
Organism: Triticum timopheevii; assembly: GCA_963921465.1. Classification (NCBI taxonomy): domain Eukaryota; kingdom Viridiplantae; phylum Streptophyta; class Magnoliopsida; order Poales; family Poaceae; genus Triticum; species Triticum timopheevii. The sequence goes on from OY997274.1 coordinate 649,660,424, forward strand.
ATGATTTGAGCAGATATGGGTATATCTACTTGATGAAACATAAGTCTAAAATAGTTGAAAGGTTCAAAGAATTTTAGAGTGAAGTGGAAAATCATCGTAATAAGAAAATAAAGTTTCTGCGATCTGATCGCGGAGAGGAATATTTGAGTTACGAGTTTGGTCTTCAATTAAAACAATGTGGAATAGTTTCACAGCTCACGCCACCTGGAACACCACAACGTTATGGTGTGTCCGAACGTCGTAACCACACTTTATTGGATATGGTGCGATCTATGATGTCTCTTACTGATTTACCAATATTGTTTTGGGGTTATGCATTAGAGACAGCTACATTCACATTAAAAAGGGCACCATCTAAATCCGTTGAGACGACAACATATGAACTGTGATTTAGCAAGAAACCCAAGTTGTCGTTTCTTAAAGTTTGGGGCTGCGATGCTTATGTGAAAAAGTTTCATCCTGATAAGCTCGAACCCAAATCGGAGAAGTGCGTCTTCATAGAATACCCAAAGGAAATAGTTGGGTACACCTTCTATCACAGATCCGAAGGCAAGATATTCGTTGCTAAAAATGGATCCTTTCTAGAGAAGGAGTTTCTCTCGAAAGAAGTGAGTGGGAGGAAAGTAGAACTTGATAAGATAACTGTATCTACTCCCTTATTGGAAAGTAGTTCATCACGAGAACTGGTTCCTGTGACAACTACACCAATTAGTGAGGAAGCTAATGATAATGATCATGAAACTTCGAATCAAGTTTCTACTGAACCTCGTAGGTCTACCAGACTAAGATCTGCACCAGAGTGGTACGGTAATCCTATTCTGGAAGTCATGTTACTTGACCATGATGAACCTACGAACTATGAGGAAGCGATGATGAGCCCAGATTCCGCGAAATGGCTTAAGGCCATGAAATCTGAGATATGATCCATGTATGAAAACAAAGTATAGACTTTGATTGACTTGCTCGATGATCAGCAAGCCATGTTAAATGAATGGATCTTCAAGAGGAAGACGGACACTGATAGTAGTATTACTATCTACCAAGCTCGACTTGTTGCGAAAGGTTTTCAACAAGTTGAAGGTGTTGAATACGATGAGATTTTCTCACTCGTATCGATGCTTAAGTCTGTCTGAATCATGTTAGCAATTGCCACATTTTATGAAATCTGGCAAATGGATGTCAAAACTGCATTCCTTAATGGATTTATTAAAGAAGAGTTGTATATGATGCAACCAGAAGGTTTTGTCAATCCTAAAGGTGCTAACAAAATGTGCAAGCTCCAGCGATCCATCTATGGACTAGTGCAAGCATCTCGGAGTTGGAATATGCGCTTTGATAAGTTGATCAAAGCATATAGTTTTATATGGACTTACGATGAAGCCTGTATTTACAATAAAGTGAGTGGGAGCACTACAGCCTTTCTGATTAGTATATGTGAGTGACATATTGTTGATCAGAAATGATGTAGAATTTTTCTGCAAAGCATAAAGGAGTGTTTTAAAGGAGTTCTTTAAAAAGAAAAGACCTCAGTAAAAGCTACTTACATATTGAGCATCAAGATCTATTGAGATAGATCAAGACGCTTGATAAGATTTTCAATGAGTACATACCTTGGCAAGATTTTGAAATAGTTCAAAATGGAACAGTCAAAGAAAGAGTTCTTGCCTGTGTTGCAAAGGTATGAAATTGAGTAAGACTCAAATCCCGACCACAACAGAAAATAGAAAGAGAATGAAAAGTCATTCCCTCTGCCTCAGTCATAGGTTCTATAAAGTATGCTATGCTATGTACCAGACCTATTGTATACCTTGCTCTGAATTTGGCAAGGGGAGTACAATAGTGATCTAGGAGTAGATCACTGGACATTGGTCAAGAATATCCTTAGTAAGGACTAAGGAGATGTTTCTCGATTATGGAGGTGATAAAAGAGTTTGTTGTAAAAGTTACATCAGTGCAAACTTTTACACTGATCCAGATGACTCTAAGTCTCAACCTGGATACATATTGAAAGTGGGAGCAATTAGCTAGAGTAGCTCCGTGCAGAGCATTGTGGACATAAAATATTTGCAAAATACATACGGCTCTGAATGTGACAGACCCGTTGACTAAGCTTCTCTCACGAGCAAAACATGATCACACCTTAGTACTCTTTGGGTGTTAATCACATAGCGATGTGAACTAGATTATTGACTCTAGTAAACCCTTTGGATGTTGATCACATGATGATGTGAACTATGGGTGTTAATCATATACAGATATGAATATTGGTGTTAAATCACATGGCGATGTGAACTAGATTATTGACTCTAGTGCAACTGGGAGACTGAAGGAAATATGCCCTAGAGGCAATAATAAAGTTATTATTTATTTCCTTATTTCATGATAAATGTTTATTATTCATGCTAGAATTGTATTAACCGGAAACATAATACATGTGTGAATACATAGACAAACATAGTGTCACTAGTATGCCTCTACTTGACTAGCTCGTTTATCAGAGATGGTTATGTTTCCTAGCCATGGACAAAAGAGTTGTCATTTGATTAATGGGATCACATCATTAGGAGAATGATGTGATTGACTTGACCCATTCCGTTAGCTTAGCACTTGATCGTTTAGTATGTTGCTATTGCTTTCTTCATGACTTATACATGTTCCTGTAACTATGAGATTATGCAACTCCCGTTTACCGGAGGAACACTTTGGGTACTACCAAACGTCACAACGTAACTGGGTGATTATAAAGGAGTACTACAGGTGTCTCCGAAGGTACATGTTGAGTTGGCGTATTTCGAAATTAGGTTTTGTCACTCCGATTGTCGGAGAGGTATCTCTAGGCCCTCTCGGTAATGCACATCATTATAAGCCTTGCAAGCAATGTGACCAATGAGTTTGTTACGGGATGATGCATTACAGAACGAGTAAAGAGACTTGTCGGTGACGAGATTGAACTAGGTATTGGATACCGACGATCGAATCTCGGGCAAGTAACATACCGATGACAAAGGGAACAACGTATGTTGTTATGCGGTTTGACCGATAAAGATCTTTGTAGAATATGTAGGAGCCAATATGGGCATCCAGGTCCCGCTATTGGTTATTGACTAGGGGGAGGGGCCGCACCCCCTCCTTCCTTCCCTTCTCTCTTCCCCTTCCTAGTCTCCTACTCCTACTACATGGAAGAACCCCTAGTTGGACTAGGAAAGGGGGAATCCTACTCCCGGTGGGAGTAGGACTCCCCATGGTGCGCCCCTCCTAGGGCCGGCCTCCTCCTCCCTCACTTCTTTATATACGGGGGCAGGGGGCACCCCATAGACACACCAGTTGATCATTGAGATCGTTCCTTAGCCGTGTGCGGTGCCCCCCTCCACGATATTACACCTCGGTCATATTGTAGCAGTGCTTAGGCGAAGCCCTGCAACAGGAGAACATCAAGATCGTCACCACGCCGTTGTGCTGACGGAACTCCCCCCCAGCGCCTGTGCTGGATCGGAGATCGGGGGTGCGTCATCGAGCTGTACGCGTGTCAAGAACTCGGAGGTGCCGGAGTAACGGTGCTTGGATCGGTCGGACCGGGAGGACGTACGACTACTTCCTCTACGTTGCGTCAACGCTTCCGCTTCGGTCTACGAGGGTACGTAGACAATACTCTCCCCTTGTTGCTATATCATCACCATGATCTTGCGTGTGCGTAGGAAAATTTTGAAATTACTACGTTCCCCAACATCATGTACCTAGGATAGGGTCATAGACCTGATCTAAGTACCCTACCCAAGGACACCATTATTAGAAGAGACTACCTTCCAGTCGACCAAGGAGGACTCCACTCGACTGACTCGAAGGACTCGACCATGAAGACACACTCGACCACCAGAAGGTCAAGAAGCACTCTGTACCGTAACGGTCTGTAGTTAAGTAGACTTTATGGTATTTAAGACACTTTATATGGGGCGTTACCAGTAATGCCCCAGACTTAATGTACTTTAAACCCTGCATTACTGAGGGCCGGAGGGGGCTGGCAGGGACTATATAAGCCACCCCCACCTCAGTGTAAAGGGTTCGCACCCCTGTAATTCATATACACATAATCCACTCGACCGCCTCCGGACTCCGAGACGTAGGGCTGTTACTTCCTCCAAGAAGGGCCTAAACTCGTACATCTCCTATGTTTACAACTGCTCCATAGCTAGGACCTTGCCTCTCCATACCTACCCCCACTCTACTGTCAGACTTAGAACCACGACAGTTGGCGCCCACCGTGGGGCAGGTGTCTTAGCGATTTTTTGGAGGAGTTGCAGTTCTTCCGAGTACTTTCATCATGGTTGCTGGTGGAGTTTTGGTCGAGGGTCGTGAGATCCGTCTCGGCACCCTCACCTTCATCGCCGATGACTCCGCTTGGCTCCAAGAGGCTCCACTCGATGTTGATGCGCTCCCCGTCCACGGTGCGACGCATTTTCATGCATGTGTCCGCGGCGTTCTGCTGCGACAACCGTCGACCCCGTATCGGTAGACTCCCCTATCGGTCACCCTCCCGGTCTTCCAACAGCGCAAGCGCTCTGGTCGGTCGAGGCTCCAGCGGTGGGTAAGGCACGCGGTGGCTCGCCAGAAGGCCACCGCCCAAGTTGCGGCAATCGAACCCGACGAATCCCTCTATGGCCTGTTCGATCTGTCGACTGGCTCCGTAGAGAGTGCATCCGAGTGCGATAGCAGTGATCCGGCGGCAGAAATCTTGATGGTCAACGGACCTCGCAGTCCTCCCGGCTTCGCCCACGAAGGCGGAGTCGACGGTGGAGGCGACCCCGCACAAGGCCACGAGGAGTACCAACCCGAGCCACTCAATTCTCTGCAAAGAGAAGAGCTTCGCCGCAGGAACATGGATGCCCTGCATACTCCCATCGCGGGAGAAAACCCTGAGGCTCGCGCTTTGGAGGAGGCACGTTTAGCCAACTTGGCAGAACGCGCTCGTCTAGAAAATCTTCAGCGAGCACCCGACGCCAATTGACGTCAGTTCTTCCCGCCGACTCAGGTATATCGAACCCCGATTCAGAATTTGGCAGCTGCAACCCGTATAGTAGAGTCCATCCAGCCCTCTCAGTCAGAAGCTGGCAGAGGCTTAATGCAGATTAGAGATTTGCTCCGGGCAGCAGGAGATCAGAATTCAGCCATGTCGCAGTCGCGCAACAGAATTCACAGTCGATCCGTCGCTGCGAATATAGTTCAGTCGGCTCACAGTCCCAGATCGCCTCTGCGGCGTGAAGGACGCGAGAATCGACGAGACCAGTACGGTGACCGACACGATTGTGATGACAGGCGTCGAGTGCCCACTCCTCCTCCGAGAGGTGGGTCTTACGCTCCTCGCCAGCAGGATGACAGGCGTCAACTCAGTGTGGGGCAAAGAGCTCCAGTCGACCCCCGGGAACCAGGCTTCGACGCGCGATCCATCATCGTGCAAGGCTTGGTCGACCGAAACAGAGCCCATCGGGGCGGCCCCGACAGAGATGCGCCCACAAGCAGTCGAGTGCATGTTTCTGGTCCAGAATGTTTCAGCAGGTCTATCAGAGCCGCGGTGATTCCCCCCAACTTCAGGTTGGCAACCGGAGTAAGCAAGTTCACTGGTGAGTCTAAGCCTGAAACCTGGCTTGAGGACTACCGAGTGGCGGTTCAGATTGGTGGTGGGAATGACGAGGTGGCATGAAGCATTTGCCCCTCATGTTGGAAGGTTCTGCCAGAGCATGGTTGAATCAGTTACCTCCTAGCAGCATTTACACTTGGGAAGATTTGTCCCGAGTGTTCGTCAGAACATTTGAAGGAACTTGCAAGCGACCAGCTGGATTGACAGAGTTGCAGGTCTGTGTTCAGAAGACGAATGAGACTCTCAGAGAGTATATTCAGAGATGGATAACTTTTCATCATACCGTGGAGAACGTGTCTGATCATCAGGCAGTCCGCGCCTTCAAGGATGGTGTCAAGAACAGAGAATTGAGTTTGAAGTTTGGTCGAACCGAAGACATGACCCTGAGTCGGATGATGGAGATTGCTACCAAGTACGCCAACAGCAAAGAAGAAGACCGACTCCGAAGCGGCAAGTACAAGCCGAGTCAGTCGGAGAAGGGAAACACCAGTCGGAAGCAGAAACGGAAGGCTGAACCAGCAGCTCATGGAGAGGCTCTGGCCGTGACTCAGGGAAAGTTCAAAGGGAAACCCAAAGGATCCTGGAACCCTAAGAAGGTGAAGGATAAAGAAGGAAACGACGTGATGGATATGCCGTGTCACATCCACACGAAGAAAGATGAAGAGGGCAACATCATTTACCCGAAGCATACCACTCGCCAGTGTCGACTCCTGATCCAGCAGTTCCAAGGAAAACAGTCCAAGGACAAGGAAAAGGAGTCGGACAAGGCCGAAGACAAGGAGGACAGTGAGGGAGGATATCCGCATGTCAACTCCACTCTGATGATCTTCGCAGATGTGGAAAGCAAGAGCCGACTGAAGGTCATAAACCGTGAGGTGAACATGGTTGCCCCAGCAAAACCAAGTTATCTGAGATGGTCCCAAACACCCATCACATTCGACCAGTCTGATCACCCGACTCATATTGCCACCCCTGGGAGACAAGCTTTGGTGGTCGACCCAGTTGTCGAAGGCACTCGACTGACGAAAGTGCTGATGGACGGTGGTAGCGGGCTGAACTTATTGTATGCAGACACACTGAAGGGAATGGGCATTCCGATGTCCCGACTGAGCACCAATAACATGAGCTTTCATGGAGTTATACTAGGAAAGAAAGCCGAGTCACTCGGCCAAATAGCTCTGGACGTGGTGTTTGGTGATTCAAAACATTTTCGCAAAGAGAAGTTGACGTTCGAGGTCGTGGATTTTCAGAGCGCGTACCACGCCATTTTGGGGAGACCAGCTTACGCACGGTTCATGGCTCGACCATGTTATGTGTACCTCAAACTGAAGATGCCCGGCCCCAAAGGAGTGATCACTGTCATCGGTGATCGGAAAAAGGCAGAAGAGTGTTTTCAGAAGGGCTCAAAGATTGCCGACTCCCAGGTGACAGCGGTCGAGTTTGAAGAATATAAGCAAAACGCAGATCCGAGTGATTTGCTGCGATCCAAGAAGCCCGCCACAGAATCTGCATTTCAGTCATCCGGTGAGACGAAGCCTGTCCACATTCACCCGACCGACCCCAATGCAGCCCCGACCCACATCTCCACAACACTCGACCCGAAATAGGAAGAAGCGCTCATCCAGTTCCTCCGTGAGAACTGGGACATTTTTGCATGGAAGCCAGCTGACATGCCAGGTGTTCCCAGGGGACTGGCTGAGCATCGTCTTCGAGTCGACTCATCAGCAAAACCAGTTAAAGAGCATTTTCGGCGGTCCGCCGTCCAGAAGAGGAAGGCTATTGGTGAGGAAGTGGCTCGACTGTTGGCGGCAGGATTTATCCGAGAGATATACCACTTCGAGTGGCTCGCTAATGTTGTCATGGTTCCTAAGAAGGACAACTCACTCCGAATGTGCATTGATTTCAAGCACATCAATCGGGCCTGCCCGAAAGATCATTTTCCTCTCCCTCGCATTGATCAAATTGTTGACTCGACCGCAGGATGCGAGAGGTTGTCTTTTCTAGACGCCTATTCCGGGTACCATCAGATCCGTCTGTACGGGCCCGATGAAATAAAAACAGCTTTCATCACTCCATTCGGATGCTTCTGCTATATCACCATGCCATTCGGCCTCAAGAATGCCGGAGCCACGTTTATTCGAATGATTTAGAAGTGTTTGCTCACTCAAATCAGTCGTAATGTGGAAGCGTATATGGATGATATCGTGGTCAAGTCGCGAAAAGGTTCCGACCTGCTCACTGACCTCGCCGAAACATTTGCCAACCTCAGAAGGTATGATATCAAGCTCAATCCATCAAAGTGCACATTCGGAGTTCCTGGTGGCAAGTTACTCGGTTTTCTCGTTTCCGAACGAGGGATCGACGCTAATCCAGAGAAGATCGGCACTATTCTCCGAATGAAACGCCCTGTGCGAGTGCACGATGTCCAGAAGCTTACTAGATGCTTGGCCGCATTAAGTCGATTCATCTCACGACTCGGTGAAAAGGCATTGCCTCTTTACCGACTGATGAAGAAGGCAGACAAGTTCGAGTGGACTCTAGAAGCTGATGCAGCATTTGCCGAGCTAAAAGCTCTGCTCTCCACCCAGCCGGTGCTTGCTGCTCCAATCAGTAAAGAGCCTCTGTTGCTTTATATCGCAGCCACAGGACAAGTCGTCAGTACAGTACTTACGGTCGAGCGGGAAGAAGAAGGGAAAGCCTTCAAAGTTCAGCACCCAGTGTACTATCTGTCTGAGGTTTTAACTCCATCCAAGCAGAGATACCCTCATTATCAGAAGCTTGTGTATGGGATATACAAGACCACGAAGAAGGTTGCTCACTATTTCTCTGATCATTCCATCACAGTCGTCAGCGACGCTCCACTTTCAGAGATTCTACACAACAGAGATGCAACTGGTCGAGTGGCGAAATGGGCGATTGAACTTCTTCCCCTTGATATCAAGTTTGAGGCAAAGAAAGCCATTAAGTCCCAGGCAATAGCAGATTTCCTCGCCGAGTGGATTGAACAACAGCAGCCGACTGAAGTTCACTCGGAGCATTGGACCATGTTCTTTGATGGCTCTAAGATGCTGAATGGTTCCGGTGCTGGGGTGGTCTTGGTTTCCCCCAGAGGAGATAAGCTCAGATATGTGCTCCAGATTCACTTTGATTCCTCCAACAATGAGGCAGAGTACGAGGCCCTTCTATATGGGTTGCACATGGCCATTTCACTCGGCGTCCGTCACCTTATGGTTTATGGCGACTCGGATTTAGTGGTCAACCAAGTGATGAAGGAGTGGGACGTGAGAAGCCCAGCCATGACTGGATACTGCAATGCAGTGAGGAAGCTGGAAAAGAAGTTTGAGGGGTTAGAGCTCCATCACATACCCCGACTGAAAAATCTAGCAGCTGATGATCTAGCAAAAATAGGTTCCAAGAGAGAAGCCATTCCGAGTGGTGTGTTCTTGGAGCATATCCATACTCCATCAGTCAAAGAAGATCCTTTCACCGAAGAAGCTCCACAGCCCAAGAGTGCCATAGACCCGACTGAGGTTGAGGTCCCAGCAGTGGTCGACTTGGTCATGGAGGTCTTAGTGGTCATTCCCGACCGGACAGTTCCATATATCGCGTATATCCTGAGAAAAGAGCTCCCGGATGATGAGGAAGAGGCTCGACAGATCGTCCGTCGATCCAAAGCCTTTACCGTAATCAAAGGACAGTTGTACAGAGAGAGCGCGACTGGAGTTGGTCAGAAGTGCATAACGCCATAAGAAGGTCGAATCATCCTTGATGATATCCACTCGGGGACCTGTGGTCATCATGCGCTCGGACCATCGTGGCCAAAGCATACCGAGCCGGATTTTACTGGCCAAAGGCGAATGAGATGGCAAAAGAAATAGTGGACAAGTGCAAAGGATGTCAGTTCTACTCAAATATGTCACACGAGCCTGCGTCAGCTCTGAAGACCATTCCACTCGTCTGGCCCTTCGCAGTATGGGGATTGGATATGGTTGGCCCCTTGAGAACAGGTCGAAGCGGTTTTACTCATGTACTGGTAGCAGTCGACAAGTTCACCAAGTGGATTGAGGCAAAACCCATCAAGAACCTCGACGCCGGTACTGCAGTTAGCTTCATCAGGGAACTGATATTCAGATATGGAGTCCCGCACAGCATCATTACAGATAATGGGTCGAACTTTGACTCAGAGGAATTCAGGGATTTCTGCAACTCTCAAGGCACACGAGTCGACTACGTTTCAGTCGCCCATCCGCAGTCGAATGGACAAGCAGAGCGAGCCAATGGCCTGATCCTCAAAGGGTTGAAACCCCGACTGATGCGTGATCTCAAACATGCGACTGGAGCATGGGTCGACGAACTTCCCTCGGTGCTTTGGGGACTGCGGACCACGCCTAATCGGTCGACCGGGAGAACTCCATTCTTCTTGGTCTATGGAGCTGAAGTAGTTTTGCCGAGTGATCTTCTCCACAATGCTCCTCGGGTTGAACTTTACAACGAAGCAGAAGCTGAACAAGCACGGCAGGACGCAGTCGACCTTTTAGAGGAGGAAAGGGAGATGGCCTTGATCCGATCGACCATCTACCAACAAGACTTGCGTCGCTTCCACGCCAGAAATGTGAAGAGTCGAGCCTTCCAGGAAGGAGATTTAGTTCTCCGAGTGGATCAACAGAAACAACACAAGCTTGCTCCTTCTTGGGAAGGACCTTTCATCGTCACTAAAGTTCTCCACAACGGAGCATACCGCATCTACAACGTCAAGCACAATATCGACGAGCCCCGGGCTTGGAACGCGGAGCTACTCCGCCCATTTTACTCTTAAAGTTTTCACTCGGATGAGTTGTAATAAAATACTTCTGTAGTTCATGGATTACAAAATAATAGTGTCATAATTTCTCCATAATTTTTGTCACTTTTTTATTTTTGTCCAATAAAAATTTTCCCCTCAGTGGGTGACTTAGCAGCGAATCCGTTTCGCCTACATTTGTAAAAATCCTTGTCGAGTGATGAGCCAGACTCCCACTCGGAAGGCTTAGCTGCGAATCCGTTTCGCCTAAGTTTAAATAAAATCCTACCAAGTGGTGAGCCAGACTCCCACTCGGGGGCTTAGCTGCAGTCCAAGTACTCGCCTAAGTTTAAATAAAATCCTACCGAGCGGTGAGCCAGACTCCCACTCGGGGGCTTAGCTGCAGTCCAAGTACTCGCCTAAGTTTAAATAAAATCCTACCGAGTGGTGAGCCAGACTCCCACTCGGGGGCTTAGCTGCAGTCCAAGTACTCGCCTAATTTTAAATAAAATCCTACCGAGTGGTGAGCCAGACTCCCACTCGGAGGCTTAGCTGCAGTCCAAGTACTCGCCTAAGTACAAGTACAACATGCGCTCGCAAGGAGGATGAAGTGCAGGTCGACTGCGACCCTCTCCTCTGAGCTACGCCATAAGTACAATGTGCGGTCGTAAGGAGGACGAGGCGCAGGTCGACTGCGACCCTCTCCTCTGAGCTACGCCACAAATACAACGTGCGCTCGCAAGGAGGACGAGGTGCAGGTCGACTGCGACCTTCTCCTCCGAGCTACACCACAAATACAACGTGCGCCCGCAAGGAGGGCGAGGTGCAGGTCGACTGCGACCTTCTCCTTCGAGCTACGCCACAAATACAACGTGCGCCCGCAAGGAGGACGAGGTGCAGGTCGACTGCGACCCTCTCCTCCGAGCTACGCCACAAATACAACGTGCGCTCGCAAGGAGGACGAGGTGCAGGTCGACTGCGTCCCTCTCCTCTGAGCTACGCCACAAGTACAACGTGAAAATCCTACCGAGTGAAGAGCAAACCTCTCACTCGGAGGCTTAGCTGCAGCCCAGTGCTTGCCTAAGGTATAAAAATCCTACCGAGTGAAGAGCAAACCTCTCACTCGGGGGCTTAGCTGCAGCCCAGTGCTCGCCTAAGGTATAAAAATCCTACCGAGTGAAGAGCAAACCTCTCACTCAGGGGCTTAGCTGTAGCCCAGTGCTCGCCTGAGGTATAAAAATCCTACCGAGTGAAGAGCAAACCTCTCACTCGGGGGCTTAGCTGCAGCCCAGTGCTCGCCTAAGGTATAAAAATCCTATCGAGTGAAGACCAAACTTCTCACTCGGAGGCTTAGCTGCAGCCCAGTGCTCGCCTAAGGTATAAAAATCCTACTGAGTGAAGAGCAAACCTCTCACTCGGGGGCTTAGCTGCAGCCCAGTGCTCGCTTAAGTGAATTAAAGAGAAAGTCGATTGCAGTAGGCACCTTGCTTTAAAACCCGCAAAAGACATTTCAAGCCAAAAACAAGTGTATTCAAACGTCGAATCCAAGTTCAGATGGATACCTAAGGGAACCGAAAGTGCTCAGGCACTAAGCCTGTTAAGGTTTATCGGTTACAAAATCACTCGGCATACCGAGGCAAATTTAAAGTGTCGAGCGCAAAGAAGTTTTTTACCCCTTCTGTGGAGGGCTGGAAGGTGCAACAAACTCATCAAGGTAAATTCCGTCCGCGATCCGAGTGGCAGCAGCGATGAAGGTCTCCATGAAGGACCTGAAGTCGTGCTTCTTGGTGTTGGCCACCCGAAGAGCCGCCAACTTATCTTCTCGCGCATCCTTGCAGTGGACTCGAGCCAGACACAGAGCAACATCTGCGCCACACCTCACAGAGGACTTTTTCCACTCCTGCACTCGACCAGGAACTGTGTTCAGTCGAGCCATCAGAGACTCGAGATCGTTCTTGAGTGTCTCCCTGGGCCAGAGCGTGCTTTCGATGCGGGAGGTGGCGACTTTCAGCCTTGCAAGATAGTCAACAACAACAGCAATGCGGGACTCAAGTCGGAACACATTCATGGCAACTTCATCGTTCACTGGAGAGTTGACGGGGTCCAGGTTTGGTTCCAGTCGACTAGTTTCCTCTTCAAAGTTTTGGCAAAATTCTGCAAGTACAATTACTGAGTCAAGGCAATGGTCGAATGGAAAGATCACTGTAAAAATGGTTGTTTGACGCAAAGGATTACCTTCGAGCATGAGGAACAACTTCTTGGCAAGTCCACTCAAAAAGGCCTCCAGATCTTTCTTCTTCCCAGCCAATTGACTGGCCTTGTCATTCAGAGTAGCTTTGTCGTTTTTCAGTCGACTAACCTCCTTGTTGGCAATCGCAAGAGCAGCTTTCAGATTAGTATTTTCCTCTTTGAGCTTGGTGACGGAAGCTAACTTCTCGTCAGCAAGTTTGGTCTTCTCAGCCAGTTCAAGATCTTTCTTCTTCCGGGCCTCCTTCACCTTGCCTGTAAAGCAGATGAAGGTCAGATTTTTAAAACAGATGAAGGTCAAAAACAGTCGTCGAGGTCTCACCAAACATACCTTTGGTCTCCTCCTTCGCCTTCGTCAGATTCTCTTGGACCAGCTTCAGATCCAGCTCGAGCTAGATGTGCCTGTTCTCCAGCTCGGTATAACGAGCCGCAAGGTCATAGGATTTCTGCGAAGAACCAATCGACAAAATGTCAAGGATAATTCACTTCCGAGTGGATAGGAGAAAATCATGCGTTTCTAAGACTACAGCCGAATACAAACATTCGACCGTAGTCTCAGGGACTACACCCAGTGGGTGCACTCAGCGTGCCCCCACTAGTTCTACTCGACCAGTCGACGCCCAAAAAAAACAACCAAACAAGACGTATTCTTCAGACTGTAATCGACTGCAAGCAGTCGACTACAGTCTCGGGGACTACACCCAGTGGGTGCACTCAGCGTGCCCCCACCGGTTTGAGAAATCCATTCGACCTAGTCGACTGACGGAAAAACTTAACTTCTAAAGCCTATGGTCGACTGCCAGCAGTCAACCATAACCTTGGGGACTACACCCAGCGGGTGCACTCAGCGTGCCCCCGCTAAACCGGAGTTTCAATCGACACACCCAGTGGGTGATTGCTATGGATTCCGGAAAGAAAAGCTTTTTGATAGCATATCCTAACAGAACAGGCGATTCGACTTACCTGAACATTGCTTTGAAGAGTAGAACTGGCGTCGTAGGCTGCCTGGCTTGCCTCCCGGATGGCCTTCACCTGCTCCATCATGATCCCCGCCTGGCGTATCGCTTCCTTTGCAGCACTGGCTTGGTCCTCTGGGACGTGGTGCGTCGTGAAGAGGGAAGGCTGCGCAGCACCCGACGAAGCGGGGAGAGCACTCGTCAGCGGCACCGCGAAGGACACGGTGTGCCGAGTGGTGTCCTCCTCCCCCGCGACCAGAGTCTCGGGTGCCGTCACATCCTGGGCCACCCTGCCGGTAAACGCTTTCCTGCTCCTCCTGTGCTTCAGCGGTTCCTCGTCATCGTCGTCGTCAGGAAGGGTGATAACGACATTGGATGAAGCTTCAGAAAAGAATCAGAATTAGAGAGGAAGAGTCAATCGACTAAAAACGGAATTAAGAGAGTGGTACCAGGTTTTGAAGTTGCGGCATCCTCCATCTCATGATCGTCAGCTCTGGCTGAGGTATCGGAAGTAGCAGCACTGCAATTCCAAAAGATCAGTCGGCTAACTCAAGTGTCAATCAGAGATAAAGCTCGCACAAAACAAGAAGACTTAAGCAGCATGTTTACCCTGATATGGTGGGGATGGACACCTTCATCTTCGGCAGGACCTTGGTCGGCTTTGACGGTGCCACCCTGGACTGCTTCGGTGCCTTTTCAGTCGGCACCGGAGAAGTGGTCCGAGGGCGCTTGGTCGACTGCGCGACAGTCGCAACCCCCTTACCACGTTCAGTCGCAGGGTCATGGGCAAGCTTCGACCGCCTTTCCAAGCGCGGTGGTGCGACCTCCTCCTCCTCCTCTTCTTCTTCCTCCTCATCGTCATCATCATCATCATCATCTTCAGCAGCATCCGAGTCCCACTCCTCCTGGATCTCGCCCCCGCTCGCTTCTCCCTCTTCAGTCGGAGTCTGTGCTCCATTGGGCATCGAGTACAGTTCGGTGAGGGCCTGTTAGACATCAAGACAAAGATCAATCGACCAATTTGCGGAGAAAACGGAAATAAATATGGCAAGAATACAATTGGAGGTAGAGCGGACATACCTTGTCTGGAACGCTGCGGTGGTCGAGTGGAGGAATCCTTCTGGCTTCATGAGGGTTATCCTTGTTCCCAGTGACCGCGGCCATCCACCTTTCCAGCGTGGCATCGTCGACTTCTTCTGGATTGTTCTGAGTCTCATCTTCAGTCCCGCGGTACAACCACATGCAATGACTCCGGAACTGAAGAGGCTGGATACGCCGCTTAAGAAAAACCTCCAGGAGATCCATACTCGTCACTCCCTCCCGAACCAACTGGACTACGCGCTCCATCAGCATCTTCACGTCGGCTTTCTCCTCCGGAATCACCTTCAGAGAGGAGGGTTTGTTGACTCGGTCCATGGTAAACTGAGGGAGTCCACTCGACTGCCCCGGCGTCGACTCATTCTGGCAGTAGAACCAGGTCGACTGCCAGCCTCTGACTGACTCGGGGAACGTCATGGCTGGGAAGGTGCTCTTGTTCCTCATCTGGATCCCCAGACCTCCGCACATCTGGACAACTTTGGTTTTGTCGTCATCTGGACTCGCCTTCTTCACGGTCTGAGAGCGACACGTGAATATGTGCTTGAACAGGCCCCAATGCGGTCGGCAACCCAGAAAATTCTCACACATGGACACAAATGCGGCAAGGTAGGCGATAGAATTCGGGGTGAAGTGGTGGAGTTGCGCTCCAAAGAAGTTCAAGAAACCACGGAAGAAAACACTCGGTGGCAAAGAAAATCCGCGGTCGACGTGGGTAGCCAGAAGCACGCACTCACCCTCTTCCGGCTGGGGCTGCCACTCGTTCCCCGGGAGCCTTGCTGCTCCGTGGGGGATCAGACCGTCGTTGGCCATGTCGAGGAGATCCTTCTCCGTGATGGTCGATCGGATCCAATCTCCTTGGACCCAGCCGTTAAGCAGACGAGATCTAGACGAATACCCGCCGCGACTGGTGGTCCTCCCTTTCGCCTTCCCCGTCGCCGACGCCTTCTTCGCGCGTTCCAGCGCCGCGGTCTTCTCCTTCACCATGGCTGCCGGCGAGACGCGCGAGGAGCGGTTGTGCGGAGGCGAGAGCGGGCGCGGTGGGCGGAGGCGAGGGGAGCAGAGAGAGAATGCAGAGATACTGTTCAAAACCCTCGCCGGGCGCCTTTATAAGATCCCTTCCGAGTGGATGACAGGTGGGCCCGGCCGATCCAATCATATCCCGAAATAGTTGCGCGGACGCGATACGTGGCGAAAAAGGCGGCGCGAGAATCGAGGCGTTTATGCCCTATCCCATCCGAGCGCCGCGGTCTGCCCCGCTTCGCGCGCTTCCCCAAATTTCGTATCCCGCAGAATCCGCGAACGGCAGATCGGTCTATCAGACGCGGGATTTCCTGCGATCCGTCGCTCGGAAATTGTCAAGTTCAAAAGGTCACTCGACGAAAGAAAAGAATGGATCAAGTCGACTGAAGAAAGGTTGATGATTATCAACGAAGAGATTATTGGTCCAAGACAACACATATCCAGAACGCAGAAGCCAGTCGAAAATAATATCAACTCCTTCCTCACTCAAGTCTCAATCCATTCGGGGGCTAATGTTGGAGTTATGTACCTAGGATAGGGTCATAGACCTGATCTAAGTACCCTACCCAAGGACACCATTATTAGAAGAGACTACCTTCCAGTCGACCAAGGAGGACTCCACTCGACTGACTCGAAAGACTCGACCATGAAGACACACTCGACCACCAGAAGGTCAAGAAGCACTCTGTACCGTAACGGTCTGTAGTTAAGTAGACTTTATGGTATTTAAGACACTTTATGTGGGGCGTTACCAGTAACGCCCCAGACTTAATGTACTTTAAACCCTGCATTACTGAGGGCCGGAGGGGGCTGGCAGGGACTATATAAGCCACCCTCCACCTCAGTGTAAAGGGTTCGCACCCCTGTAATTCATATACACATAATCCACTAGACCGCCTCCGGACTCCGAGACGTAGGGCTGTTACTTCCTCCGAGAAGGGCCTGAACTCGTACATCTCCTGTGTTTACAACTGCTCCATAGCTAGGACCTTGCCTCTCCATACCTACCCCCACTCTACTGTCAGACTTAGAACCACGACAGTGTTGGGGAACGTAGTAATTTCAAAATTTTCCTACGCACATGCAAGATCAAGGTGATGATATAGCAACGAGAGGGGAGAGTGTTCGTCCACGTACCCTCGTAGACCGTAAGCGGAAGCGTTAGCACAACGCGGTTGATGTAGTCGTACGTCTTCACGATCCGACCGATCCAAGCACCGAACGTACGAAGCCTCCGAGTTCAGCACACGTTCAGCTCGATGACGATCTCCGGCCCTCCGATCCAGCAAAGGCTCCGGAGATGAGTTCCGTCAGCATGATGGCGTGGTGACGATGATGATGTTCTACCGGCGCAGGGCTTCGCCTAAACTCTGCGACGATATGACCGAGGTGGAATATGGTGGAAGGGGGCACCGCACACGGCTAAGGAACGATCCGTAGATCAACTTGTGTGTTCATGGGGTGCCCCCTACCCCCGTATATAAAGGAGTGGAGGAGGGGAGGGCCGGCCCTATTCTATGGCGCGCCCTAGGGGAGTCCTACTCCCACCGGGAGTAGGATTCCCCCTTTCCTAGTCCAACTAGGAGTCCTTCCATGTATTAGGAGTAGGAGACAAGGAAGGGGAAGAGAGAAGGGAAGGAAGGAGGGGTTGCGGCCCCTCCCCCTAGTCCAATTCGGACTAGGCCATGGGGGGGTGCGCGGCCTACCCTAGGCAGCCCCTCTCTCTTTCCCGCAGGGCCCAATAAGGCCCAATACTTCTCCCCGGCGAATTCCCGTAACTCTCCGGTACTCCGAAAAATACCCGAATCACTCGGAACCTTTCCGAACTCCGAATATAGTCGTCCAATATATCGATCTTTACGTCTCGACCATTTCGAGACTCCTCGTCATGTCCCCGATCTCATCCGGGACTCCGAACTCCTTCGGTACATCAAAACTCATAAACTCATAATATAACTGTCATCGAAACCTTAAGCGTGCGGACCCTACAGGTTCGAGAACTATGTAGACATGACCTAGAACTATTCTTGGTCAATAACCAATAGCGGGACCTGGATGCCCATATTGGCTCCTACATATTCTACGAAGATCTTTATCGGTCAAACCGCATAACAACATACGTTGTTCCCTTTGTCACCGGTATGTTACTTGCCCGAGATTCGATCGTCGGTATCCAATACCTAGTTCAATCTCGTCACCGGCAAGTCTCTTTACTCGTTCTGTAATGCATCATCCCGTAACCAACTCATTGGTCACATTGCTTGCAAGGCTTATAATGATGTGCATTACCGAGAGGGCCCAGAGATACCTCTCCGACAATCGGAGTGACAAAACCTAATCTCGAAATACGCCAACTCAACATGTACCTTCGGAGACACCTGTAGTACTCCTTTATAATCACCCAGTTACGTTGTGACGTTTGGTAGTACCCAAAGTGTTCCTCCGGTAAACGGGAGTTGCATAATCTCATAGTTACAGGAACATGTATAAGTCATGAAGAAAGCAATAGCAACATACTAAACGATCAAGTGCTAAGCTAACGGAATGGGTTAAGTCAATCACATCATTCTCCTAATGATGTGATCTCGTTATTCAAATGACAACTCTTTTGTCCATGGCTAGGAAACATAACCATCTTTGATAAACGAGCTAGTCAAGTAGAAGCATACTAGTGACACTATGTTTGTCTATGTATTCACACATGTATTATGTTTCCGGTTTATAGAATTCTAGCATGAATAATAAACATTTATCATGAAATAAGGAAATAAATAATAACTTTATTATTGCCTCTAGGGCATATTTCCTTCAGTGTCCCACTTGCACTAGAGTCAATAATCTAGTTCACATCGTCATGTGATTTAACACCAATATTCATATCTGTATATGATTAACACCCATAGTTCACATCATCATGTGACCAACACCCAAAGGGTTTACTAGAGTCAATAATCTAGTTCACATCGCTATGTGATTAACACCCAAAGAGTACTAAGGTGTGATCATGTTTTGCTCGTGAGAGAAGCTTAGTCAACGGGTCTGTCACATTCAGAGCCGTATGTATTTTGCAAATATTCTATGTCTACAATGCTCTGCATGGAGCTACTCTAGCTAATCGCTCCCACTTTCAATATGTATCCAGATTGAGACTTAGAGTCATCTGGATCGGTGTAAAAGCTTGCACCTATGTAACTCTTTACGACGGGCTCTTTTATCACCTCCATAATCGAGAAATATTTCCTTAGTCCTCACTAAGGATATTCTTGACCAATGTCCAGTGATCTACTCCTAGATCACTATTGTACTCCCTTGCCAAATTCAGAGCAAGGTATACAATAGGTCTGGAACATAGCATAGCATACTTTATAGAACCTATAACTGAGGCATAGGGAATGACTTTCATTCTCTTTTCTATTTTCTGCCGTGGTCGGGATTTGAGTCTTACTCAATTTCACACCTTTGCAACACAGGCAAGAACTCTTTCTTTGACTGTTCCATTTTGAACTACTTCAAAATCTTGACAAGGTATGTACTTTTGAAAAACTTATCAAGCGTCTTGATCTATCTCAATAGATCTTGATGCTCAATATGTAAGTAGTTCTTACTGAGGTATTTCTTTTAAAGAACTCCTTTAAAACACTCCTTTATGCTTTGCAGAATAATTCTACATTATTTCCGATCAACAATATGTCATTCACATATACTTATCAGAAATGCTGTAGTGCTCCCACTCACTTTCTTGTAAATACAGGCCTTTCCAAAAGTCTGTATTAAACCATATGCTTTGATCAACTAATCAAAGCGTATATTCCATCTCCGAGATGCTTGCACCAGTCCATTGATGGATTGCTGGAGCTTGCACACTTTGTTAGCATCTTTAGGATTGACAAAAAATTTCTGGTTGCATCATATACAACTCTTCTTTAATAAATCCATTAAGGAATGCAGTTTTGACATCGATTTGCCAGATTTCATAAAATGTGGCAATTGCTAACATGATTCGGACAGACTTAAGCATCACTACAGTTGAGAAAATCTCATTGTAGTCAACACCTTGAACTTGTCAAAAAACCTTTTGCGACAAGTCGAGCTTTGTAGATAGTAACACTACTATCAACGTCCGTCTTCCTCTTAAAGATCCATTTATTTCTTATGGTTTGCCAATCATCGGGCAAGTCCACCAAAGTCCACACTTTGTTCTCATACATGGATCATATCTCAGATTTTATGGCCTCAAGCCATTTCGTGGAATCTGGGCTCATCATCGCTTCCTCATAGTTCGTAGGTTTATCATGGTCTAGTAACATGACTTTCAAAACAGGATTACCGTACCACTCTGGTGCGGACCGTACTCTGGAAGACCTACGAGGTTCTGTAGTAACTTGATCTGAAGTTTCATGATCATCATCATTAGCTTCCTCACTAATTGGTGTAGGAATCACTGGAACTGATTTCAGTGATGAACTATTTTCCAATTCGGGAGAAGGTACAAATTACCTTATCAAGCTCTACTTTCCTCCCACTCACTTCTTTCGAGAGAAATTCCTTCTCTAGAAAGGATCCGAATTTAGCAACAAAAATCTTGCCCTCAGATCTGTGATAGAAGGTGTACCCAACAGTTTCCTTTGGGTATTCTATGAAGACGCACTTCTCCGATTTGGGTTCGAGCTTATCAGGATGAAACTTTTTCACATAAGCATCACAACTCCAAATTTTTAGAAGCGACAGCTTAGGTTTATTGCTAAACCATAGTTCATACGGTGTCGTCTCAACGGATTTAGATGGTGCCCTATTTAATGTGAATGCAGCTGTCTCTAATGCATAACCCCAAAACGATATTGGTAAATCAGTAAGAGACATCATAGATCGCACCATATCCAATAAAGTGCGGCTACGACGTTTGGACACACCATAACGTTGTGGTGTTCCAGGTGGCGTGAGCTGTGAAACTATTTCACATTGTTTTAATTGAAGACCAAACTCGTAACTCAAATATTCATCTCCACGATCAGATCACAGAAACTTTATTTTCTTGTTACGATGATTTTCCACTTCACTCTGAAATCCTTTGAACCTTTCAACTATTTCAGACTTATGTTTCATCAAGTAGATATACCCATATCTGCTCAAATCATCTGTGAAGGTCAGAAAATAACGATACTTGCCACGAGCCTCAACACTCATTGGATCGCATACATCGGTATGTATTATTTCCAATAAGTCAGTAGCTTGTTCCATTGTTCCGGAGAACGGAGTTTTAGTCATCTTGCCCAAAAGGCACGGTTCGCAATCATCAAATGATTCATAATCATGTGATTCCAAAAATCCATCTTTATAGAGTTTCTTCATGCGCTTTACACCGATATGACCCAAACGGCAGTGCCACAAATAAGTTGCACTATCATTATTAACTTTGCATCTTTTGGCATCAATATTATGAATATGTGTATCATCACGATCGAGATCCAACAAACTATTTTCATTGGGTGTATGACCATTGAAGGTTTTATTCATGTAAACAGAACAACAATTATTCTCTGATTTTAAATGAATAACCGTATTGCAATAAACATGATCAAATCATATTCATGCTCAACGCAAACGCTAAATAACATTTATTTATGTTTAACACTTATCCCGAAAGTTTATGGAGTGTGTGATGATGATCATATCAATCTTGGAACTACTTCCAACACTCATCGTTACTTCCCCTTGAACTAGTCTCTGCTTATTCTGTAACTCCTGTTTCGAGTTACTAATCTTAGCAACCGAACAAGTATCAAATACTCAGGGGCTACTATAAACACTAGTAAGGCACACATCAATAACCCGTATATCAAATATACCCTTGTTCACTTTGCCATCCTTCTTATCCACCAAATATTCAGGGCATTTCCGCTTCCAGTGACCATTTCCTTTGCAGTAGAAACACTCAGTTTCAGGCTTTGGTCCAGCTTTGGGCTTCTTCGTGGGAGTGACAACTTGCTTGCCATTCTACATGAAGTTCCCTTTCTTTCCCTTTGCCCTATTCTTGAAACTAGTGGTCTCGTCAATCATCAACACTTGATGCTCTTTCTTGATTTCTACCTTCGTTGATTTCAACATCACGAAGAGCTCGGGAATCGTTTTTGTCATCCCTTGCATACTGTAGTTCATCACGAAGTTCTAGTAACTTAGTGATGGTGACTAGAGAATTCTGTCAATCACTATCTTATCTGGAAGATTAACTCCCACTTGATTCAAGCGATTGAAGTACCCAGACAATCTGAGCACATGCTCACTAGTTGAGCGATTCTCCTCCATCTTTTAGCTATAGAACTTGTTGGAGACTTCATATCTCTCAACTCGGATATTTGCTTGAAATATTAACTTCAATTCCTGGAACATCTCATATGGTCCATGATGTTCAAAACATCTTTGAAGTCCCGATTCTAAGCCATAAAGCATGGTGCACGAAACTATCAAGTAGTCATCATATTGAGCTAGCCAAACGTTCATAACATCTGCATCTGCTCCTGCAATAGGTCTGTCACCTAGCGGTGCATTAAGGACATAATTCTTCTGTGCATCAATGAGGATAAACCTCAGATCGCGGATCAAATCCGCATCATTGCTACTAACATTTTTCAACATAATTTTATCTAGGAACATATCAAAATAAACATATGAAAGAAACAACGCAAGCTATTGATCTTACAATATAATTTGTAAAATACTACCAGGACTAAGTTCATGATAAATTTAAGTTCAATTAATCATATTACTTAAGAACTCCCACTTAGACAGACATCCCTCTAGTTATCCAAGTGATTACGTGATCCATATCAACTACACCATAACCGATCATCACGTGAGATGGAGTAGTTTTCAATGGTGAACATCAATATGTTGATCATATCTACTATATGATTCACGCTCGACCTTTCGGTCTCCGTGTTCCGAGGCCATATCTGCATATGCTAGGCTCGTCAAGTTTAACCTGAGTATTCCGCGTGTGCAAAACTGGCTTGCACCCGTTGTAGATGGACGTAGAGCTTATCACACCCGATCATCACGTGGTGTCTGGGCACGACGAACTTTGGCAACGGTGCATACTCAGGGAGAACACTTCTTGATAATTAGTGAGAGATCATCTTAAAATGCTACCGTCAATCAAAGCAAGAATAAGATGTATAATAGATAGACATCATATGCAATCAAAATATGTGACATGATATGGCCATGATCATCTTGCGCCTTTGATCTCCATCTCCAAAGTACTCTCATGATCTCTATTGTCACCGGCACGACACCATGATCTTCATCATCTTGATCTATATCAATGTGTCATCACATGGTTGTCTCACCAACTATTGCTCTTGCAACTATTGCTATCGCATAGCGATAAAGTAAAGCAATTATTTGGCACTTGCATCTTATGCAACAAAGAAACAACCATAGGGCTTCTGCCAGTTGCCGATAACTTCAACAAAACATGATCATCTCATACAACAACTTATATCTCATCACGTCTTGACCATATCACATCACAACATGCCCTGCAAAAACAAGTTAGACGTCCTCTACTTTGTTGTTGCAAATTTTACGTGGCTGCTACGGGCTGAGCAAGAACCGTTCTCACCTACGCATCAAAACCACAACGATAGTTTGTCAAATAGACTCCGTTTTAACCTTCGCAAGGACCGGGCGTAGCCACACTTAGTTCAACTAAAGTTGGAGAAACTGACACCCGCCAGCCACCTGTGTGCAAAGCACGGCGGTAGAACCAGTCTCGCGTAAGCGTACGCGTAATGTCGGTCCGGGCCGCTTCATCCAACAATACCGCCGAACCAAAGTATGACATGCTGGTAGGCAGTATGACTTATATCGTCCACAACTCACTTGTGTTCTACTCGTGCATATAACATCAAACCATAAAAACCTAGGCTCGGATGCCACTGTTGGGGAACGTAGTAATTTCAAAATTTTCCTACGCACATGCAAGATCAAGGTGATGATATAGCAACAAGAGGGGAGAGTGTTCGTCCACGTACCCTCGTAGACCGTAAGCGGAAGCGTTAGCACAATGCGGTTGATGTAGTCGTACGTCTTCACGATCCGACCGATCCAAGCACCGAACGTACGGAGCCTCTGAGTTCAGCACACGTTCAGCTCGATGACGATCTCCGGCCCTCCGATCCAGCAAAGTCTCCCGAGATGAGTTCCGTTAGCACGACGGCATGGTGACGATGATGATGTTCTACCGGCGCAGGGCTTCGCCGAAACTCCGCGACGATATGACCGAGGTGGAATATGGTGGAAGGGGGCACCGCACACGGCTAAGGAACGATCCGTAGATCAACTTGTGTGTTCATGGGGTGCCCCCTACCCCCGTATATAAAGGAGTGGAGGAGGGGAGGGCCAGCCCTATTCTATGGCGCGCCCTAGGGGAGTCCTACTCCCACCGGGAGTAGGATTCCCCCTTTCCTAGTCCAACTAGGAGTCCTTCCATGTATTAGGAGTAGGAGACAAGGAAGGGGAAGAGAGAAGGGGAGGAAGGAGGGGTTGCGGCCCCTCCCCCTAGTCCAATTCGGACTAGGCCATGGGGGGCGCGCGGCCTGCCCTAGGCAGCCCCTCTCTCTTTCCCGCAGGGCCCAATAAGGCCCAATACTTCTCCCCGGCGAATTCCCGTAACTCTCCGGTACTCCGAAAAATACCCGAATCACTCGGAACCTTTCCGAACTCCGAATATAGTCGTCCAATATATCGATCTTTACATCTCGACCATTTCGAGACTCCTCGTCATGTCCCCAATCTCATCCGGGACTCCGAACTCCTTCGGTACATCAAAACTCATAAACTCATAATATAACTGTCATCGAAACCTTAAGCGTGCGGACCCTACGGGTTCGAGAACTATGTAGACATGACCTAGAACTATTCTCTTTCAATAACCAATAGCGGGACCTGGATGCCCATATTGGCTCCTACATATTCTACGAAGATCTTTATCGGTCAAACCGCATAACAACATACGTTGTTTCCTATGTCATCGGTATGTTACTTGCCCGAGATTCGATCGTCGGTATCCAATACCTAGTTCAATCTCGTCACCGGCAAGTCTCTTTACTCGTTCTGTAATGCATCATCCCGTAACCAACTCATTGGTCACATTGCTTGCAAGGCTTATAATGATGTGCATTACCGAGAGGGCCCAGAGATACCTCTCCGACAATCGGAGTGACAAAACCTAATCTCGAAATACGCCAACTCAACATGTACCTTCGGAGACACCTGTAGTACTCCTTTATAATCACCCAGTTACGTTGTGACGTTTGGTAGTACCCAAAGTGTTTCTCCGGTAAACGGGAGTTGTATAATCTCATAGTTACAGGAACATGTATAAGTCATGAAGAAAGCAATAGCAACATACTAAACGATCAAGTGCTAAGCTAACGGAATGGGTCAAGTCAATCACATCATTCTCCTAATGATGTGATCTCGTTAATCAAATGACAACTCTTTTGTCCATGGCTAGGAAACATAACCATCTCTGATAAACGAGCTAGTCAAGTAGAGGCATACTAGTGACACTATGTTTGTCTATGTATTCACACATGTATTATGTTTCCGGTTAATACAATTTTAGCATGAATAATAAACATTTATCATGAAATAAGGAAATAAATAATAACTTTATTATTGCCTCTAGGGCATATTTCCTTCAGACAGGCCCCCCTCCTCCCCGTTCGACAACGACACCTCACTTACCACGTCGACGCCCATCCACTAGTATCTACTCCCATTATATGTAGTTTGTATTGAAATCTCTAAAAAGACTTATATTTAGAAACGAAGGGAGTAGTTCTAGATCGTATTTTCCTACAGAATAATCTATGCCTGATTTTATGTTGAACTTGCTTTGTTCGGTTCCATGAATGCTACTCCCCCGTCTCATAATATAAGACGTTTCTACAAGCTAAAACAGCTTGCAAAAACATCTTGTATTGTGTGATGGAGTGAGTACTATGTATACGTTGATCTATTTCCATGCTGCATGAATTTGTAGAGTTTAATATGAAGGGGCAGCTATGAACACAGGCATTTGAGGGGTGATGGAACGTTGTCCGCAATCATGTAGGGACTCAAATTACCACATTCCAGTTGTAGATGCTCTAAATTTCAAAAATACGAATTGAAAGGAGGAGCATAGAGATCGGATTTGCGGATTCATTCTTCTTCGCCAAACTCTCTCCGCCTCCCCACTACCCCTTTATTGTTCCTGCTTATAAAGGTTAGAGTTGATGATGAGTTCACATGTGGGACCATACAAATAAACAAATACACTTCTACCCACATGTGGACTAGAAACCTTTCAGAAGATATACTAATAAACAAATGTTATTGTGAGACCTATCCCATCCTAGATAAACAAATACACGGCTACACTAATGTGAGCATAACGCTCTTATAAAAAGCATATATTATAAATCATACGGTTCCAATTCAAAATCATTGTCTTTATTTTGATTTCTCTACGCAATCAACTCTTCCAGTTCTATTGCATAATAGAAGAGAGCAAGCACATTGCAATTTCAATGTGGTCATAGAGTTGTTCTCCTACCGAATCCACAATCATGTGCATTCAAATTACTCATGTCCATTCATCTATATTTCAAAATTTAAAATGTTATCTCACTGTAAATCTTGCAAAAGACCTATCTCTTAAAAATCATCATACAACATGACTTCCGTTATATTTACGCTCCCATTTTAATCATAGAGAATGCAGTAGAGGTAGTAAGACATCATCTTTACATCTTCAGAGCAAAAATACAGGCCACCAGGTCTTGTTGAATTGCATAATAATTGATTATGCATCATTTTACATCATGTAAAATGACCGTTTGAGGCCCCAAGTCCTCATATATGTTGCACAAGTATGTTTATACTTTTGCATTTATTTGTATTACATGTGTAATACTGTTACAAAGCAATATGTTGATTCCTTCATTTGCATAAAATATGGAACTTGCTTGCAAGTTTGGGAAACATAAGGTAGTGAAGTGTATGACACTGGCTGACTATGTCAAATTTACATTTGTCACAAGGAATCGACAAATTGTAGATACTGCTTAATTGCAGATTATCCAATGTAATTGTGAGGCCTATATTATGTCATTCGACATGATGACTACCTTCAATTTTGCACACAACATATGGATTGCATTATGGGAACGAATTAATTTCCTTCACAACTGCGAGGTCTACACTACCATGTGGCGATTACCTTCAATGTGTTTTTAATTAACACAAGGTTGTGAAAAGCTCCATAAGAGTGAGATCTACACTACTTAGTGATTATCTCTGTTTATTAAAAGCAAAATGAAGGCACAAAACTTATGACATAGCCATTATGATGCCTACATCGTTGTGACTACCTTCATGATGTTTTTCCAAATACTTGGCAACTTCATATCATTTTATTATTGGTTGTGACTGTTGAGTCATATTCTCCATCAGGAGTAGAATCAAAGATATTGTTGGTGACAACATCGCTGTTATGCTATGAAGAGAATTATGCAAAGTACTTGCATATTTTGGTGATTACCTTCCATGCGTACACAACTTATGAGACACCATCATAACTATGAATTAAGTTTCATGCACACCTGAGAGGTTTATGCCATTTTATGGTGATCACCTTCATGTGTTATAAATAACATAAGGTTGTGGAGGCTATGATCAATGATAACTGTCCATAAGAGTGAGGCACCACTAGGTGGTCGACTACCTCTATGTGTTTTAAGGAAAATAAAGGTTGTCCCTTTTGAGGTGACTACATTTACTTGGAGGATCCACACCACACTGTGGTGTTCTTCTAGAAGGCTTGACCTATGGGTCACTAAGAATCACCATCACCGTGATTATGCTTAGCCATAGCATTTTCATCCTACTTAATTTACTGAATGCAAATTAATGCATGAGAATTTCATGCAACGTATCGCTGAACTTTTTGTAAAGGAAATGCGATGAGATGACATTAGGTGAAAGTAACTATTTAAAGATGGGTCATGGACATTAAAGATTTTGTCAACCCGGGTCTTGTTGCCACAGAAACTCCCCTGCTGAAAATGTCATGGCTATTTATAAATAGCTAAGAATATGCATATTTGCATTTATGTGTGATTGCAATGGCTCGGTTCTCAAACTGAGTATGTAATGGATGATGAATATCCATTTTCCCTTTGAGCCTTCATTGAGGCGAGATATATTATTCACATGAATAATTATTCATTCGTTCTCGGGACTTTGAGTCCGTTGAGGTTTATATTTCTGTTGTCTATAAATCAACACTAAGTTGAGATTATATGATAAGGCAGTCTCGGATATTAATCTGGTTGTATGTCCTTACTGCACTTTACATTCTCCTATGATGGTAAAAGAAATACCATATTTATTTCAGGTTAAAAATATGATGAACTTCTTGTGAAGAATCAACTGGTACACCCCAATGGGTGCCATACCATTATCTGAAATTTGTGCTAGTGTTTATACAGTACTAAGCAATTTTGTGGTTAGAGAAGCACGAGGAGTTGAATGTAAAGTAAAGAAGACAAAGAGGAGACACAAATGATTCTCTAGTCTCATTGCAATGTGGGAGACCCACTTATATACATGGTGAAGGGATGTGTTGGGGAGACACCTCTTTCCCCAACAGACACCTTCTGGAAGGCATTCCTCCCACAATTGATCATATGTTTTGTTTTTCAACAATTTCCTAAGCCAATAGCATCACATTGTCGTTTTTATGGCTCCGTAGCAATGCACGGGTGAGTAATGCTACACGTACAAACGAGTTACAAGATTTTATAAAGAGAGTTAATTTGATTGGTCAGTAGATGGGGAGGCGGCCCACCCCCTGAAAATCAGGGGGGCAAGTTTGCGATTGGCTAGTACTATGGCACTACTGAAAAAAAATCCTAGTCAGCGTGTAACTGCATGTAACTTTTAGTATGTTTAGCATTATTGATGCACGGGTATGACGCTAGTACTACTACTCAAGAGGGAGTAGAAAACAAACCAAGAGAAACGACGCTACTGTACCACGGTTCAAAATTTGAATGAAATCCACGGTGGCCAACACGAAAACCAATTGCCAGCTATGTCACCGAGAAGTGGGCCCTCCTCGATCCGGCCCCACATGGCATCCAGCCAGCGAAAACGACAAGCGCCGCGGGTAGGATTGGACCGGACCAGGCAGGAGGTTTCGTCTCCGATGCGTACGTGCATGCAGTTGCAGTTGCACGGGGCTTCGTGCGGCCAGCTGTTGCTGCCGGCCACATCACCGGCCGCCCGGGCTAGCTACAGATACACACACTCCTCCCATCTCCTCCCCCCCGACAACTACCACCGCCGCTCGCCGCCACCCACGACGAATCAATCACTCTCCCATCCCAGTCTCCAGCTCCCCGCCGTAGCAGTAGCAAGCCAGCTTGCCAGATCGATCCATCGCGATGGAGGGGTGCGACCGGATCAGGGGTCCATGGAGCCCGGAGGAGGACGCCGCGCTGCGGCGGCTGGTGGAGTGCCACGGCGCGCGCAACTGGACGGCCATCGGCCAAGGGGTGCCCGGCAGGTCCGGCAAGTCCTGCCGCCTGCGGTGGTGCAATCAGCTGTCGCCTGGGGTTGAGCGCAGGCCGTTCACTGCCGAGGAGGACGCCGCCATCGCCCGCGCCCATGCGAGGCTCGGCAACCGCTGGGCCGCCATCGCGCGCCTGCTGCACGGCCGCACCGACAACGCCGTCAAGAACCATTGGAACTGCTCCCTCAAGCGCAGGCTCGCCGATGTTGGCGTTGCGGGGGAGGAGGAGCCGCCGTGCAAGCGCGCCAGCGTCACGCCGGAGAGCACCTCCGGATCAGGGTCGGGGTCTGGCTCTGGGTCGGACAGCAGCGATCTCAGCCATGGCGGCGCGTTCGGGCTCGCCCAGGTCTACCGGCCGGTGGCGCGGGCCGGCGGGTTCGAGCCTGCGGACTGCGCCGTGAGCCAGCGACACGAGGAGGAGGAGCAGGAGGACCCATTCACGTCGCTCTCGCTCTCCCTCCCCGGCACGGATGCCCACGGGTTCCACCACGACAGCTCCCATAGCCATTTCCACCAGCCGTCTCCTTCCCCGTCGCCGCCGCCCGCTGCAGCGCCGACATCGTGTCCGTTCAGCCCCGAGTTCGCGGCGGTGATGCAGGAGATGATCCGGGACGAGGTGCGCAGGTACATCTCCGGCGTTGGCTGCGGCGCCAACCTGCCGTCCATGCCGCCTGTGGTGGACGGCGTCATGCGGGCCGCGGCGGAGCGCGCCGGCGGACTCGCGAGGATGCAGTGACCAAGATCAATCGATCCATCTGCTCAATGATCTTGCTTCATTCGTTAGGATCTGAAGTCTGAACTGAATTAGCAATGGGAGAAGGAAGAGCTAGACAAAGCCAAGCTGACGCTTTCCTTCTTTTGTTCTGTATATACAAACAATGAAATGGAAAGAAAAATGCATGTGTCCAAGAGGGTATTTGTTTCCAGGGACTTATTGATTTAGGGACTTAAAAAAGTCCCTACAAGTCCCATCTAAACCAAACAGGAGGGATTTATAGGGACTTAAAGTGGGCATTTGGGACTTATGAAATAAGACTCTTAAGGAGGGACTTATAGGGACTTATAGTTGTAATATGGTCTTCTAGTCCATGTTAAGTCCCAGGAACCAAACAGGTAAGGACTTTTTAGGGACTTCGGACTTATAAATTGGGACTAAAAAAAGTCCTAGGACTTATGAACCAAACAGGGCACAAGTCAGAGCTCATTCTTATCATATTTGATCTCCTGCAAATAACAAACAAATCTAGCAGCAGTATATGTATGGATCTGAAGCGGAAAATCCCTCGTTCTGTACCTGACGTACGGAGATGCAGAGTGTCATCAAGCGTCGCAAAAGGGCGCGACGAACCTATGTTCTCCATGATGGAGAAGTTGGGCAATCAGACACAACACAATGACAACCAAAATAATTTCACAGCATAAGGCATTCATGTATGGAAATTTCATGATTTAGAAATATCGACATCATATTGAACAGCTGTGGGTACAGTACTGAAGGTCAAACATCAGACCATTCTATCTGCAACATCGGTATACATGGACAGAAGCATCAGCGCGATCCTGCTAATTGTGTTGCTGAGTTCAGATGGAGACTACAGTCGTCTCTCAGAAAGAGCTTCGCGTCCAGTGTGGAAGCCTCTCAAGAAGAGGACCCCTGACAGCATCAGGAGCAGGGATAGTACGAGCAGCCGTGCTATGGCGTGCCAGGATTAGCGTGTTCGGATACAGAACCTCATGTTGTCCTCCAACTGTATCAATCGTGATGACCTCTATCAGGGGGCATTCTCCACGACACGCGTGACGAAGTCCACCTGGCCCTTGGCTGCTCTGAGTTTGGGATTTCCTGGATCAAAGGCCCGCTGTTTCCATAGGGCAACCAAAGAAGGTATTTTGATTGCATGACATCGTGAGTATCTAGTATAGGCATGAAGATCTGTAAGGTTGCAGTAAAGCTGAAGTTCAGTTACACAAATGCCGTTACTACTTGTATAAGTATATGAAGCTTTGAAAATGATTGAGCAATTAGTAAATCATATACATGTCTGAAGAGAGGTAAATGCTGAGAACGAGGGATCCTGATCAACTCAGATTAAAGAGATGGTCCGAGAAATGGGGCTGGAACGAAACATGTGACAGCTGCTTGGGTTGAAAACAATAGCTATATGTTCATAAAGAGGAACCGATCGAGAAGTTCACTCACATGTAGTTCGAGCTTCTCGATGGCCGGAGCAACCCTCAGTAAACAAATAGAGTAGAGAATATTTTCATCATCTTGATAACACATCAGCACTCTAAGCCGGGAAAACACGCAAGGGCTACCGAACATCCATTGCGCCTGAAAGATCCAAGAGATTGTTGCGAAATCAAGTAACACGGACTAAGACCATAACTTGAATTAATGTTCGTGCCAAGAACATACATACCTTTACTTGTTTAACCGAAAAGTCGAACATTAGGTAGTGTACCTCTGGGATCGCATCCAGAAGCATGGTAGAAAATTGCTGAACATTTGTGTTGGAGAACTTAACACTTGCATTCTCAAGATCTATCGAAGCATGAGGGATGGCAATAGGTATGAAACATCCATTGTACACAAAGGTCGAGAGCTTTGCAGCATGGAACTCTACGTTGGTCATGCCGCAACACTCTACTTGCAAGTACCGCAGGTGGGGCAGTGGCCGAACCACCGCCACTTCATCAACCACCGCCACTTCATCGTTTAGATAGCATTTGATCATGCTCAACCACTTGAGGATGCCGCAGCCGCATAAGATGTCCTTGAGACCTCGTCTGGTGGTTAGCACATCATGGAGGTCAATCTTTCTTAGGTTTGAGAAACCTGAGAAGTGAGGATGAGGTTTCAGACACATCCAGCTAAGCCGAAGACATTGTAGAAATGATGCACTTTCCTTGTCCAAAAGTTCAAAAGAGAATATATGTAAGGAGCGTGCCCGAGTAAAATTGGTGCCGACACCAATATCGAAAGCTAGATTCTTTGTCTGTGACAACACGGCGAAAAAGACGCAGTTTTTGATATGTACCTTGCTTGCCGTCGAGTTCAGATTTGATCTCGGTTGCTTGAACCCCTGCCGTGCTGCTGCTGATGAACAAATGGGTATC
Source organism: Triticum timopheevii (assembly GCA_963921465.1). Taxonomy (NCBI): domain Eukaryota; kingdom Viridiplantae; phylum Streptophyta; class Magnoliopsida; order Poales; family Poaceae; genus Triticum; species Triticum timopheevii. The sequence continues at coordinate 649,692,901 of OY997274.1, forward strand.
TTGTTTACCCCAACTACCAAACATGACGCGGCGATTGAAGATGAGCTTTGGGCATGCCATGCACGTGCATCTCCACTCGCTCGACAAAACACTAGTCCCAACAACCTCTTCCATGGCCAGTTTCGACATGATTTCCCATAGCACATCATTCAGGCGAAAGAGGAAAAGGAAAGCTTCAATTCAGAAGTCGATTGGCACACCGAGTGACGGTATCCTGGACTAGGGGGTGCACACCACGTTGGCCTACTGTTCATGGGCCGGGCCGACGACCCACCAGTAACTGAAGAATGGGCCCCTCGTGCCCTGGCCCTTGGCGTAATCAAGATGGAGACCTCCGAAGACTTGGCGTACTCTTCAAGGTGAGTCTGAATGATCGACATGTTTATCACCAGATTGTAACCGACTATCTGTAACCCTAGATGCCCTCGGTGCCTATATAAGCCGTGGGGTTTAGTCCATAGAGGACCTGCTCGTTGCCGGTGACCTGCTTGCCTTCGTCGCCGGCAGGTCGCGGTGCGCGGGCAGATGCAGTTCTCGTCGCCCAGCCTGGTGCTTGACCTCGACACCAGCAAGGTCCATCCGACGCCCCAAGCCGGCGACGAGAGCCATGGGCGCCGTGATGCAGGTTCTGTGCACGTGGGTGGGGATAATTGTGTATTTCCTTTATGATTGAGGGGTGTCTGTAGAATTTCAGGGACCAGTTTCTAATGTTAGACCAAAGGCTGTCTAACGTGAGCCGTAACGCCACGTCATCTAATGCGGGCCTCACATGTCATAATCAAGGTTAAAATGCCCAAAGTGACTGGTTAGTGCTTTCTGCAAAAACAAGGCCCAGAATCAGTGGTTTCCGGCAGAAATTTGTAAACCAGTGTTTTCTTCAAACTTAGGCGTCAATATGGTGGTTTTTTGCAATTCACTCGTTATAAGGAGATATCAGCACACTATGTACATTCGGAAGGTCTTCAAGCTTGATTCTTTGCCTTCCCTTGTCAACCATGGTTTTCCTATTCTCATCGGCCGTGCTGGAACTTGTTAGACAGTTCCACACTGAAATGATGAAAAGAACACCGCAAAGTTCCTCTGAATTTTCTAGGATAACATTACTAAGATTTGACGATATTAACAAGAGTAGCATAGGTCGACAGATCAAGTGCGGGGAGAATATCATACGAAAACCAACATTCGGTGAAAACCAAAAGAGAACGATGTTTTGAAGTTTCAATTTTTTTTAAAGAAATACCGGATGTTAGGAGGGTGATGTTCTATTTCCATGCAAAATTTCAAGTTCAAATACATTGCCGGATTTGAGCTATGAAAAAGACAAATTCAACATTGGATAGTGCCGAACAGTAATGTCACTATTCATTATTGAATTTGTCTTTTTCGTAGCTCTCATCCCATAACAGTAATCTGTGAGAGCACCACGGAAGGTCAAGCCCAAGCGTAGACCTACTATTGTACGACCGTAATGACGAATTAATGGGTTAGTACGTGAGTTTGTTCCAGCAGAAGGGCGAGATAGTGGAGTGGGGAGGGAGGGTCCGATATGTGGACGCCCGTATTTCAGAGGTTTATAGGTTTGCTTTGGCTAGTTTCATGTAGTTTCCTTCTAAGCTTTTCTTTTGGTAAATATTTGTGAAGATATTATGGTTTCTGTTAAATGAAATCGGAGAAAAGCTCTCTTTATAAAAAAAATCTGTATAGGGAGGGACAATTTAGAGATAAGATCGCCAGTGTAAAATGATGTGCTTGACACAGCAAATCCTCCAGCCGGGAAGGCGATCAGCCACAGGTGCGTTGGGCATAAAACAGAGCAGCCTACTGGCGGTGCACCTATGAATCTATTGCACAAACAAAGACACATTATATGTTAGTGATGCATGTGGTTCTATTGTTTTCTGTTCTAAAAGCATCGACAAATACATAGCTACGCTTCTGAACCAGAACAGTGACGAAAGGGTTCAGAACATAGTTGTCCATCAAACTAAAACATAAGTTAGTTCAGAGAGTTGTCCATCCATACTAACGGAGGACACTAGTCGATCCATAGTAGATACATATGAGTAGTGCTAGGAGCGGTCTTGCTAGACCTCGCTGTTGTCCTCCAGGCGGCCCTTGGTGGCCTCGGCGTCACACACTGGCGCCGGCACCATCCTCAACGTGGGGCGGCTCGCGCGCCTCCCTGGCCTTTCCCCATAGTACCATGTAGAGGCCGGCCACAATGAGCACCGATCCAACCGCACTGGGCAGTGACACCATACCAAAAGAAAATACATGTCAGCACAAAAGGATGAAGCTTGTTAAAGAAAAATAATCTCAAGGGTATACGCTATATATGCACTAAGCATCTTAGGTGCAAGATTAACATCTCTGATACTTGTTCTACGATAAGCGATAAGATTCTAAGGAAAAGAAAATGACAAATAACAAATGAGTTCTTTTACAGGCATTAAATTAAGACAACTAATGTTAGGTTTGCTACTCCTAGTATACATACAATAACATATGGTTAACACCTCATTGATCTCCTATAGCTCAGGCCATGTTTATATTTAAAAGAGAAAGAACTAGAGCAAACACTTACTCTCCGAGGTGTATCTTTTCGCCGAGGAACGCCCAGCCCAGCACGGCGCAGACCACCAACACCATGGGGTTGAACATGGAGACGAACAGTGGGCCACGCAGCTTAATGCACCATGTCATCACCACAAAGGTAGCCCCCCAGCCCACGATCCCCTGCACTGATTTTGCTTAGAAAACTGATATTTTTTATTAAGTACTGAAGTACCTCTGTTCACTAATGTATATAGGAAATAAAAACAACAGAAATAGTATATCTTTATACCAAATTAATCAACAGTGGATCTGGATTCAATAGCACTCGCACCCAGCAGTAGTAAAACCTACCGTAAAAAGCCTCGATAACTAAACATCAACGACCAGTGGATCACGTAATTAGCGAGACCCAGCCAGATTGTCGCAATCATGCATGGAAAGTACAGATTTTCATACCATGTAGAGCACGGAGTAGAGCCGGATGCCGGACCCGAGCTCCCACACGGAGGCGCGCCTGTCCACGGCGGCGCTCACCACCGCGAACTCCACGCCCACGATCAGAGACATGATGATGGTGCTCGTGTAAGGCGCGGCGAACCGTTGCGAGGTCTTGTTCTACAAGCAAAATTTTCATCACCGCAATGCAAAGTTAATTAGGTTACAAGTTTGACAAGCAAAATTTTCATCACCATTGACTTGTGAGTACATGCATGGCTACGGTTGCGTACCTGTAGAATGAGCCATCCGGCCCAGGCCACGCAGCTGAGGATGATGAGCACGTCGCCGACCGACACGGGGCTTCGGGTGCCTGTGGCCTTCGCTGCCGCAGCGGCGGCGATCTCCTCGGCGTACCTCCAGTGGAGCGGCGAGGCCCAGATCTTGAGCAGGGGGCCCTTGCAGAAGAGCATCACCATTGATCCGCCGAGGCAGACGAGCGTGCCGGCGACCTTGGCCTGTCCGGCGCGCGTTTTGAGCCTCAGCGTCTCCATCTTGGCCGCCGCCGCGATGAGAAACGTCAGGGCGGGCACCAGGTTGCCCAGCGCCGACGCCACCGTGGGGGTCGTCGACTGGAAGCCCAGGAAGTAGAGCAGCTCGCTGAGTGACATCCTGCAGCACGCGCGCGCCAGTCCCCAATCCCCAATCCCCAATCAATCAGAGTAACAATAAAGCAATGGCACTATGTTTTTAGGGCATATTTATATCATTGCTGCAAATGCAATGAAGTAATTACCCGAGAGTGGAGGACATGAGGATCTCCAGGATCACCCTCCTGGTCATCGTCGCCCACAGGTTCCTGCACCATTCATTTACGGCCAGCCAAGGTCGATCTCCGTCGAGAATTATTGCTTCACCCCTTGTTCACCATGACCATGGCAGTCAGAGTTCTGACGTGACCGACGAGACAAATTGGATATATAAAGGGTACACATGTGTTCATTTGAGGCAATGCAGCAGGACGCTTGCTACAACAGCACAAGTGGCGAAACCGCATGCAACGCTCCTCCATCCCAGGCCAGATCGAGAGGTTTCCAATGCTTTCTCGTGCTCCCGAGCGGTCCAGTGAGGGTCGAGTCAAGTTCAAACATATGGGTGACACGTCCAAGAAACCTTGCCATGCATCAAAGGACATGCATGCATACACATGTAATATAATGAAATAATAATCTTGTAAAAACCTACTAGAGTGAATTCCACGTAACCCTATTGGGTCACAGTCACGTATGTAACATGGTCATACATGTAAATAATGTACGTTATTGCCATATAAGTTTAGCCTCCTGTCCGATGATCCTAGGAGCTCGTTTGTTTGAATAAAGCTCTCTAAATTCCCCTCAAAAAAAGAAAAGAATACGGAGGACTACACACGGAAATGAGAAGTAGAGAATGCACCGATCGATCTACTCGTGGAGCCACAAGTTTGAGGTGACCGTAACGTGCCTGCCCAGCTCTGCAGTGCAGGTTTCCAAAAAAGAATTGTACTACGAACGTGCAGGCCTCGCTCATTAGGACATATATAGCCAGTAATAATGTCGCAACAGTGGAGTGGAGGGCACCTCACTACGAGCTTCACGACGTAGTGCTTGGTGTGGACGTGTGTGTCATAGCTTTTGCTGCACAAGGCCACAAGGGGCCAGTGAGATAGTGACCATTTTGCCGGAAATAGCCCTTGCGACCATTACAAGATATACAAGGGCACAAGGAATATTGCTCTTCTTGCCTTGCCTACTGGCAAATACTAGTACAACCGATCGCATGCACAACACGATGCACTCCTACTCTTCGACTTGGAGTGTCGTAGCTCGATCGGTGGCAGAGCGGCAGGCATTTGAATGCTTAATCAGCTGACCTTGTGGCATGGCCCGAAGCCGCGGCTGATCCCCAAGTACTACTGCACGGGATTAGGCACGCGCGCTCGTCCATAAAGTACGTACGGGTCCTACGTAGTTCCAGCCAGCTTTGGAGACTGCTGCCTGTCGGTGAATCTTGTTGATTCGTCACCAGCAATGATTGTCGAGAGAGCGAACATTTTAGCAACGCTTTTTATTGCTCACATGATTACAAATACTTAAGCAACTTTGCTTAATTTGATTTATCCTTTAGACCTCTCATGATACTAGTTTAGGACATCTCCAACACAGACACACAAACCAGACACTGCATCGGGCCATGGATTGAAGGGACCAGTCCACGGACATTGATGCGTGAGCCAGCCATCCAAAGCTAGCCACATATGCCCGGTTGCATTTCGTTCAGAATTTAATAAAATTAAATAAATTTGATGCATATTTAAACAACGCGGACGACATTCATTCATACTTGGATTTTCTTTAACATAAAACCGGATGGTTTTTAAAATATTTGAACTAGACCGGACTCTAAAATGACCAACATTGCTTGTTCCCCATGTCAGGCAAACCAAGAGCCCCGTAAAATGAAGCTCCCCCTCCGCAGTCTACTTGCGACTAATCGGCTGACAATGATGAGCCCGGTAAGTCTGGGTAACATGAGGGAAGGGGTGGTGGCCTCACTTGTTCATTACGAGTTTCACGCCATAGTAGTACTGGTAACTGGTGGGGTGCGTCATAGTTTTTCCTGCACAAGGCCACAAGTGGGAAGTGAGATATTTGACCATTAATAAGAATAGCCCCGGCCACCATTAGAAGATGTGCGAGCAAGCCAAGAACCAAGGAATATTACTCTGCTTGCTTTGCTTACTCCGATTACGTGCACGTCGTACTCCTACCCTAGAGTGTGCAACTAGGTCGGTGGCCTTTTTTGGCCTCAAAGAACCTACCCAATAATTTTTGTATTCAGGTATCATTCACATTCTATGCATAGACACACACTTCTTTTTTTGCAGCTGGAGCGAGTGTCCAGCTACAGCTAATATAGGTCAATAATTTCACATATGCAACGAGTAGACAAAGTTGATAATCAAATTACTCCAAAACATGACATGAAATACCTTGCTACAAGAAAATATCATATGGAAAATTAAAATATATCAAGAACGATCATTGTATAATGAAACGATTGGCATTTAGCTTGCAATTATATAGGTTTGATTGGAAAATCATCACGGGTTGTATTATGAAATTTTGTTGTTATATTAGGAAATACCTAGAGAATCAAATCCAGCCCCTGCTAGTCCCATCTGCCGCTAGATCAAGGTAGATCGGCTCGTCGCTGTTGACATACCTGCAATTCTTTTCTCCGCAAAAAAAAAAATAATCTTTTTTTGCGAGTTACCCGCAATTTCTAACGATTATGGATGCCTAGGCCCTAGGGGAGCGATGCAAAATAATAATAATTAAAATCTGATGTACAATCAGAGAATTGAGAGAGATTAGCAGATAGTGTGATGTATTAACCTTTGCTAGTTGGTTGAAGCCTGAAGAATTCGCGAGTAAATACTCATGCATTGCCATGTGAATCAGATCATTAGGGGGGCAGAGGCGAGCAGGCAGGCACAAAGCGGCAGTGTAGCTCTAATCCGCATGCATACGCTAATCATGGAGAGAATACCGAGCACTTAACAGAGGTCAATCTGGCCTTGGAAAGGACTTGAAGACGACTCACTATAGTGGGCTTTTACATGGGCCTATTTCCTTCTTTCAAATTCACGTTAAGTTGGGGGGGGGGGGGGGGGGGCGAGGAGTTACTTCTATAGGTGAATAAACTACCTCCTACTTGAGGTCTGGTCGATCGATGGGGGGGGGGGGGGGGGAGGGGGGCAAGGCCTCTGCTCGCCCCCTTGTCCCCGCCATTGGGTGCCATAGCATTCAGAAGTCGGCTAATTTTCGTGTTCTGACCCTTTGCGCAAAGTTTAGCCAGATGTGACCCCGGTTCGAAAGTGTTTTGGGATCTGGCCGTTTTCCTACCGCCGGGGTCCATGGCGGTAGGGTAGAACAGGAGTCGTTGAAGGCACGAGATCCGATTCCAAAATTATGGAATCACACGCTAGGGTCGAGGCACCGTCCATGCCATCAGAGGCAGGGGGACTGGGGACGATGGAAAGCGGTGAAAGATGGTGATAAGACGAGGGAGGAGAGGCGGAGGTGTGAGTGTGAGGAGAAAATGTCGCTCCTATTAAGCCTTTTTCTTGATAAAGAGCGCTCCAAATAACCCGCACAATGAAATATGGAGGCTCGCCGGCTATTTGGACAGCTCTCCAAAAAGACGGCCGAGAACGGGATGTTGACTCTGCTAGAGTGTGCTTTGAGCCAAAATCGTCGTAATGACAATTGTATGGCGATAGGTGAGACGACTCTGTCAGAGTTTTTTTTTAAGTTTGCCTCATGACATTTTATTGAGAAGTCAACAACATTACATCATTCAATAGTTGCTGATCAGTGCTTTTTGCAACGACTTAACAGATTTCCGGTGTTTCCTGCAATGGATACGAGTTGGTGGTTTCCTGCAAACCTTACCGCAAATGTGGTGGTTTCTTGCACTTGACTCCCTCCTAGAGTCTCTGGTTGTACGAATGTCACTATTGAATCAGACTATCTGGAGATCATCAAATTATGTCGAGGAGAGATGGAGGTGTTTGGTCCTTATGCAGCAATCCTCTCATATTGCTTTACCCGAGCTCAAATGATTAATGGAGTTTCTTTCCAACATGTCCCAAGAGAAGTGAATCAGGTGGCGCATCATTTAGCTAAATATTCTTTTGAGAACCATGCTCATCTTAGTTGTGATGGTAACCCTCCTAATTTCCTGTTACGAGCAAAAAAAACACATACACCCCTAGATCTAAAAAACAAAAGCAATCAATACCTTTTGGGAGCACAAGGGCAAGGTTGTCAGAATCGCGATCTTGAATCGGATCGGAGCTTCGATGGTAGGATCGCAAATCGTAGAATCTTCACTAGCAGGATCGTAGAAACGTAGATTCTAAGAACTAAAATCGTAGAATCATAGGGGTTAGTTTGGATCGTAAAGTCATAGAATCGTATAACAGAATCGCGATTCTGACAACCTTGACAAGGGCTTCCACGGTAGTTGCATCAAGGACTTGAGACAAAGGACTTGCCGCACCAGCAATTGCTTCTCCAATGCTGTTTCGAAGAACAACTCCCACAACTCCAGTTCCATTATCATGAAAAGAAGCATCGAGTTGCTCTTTGGGTGACGTATCAATGGCCGATGTTGTAACATCTAAAGAGGTGACTTGCCGATGTGCCAGTTCATTATGATTTAGTGCATTTCGGTTGGTACTAAGAGTTGCATGTGCTACGGAGATGAGGACTTGGCACAGGTAATCTCGCCAAATTTGCTTTTAATCTTGCTATAGGTAGACATGTGTGGTTGGGCAATCCTCTTGATCCAACAGTTGTACCTATGGACATTATTCCCTTCATTTCTATATACAAGGACACAAAATCAAATTACAAATACCAAGATAAAATTTTAAACATGTTTTGCAACGCAACATTTTTTTCGTTTACTGGGATCATTAATACACCGGACATATGCAACAAAACTGAGTGGAGGAAGCAGCTAAATGTCATTACAACTGCATGCATGCAAGTATTAAACAAGATGCTAGTCTAAGGAAATATCATTAATTTTTCCTCGATTACTGTTGGTGGCCTTGTATAGATGCAAAATGTATATTCCATCGTGGCCTTGTATAAGTAAACGGAGGGAGTACTTTGAATCAATAAAGGTTAGCGAGATTTTTTCTAAAAAAAAGAAGAAGTAGCCCTGTAGCTCACTGGACCAGCTAGCGGAGAGTGAGATATCATGGCTGGCTGACTCATGTTGTGATTCCAAGAATATCAGTGGTTATCAACTCCATCTGCACAGGGGATTGATGATGTGTCGATGGTTCCATCGGATTTATTACATAGTGCATTTGGTTGGTAAGAGCTACACACGTCAGGACACAGACTCCCCACTGAAAACATGTACAAGCAGTTGGGTGCGTTTGTGATGGACGGGGCAACCACCGCGGGTGAACAAGCAGGATAGCTCAACCTCTCACAGGAGCCTGATCCAGAGCATGGCCGCTGCTCGGTGCTCCCCTTTCCCTGCTCTCTGCGTGGTGGTGGTAGTAGTGGCACTCATCGGCGGTGGTGGCGCCGAGTCCGCCGCGGACGAGGAAGGCCTCATCCACCTTCACTTCTACTTCCATGAGGTCAACGCCGGCACGCCCAACGCCACCGTCGTCAACGTCGCCAGCCTGCACAAGTAAGCATCTACGTAGCCCTGTATGCATCTGCCGGCGTATATCACATACATATTCACGTGGATTGATTTGGCGCAGGAACTCGTCGACGTTCGGGGACCTGAACGTGTTTGACAACGCGCTGCGGGCGGGGCCGGACCCGGCGTCGCGGCTCGTGGGCAGGGCGCAGGGCCTGGCGCTCCACGCGTCGCTGGACGAGTCCGGCGGGCTCACGGCCATCACCTTCGCCTTCTCCGACTACGGGGCGTACAGCGGCAGCACGCTGGCGACGCTGGGCCACATCGGGGTGTCTGGACCGGCGGAGCGGAGCATCGTCGGCGGCACGGGAAAGCTCCGGTTCGCGAGAGGGTACATGGTCAGCAGCCTCCTCAGCTCCACGAACACCTCAATCGTCGTCGTCTTCGACATGTACTTCACCCTGGGTCGCTGATTCGCACGCGCGCGGAACGAGTGGAGTACAAGGGTGTACGTCTTGAAGCAAAGCTGTTGGGGAGTTGCTGTCATACAGTACATGTACCCAAGTAATCAATCCTGCAGGCCCGTTGATACATTAGCAATAATCAATCTTGCTCTAATTCATGCAAGTGGGTTTGTGCTGGATGCTGGAATGTTTTTAAAAAATGTTACTATTACTTAAAAAATAATCCGAAACTATATGTCCAAATTCTTAAATCACAATTCGACGAACCTATCAGCTTCCCTTAGCCTGAAGAGTGACTCTTCGGCCTCGCTTGGCCTGAAAATATCCTTTTCGGACTCTATTGGGCCGAAGACCCCTCTTCGGCCTCCCTACATAAGAAGAGTCACATTTCTTCCTTCTGGTGAAGGCTGAAAAGTGTCCTACATTGCTCATCAACCGCACCTTATACACCACAACTCCTTCCAGACAAACCTTCGCGGCACTACGACCACATCGATTAGTAGAACCATTCAGATGAAGAACAACTTGAACCGTGCATTGTGGAGGACGAATTGTGCCTATCAATCTACACTGAGCACATCAAGCCTACATGGCCCTCGGTGAGAGATTTTTCATTTAATCACACACATGTACACATCTAGATGCCCCCAACATCCTAGACATTACCCTTCATCCTATTCTTGTCACTGGCCCCGCACACCACGACCGTTGCCATCCACGGACGTGAGCTGGATGTTGCCAATATCCGACCTAAAACGACTCCACCCATATTACAACTCTTCGATTTACAAACAACCTCTGTCTCAAAACTTCTCGGATAACTAGGGAAGCATCTTATAGATCGATGATCCACTTGCAAACTCAAACACCAAACCCAAAATCACACGCTATGTTTGAACCAACACGGGCACGCGCACCCCCCCCCCCCAAATCCCCAGTCCCCAATTTAGTAAGCATACTGTTTTTTTACTTTATCGGTTGGGCTCCAATCCCCAATTGAATCTCGGTAGAAAAGATTGATAAATGGCCGGACGTGGCGCAACTTGCATATCATATGAAAATCATTAAAATCTAACATGGATTCCTACCATGGGCGCACCTGCTTCCAAAATTGGGGTCATTTGAAGGATGTCCAAAATATACCTCATTGAACGAGGAGTGTTCGGGTAGGCCAGAAAGCTCCATCCGAGAGCATGTTGTTTCTTAACATCCTTAATATGGCCTAATTTTATTTCATGGCCTTGTATGACTAATTCAAGGTACCACATCAAGTTGTTTGGGTTTTCGGCATTTTATGAAGTTTTACGGTGAATAAAGGCCGATAAATGGCTGGACATGTCGCAACATGTAAACGGTGCCAGAATTCGTTTAAACTTGACATGGATGCCGAACATGGGAATGCCCGCCTTGTTCCAATAGTTGAGGTCGTTTAGCCATAGTCCAAAAAACCACCAATTGAGAGGAGTGTGCCAGACTAGGCCAGACGGGTGCATCCGTGAGCATGTAATTTTTCCTAGTTTGAATGCTTGTGTTATTTGAAATTTCCGTGATTATAAATCAACATGAATGTTTTCTCATGTCCTTAACATTTCCATAAATTTTCCAACAGTTTTGGAATTTCAAATTATGTACAAAACTTATACAAACTTGAACACTTTTTTCAAAATTGTTAAAAAAAATTCCTACCAATAGATGAAAATTGTGAACACAAACTGCAAACAACATATTTTTTTATAAAATTTATCATTTTTTTGAAACACAATCATTTCTTAAATTTGTGAACAAAAACAATTCAAAAACGGGAACAATTTTCATATTTCAGATTATTTTTCAAAATTATAAACAATATTTGAAAGCTAGAACATTTTTGGGTATTCCAGCCAATATTACAATTTTCTGAACAGATTTCAAAAGAATAGTCAATTTCAACAAGGAGAAAATGAATTAACGAAAAAATAAAGAAAAAGGGGAAAAAAAGGAAAAAAGCTTAGGCCTTGGCCCAACTAGGTGACGGAATGGTTCCTATCGGGCTGGCCCAAGCATTCACGGATTTCATGAAAGTTCATCGATATTGAAGAAAATGTTCACAGATTTGAAAAAGTCCGCAGAATTTAAAAATAAATTCACTAAAAAAATTAATGATTTTTAAAATAAAGTTCGTGACTATGATTTTTTTTTAAGAATCTGAATATAAGTTCATTAAATTGAAAAAAGTTCACGGGTTTCGATTAAAAGTTTGTAAAAGCTGAAAATAATTCGTGGATTTGGAAAACATTCATGCATATGAAAAAAAGTTGACGCATTCAGAAAACAGTTCATGGAGTTTTTTTAAATAAAAAATTTATGAAAATGTTCACCACTTTGAAAGGTTCCAGAATTTAAGAAAAAAATAAAGATTTTAAAATAAAATTCGTTAATTGTGAAAAAAAACGGAAAGAGAAAACAAAAAAATGAGAGAAAGTGAAATAAAAACAGAAGAAAAAACCGCCCAAAACAAAACAGAAAAAAGAAAACAAAAGCCAAACAAGAATTTTTAGCATTGATTTGAAGCTGGAAAAGGTAAACTAGGCATGTTGGGGCAGTTGTCCCACTTGGTTAATATAGTTGCACTTAAGCGGGAGGTCAAGAGTTTTAACAGAAACAAAAAAGAGTAAATGGGCTGGGCAGAGCGGAGGGGGTGGGTGGGGGGGGGGGGGGGGGGGTGCACTGAACTGAATAGGACCGGGCGTTACGTACATAGGGTGCGCTCGATGGGGCGATTATTTTTTAGAATTGTTAACAATATTTGAAAACTAGAACATTTTTGGGTTGTGACTATGATTTTTTTTATACAATTCGAAAATAAGTTCACGGTTTTGATTAAAAGTTTGAAAAAGTTGAAAATAATTCGTGGGTTTGAAAAACATTCATTCATATGAAAAAAAGTTGACGCATTCGGAAAACAGTTCATGGAGTTTTTTTTTTAAATTACAAATTTAGGAAAATGTTCACCACTTCTAAAGGTTCATGATTTTTTCATTAATTTTGAAAAAGGAAAGAGAAAGCAAAAAAATTGACAGAAAGAGAAATAAAAACAGAAGAAGAAACCCCCCGAAACAAAAGCAGAAAAAAGAAAAGAAAAACCAAACAAGAGTGCCGGTGTGTGCTTTTTAGCGTTGATTTGAAGAAGAAAAAGGTAAACTAGGCATGTCGGGGCAGTTGTTCCACTTGGTTAATACAGTTGCACTTAAGCGGGAGGTTAGGAGTTTTAACAGAAAAGAAAAAGACTAAATGGGCTGGGCAGAGCTGAGGTGTGTGTGTGTGTGTGGGTGGGTGGGGGGGGGGGGGGTGAATAGGACTAAGCGGTAGGTACACAGGGTGCGCTTGATGCGGGTGACGTTCAAAAAAGACCATACTATCCTTTATTATGAAGGGGTATGAAAAGATCTCCTCAGTTGATGTGTTTAGGGGTTGTATCGGAGCAGAAGTGTAATTCATACTACATTGGCAAAATTGACGGCCTAGAGATACTCGCATGAATCTAGATATGCCATCATTATTGCACGTCTAAGTGATTCAATCAAACTCAAACTCAAAAGAAAAAGGACAAAAAAAATGCTTGCACGAATCTTAACGTAAAATCAATGACATAGGACAACTGACTTAGAGTGCATCTAGATGTGCTATAGCAAAACTATAAATTAGAAAGGAACGGAGTATCATATAGGACAGTTTTGTTGGTCGATTCAAGTCGAGAGCATCTTATCGATAGGGCAAGCTGCAGACATTGGGTAGGGTACGGTACACCATAAAGCGATAAGATGAGTTTGTATCAAAGCAGTAAAATTTGTTTTTTTGTTTCGAAACTGCTCTACCTACGATTCTTTTTTATCGGACGCTGGTACGACCAGACAGCAGATGCTATGACCCACAACTGGTAATCTATGATTTGTCTTTAATCGTGCTGAGTGTTGGACGGAAATTCATCCTCCGTATAGCAAGTCTCTTTTCGTTTTGGGAATCGTTTAAGGCCGGTGCGCCGGCTGAACCGTTCGGCCAGATCGCACGCCACGCTGGCCCAGCGTCCACGAAAACACCCCCGAAAGCAAAACGTGTGTACGCAGTGGGCCGCGCACAACTTTCCCTCTTCTATCCTTATCCCTTATCTTTTCTTCTACCTTCAGCCGGGACTCCACAACCACGTTTCCTCTCTCCTTGTCGCTGCTCACGAACCAGTGCAAGCTCCTCACGCCGCCAGCCGCCGTAGTCGCTGCCGTTCCATCGCTCCTGCTCGCCGGCCACCCGTGCAGACCACGCTCATCCCTCGGCCGCGCCATGCTTCTGTCATAAGACTGCAGCTCACCCGCCAGCCGGTTCCAGCTCGCGGCCACCATGGCCGCAACATCTCCCCGCGTCACCGCCTCCGCTCCTCGCCGTCGTCCATGGTCACAGCTAAGACAATAAGTTTGAAGTTTTTTTCAATTCTGGTTGTAGCTTTTGTAACATCCGGTCGCAGCTTTTTCGTCCGTCATCCATGGCTTCCGGCTCCATGGTTGAAACTTTTTTCATGGCCATATGAAGCTTTTTTCATCGCCAGATGAAGCTTTTCTGTCAGCGGTTGTAGCCTTTCTTTTTGGTTGTCATAGTTTTCTTTGTACATGAGTTAAAACTTTTTTCATAGCCGGTTGAAGCTTTTCACGTCAGCGGTTGTAGCCTTTTTTGCTCGTTGTAGCTGCAACCACATGATATGATGCGGCCTGACAGCGACGACGATGTGTTTTTTGCTACAAACACGTCATTTTTTGCTGCAACCGGCAACCAAGGAAGCTACATCCGATTGACATTTTTGCTACAATGGCGACGCCAATGATTTTTTTTTTGCTGCAAACGTTGTCGTCATTTGCTACGACTGACACGGGAAAATGCTACCACGGGGCATATCTGTTTTTTGCTGGAACCAATCATCGGTGAGGCGGAGCTGCATCTATGGCACTCCAACGAGCGGCAGGGGCATCGAGCGGTCCGGGCGAGCTGAGTCCCGGAGTGCGGGGCGGCCCCGACGGGCGGCCGGGGCGGCGAGCGATCTGGACAAGCTGAGTCCCAAAGCTGCATCCATGGCGCTCTGACGTGCGGCCGAGGCGGCAAGCGGTCAGCTCCAACCGGTGGCCGGGGCGAGCCGAGTGCCGGAGCGTGGGGCGGCCCCAACGGGTGGTCGGCGCGGCGAGCACTCGGGGAGACGAGGACAAGGTAAAAAAAATAGCAGAGGACCTCCGATCTGACGGTGTCGCACAGCAGATCGGGCGGCTGGGAGCAGACCGGCCGAAGCATTGGGCCGGCGCACCGACGCCCAGTGTTGCCCTTTCGTTTTGATGTTGAAGTAAGCAGCGGCAGAAAAGGTCAGATTCGGGTTCAGTTTTAGCAACGTGGGTAACCTTCCGTTTTGACGCGTGTAGTTTTAGGCGAGCAATCTAGCCTCTGATCGATCGGACACCGTGCCGTCTTAGGCTGGTCATAGTGGGAAGTAACTTAGACTAGTAACATGCATATGTTACTAGTCTATGTTACCACCTTCATAGTGGGGAGTAACATGTATATAGTAATAATGCAAGCCATCATTTATTAAGATATAGACTCATTTTGCCTTGGGGATGTGTTATGTTACAGTAACAGACTATGTTACTCCAACTTATCTCTCTCCTTATTAAATACATGTCATGTAAGCAAACTTTTCTTGGGATGTGTTATGTTACTTGCTATGTTACTCCCATTATGACCAGCCTTATATGCGATCGATCTTCGACGGTATTAAAAAAAAAGAGCTTCGACGGTATTCAGGATTCGACGATGGAATCCCTGGCGGAGGAGACTTTGCGCCAAATCCCGCTGAAGCTGCCGACGAGGGACCTGGCCCGTGTTGGAAATTCACCCACAGGATCGATCACATCAAAGTAGTCGAACACACACGCTGCATCCAGTCTTGCACGTTGCACGCGTAAATGTGACCGTGTGGGCTGGGAGTCCGGATCATGCGTCAGAGTTTGGATCGTCAACTCATGGATCTCCAGCGAGTCAAGATGAGAACGAGCACGAGGAAGATGACAAGTCAAGATTAGAGGGAGATTGTTAGGTAATCTTGTCCTAGTCATAGCAAGAATTAGTGTCTTGTGTGGGATTGTTAGCACATACGTTGTGTTATACGTGTAGGAAAGCTTGTGATCAACACCTCCGTGTAATTAGATTAGGGGAGTCCTCAAGTTGAGTCCGGTTAGGACTTTGTGTCCGTGTACAAGTCTAGGTATAAGTCAATGTCCGTGTTGGGTTAGGAGTTAGGCTAGATCGGCTGAGGGCGTAGCTTTGTACCGTGAGTTGTGGAGAAAAGGAGAAAAAGAAATAAAGAGAGGAGAGGCACGACACGTGCCTTTGGCAAAAAAGTTCCAGTGCGCGTGTGTTCTTGTGATTTTATGTGATCGATCCTGTGGGCAAATCCCAACAGCCCGGCCCTGCTCCGTGTGCCGGCTATGGCGAATCGTCGTCGGCGACCCCTCCTTCCGTAGGCTCCACGCCGACGCCACTCATGTCACCTCCGGCTCCGGCGCGGAGACCCTTCTGGTCAGCAGGGAGATCCACAGGGGGCGCATTGACCCAGACACAATCATCCACAGTATCTCATCGGCCAAGCTCATGTGCTGCATCACCGATGTCGCCGGTTCGTACACCCCTACCAACGCGTGCAACGGCTTCCTCTGCCTCGAGTCTTGCTATACGCAGGACTGGCCAGTCTATGTGTGCAATCCTGTCACCGGCGACAAGCTGACGGTTCCGCCGCCGCCAAACATGGAGGGTGCGCTATTGTACCATAGATATGGGATATACGCCATGGGGTTCAGCGCGTCGACCCACCAGTACAAACTCTTCCGCCTCTCCACCTGGTCGTTGTCCTATGAGGGCGGCCACTACATGGACGTGTACACCTTAGGTGGTTATGGCGGGTGGCGCCGACACCCGTACATGTACCCGTATCACGCGACACACGGCCTCCGCTCGTCGTCGCCGCCGGTGCTCATGGACGGCAAGTTGTACATACTGATTGAACGACCAGGTCACTCATGTGCAGCCGACATGATACTAGTAATTGACGTGGCAAGCGAGGTACACCGCACATTCCCCCTCCCGGAGGAGTTCACGTGTCATGTCACGGCGGCGGTACATGCCTTCGAGATGCGCGGGCAGCTATGCGTTGCCATACACATCGCTGGCCAGCATTCGGTCCGGTTCTGGTTCATGTCGCCGCTTCAGGGCATGGGCATGCCTGTCAGCTGGGGACCGTGCTACGTCTTCTATATGGACAAATACGACAGCAAAGGTGACAAGAGAAGGGGCGTTTGGTTCGATGACAACGATGGAATGTTGTGCTACAGGATGGGCTGTTGGAGTTGTGTCGAATATAGTGTATAAGGTAGGTTACAGTTGGACTTGTAGCTGTATTGTGTTTACATAGGATATGGAGTCGTGTCCTAGTAGGACACTTGTATCCTAGGCCTCATATATAGCGGGACTAGACACACGATGTGACCTATGCCAACATAATAGCACAGGCGCGCAAGGGGGAGCCGGCGGCTTGTGCCGGCGCCCGGGTGGCCGGTGTGCGGTATTGTGACGGTTTCACGGGAAGGAGCGCCCGTAGTCAAGCCCTGGGGATGTAGCCATATCGGCGAACCTCGTTAACAAATCTCGGTGTCGTGCCTCGTGTGATTGCTTGGTCCTCGGATGATCGACGGTATGCCTCGGATTTATTCTAACAAGTGGTATCATGAGCTAGGTTGTTCAGAGGTCTTGAATTGTTGATCTAGAGGAGGCCGAGTTAGTTCGCTGGTTTAGTTCGTCATAAGAGACGATCGTGTATCAACGGGCGGAAGATGAAGTCGAAGCAATCGGGAGGCAGCAGCTCGCACGGCAACATCGGAAGCAGATTTGTGGCAGGCCAGCAACAGTTTTCGGCGTGATAGGTCTTGGCGTGGAGGCTGGAGGGTACGCCAATGGCGGCGGCGTGTTCTGCGCGAGGTTTCGTCAGGAGACGTGGCGATCGAGGGAACACACGGGCAGCGTGCAACAGTGGCGCGTCCCGGACGGCCCAAGGCCAACGAGTGCATCGGATCAGCAGGAGGGCGTGCAAGGCGTGGCAGCCAGGTGCAGCCCAGAACAGCTGGCTGGTGCGGCGCTGGATGGAGCTGGAGGCAGGAACAAAGTGGCTGCGATAGCTGGTTGTGTGCGTACATGCTTGAGATTTGTTCGGAAAAAAAGAGTTGCTATGTCCAACGCGTGTGCACGGGAGTATTTGGGATGGATCATTGCGATCTGATTTTCTCCTGAGTGCACAGAGAAGCTAATATATCAAACATGGGCAAGATAATTTGCACACAAGGAATTTGTCCGTTCAAGTTTGCATGGAAGTTTTGCTAGGTTGGTTTGATCGGATGGCTTGGAGCGTGTGGACAGGCAATGGAGCGCGGACAAGCGCGTCGTCTGGTTCATGCATACACAGGGCGTTAAGCAATGCACGGAGATGTGCAGGGCGGACACGACGCAGGGTGGAGCATGGTTGCAGCCGGACAAGTTCGGCTGGGTCGGACTAAATAGTCTGACGGATCGACGCAAGTCGGTTGGTACAGAAAATGGTGTTGGGATCGGCGACGACGACGTATAAGCGTGATGCTGATGGTGACCGACTTCTGGGCATGGAAACACGTGGCGCAGGCCCCGAGGGCTTGTGTGGCTTCGACAAGACTATGGCGCGGGATTGACTCAAGGTGGTGTATACACGAAGCTTGAAGTCGATGAGGCGCAGGGGTGGACTGATCATCTACCATGGAGTCATGTTGAAGGTGGAGCTGGAGTCTGGAGGACTTCACTCGGTGCTGATTGAGGGGCTGCAGCGTAAGTCGACAGAGAGTCGAAGCCTATTCAGCAGGTGAAAAAAGCGAGTGACACGTGGTTTGGACTGGAGCCCAGTGGTCTGATGGAAGCGTGAAACTCGTCACCGGTCGGTGATGATCGGTGGTACTCTACAGTGGGGGTTGAGTGGTGTGGTTTCACGATCCTTGAGACTCGACTGGGACAGCGGAGGCTCGACGCGGTAATAGCGGCGAAGCGTGCAGTACGCACGAGGCATGGAGACAGACCAGGGCTCTGGTGGTCATACATGTGGTGAGACAATTGTGAATTTGACTCGGGATGACTACAAGCAATGGTGAAATTCCTTCAAGTTTCAGACAGGGCGGTCAAGAAAGAGCGGTGATGTTGAGTTCAGATAACTCTTATGTGTGACACCCAATATGTGAGTTGTTCACTTTCACGCAGATCAGTGATCAGTGTGTGATGGCGTTGGACGGATACTCTGGAAGTTGGGAGCACAAGCTAGAGTAACAAGGAACTTAATTTTGCTCGAGTGTTGACTGTGGTCAAGAAAAGAAGGGACTACAAGTTGCAGGTGGAGTCATATGGAGTCTTTGGAGTAGCACGGTGCTCATGGGATAAACTCAAGTCCAATGTACATGGAAGTTTGACGCATGGACAAATTTAAGATGGTGGAGTATATTCGCCTAAGGTGGAGTTTGTTGGAGTTGTGTCGAATATAGTGTACAAGGTAGGTTACAGTTGGACTTGTAGTTGTATTGTGTTTACATAGGATATGGAGTCGTGTCCTAGTAGGACACTTGTATCCTAGGCCTCTCATATATAGCGGGGGTAGACACACGATGTGACCTATGCCAACATAATAGCACAGGCGCGCAAGGGGGAGCCGGCGGCTTGTGCCGGCGCCCGGGTGGCCGGTGTGCGGTATTGTGACGGTGTCACGGGAAGGAGCGCCCGTAGTCAAGCCCCGGGGATGTAGCCATATCGGCGAACCTCCTTAACAAATCTCGGTGTCGTGCCTCGTGTGATTGCTTGGTCCTCAGAAAATCGACGGTAAGGCCTCTGATTTATTCTAACATGGGCGATTGTCTTTACATGTACGACAATACCACCAAGGATGAGCAACCGGCCCAAGGTTATTTCATGAAAAAATGGAACCATGAGATCCAGCTGCCAACGGTTCCACGGTCGGAGAGCCAACAATGGAATGTCTACAGTGGTTACCGTCCCAACCTAGTTTCCCCTCATCTCATATTTGCACCGGCGTCGTCCTCGTTAAGGCCGCACCAGGATGAACAAGAATACTTCGCACACGCCTTGCTACATGCGCTGAGATGGCAAAATCATTGAAGAAATCATCTTCTATGTACCCGCCTAATTGCATAGACGATGAGCGAGCTGCCAAGAGGGTTCACTGGTAGAATTGATAAAGTATGGGAATCTTAGAGCGTATGGTGTCATGACGATCCAATGTTTGTGAAGATGAAATCTTCTAATAATTTCATAATTATATATCCGATCATTGTGGACATAAAAATATTACACGCTCAACGCAAAAAAACAATAACTAATATTCATTGTTTCTTTTGTGTTCTTACTAGTGGCTCCTAGTTAAGATCTAATTTTCATTTTGAATACACATTAGGGTTGTTGCTTACTTTTGTTTACATGACTATAAATGCATATACATCAGGTGTTTTTTTCAGGTGAAATGTATATACATTGGTTATATTCTCATATCTTATATCCACCCGTTTCTTATGACTTTGGAGTTTGGACAACAAGTGATCAGGTGTGGTGTAGCAAATACTTCATTCCCATTAATAGAGTGTCGGCGACTAATGTTTGCAGCCACAGATGTGCAAAATCTGCCCATTATTTTCCGCTGTTAATTTGCGAATTTGTTTCAACTATTAATTTGCGATTTTCACCCAGTTCTGCTTGACCGAAACCCAATCTATCCAACCTCTTGCGTGACTCCCCATCCAATATCTTGTGTGTGTGTGTGTGTGTGTGTGTGTGTGTGTGTGTGTGTGTGTGTGTGTGTGTGTGTGTGTGTGTGTCGCCCGGACTTTGATAATCAGATTCACCGACTCCAAGACGCCAAGACTCAAAAGCTGGCTGGAACTACATAGGATAGGACCCCGTGGGATAGGCCGCCGTCCTCCTTGGCTTAGTCAAAGCCTCAAGGTTAGCTGGTTAGACATTCAATCAAGGCTTGATTAACTTGTGTGGCTTGCCGCGTGGTGCCACTTTTAACGTCGACTCAAAGAGTGCGCATGACTCCCGAATGCTATATGTGGCACACAGTACCTTGGGGTTGATCGGGGCACATGCCAACGCGCATCACTCGAATGCCACCGATCGAGCTACTACACTATCCAAGTCATAGAGTAGGAGTAGAGCGTGCTTGTGATCGGTTGTACTATACGCCAGTAGGCATGCCAAGCAAAGCAATATTCCTTACGGCCTTGTACATCTTTTAATGGTCGTCGGGGCCATTTCTGGCAATCTCACTGCCCCCTTGTGGCCTTGTTGTGCAGCAAAAGCTATGTCGACACACGACCACACCAGCACTACGACGTCGTGAAGCTCCTAGTGAGGTGCCCTCCACTCCACCTTTGCGACATTATTACTGGCTTTATACATCCTCATAAGCAGTTGCTCGCGGTTTTGGGAAACCTCTCGATCGGGCCATGGATGGAGGAGCAGTTGATTGCGGTTTCACCACGACCACTTGGGCTGTTGTTAGCAAGCGTCCTGCTGCATTGCCTCTAATGAACTAATTTGTCCTTTATGTCCCCTGACGTTCCTCATCGCGGCGGCAGCCAAGACGGAGACGCTGAGGCTCAAAACGCGCGCCGGGCAGGCCAAGGTCGCCGGCACGGCCGTCTGCCTCGGCAGATCAATGGTGATGCTCTTGTGCAAGGGCCCCCTGCTGAGGATCTGGGCCTCGCCTCTCCACTGGAGGTACGCAGAGGAGATCACCGCTGCCGCGGCATCAAAGGCCACCGGCGGCCGCAGCGCCGGCGACGTGCTCATCATCCTCAGCTGCGTGGCCTGGGCCGGATGGCTGGTTCTCCAGGTACACAACCGTAGCCATGTACTCACAACCAGTCAAACATGTAATCTAACTCTGCATTTTGGCCGGTGATGAAATTTTTTCTTGTAGAACAAGACCTCGCAACGGTTCGCAGCGCCTTACACGAGCACCATCATCATGTCGGTGATCGTGGGCGTGGAGTTCACGGTGGTGAGCGCCGCCGTGGACCGGGGCGCCTCCATGTGGGAGCTCGGGTCCTGCATCCGGCTCTACTCCGTCCTCTACATGGTATGAAAATATCTACTTGCCAAATCGCTTCGCTAATCATGTTTCTAACCAAAATTAGTGCAACTAGTCATCGACCCGTGCCACTGCACAGGCTAGAAATAGCACTGTTAGTAAATCTCATATATGCAGTTTATGAATAAAGTTTTACATGACTATATTATAAAAGCGAAAAAGTTTCTCACTAAGTAAGAGGAAATTACATTTCTTCAATAAGTATGTGTCAAAACGAATATGTGTGCTTTGTTATTTTTTAAACTGTTGAATTTAAAAAAATGTGGGAATTATTTGACAATGGTTGCTTCTATTGTCACACTTCTACTTTTCTTGATTTATAATAATAATGGTTGCAACTGAATTAAACAGACATTATGTCAGACACCTGGACATTAGTTTTACCCCAACGACATGTATCCAGTCCGTAACATAATCTTTTCTCTATGCAAGACACATACATGAATATTTTTAATATTGAGACTCAATATACATTTATCTCTCGTTGTGCTACAAATACATCATACATATGTACATGCATGAGCATAATATAAGTTACATCAAAAGATGTCCTATAAACCAATATGAATAGCCAAGCCATAGTTACTTTGAATAGATCACTTTTTGGCGTTGCTTTTTATCACACTTTTTTCCGGTAATACTCTCCATCCGCCTATCAATGCATGGTGTTATAAACATTGGCCGAATTTCAATATATAGCCGTGATACCTTTTTTAATGTAAATGCTAGTTTAAAATAAGAAACTTCCGATTGTGAAAATATTTTCCATGATGAACATAATGTTATAATTTGTACATCTGCATTACTTTGCAAATATTTGTAGTGAAAGTTAGCAAAAATTGACTCTTTATGCTTTCAGACAATATTTAGGTACACATAATACTTGCACGACATAGAAGCTCTCATTTGAAAGCCATAAAACAAAAAACGATTCAATACATCAGGAATTTAGATAAATGCATGTCTTCCATTGTGTCTTTGCTGAGATTATAAATAATTATTATGCGAAATATGATCTTTTCTTTTCTGAAGGTGTTGTTTGGGTAACAACTTACAAAGTTAAAATCAAATTGACAAAGATTTGTTTCAACTGTACATATGCAATGTCTACACATCCGTTCTTAATGACATATTTTAGCAATATAAATGGCTTGTTTTAGTAATCTAGAAAAACATATTTATTTTAGCAAGTTTTTTATGTATGTCCAGGATTAGGTTAGTAGCTGAACTGACTAATGGGTGTCATGGACGTACCAGAAGAGAGAGTTGGAGACTCCGTTGCATTATACATCCGTGTGGCATCTTGCATCGCCATGACTTTGCACACATCTAGGTTGCATCAGTGAATCAACTATATCATTAACTATGGGTGTTGATAAGATAATTTAGTGGATGCCTTAATAAAAATATAAGTGCTAATTTAATTATATAGATGAAACTAACCATACTTACATCTAAATGTAGATGTACTTAGCATACTGCGATATCAAAAGAGTAGAAATATAAAACACGACAAGCTTTGCTCTGCTCTTAGGCAAGGAGAGTGACACAAATAGTCTCATAATGCCTACCCTTATACCTGATGTATTTGCATGTCGGCCGGCCGACGAAATGGCACCCGACCAATGCGATGGCAGATTTCTTCGTGATAGCTTGGTTGGATACAGAGAGATCGCCAGGAAAGGTATGAACCGTTGCAGGTTTGCAGCAGGGGGAGATGTGGAGGAGGAGGAGAGGCCGTGGAGAGCAGCGGCTGCGGCGTATAGCGCATGGCTTCTGTAGCGGGCAGGCCTATGGAGGAGAATCGGAGGCCGGGGAGAGCGGCGGCTGCGGCATAGGCGTGGCATCTAGTATCTCTTTCATACGCATCTTGGTTATGGGTTAATGTGGATGAGAAAGAACGGCAACCCTACGACTTCAGTTTTCTTTTTGGTAGATTTGGTAAGGAGAGTTGCGTGGGATAACGTGTCAGGACTCGGGACTCCTTAAGAATGACGTGATGCATCAGGCTACAAATACATAAGATGTAGATCCGACGGGCAATTAGCTTAGTTTTTCACAATTAACGTGGAAACTCAGATGTTGCTTCTAATTACTTCCTCCGTCCCATAATATAAGAATGTTTTTTACACTAGTCTAGTGTCAAAACGTTCTTATCTTATGACTCAACTTTATACTAACTTTATAACGGAGGGAGTATAAGAATGTATGCAGGGGATCGTGGGCCAGGGCCCAGGGGGCCACCTTTGTGGTGATGACGTGGTGCATTAAGCTGCGTGGCCCACTTTTCCTCTCCATGTTCAATCCCGTGGTGTTGGTGGTCTGCGCCGTGCTGGGGTGGGCGTTCCTCGGCGAAAAGATACACCTCGGTGAGTAAGTGTTTGTTCTAGTTTTTTTTTCTTTTAAACATAAAAATGGCCTGAGCTATAGGAGATCAACGAGGTGTTAAGCATATGTTATGGTATGTACTAGATGTTAATCTCGCACCTAGTACTCCTAGTACACCAAAGATTCTTAGTGCATATATATGTGCCCTAGACAGACCCATAAAACATGTACCCTTGAGAGCATTTTTCTTCAACAAACTTCATCCTTTTTATCCTGACATGCATTTCTTTTGCTGTCACATCCCAGTGCGGTCGGTGTCGTGGTTCTAAGTCTGACAGTAGAATGGGGGGTAGGTATGGAGAGACAAGATCCTACCTATGAAGCAGTTGTGAACACAAGGATGTACGAGTTCAGACCCTTCTCGGAGGAAGTAACAGCCCTACGTCTCGGAGCCCGGAGGCGGTCGACTGGATTATGTGTGTATGGATTACAGGGGTGCGAACCCTTTACACTGAGGAGGGGGGTGGCTTATATAGTGTCCGCCAGACCCCTCCGGCCCTCAGTAATGCAGGGTTTAAAGTACATTAAGTCTAGGCGTTACTGGTAAAGCCTCACATAAAGTGTCCTAAATGCCATAAAAACTACTTAATTACAGACCGTTATGATGCAGAGTGGTTCTTGATCTTCTAGTGGTCGAGTGAGTCTTCATGGTCGAGTCCTTCGAGTCCGTCGAGTGAAGTCTTCTCTTGGTCGACTGGAAGGCAGTTTCTTCTGAGGGTGTCCTTGGGTAGGGTACATGGATCAGGTCTATGACCCTACCCTAGGTACATGACTTCATCATTAGCCCCCGAATGGATCGAGATTTGAGTGAGGAAGGAGTTGACAATATTTCCGACCTGCTTTTATGTTCTGGACATGTATCGTCTTGGACCAATAATCTCTTCGTTGATAATCAACAACTTTTCTTTCAGTCGCCTTGATCCATTCTCTTCCCTCGTCGAATGAACTTTTGAACTTAGCAATCTCCGAGCGACGGATCGCAGGAAATCTCTTGTCTGACAGATCGATCTGCTGTTCGCGGATTTTGTGGGATCCGAATTTTGGGGAAGCGCGCGAAGCGGGGCGGACCGCGGCGCTCGGATGGGATAGGGCATAGACGCCTCGATTCCCGCGCCACCTTTTTCGCCACGTATCGCGTACGCGCGACTGTTTCGGGATGTGATTGGATTGCCTGGGCCCACTTGTCATCCACTCGGAAGTGCTTTTATAAAGGCGCCCGGCGAGGGTTTTTGAATAGTATCTCTCCATTCTTCTCCCTGCCCTCTCCGTCTCCGCCTACTGCGCCCGCTCTCGCCTCCGCCCAATCGCTCCTCGTACGCTTCGCCGGCAACAATGGTGAAGGAGAAGACGGCGGCGCTGGAGCGCGCGAAGAAGGCGACGGCGACGGGGAAGGCGAAAGGGAGAGCGACCAGTCGGGGCGGGTCTTCGTCAAGGTCCCGCCTACCGCAAGGCTGGGTCCAAGGGGATTGGATCCGGTCGACCATCACCGAGAAAGATCTCACTGAGATGGCCAACGAGGGTTTGATCCCCCACGGAGCAGCGAGGCTCCCGGGGAACGAGTGGCAACCACAGCCGGAAGAGGGTGAGTGTGTTCTTCTGGCCACCCACGTCGACCGTGGATTTTCTCTGCCTCCGAGTGTTTTCTTCCGTGGTTTCTTGAATTTCTTTGGGGCGCAACTCCACCACTTCAATCCGAATTCCATCGCCTACCTTGCTGCCTTCGTGTCCATGTGCGAGAACTTCCTGGGTTGCCGACCGCACTGGGGTCTGTTCAAGCACATATTCACTTGTCGTTCTCAGACAGTAAAAAAGGCGAGTCCAGATGACGATAAGACCAAGGTTATTTAGATGTGTGGAGGTCTGGGGATCCAGATGAGAAACAAGAGCACCTTTCCGGCCATGACTCTCCCTGAGCCGGTCAGAGGATGGTAGTCGACTTGGTTTTACTGCCAAAACGAGTCGACGCCAGGGCTGTCGAGTGGTCTCCCTCCGTTTACCATGGACCGAGCAAGCAAACCCTCTTCTCTGAAGGTGCTCCCTGAGGAGAAAGCCCAAGTGAAGATGTTGATGGAGTGTGTAGTCCAGCTAGTTCGGGAAGGAGTGATGGGTATGGACCTTCTGGAGGTCTTCCTTAGGCGACGCATCCAGCCTCTCCAGTACCGAGGCCATTGTATGTGGCTGTACTGCGGAACCGAGGATGAAACTCGGGTCCATCCAGAAGCAGTCGACGATGCAACACTGGAGAGATGGATGGCCGCGGTCACTGGGAACAAAGACAACCCTCGAGGAGCCAGGAGGATTCCGCCACTCGACCGTTCTAGCACTCCAGACAAGGTATGCCCAATGGATCGCAGACGCCGATTGGTTGATTGATCTTGCCATACTTATTCTGCTTTCACTGCAAATTGGTCGATTGATCTTTATTTTGCTGTCTGTCAGGCCCTCACCGAACTATACTCGATG
Source organism: Triticum timopheevii (assembly GCA_963921465.1). Taxonomy (NCBI): domain Eukaryota; kingdom Viridiplantae; phylum Streptophyta; class Magnoliopsida; order Poales; family Poaceae; genus Triticum; species Triticum timopheevii. The sequence goes on from OY997274.1 coordinate 649,719,658, forward strand.
CCCAATGGAGCGCAGACGCCGACTGAAGAGGAGGAAGGTAGTGGGGGCGAAAGCCAGGAGGACTGGGATTCGGATGCTACTGACGATGATGACAATGATGATTCCGATGGGGAGGAAGAGGAGGAGGAGGAGGAGGAAGTTGCACCGCCTCGCTCGGAAAGGCGATTGAAGCTTGTCCATGACCCTGCGACTGAACGTGGCAAGGGGGTCGCGGCTGTCGCGCAGTCGACCAAGCGCCCTCAGACCACTTCTCCGGCACCGACCGAAAAGGCTCCGAAGCAATCTCGGATGGCGCCTTCGAAGCCGGCGAAGGTCTTGCCGAAGATGAAGGTGTCGATCCCCACTATCTCAGGGTAATGATGTTGCTTGAGTTTTTCCGTTCCCCATGAACTTATCTTTGGTCGACTCGTAAATTAACTGACTGTCTTTTGGAATCACAGTGCTGCTACTTCGGACACCTCAGCTAAGGCTGACGATCATGAGATGGAAGACGCTGCCACTTCAAAACCTGGTATGACTCGTAATTCCGTCTTTTAGTCGATTGGCTCTTAGTCTCTAATTCTGATTCTTTTCTGTAGCCCCATCCAATATCGTTATCACCCTTCCTGACAACGACGACGACGAGGAGCCGCTGAAGCAAAGGAGGAGCAGGAAAGCGTCTGCTGGCAGGGTGACTCAGGACGTGCCAGCACCCAGGACACTGGTCGCGGAGGAGGATAACACCACTCGGCACACCGTATCTTTCGCGGTGCCGTTGACGAGTGCTCACCCTGCGTCGTCAAGTGCTGCACAGCCTTCACTCTTCTCGACCCACTACGTCCCAGAGGACCAAGCCAGTGCTGCAAAAGAAGCGATACGCCATGCGGGAGTCATGATGGAGCAGGTGAAGGCCATCCGGGAGGCTAGCCAGGCAGCCTATGACGCCAGTTTCGCTCTTCAAAGCAACGTTCAGGTCAGTCGGTCATCGCCTGTTCTGTTAGGATATGATATCTGAGAATTCTTCTTTCTGAAATTCGTAGTAGTCCTACACCCACTGGGTGTGTTGATTGAAATTCCGGGTTAGTGGGGGCACGCTGAGTGCACCCACTGGGTGTAGTCCCCAAGGCTATGGTGGACTGCTGGCAGTCGACCATAGGCTTTGTAAGTTAAGTTCTTCCTTCATTCGACTAGGTCGAATGGATTTCTCAAACCGGTGGGGGCACGCTGAGTGCACCCACTGGGTGTAGTCCCCGAGACTGTGGTCGACTGCTGGCAGTTGACTACAGTCTGAAGAACACTTCCTATGTGTTTTTTTTGTTGGTCGACTGGTCGATTCTATCTTGATAGAACTTGTGGGGGCACGCTTAGTGCACCCATTGGGTGTAGTCCCCGAGACTACGGCCGAATGTTTGTATTCGGCTGTAGTCTTAGAAACGTATGATTTTTCCTGAGTCACTCGGAAGTGAATTATCCTTGACATTTTGTCGATTGGTTCTTCGTAGAAATCCTGCGACCTTGCGGCTCGTTACACCGAGTTGGAGAACAAACATATCCAACTCGAGCTTGATCTGAAGCTGGTCCAGGAGAATTTGGCGAAGGCAAAGGAGGAGACCAAAGGTATGTTTGGTGAGGCCTCGACGACTGCTTTTGCCCCTCATTTGTTTCAAAGTCTGATCTTGCTGTAACTTTGCAGGCAAAGTGAAGGAAGCCCAGAAGAAAAAAGACCTTGAGCTAGCTGAGATGCAGAAGACAGCTTTAGAGAAGACCAAGCTCGCAGACGAGAAGTTGGCTTCGGTCACCAGGCTTGAAGAAGAGAACACCAATCTGAAAGCTGCTCTTGCTATTGCCAACAAGGAGGTCAGTCGACTGAAAAGCGATAAAGTTGTTCTGAATGACAAGGTCAGTGAGTTGGCGGGGAAGAGGAATGATCTGGAGGCTTATCTGGGCGGACTCGCCAAAAAGTTGTTCCTCATGCTCGAAGGTAATCCTTTGCACCAAACAATTGTTTTTACAGTGAACTTTCCATTCGACCGTCGCCTTGACTCGGCGATTGTACTTGCAGAATTTTGCCAAAACTTTGAAGAGGAGACTGGTCGACTGGAACCAAACCTGGACCCCATCAACTCTCCGGTGAATGATGAAGTCGCCATGAACGTGTTCCGGCTCGAGTCTCGTGTTGCTGCTGTCATTGACTATCTTGCAAGGCTGAAGGTCGCCACTTCCCGCATTGACACTACGTTCTGGCCCAGGGAGACGATCCAAAATGACCTCGAGTCTCTGATGACTCGACTAAACACAGTCCCTGGTCGAGTGCAGGAGTGGAAGAAGTCTTCTGCCAGGTGCGGTGCAGATGTCGCTCTGTGTCTGGCCCGAGTCCACTGCAAGGATGCACGAGAAGACAAGCTGGCGGCTCTTCAGGTGGCCAATACCAAGAAGCATGATTTCCGGTCTTTCATGGAGACTTTCATCGCCGCTACCACTCGGATCGCGGATGGAATCGACCTTGATGAGTTTGTTGCGCCTTCCAGCCCTCCACAGGAGGGGTAAAAAACTTCTTGAGCTCGACACTTTAAATTTGCCTTGGTATGCCGAGTGATTTTGTAACCAATAAACCTTAACAGGCTTAGCGCCTGAGCACTTTCGGTTCCGTTAGGTATTTATCCAAACTTGGATTTGACGTTTGAATATGCTTGCATTTGGTTTGAAATGTCTTGTGCAGGTTAAAGCGAGGTGCTTACTGCAATCGACTTATTCCCCAATTCACTTAGGCAGGCCTTGGTCTGCGGCTAAGCCCCCGAGAGGGAGGCATGCTCTCCACTCGGTAGGATTTTTCAAAACTTAGGCGAGCACTGGGCTGCAGCTAAGCTCCCGAGTGGGAGGTGTGCTCTCCACTCGGTAGGATTTTTCAAAACTTAGGCGAGCACTGGGCTGCGGCTAAGCCCCCGAGTGGGAGGTGTGCTCTCCACTCGGTAGGATTTTTTTTACAAACTTAGGCGAGCACTGGGCTGCAGCTAAGCCCCCAAGTGGGAGGTGTGCTCTCCACTCGGTAGGATTTTTTTAAAACTTAGGCGAGCACTGGGCTGCAGCTAAGCCCCCGAGTGGGAGGTCTGCTCTCCACTCGGTAGGATTTTTTAAAACTTAGGCGAGCACTGGGCTGCAGCTAAGCCCCCGAGTGGGAGGTCTGCTCTCCACTCGGTAGGATTTTCATAACTTTGTACTTGTGGCATAGCTCGAAGGAGAGGGTCGCTGTCGGTGTCAAAACTGGCGGATCTCGGGTAGGGGGTCCCGAACTGTGCGTCTAGGCGGATGGTAATAGGAGAGGAGGGACACGATGTTTTACCCAGGTTCGGGCCCTCTCGATGGAGGTAAAACCCTACGTCCTGCTTGATTAATATTGATGATATGGGTAGTACAAGAGTGGATCTACCACGAGATCAAGGAGGCTAAACCCTAGAAGCTAGCCTATGGTATGATTGTTGTAATGTATGTTGTCCTACGGACTAAAGCCCTCCGGTTTATATAGACACCGGAGGAGGCTAGGGTTACACAGAGTCGGTTACAATGGTAGGAGATCTACATATCCGTATCGCCAAGCTTGCCTTCCACGCCAAGGAAAGTCCCATCCGGACACGGGACGGAGTCTTCAATCTTGTATCTTCGTAGTCTTGGAGTCCGGCGGACGATGATAGTCTGGCTGTCCGGACACCCCCTAGTCCAGGACTCCCTCAGTAGCCCCCGAACCAGGCTTCAATGACGATTAGTCCAGCGCGTATACAGTCTTCGGCGTTGCAAGGCGGGTTCTCCCTTCAAGTTCCATGTACCTGCCGAACAGTGTCCGGCTTCACCATAAATACTGTGTTTCCCGGCTTCTGCGCCCAATAATGGTATTTTTCCACGCGTCGCACGAATGCGAAAAGCCAGGGTGTCTTTTACATTTGACCCCCTAGTCGTGCGAGTCATCCGCCTATAAAAGAGGCAAAAATCCAGATCCAAACCACACCATCCTCCTCCCGCGAATACTTCATCGGAGCGCCTTTGACCTAAAAATCCATTCCATCATGGACCGTCGACGCGGCTCTTCTTCACGCACTCCCAGCCCACCGCCGGGGAATTGGAGGAGGTGCTCTGTTTCGCACAACGAGCTAGTGAAGCTCCAAACGGGGGGATTTCTCCCTCCGGCCTTCATGGTCCTAGTCCGGGCCAGACTGGTTACTTATCAAGGTGGGAGGCAAGCGGAGGCTACCCCAAGCCCCAATAAGGGGGAGCGAGTATGCTTCGTCCCCTATCTGGTAAGGGGACTCGGATTCCCAATACATTCGTTCCTCCGCGGGCTCCTGGAGTTCAACGGACTCCAGCTCCACCACCTCACGCCCGCCTCTGTCCTGCATATCGCAGGCTACGTAGCTCTTTGTGAGCTATTCCTGGGCATTGAGCCCCATTTTGCATTGTGGAAGAGGCTGTTCTGCCTCGTACCCCGTTCTCACGAGGGGTCCATATATCAAGTGGGCGGCGCCGAAATATGGCGCATTGCCGGGACCGGATACCCATCCGGCACTCCCAAGAAGGCGTCCGAAGACTGGCCTTCAGAGTGGTTTTATATAGGAGATGCTCCGCTGCCGGACCCAGTCCGGATCGGCCTCCCGGAGTTCAGTGCTGCTCCTTTGAAGAAACGCCTCAGCTGGCGCCCACGGAGCCCCCGATTGGAGGAAGACAAGAGCGTCCATTACTTGATGGGCCGAATAAGATTAATGGCCCATTCTGGCTTGACCATGATCGGAGTCATGGCGTCATGTATCATGCGGGGTGTTGGGGATATTACCACTAGGCGTAAACCGGCTTACTTGGGCTGGGTTAACTTCATTAGTGGTATAAACAGATGAAGGCCCAAGGCCTGTAGTTGGTTTAGAACCTGTAGCCGTAAACTGGCCTAATGTATAACTTGTGTTGTAAGTTAGGAATAGAGAGGAACCAACCGGGATACGAGTATGAACCGGTTGGGACTCTATGGACCGACGGGCGTCACCCGTGTATATAAGGGGACGACCCGGCGACGGTTCAAGACAGACAACCACAACTCGAGCCTAGGCGAAGCTTGTTTGCTCCCTAGCCATCGAAACCACATCAATTCCATCACAACTAGACGTAGGCTTTTACCTTCATCGAAGGGGCCGAACTAGTATAAACCCTCGTGTCTTTGTGTCCGCTTTAACCCCTTCAAGTAAACCCGTAGCGATGGCTCCACGACTAAGTCCTTTTACTAGGACATCTGCCGTGACAAATCCACGACAGTTGGCGCCCACCGTGGGGCTATCGCACGATGGTTTGACGATCTTGGAGGGCAAGCTCAAAGGACTCGAAGGCTATGCTGTGGGCCGGATGACCAAGAGTCGTCGTGGCAAGATCTACATCGACGACGCAGGATGGGGTCCCGAGGCCGATTCGATCGAGTACGGATACCGGGTCCCCTTTGGTGGCATACATGTTTTCATCGGAAAGATCGGTGAACCTGGGCCTGAGCCGGACATCTGCACCGACCTCGTCGAGACGGCTCAGCGTGCGAGATCTATCCAGGCTAAACCAGCCGTGAAGCGTGCCTTCATTGGAGTCATCCACGGAGGAGAGCGTGAGGACGAGTCAGAACACGGTAGCGAGACCGTCGTCTATTCTGGCGACGAGTCCTCGACCGGAGAGACCAAGTCACTATACCAGTTGCAAGACGACCAGGTTAGGGGCTGTTCCGATGGCGACAGTATTCCGGACCCCCCGGGCCAGGTCAACCGGGTTGGAATATTCATGGCCGGCACCCAGGCGGCGAATCACTCTTCGACCGCCGCAGCCATGCTCTCCGGATCAGCAGCGGCAGCAGCAGCAGGGCAGGAGGCCTTGTGCACCCGCCGGTTCAAGTTCTATCTGATCTGTTTGATGCACTAGCCGTGCTCATGGCAGAGGCCAATCCGGCGGATCAGGAGGCCCATGATGCAGAGATTGCAAAGGTGAGAGAGCAGATCGTGCAAGCCAAAGCGGATCTGGCCGCAGAAAAAGACAGGATGGCTGCAGAGCGGGCCGCTTTAGACGCCCAGGCCTTTAAGCTCATGCTTGATCAGAACGCATCACAGGAGGTCTTGAAGCGGAAGCACAGATCACGCCTACCGTTAGGGTTTGACCCCCGAAATCTCTTTCACACTCCAGGAGCTGGGCCCAGTAATCCACCGTAGTACCTGGAGACAAACCGGATGGAGGCACCGGGACCAGGGGCGACGGTCCAACCTCGCCTGATGGAACCTCCTCAACAGAACATTGTGGTTCCTCCGCCGGTGCAGACGCCCCCGGGTCATTATTCTAATCCTATGGACAACCTTGTTGCAGCCGCCGCGCGATTAGAAGCTATCCCAGTTGAAGGGGACTCTCTGCAAGCGATAGAGACGCGCCGGGTTAAGGAGCTTCTCCGGACCGCGCTAATTCAGCAGGAAGCATATTCGTATAGCCGTGATCGGATTCACTCCACGCCCCGTCCAAGCCGGAGCTATAGCAGGTGCATGGATGAACCGGCCATATCGAGCAATGCGCGAGGCCATGAAGCGGCCCGTGGCAATAACCCGACAGGTGGTATTCGCGATGCTCAGGATGTGGTGGACCGGGCCCGGGCACGAAGGGAGGCCGAGTTAGCAGCACAGAATGATGCGGGTCAACTTATACCAGTTCGTCCTACCACCTCCACCGGACCAGGGGTCGCATCCACTTTGGGAGTGCCTTGTTTAATCCCCGCTTTACGCAATGTGCGCCTGCCCAAAGATTTCAAGGGTCCGCGCAAGGTGCCGAATTACACCGCTGATTTATCTCCCGAAGCGTTGGTAGAGAGTTATGAGATGGCCATGGAGATGCTAGATGTGGATGAGGCCGCATGTGCAAAATACTTCACCATGATGCTTGAAGGCACGGCTCGTACTTGGTTGAAGAGCCTACCGCCCAATTCTATCAGCTCATGGGCCCAGTTGCGGGCCCGGTTTATCCAGAATTTCAAGGATACATGTAAGCAGCCAAAGTCCATAGTAGACCTGGCGGCTTGTGTCCAGGAGGACGGAGAATCAACGACCCATTGGGTGTGCCGCGTTTCGGAAGTTTTGCACTCGTCTGACAGGATCAATGCTGACTCTGCGATCTTAACACTGGAAGGCAACTGCCGGTTTAAGCCTTTAAAATTGAAATTGGGACGCATGAAGCGGTTCTGTAATGACATGGGAACTCTCATGGCCGCTTTAGTGAAGTATGCTGATTCGGACAGTACCAAGGATCCCGAGACTGATGATGATGAAGCAGGGAAGGGAAAGATGATGAGGGATAAATTTGAGGTAACTTACTTCTTTACTTACTGCCATTGTATCAATCCTCCTAGCCCCCAAGGGTCGGTTTGTAACCTTCGTCAAACCGGGACTTGAATACGATCCTCAACACTTTGAAATCCATCAATGTAGCCCCCAAGGGCCGGTTTAACTTAGCATAATTAAACCGGGGCTTCGATTAAACCACCATTGCAATACAGAGGCCACCCCATGTGGGATTTCAACGAGGAAGACGATGCCACCCGTCATGGCCGCAAAGGGCCGGATTCGACCGAGGATCTGGTGGAGATCCTGTCCAGCCTGTACAAGGGGGAGAAGGAGGACTTCCTTCGAACGAACGCTTTGAATGGGTTTTCCATGATCAACCCTAGAGGATGGGTAAGCGAACACCTTTAAGGGCTCAACCCATGCTTTCGAAGTTTAAGCTTCTTACATTATGTCTTCGACGCAGGATCTACGCCGGACTGTGGAGGACATGGTGAGTCCTGCTCCGCAACCCGAGGATCCAGAAAGATCCTTGGATCCGGCCTCCGAAGAGGACCCGGACATCGAGGTGGAGCTGATCGACGGAGTGTGTCACCAGCTCAGCATAGACAATGCTTTGGTTGCCATTACGGTGGATTACCCCGGACTATGTCCGGCTTCCCAGGCGACCGCGACCGAAGTCCGGACACCATCATCTCTTCCCTGCCCATTTCTAACCTTCGCGAACGATGGTATTTTGCAGGAAGCGCCTTTACGGCAGGAAGCCGAGCCCGCGGCGGCTGACCAACAGAGGTCAGTTCGGACCAGCAGGCGGAAAAGGAGCGCGGTGCGGACGGAAACGTCGCCGCAAAGGTATAGCTCGTATTTGAATTTTCAGAGCGACGTTCCTAGGAAATGCCTGAGTGCTCATGATCTTTGCAGGAGAAAAAGCGCTCGCCGGACTGCGGGCACAGAAGTTGCCGATCCAACCTACACCGGCCAGGCTCCAGCGCCCGGCCTGGAGGGGGAGGCAAGCGCAAGACGCGGGCCGGATCCTTCTCCAACGGAGGACACCGACAGACTGTCCGCCACCAAGTCTGAGGTGGAGAGCGCCATGAACCATAGGCGCCGCCGGACAGTATTTCGTGAAGCGTGCTTTTCCCCTGAGGCATTGGATGCCTTTAACGCAGGGGACGCGCATCTCCGTGCTGCTCAAGATGGTTTTACCAGAGCCACGGAGCAGTATGTGAAAGACATACGGGTAAGGGAATTTTAATGGTTGTATGTACCAGTAGCCCCCAGACTTAAAGTAGTTATGTTAACTGATTTAAGGATCATTTGATAACGCAGGCTCTTACCAAGAAGAATGCCCAGCTGTCTCGGGAGCTGCAAGATTGCAAGGCCCAACTTGAGGCCGCACTTGCTGCCGCAGGAGGAGACCCAAAGACCCCTCCTGGTAACACATTTTTATTAATAAATATAAGCGCTGTGCGGCGTGCGCGCGAGTCTAATAATGACATTGCAGGTGCCGCTGGACAAGATCCGGACAGGCAAGCATTGCTGCGCCAGCTAAAGGCCGGCTAGAGTGTGCTGAATAGGGTTCAGCAAGAAAGGAACAAGCTCCAGGATGCCAACGCCAAACTCGGAGAAGAGTTGAAAGGCGCTCGAGCCGAGCTGTCCGGCTCCGTTAAGGAGAATCAGTGGCTTTGTCGCGGCATTTATAGTAAGTGCTTGAGCGGACTCCTTTGAAAAGAAGAGTTCGGCGAGGAAGTATTTTGACATGATATGTCTTGTAGGTATACTCACAGGTCGTCCTGCAGAGGAGATGCCCATATCAACGGGTGATCAGCTTCCCGAACTGTTGCAACTGCTCGAACGAGTTCGACAGGCAATGACCGGCGTCGTCCGGGCTTTATGGCCGGCCTTCTCCCTACCCGAGGGCCTTGGGGAGCTTGCGGAGAAGCTTCAGGGAGTGCGGCAACGCTTCCGTTTGTGGAAGATTTCGGCTTGCCGTCAAGGTGCCAGGGAGGCTTGGGCCATGGTGAAGACGCGGTATAAGAAGGCGGATCCCAACCATATGGCCGAAGTTGGACCGGTGGGGCCCGATGGGAAGGAGATCCCTGTGAGTTTAGTATATAGCCAAGTAGAGTTGGCTGCTAAGTTTTCCCAACGGGACTGTAAGTTAGACAGCCTGTTAGACGGGATTGAGGAGGAATACAATCAATAAATTTGACAATGTATGTGTTCCTTTGAAGTGACATGTGAAATGCCTTCTAGCCGGATTGTAGATCGTTTGTCTTTGCCGACCTTTTCGCTTCAACCTCGGGACCCTAGAGTCCGGAGTGTGTCCGAATACCTTTTTGGTTAAGAAACAACCGTGGTATGCATGGAGACCAGGCGTAGGGGTCATTAGTGCTTTATCAGACAAGTGCCCAACTAGTTATGTTATATTACATGGTTAGTAAGAAACATCTTCCAGGGAGAATAGTTCCGTTAAGGGTTCCTTTCGCTGGGAGGCATGCCCTAAAGTGCATGTCCGGACTGCAAAGAAAGCAGTAAAACATCTGGGGGCAGATAGATAAATAAGTAAAAAGTCATCTTTTAAGTCACCGACCGAATATTCCCTTAAGAACGCTAGCTTTCGGCTTCACCCAGTCTGAGGTACACATCCGGCTGACCCGGCAGTAACAATCGCAGAGGTGCTCCCTTTACCTCCTAGCCGAATAATCGGGAATGTAGGGGTAAGCACAGGAGCCAGGCAACCCAGCTTGGCCAAAACTTAAGTCATATCGATGCATATAATGGTGAGTAAAAGGTACATGTGGAAGCGTGACACATGTGTTGGGCATGAAACCCTTATAATTGAGCTTCTGTAAAAGAAGCCCCCAGGTATAATGAGTGCGGATGGCACATCAAGTGTATGCGAAAAAAAATTGCAAAAGTAAGCCCTTAGGGGCTTATTAATAAAAAGGTTATGGAAAGAGAAACGAAAGGCAGCCAAGGTATAAAAATTTGGACGGAGGGAGGGGACGAACTCTTACTCCGGCGCTAGGCATAGAATCTTCGGAGGCGGGCTGTGTTCCATGGGTTCGGCTCGAGTCGGTTATCCGACGCATTTCGTAGACGGTATGCTCCGCTGGTCAGGACTTGATTGATAATGAAGGGCCCCTCCCATTTGGGCTTGAGCTTGTCCTTTTTCTTGTCCGGCAGGCGTAGAACTAGTTTGCCAACGTTGTAAGTCTTGGCCCGTACTTCTCTGCTTTGATATCTTCGAGCCTGCTGCTGATAGAATGCGGAACGAGCTTTGGCGACGTCGCGTTCTTCCTCCAATGTGTCCAGGCTGTCCTGCCGATCCAGCTCGGCCTCTCTTTCCTCGTACATGCGCACTCGAGGTGAGTCATGAATAATGTCGCAGGGCAGGACTGCCTCTGCGCCGTATACCATAAAAAATGGTGTGAATCCGGTAGTACGGTTAGGCATTGTCCGCAGCCCCCAGAGTACGGAGTCGAGCTCCTCGACCCAGTGCGTGTCCGATTTAGTAAGTGACCGCACTAGTCTAGGCTTAATGCCGCTCATTATTAGAACATTTGCTCGTTCCACTTGACTGTTGGTTTGAGGGTGATAGACTGAAGCGTAGTCGAGCTTGATGCCCATATTCTTGCATCATGACTTAACCTCGTCGGCTGTGAAGTTCGTGCCGTTGTCGGTGATGATGCTGTGGGGGACTCCGTAACGGTGTACTACCCCGGATATAAAGTCTATCACTGGTCCGGACTCTGCCGTTTTGACCGGCTTGGCCTCTATCCATTTGGTGAATTTATCCACCATGACCAATAGGTACCTTTGCTTGTGGGTTCCCCCTTTAAGGGGTCCAACCATATCAAGCCCCCAGACCGCGAACGGCCAGGTAATGGGTATAGTTCTGAGGGCGGTAGGCGGCATATGGCTCTGATTAGCAAAGAGCTGACAACCAACGCATCTCTGGACTAAGTCCTGGGCATCTGCCCGGGCCGTCGGCCAATAAAATCCTGTACGGAATGCCTTTCCTACAAGGGCCCGGGCTGCTGCGTGGTGTCCGCCTAGTCCGGCATGAATTTCAGCCAAGAGGTTTCGCCCTTCCTCTTCGGAGATACACCTTTGAAGGACTCCGATTGTGCTTTTCTTATAAAGTTCTCCCTCATGGACCTTGTAGGCTTCCGATCGCCGGACTATGCAGCGGGCCTCGTTTTGGTCTTCGGGGAGTTCCTGCCTAAGAAAGTAGGCTAGGAATGGTTCTGTCCACGGGGCGATTACTGCCATTATGTCGTGGGCTGACGGTGTTATGTCGTCGGCTGAATCACCGATTGGCTCGGTTTTATCCGGTTTGTCACTTCCGGGCTCCTCTTCCCATAGTACGGATGGCTTGAAGAGCCGTTCCAGGAAGATATTTGGAGGGACAGCATCACGTTTCACACCGATGCGTGCCAGTACGTCGGCCGCTTGGTTATTATCTTGGGCTATGTGATGGAATTCGAGTCCTTCAAACCGAGCTGACATTTTTAGAACGGCGTTGCGATATGCTGCCATTTTCGGATCCTTGGCGTCAAAGTCTCCATTTATTTCGGATATTGCAAGGTTTGAGTCCCCGCGCACCTCTAGGCGTTGAATACCCATGGAGACTGCCATCCGGAGACCATGTAATAGGGCCTCGTATTCGGCTACATTGTTGGAGTCCGTGTACATTATTTGAAGTACGTACTGGACTGTATCCCCGGTTGGGGACGTCAATATGACGCCAGCCCCCAGTCCGGCCAACATTTTAGAGCCGTCGAAATGCATAACCCAATTGGAGTATGCGCCGTACTCTTTAGGGAGTTCGGCTTCGGTCCATTCGGCGACGAAGTCAGCCAAAACTTGTGACTTTATAGCTCGCCAAGGTTTGTAAGTTATATCGAATGGTAAGAGCTCAATGGCCCATTTTGCGATCCTGCCCGTTGCGTCGCGGTTATTTATAATGTCATTGAGTGGTACTTCAGAGGCCACTGTTATCGAACACTCCTGAAAGTAGTGTCGGAGCTTCCGGGATGCCATGAACACCGCGTACGCTATCTTCTGATAGTGCGGGTAACGGGATTTGCAGGGGGTTAACACAGTGGATACATAATACACTGGTTTTTGAAGAGGGAATTTATGCCCTTCTGTCGCTCGTTCGACGACGAGGACCGCGCTTACAACTTGATGCGTTGCTGCGATGTATAACAACATTGGTTCGCCCAGAGTGGGCGAAGCCAGGACCAGATTTGTTGCCAATATGGCCTTTATTTCTTCGAGTCCGGCAGTGGCAGCATCCGTCCACTCAAAGTGTTCGGTGCGCCTGAGGAGGCGATAGAGGGGCAACGCCTTTTCTCCTAGACGGGAGATAAAACGGCTTAAGGCTGCCACGCATCCTGTTAATTTTTGTATTTGTTTGAGGTCTTTTGGAATATCCAACTGTGACAGAGCTCGGATTTTAGCCGGGTTTGCTTCGATTCCTCTACCGGATACAATGAAGCCCAGCAGCTTTCCGGCTGGTACGCCGAAAACGCATTTTTCCGGATTCAGCTTGATGTCATATGCTCTGAGGTTGTCGAATGTGAGCCTCAAATCGTCTACTAGAGTTTCGACGTGTTTTGTTTTGACGACTACGTCGTCTACGTATGCCTCGACTGTTTTGCCGATCTGGGTGGCCAGACATGTTTGAATCATGCGCTGATATGTTGCGCCGGCATTTTTAAGTCCGAAGGGCATCGTGTTGAAGCAGAATGGTCCATATGGAGTGATGAATGCCGTTGCGGCTTGGTCTGCTTCCGCCATCTTGATTTGATGATAGCCAGAGTATGCGTCTAGGAAGCACAACGAATCGTGCCCTGCGGTAGCATCGATAATTTGGTCGATGCGGGGGAGAGGGAAGGGATCCTTTGGGCAAGCCTTATTGAGGTCTTTAAAATCGACACAGAGGCGCCAGGATTTATCCTTCTTTGGTACCATCACCAGATTTGCTAGCCAGTCCGGATGTTTGATATCTCTAATGAATCCGGCTTCCAATAGTTTGGCTAGCTCTTCCCCCATTGACTGTCTTTTGGGTTCGGAAAATCGTCGAAGAGCCTGTTTGACTGGCTTAAATCCTTTTAGGATGTTTAGGCTGTGTTCTGCCAACCTGCGTGGCATTCCGGGCATATCCGAAGGATGCCAGGCGAAGATGTCCCAATTTTCCCGAAGGAATTCATGCAGTGCGGCGTCTACTTTGGGGTTCAATTGTGCCCCAATGGAGGCCGTCTTTGTTGGGTCCGTTGGATGGAGCTGGAATTTTATTATTTCATCTGCTGGTTTGAAGGAGGTGGACTTAGATCTTTTATCGAGTATGACATCGTCCCTGTTCACCGTAGAGCGCAGCGCAGTGAGTTCCTCTGCTGCTAAGGCTTCGGATAGTGCCTCCAAGGCTAGTGCAGCTGTCTTATTTTCGGCGCGGAGTGCTATGTCCGGATCACTAGCGAGGGTGATTATTCCGCCGGGCCCAGGCATTTTGAGCTTCATGTACCCGTAATGAGGTACTGCTTGAAAAATTGTGAATGCCTCTTGTCCTAATATAGCGTGGTATCCGCTGTTGAACGGGGCCACTTGGAACGTGACTTCTTCGGATCTGTAATTGTTCGGCGAGCCGAACACCACATCGAGTGTGATTTGTCCGGTGCAGCGTGCCTCCCGGCTAGGGATTATACCTCTGAAGGTTGTGCTGCTTCGCTCAATACGGCTCCAATCGATTTCCATTTTCCGCAGAGTTTCCTCGTAGATGAGGTTTAGTCCGCTGCCGCCATCCAGAGGACTTTTGTCAGTCGAAAGCCGTCCACTATGGGACTAAGCACCAGTGCGGCTGGTGCTCTGGCTGTTCGGAATTTAGGTTCGTCGCTGGCACCGAAGGTGATAGCTGTGTCACTCCATGGATTTGCTGTCGCTATTTGGTAGACTTCGGCAAGTCCGCGGATTGTTCGCTTTCGCATATTGTTTGACGCGAAAGTCTCGAAGACTGTTGATACCGTACCGGTATTGTTGGAGTTGTTTTGCGGGGCTAGAAGCTCCTCGCCACTTTTGGCCACCTGCCGTAATATCCAACATGCTCGAAGGCTATGAGTTGGGGCGGCTCCCTCTGTACTATGAAGCTTGCAGGGTCCATTGAGCCATCCCTCCAGTACGGTTCCGTGCCCTTTATTGGGTTTTTGCTTTTTCTTTTTTGCATCTGGGGCCTGAGTGTAAGGCGCCCTTTTGCTGCAGACTGGGTTTGGGGCCGGATTATCCCAAAATTGGTTTTCGGTTTTCCGGAAACTCTCCATCGCACAGTACTTTCGTACTATGGATGCCAGATCGGTGAAGCGCGTAATTTTGCGACGATCAATGGCGTTTAGTATTCCCTTGTCCGTGCAGTTATTGCAGAAGATTGAGATTGCGTTTTCCTCTCGGCAGTCCTTTATCCTGTCCATAACCAGGAGGAATCTGGCCCAGTAGTGATGTACTGTTTCAGCGGGCTCTTACCGTATTAGAGATAGATCGCATATGTCTGGGCGGATGGGTGGACTAAAATCCGGATCCCTGCCCATCTTGGGGCTTAAAGGCCGAAGAGCTTCCGAATTTGGAAGCTTGGTTTGCTGGACACAATCCAGCAAGTCCGGAGCGACGCATGATTTTAAGTTCAATGCTCGATCGAAGTCCGTTCCTCCGTGGAAATCCGGCGTGGAGGGTTCGGGAATCCGGACCTGAATAGTTTACAATACAGGCGAAGAGTTGCCGTATTGCTCCTCTACCACTGTGATGTGGTGGGTGGCCTGGGGAGAGTTAATCTCTCTCAGATCGGTTTTAAGCCCAATCTGGTTGTAGTCCGTAGCGACTCCCAGGGCGGCGATGCGATCCAAGAGCTCGTTAACAGACGAGAGCTCTATTGGATCCAACTGTTCGGCAGCTTTAGGGCTGACGCGAAGATTGCTTCTGACGACTTGAGAAGTCATTGTCGAAGCGGCGGCCAGACAGGCGGTCATAAGAAAACCACCTAGCCGGATAGTTTGGCCGGCGGCCAAGGCCCTTTCGGCGAAAACACCGTCTTTGAAGACGGGTGGAGGCATCCTTCCTATCGGTGACGACACAGAGGAACTCTCAATGAAAGCACCAATGTCGGTGTCAAAACCGGCGGATCTCGGGTAGGGGGTCCCGAACTGTGCGTCTAGGCGGATGGTAACAGGAGACGAGGGACACGATGTTTTACCCAGGTTCGGGCCCTCTCGATGGAGGTAAAACCCTACGCCCTGCTTGATTAATATTGATGATATGGGTAGTACAAGAGTGGATCTACCACGAGATCAAGGAGGCTAAACCCTAGAAGCTAGCCTATGGTATGATTGTTGTAATGTATGTTATCCTACGGACTAAAGCCCTCCGGTTTATATAGACACTAGAGGAGGCTAGGGTTACACAGAGTCGGTTACAATGGTAGGAGATCTACATATCCGTATCGCCAAGCTTGCCTTCCACGCCAAGGAAAGTCCCATCCGGACACGGGACGGTGTCTTCAATCTTGTATCTTCGTAGTATTGGAGTCTGGTGGACGATGATAGTCCGGCTGTCCGGACACCCCCTAGTCCAGGACTCCCTGAGTCGCAGTCGACCTGCGACTCGACCTCCTTGCGACCGCACGTTGTACTTGTGGCGTAGCTCAGAGGAGAGGGTCGCAGTCGACCTGCACCTCGTTTTCCTTGCTACCGCACATTGTACTTGTGGCGTAGCTCAGAGGAAAGGGTCGTAGTCGACCTGCACCTCGTCTTCCTTACTACCGCACATTGTAATTGTGTCGTAGCCCGAAGGAGGGAGTCGCAGTCGACCTGCACCTCGTCCTCCTTGCTGAGCGCATGTAGAATTTGTACTTAGGCGAGTACTTAGACTGCAGCTAAGCCCCCGAGTGGGAGTCTGGCTCACCACTCGGTAGGATTTTATTAAAACTTAGGCGAGTACTTGGACTGCAGCTAAGCCTCCGAGTGGGAGTCTGGCTGACCACTCGGTAGGATTTTATTGAAACTTAGGCGAGTACTTGGACTGCAGCTAAGCCTCCGAGTGGGAGTCTGGCTCACCACTCGGTAGGATTTTATTGAAACTTAGGCGAGTACTTGGACTGCAGCTAAGCCCCCAAGTGGGAGTCTGGCTCACCACTCGGTAGGATTTTATTGAAACTTAGGCGAAACGGATTCGCAGCTAAGCCCCCGAGTGGGAGGCTGGCTCACCACTCGGTAGGATTTTTTTACAAACTTAGGCGAAACGTATTCGCAGCTAAGTCACCCACTGAGGGGGAAAGTTTACTAAACAAATAAAAGTGACAAAAATCATTGGGGAAATTATGACACTATTATCTTGCAAAACATGAACTACAGAAGTACTTTCATTACAACTCATCCGAGTGAAGACTTAAGTGTAAAATGGGCGGAGTAGCTCCGCGTTCCAAGCTCGGGGCTCGTCGATATTGTGCTTGACGTTGTAAAGAAGGTACGCTCCGTTGTGGAGAACCTTGGTGACGATGAAGGGTCCTTCCCAAGAAGGAGCAAGCTTGTGTTGTTTCTGCTGATCCACTCGGAGAACCAAGTCCCCTTCCTGGAAGGCGTGACTCTTCACGTTTCTAGCGTGGAAGCGACGCAAGTCCTGTTGGTAGACGGTCGATCGGATCAGAGCCATCTCTCTTTCTTCCTCTAAAAGGTCGACTGCATCCTACCGCGCTTGTTCCGCTTCAGCTTCGTTGTAGAGCTCAACTCGAGGAGCATGGTGGAGCAGATCACTCAGCAAGACCGCTTCAGCTCCATAGACCAAGAAGAATGGAGTTCTTCCGGTCGATCGATTAGGCGTGGTCCGTAGACCCCAAAGCACTGAAGGAAGCTCGTCGACCCATGCTCCAGCCGCATGCTTGAGATCACGCATCAGTCGCAGTTTCAATCCCGTGAGGATCAAGCCATTGGCTCGCTCCGCTTGTCCATTCGACTGAGGATGGGCGACTGAAGCGTAGTCGACTCGATTGCCTTGTGATGGAAATATGCCCTAGAGGCAATAATAAAGTTATTATTTATTTGCTTATATCATGATAAATGTTTATTATTCATGCTAGAATTGTATTAAGCGGAAACATAATACATGTGTGAATACATAGACGAACATAGTGTCACTAGTATGCCTCTACTTGACTAGCTCGTTTATCAAATATGGTTATGTTTCCTAGCCATGGACAAAAGAGTTGTCATTTGATTAATGGGATCACATCATTAGGAGAATGATGTGATTGACATGACCCATTCCGTTAGCCTAGCACTTGATCGTTTAGTATGTTGCTATTGCTTTCTTCATAACTTATACATGTTCCTGTAACTATGAGATTATGCAACTCCCGTTTACCTGAGGAACACTTTGGGTGCTACCAAACGTCACAACGTAACTGGGTGATTATAAAGGAGTACTACAGGTGTCTCCAAAGGTACATGTTGGGTTGGCGTATTTCGAGATTAGGTTTTGTCACTCCGATTGTCGGAGAGGTATCTCTGGGCCCTCTCGGTAATGCACATCACTATAAGCCTTGCAAGCAATGTGACTAATGAGTTAGTTGCGGGATAATGCATTACATAACGAGTAAAGAGACTTGCCGGTAACGAGATTGAACTAGGTATTGGATACCGAAGGTCGAATCTCGGGCAAGTAACATACCGATGACAAAGGGAACAACGTATGTTGTTATGCGGTTTGACCGATAAAGATCTTCGTAGAATATGTAGGAGCCAATATGGGCATCCAGGTTCCGCTATTGGTTATTGACCGAAAATAGTTCTAGGTCATGTCTACATAGTTCTCGAACCCGTAGGGTCCGCACGCTTAAGGTTTTGATGACAGTTATATTATGAGTTTATGAGTTTTGATGTACCGAAGGAGTTCGGAGTCTCGGATGAGATCGGGGACATGACGAGGAGTCTCGAAATGGTCGAGACGTAAAGATCGATATATTGGACGACTATATTCGGAGTTCGGAAAGGTTCTGAGTGATTCGGGTATTTTTCGGAGTACCGGAGAGTTACGGGAATTCGCCGGGGAGTATATGTGCCTTATTGGGCCATACGGGAATAGAGGAAAGAGGCCGAAAGGAAGGAGGCGCGCAGCCCCCCTCTGGTCCGAATTGGACAAGGGGTGCGGCCCCCTTTTCCTTCCTCCTCTCCCCCTCTTTCCTCCTTCTCCTACTCCAACAAGGAAGGAGGGAGTCCAACTCCCGGTGGGAGTAGGACTCCCCTTGGCGCGCCTCCTCCTAGGCCGGCCGCCCCCTCCCCCTTGCTCCTTTATATACGGGGGCAGGGGGGCACCCCATGACACTCAAAGTTGATCTACGGATCGTTCCTTAGCCGTGTGCGGTGCCCCCCTCCACCATATTCCACCTCGATCATATCGTCACGGAGTTTAGGCGAAGCCCTGCGCCGGAAGAACATCATCATCGTCACCACACCGTCATCGAGCTGAACGTGTGCTGAACTCGGAGGTGCCGTACGTTTGGTACTTGGATCGGTCGGATCGTGAAGACGTACGACTACATCAACCGCGTTGTCATAACGCTTCCGCTTACGGTCTACAAGGGTACGTGGACAACACTCTCCCCTCTCGTTGCTATGCCATCACCGTGATCTTCCGTGTGCGTAGGAAATTTTTTGAAATTACTACGTTCCCCAACAATGGCATCCGAGCCTAGGTTTTATGCGTTGATGTTATATGCACGAGTAGAACACAAGTGAGTTGTGGGCGATACAAGTCATACTGCTTACCAGCATGTCATACTTTGGTTCGGCGGTATTGTGAGATGAAGCGGCCCGGACCGACATTACGCGTACGCTTACGCGAGACTGGTTTCACCGTTACGAGCACTCGTGCTTAAAGGTGGCTGGCGGGTGTCTGTCTCTCTCACTCTAGCTGAATCGAGTGTGGCTACGCCCGGTCCTTGCGAAGGTTAAAACAACACCAACTTGACGAACTATTGTTGTGGTTTTTCATGCGTAGGTAAGAACGGTTCTTGCTAAGCCAGTAGCAGCCACGTAAAATTTGCAACAACAAAGTAGAGGACGTCTAACTTGTTTTTGCAGGGCATGTTGTGATGTGATATGGTCAAGACGTGATGCTATATTTTTGTATGAGATGATCATGTTTTGTAACCGAAGTTATCGGCAACTGGCAAGAGCCATATGGTTGTCGCTTTATTGTATGAAATGCAAACGCCCTGTAATTGTTTTACTTTATCACTAAGCGGTAGCGATAGTCGTAGAAGCAATAGATGGTGTAAACGACAACGATGCTACGATGGAGATCAAGGTGTCGCGCCGGTGACGATGGTGATCACGACGGTGCTTCGAAGATGGAGATCACAAGCACAAGATGATGATGGCCATATCATATCACTTATATTGATTGCATGTGATGTTTATCCTTTATGCATCTTATCTTGCTTTGATTGATGGTAGCATTTTAAGATGATCTCTCACTAAATAATCAAGAAGTGTTCTCCCTGAGTATGCACCGTTGCGAAAGTTCTTCGTGCTGAGACACCACGTGATGATCGGGTGTGATAGGCTCTATGTTCAAATATAACGGGTGCAAAACAGTTGCACACGCGGAATACTCAGGTCATACTTGACGAGCCTAGCATATATAGATATGGCCTCGGAACACGGAGACCGAAAGGTCGAACGTGAATCATATAGTAGATATGATCAACATAGTGGTGTTCACCATTGAAACTACTCCATCTCACGTGATGATCGGACATGGTTTAGTTGATTTGGATCACGTGATCACTTAGATGACTAGAGAGATGTCTGTCTAAGTGGGAGTTGTTAAGTAATATGATTAATTGAACTTAAATTTATGATGAACTTAGTCCTGGTAGTATTTTGCAAATTATGTTGTAGATTAATAGCTCGCATTGTTGCTTTCATATGTTTATTTTGATATGTTCCTAGAGAAAACTGTGTTGAAAGATGTTAGTAGCAATGATGCGGATTGGATCCGTGATCTGAGGTTTATCCTCATTGCTGCGCAGAAGAATTATGTCCTTGATGCACCGCTAGGTGACAAACCTATTGCAGGAGCAGATGCAGACGTTATGAACGTGTGGCTAGCTCAATATGATGACTACTTGATAGTTTAGTGCACCATGCTTAACGGCTTAGAATCGGGACTTCAAAGACGTTTTGAACGTCATGGACCATATGAGATGTTCCAGGAATTGAAGTTAATATTTCAAGCAAATACCCGAGTTGAGAGATATGAAGTCTCCAACAAAGTTCTATAGCTAAAAGATGGAGGAGAATCGCTCAACTAGTGAGCATGTGCTCAGATTGTCTGGGTACTTCAATCGCTTGAATCAAGTGGGAGTTAATCTTCCAGATAAGATAGTGATTGACAGAATTCTCTAGTCACCATCACCAAGTTAGTAGAACTTCGTGATGAACTATAATATGCAAGGGATGACGAAAGTAATTCCCAAGCTCTTCGTGATGTTGAAATCGAGGAAGGTAGAAATCAAGAAAGAGCATCAAGTGTTGATGATTGACAAGACCACTAGTTTCAAGAAAAGGGCAAAGGAAAGAAAGGGAAACTTCAAGTAGAATGGCAAACAAATTGTCACTCCCGCGAAGAAGCCCAAAGCTGGACCAAAGCCTGAAACTGAGTGATTACACTGCAAAGGAAATGGTCACTGGAAGCGGAAATGCTCCAAATATTTGGTGGATAAGAAGGATGGCAAAGTGAACAAGAGTATATTTTGATGTACAGGTTATTGATTTGTACCTTACTAGTGTTTATAGTAGCCCCTGAGTATTTGTTACTTGTTCAGTTGCTAAAAATTTAGTAACTCGAAACAAGAGTTACAGAATAAACAGAGACTAGTTGAAGGGGAAGTGACGATGAGTGTTGGAAGTAGTTCCAAGATTGATATGATCATCATCGCACACTCCCTATACTTTCGGGATTAGTGTTAAACCTAAATAAATGTTATTTAGCGTTTGTGTTGAGCATGAATATGATTTGATCATGTTTATTGCAATACGGTTATTCATTTAAAGATATAGAATAATTGTTGTTCTGTTTACATGAATAAAACCTTCAATGGTCATACACCCAATGAAAATAGTTTGTTGGATCTCGATCGTAGTGATACAGATATTCATAATATTGATGCCAAAAGATGCAAAGTTAATAATGATAGTGCAACTTATTTGTGGCACTGCCGTTTGGGTCATATTGGTGTAAAGCGCCTGAAGAAACTCCATAAAGATGGATTTTCGGAATCACTTGGTTATGAATCATTTGATGCTTGCGAACCGTGCCTTTTGGGCAAGATGAATAAAACTCCGTTCTTCGGAACAATGGAACGAGCTACTGACTTATTGGAAATAATACATACTGATGTATGCAGACCAATGAGTATGAAGGCTCGTGGCAAGTATCGTTATTTTCTGACCTTCACAAGATGATTTGAGCAGATATGGGTATATCTACTTGATGAAACATAAGTCTGAAATAGTTGAAAGGTTCAAAGAATTTCAGAGTGAAGTGGAAAAATAATCATAACAAGAAAATAAAGTTTCTGCGATCTGATCGCGGAGACGAATATTTGAGTTACGAGTTTGGTCTTCAATTAAAACAATGTGGAATAGTTTCACTGTTCATGCCACCTGGAACACCACAACGTTATGGTGTGTCCGAACGTCGTAACCACACTTTATTGGATATGGTGCGATCTATGATGTATCTTACCGTTTTACCAATATCGTTTTGGGGTTATGCATTAGAGACAGCTGCATTCACGTTAAAAGGGCACCATCTAAATCCGTTGAGATGACAGCATATGAACTGTGGTTTAGCAAGAAACCCAAGTTGTCGTTTCTTAAAGTTTGGGGCTACGATGCTTATGTGAAAAAGTTTCATCCTGATAAGCTCAAACCCAAATTGGAGAAGTGTGTCTTCATAGAATACCCAAAGGAAACTGTTGGGTACACCTTCTATCACAGATCCGAAGGCAAGATATTCGTTGCTAAAAATGGATCCTTTCTAGAGAAGGAGTTTCTCTCGAAAGAAGTGAGTGGGAGGAAAGTAAGAGCTTGATAAGGTAATTTGTACCTTCTCCCGAATTGGAAAGTAGTTCATCACAGAAATCAGTTCCAGTGATTCCTGCACCAATTAATGAGGAAGCTAATGATGATGATCATGAAACTTCAGATCAAGTTACTACAGAACCTCGTAGGTCTTCCAGAGTACGGTCCGCACCAGAGTGGTACGGTAATCATGTTCTGAAAGTCATGTTACTAGACCATGATAAACCTACGAACTATGAGGAAGCGATGATGAGCCCAGATTCCGCAAAATGGCTTGAGGCCATGAAATCTGAGATGGGATCCATGTATCAGAACAAAGTGTGGACTTTGGTGGAGTTGCCCGATGATCGGCAAGCCATATTGTATAAATGGATCTTCAAGAGGAAGACATATGCTGATAGTAGTGTTACTATCTACAAAGCTCGACTTGTCGCAAAAAGGTTTTTGACAAGTTCAAGGTGTTGACTACAATGAGATTTTCTCAACTGTAGCGATGCTTAAGTCTGTCCGAATCATGTTAGCAATTGCCACAATTTATGAAATCTGGCAAATGGATGTCAAAACTGCATTCCTTAATGATTTTCTTAAAGAAGAGTTGTATATGATGCAACCAGAAGGTTTTGTCAATCCTAAAGGTGTTAACAAAATGTGCAAGCTCCAGCAATCCATCTATGGACTGGTGCAAGCATCTCAGAGTTGGAATATACGCTTTGATAAGTTGATCAAAGCATATAGTTTTGTATAGACTTACGGTGAAGCCTGTATTTACAAGAATGTGAGTGGGAGCACTACAACATTTCTAATAAGTATATGTGAATGACATATTGTTGATCGGAAATAATGTAGAATTATTCTGCAAAGCATGAAAGGATACTTGAATAAGAGTTTTTCAAAGAAAGACCTCGGTAAAGCTACTTACATATTTAGCATCAAGATCTATTGAGATAGATCAAGACGCTTGATAAGATTTTTCAATGAGTACATACCTTGATAAATTTTTGAAATAATTCAAAATAGAACAGTCAAAGAAGGAGTTCTTGCCTGTGATGCAAAGGTGTGAAGTTGAGTAAGACTCAAGAACCGACCATGGCAGAAAATAGAAAGAGAATGAAAAGTCATTCCCTATGCCTCAGTCATAGGTTCTATAAAGTATGCTATGCTATGTACCAGACCTATTGTATACTCTGCCCTGGTTTGGCAAGGGACTACAATAGTGATCTAGAAGTAGATCACTGGACATTGGTCAAAATTATCCTTAGTGGAATAAGGATATGTTTCTCGATAATGGAAGTGATAAAAGAGCTCGTCGTAAAAGTTACAACGATACAAGCTTTTACACCGATCCAGATGACTCTAAGTCTCAATCTGGATACATATTGAAAGTGGGAGCAATTAGCTAGAGTAGCTCCGTGCAGAGCATTGTAGACATATAATATTTGCAAAATAGATGCGGCTCTGAATGTCACAGAACCGTTGACTAAACTTCTCTCACGAGCAAAACATGATCATACCTTTGTACTCTTTGGGTGTTAATCACATAGAGATGTGAACTAGATTATTGAATCTAGTAAACCCTTTGGGTGTTGGTCACATGACGATGTGAACTATGGGTGTTAATCATATACAGATATGATTATTGGTGTTAAATCACATGGCGATGTGAACTAGATTATTGACTCTAGTGCAAGTGGGAGACTGAAGGAAATATGCCCTAGAGGCAATAATAAAGTTATTATTTATTTGCTTATATCATGATAAATGTTTATTATTCATGCTAGAATTGTATTAACCGGAAACATAATACATGTGTGAATACATAGACGAACATAGTGTCACTAGTATGCCTCTACTTGACTAGCTCGTTTATCAAAGATGGTTATGTTTCCTAGCCATGGACAAAAGAGTTGTCATTTGATTAATGGGATCACATCATTAGGAGAATGATGTGATTGACATGACCCATTCCGTTAGCCTAGCACTTGATCGTTTAGTATGTTGCTATTGCTTTCTTCATAACTTATACATGTTCCTGTAACTATGAGATTATGCAACTCCCGTTTACCGGAGGAACACTGTGGGTGCTACCAAACGTCACAACGTAACTGGGTGATTATAAAGGAGTACTACAGGTGTCTCCAAAGGTACATGTTGGGTTGGCGTATTTCGAGATTAGGTTTTGTCACTCTGATTGTCGGAGAGGTATCTCTGGGCCCTCTCGGTAATGCACATCACTATAAGCCTTGCAAGCAATGTGACTAATGAGTTAGTTGCGGGATGATGCATTACATAACGAGTAAAGAGACTTGCCGGTAACGAGATTGAACTAGGTATTGGATACCGACGATCGAATCTCGGGCAAGTAACATACCGATGACAAAGGGAACAACGTATGTTGTTATGCGGTTTGACCGATAAAGATCTTCGTAGAATATGTAGGAGCCAATATGGGCATCCAGGTTCCGCTATTGGTTATTGACCAAGAATAGTTCTAGGTCATGTCTACATAGTTCTCGAACCCGTAGGGTCCGCACGCTTAAGGTTTTGATGACAGTTATATTATGAGTTTATGAGTTTTGATGTACCGAAGGAGTTCGGAGTCCCGGATGAGATCGGGGACATGACGAGGAGTCTCGAAATGGTAGAGACGTAAAGATCAATATATTGGATGACTATATTCGGAGTTCGGAAAGGTTCCGAGTGATTCGGGTATTTTTCGGAGTACCGGAGAGTTACGGGAATTCGCTCGGGAGTATATGGGCCTTATTGGGCCATACGGGAATAGAGGAAAGAGGCCGAAAGGAAGGAGGCGCGTAGCCCCCCTCTGGTCCGAATTGGACAAGGGGTGCGGCCCCCTTTTCCTTCCTCCTCTCCCCCTCTTTCCCCCTTCTCCTACTCCAACAAGTAAGGAGGGAGTCCTACTCACGGTGGGAGTAGGACTCCCCTTGGCGCGCCTCCTCCTAGGCCGGCTGCCCCCTCCCCCTTGCTCCTTTATATACGGGGGCAGGGGGACACCCCATGACACACAAAGTTGATCTACGGATCGTTCCTTAGCCGTGTGCGGTGCCCCCTCCACCATATTCCACCTCGGTCATATCGTCGCGGAGTTTAGGCGAAGCCCTGCGCCGGTAGAACATCATCATCGTCACCACGCCGTCGTGCTGACGGAACTCATCCCCGACGCTTTGCTGGATCGGAGCCCGGGGATCGTCATTGAGCTGAACGTGTGCTGAACTCGGAGGTGCCGTACGTTCGGTACTTGGATCGGTCGGATCGTGAAGACGTACGACTACATCAACCGCGTTGTCATAACGCTTCCGCTTACGGTCTACGAGGGTACGTGGACAACACTCTCCCCTCTCGTTGCTATGCCATCACCATGATCTTGCGTGTGCGTAGGAATTTTTTTGAAATTACTACGTTCCCCAACACCTTGAGATGTGCAGAATGCTCTGAATTCCTCCGAATCGAAGTTCGACCCATTATCAGTGATGATGCTGTGCGGGACTCCATATCTGAATACCAATTCCCTGATGAAGCTAACAGCAGTACCGGCGTCAAGGTTCTTGATAGGTTTAGCCTCAATCCACTTGGTGAACTTGTCGACTGCCACCAGTACATGCGTGAAACCGCTCCGACCTGTCCTCAAAGGACCAACCATATCCAACCCCCATACTGCGAAGGGCCAGACGAGTGGAATGGTCTTCAGAGCTGATGCAGGCTTGTGTGACATGTTGGAGTAAAATTGGCATCCTTCGCACTTGTCCACTATTTCATTTGCCGTCTCATTTGCTCTTGGCTAGTAAAATCCGGCTCGGTATGCTTTGGCCACGATGGTCCGAGAGGACGCATGATGGCCACAGGTCCCCGAGTGGATATCATCAAGGATGATTCGACCTTCTTCTGGCGTTATACACTTCTGACCAACTCCAGTTGCGCTCTCTCTGTACAACTGTCCTTTGATCACGGTAAAGGCCTTGGATCGATGGACGATCTATCGAGCCTCTTCCTCATCCTCCGGGAGCTCTTTTCTCAGGATATACGCGATGTATGGAACTGTCCAGTCGGGAGTGATCACTAAAACCTGCATGACCAAGTCGACCACTGCTGGGACTTCAACTTCAGTCGGATCTGTGGCACTCTTGGGCTGCAGAGCCTCTTCGGTGAAAGGATCTTCTTTGATTGACGGAGTATGGATATGCTCCAAAAATACACCACTCGGAATGGCTTCTCTCTTGGAACCTATCTTTGCCAGATCATCAGCCGCTTGATTTTTCAGTCGGGGTATATGATGGAGCTCTAACCCCTCAAACTTCTTTTCCAGCTTCCTCACTGCATTGCAGTATCCAGTCATGGCTGGGCTTCTTACGTCCCACTCCTTCATCACTTGGTTGACCACCAAATCTGAGTCACGATAAACCATAAGGTGACGGACGCCGAGTGAAATGGCCATGCGCAACCCATACAAAAGGGCCTCATATTCTGCCTCATTGTTGGAGGAATCAAAGTGAATCTGGAGCACATATCTGAGCTTATCTCCTCTGGGGGAAACCAAGACAACCCCAACACCGGAACCATTCAACATCTTAGAGCCATCAAAGAACATGGTCCAATGCTCCGAGTGAACCTGAGTCGGCTGCTGTTGTTCAATCCACTCAGCAAGGAAATCTGCTATTGCTTGGGACTTAATGGCTTTCTTTGCCTCAAACTTGATATCAAGGGGAAGGAGTTCAATCGCCCATTTCGCCACTCGACCAGTTGCATCTCTGTTGTGCAGAATCTCTGAAAGTGGTGCGTCGCTGACGACTGTAATGGAATGATCAGCGAAATAATGAGCAACCTTCTTCGTGGTCATGTAGATCCCATACACAAGCTTCTGATAATGAGGATATCTTTGCTTTGATGGAGTCAAAACTTCAGACAGATAGTACACTGGGCGCTGAACTTTGAAGGCTTTCCCTTCTTCTTCCCGCTCGACCGTAAGCACTGTACTGACGACTTGTCCTGTGGATGCAATATAAAGCAACAAAGGCTCTTTGCTGATTGGAGCAGCAAGCACCGGCTGGGTGGAAAAGCAGAGCTTTTAGCTCGGCAAACGCTGCATCAGCTTCTAGAGTCCACTCGAACTTGTCTGCCTTCTTCATAAGTCGGTAAAGAGGCAATGCCTTTTCACCGAGTCGTGAGATGAGTCAACTTAATGCGGCCAAGCATCCAGTAAGCTTCTGGACATCGTGCACCCGCACGGGGCGTTTCATTCGGAGTATAGTGCCGATTTTTTCCGGGTTAGCGTCGATTCCTCGTTCGGAAACGAGAAAACCGAGTAACTTGCCACCAGGAACTCCGAATGTGTACTTTGATGGACTGAGCTTGGTATCATACCTCCTGAGGTTGGCAAATGTTTCGGCAAGGTTAGTCAGCAGGTCGGAACCTTTTCGCGACTTGACCACGATATCATCCATATACGCTTCCACATTCCGACTGATTTGAGTGAGCAAACACTTCTGAATCATCCGCATGAACGTGGCTCTGGCATTCTTGAGGCCGAATGGCATGGTGATATAGCAGAAGCATCCGAATGGAGCGATGAAAGCTGTTTTTATCTCATCGAGTCCGTACAGACGGATCTGATGGTACCCGGAATAGGCGTCCAGAAAAGACAATCTCTCGCATCCCGCAGTCGAGTCAACAATTTGATCAATGCGAGGGAGAGGAAAATGATCTTTCGGGCAGGCCCGATTGATGTGCTTGAAATCAATGCACATTCGGAGTGAGTTGTCCTTCTTAGGAACCATGACGACATTGGCGAGCCACTCGGAGTGGTGTATCTCTCGAATAAATCCTGCCGCCAATAGTCGAGCCACCTCCTCACCAATAGCTTTTCTCTTCTGGACGGCGGACCGCCGAAGATGTTCTTTGACTGGTTTTGCTGCTGAGTCGACTCTAAGGCGATGCTCAACCAGTCCCTTGGGAACACCCGGCATGTCAGCTAGCTTCCATGCAAAGATGTCCCAGTTCTCATGGAGGAACTGGATGAGCGCTTCTTCCTATTTCGGGTCGAGTGTTGTGGAGATATGGTTCGGAGCTGCATTGGGGTCGGTCGGGTGAATGTGGACGGGCTTCGTCTCACCGGACGACTAAAATGCTGACTCTGTGGCAGGCTTCTTGGCTCGCAGCAAATCACTCGGATCTGCGTTTTGCTTATATCCTTCTAGCTCGACCGCTGTCACCTGGGAATCGGCAATCTTCGAGCCTTTCTAGAAACACTCTTCTGCTTTTTTCCGATCACCAGTGACAGTGATCACGCCTTTGGGGCCGGGCATCTTCAGTTTGAGGAACACGTAACATGGTCGAGCCATGAACCGTGCGTAAGCTGGTCTCCCCAAAATAGCGTGGTAAGCACTCTGAAAATCCACGACCTCAAACGTCAGCTTCTCTTTGCGAAAATGCTTCGAATCACCGAACACCACGTCCAGAGCTATTTGGCCGAGTGACTCGGCTTTGTTTCCTGGTATAACTCCATGAAAACTCATGTTACTAGTGCTCAGTCGGGACATCGAAATGCCCATTCCTTTCAGCGTGTCCGCGTACAACAAGTTCAGTCCACTACCACCGTCCATTAGCACTTCCGTCAGTCGAGTGCCTTCGACAACCAGGTCGACCACCAAAGCTTGCCTCCCGGGGGTGGCTATATGAGTCGGGTGATTGAACTGGTCGAATGTAATGGGAGTTTGCGACCATCTCAGATAACTGGGTGTCGCCGGGGCGACCATGTTCACCTCACGGTTAATAACCTTCAGTCGGCTCTTGCTTTCCACATCCGCAAAGATCATCAGAGTGGAGTTAACATGAGGATATCCTCCCTCACTGTCCTCCTTGTCTTCAGCTTTGTCCAACTCTTTTTCCTTGTCCTTGGGCTGTTTACCTTGGAACTGCTGGATCAGGAGTCAACACTGTCAAGTGGTATGCTTCGGGTAGATGATATTACCCTCTTCGTCTTTCTTCGTGTGGATGTGGCACGACATATCCATCACGTCATTTCCTTCCTTATCCTTCACCTTCTTGGGGTTCCAGGACCTTTGGGTTTTCCCTTGAACTTGCCCTGAGTCACGGCCAGAGCCTCCCCAGGAGCCGCCGGTTCGGCCTTCCGCTTCTGCTTCTGACTGGAGTTTCCCTTCTCCCACTGACTCGGCTTGTACTTGCCGCTGCGGAGTCGGTCTTCCTCTTCACCATTAGCGTATTTGGTGGCAATTTCCATCATCCGACTCAGGGTCATATCTCCGGTCCGCCCAAACTTCAGACTTAACTCTTTGTTCTTGACACCATCCTTGAAAGCGCAGACTGCCTGGTGATCAGACACGTTCTCCACGGTATGATGCAAAGTAATCCACCTCTGAATGTACTCTCTTAAGGTTTCATTCGACTTTTGCACGCAGACTTGCAGCTCTGTCAACCCAGCTGGTCGCTAACAAGTTCCCTCAAAAGTCCTGACGAACACTCGGGAAAGATCTTCCCAAGTGTAAATACTGCTTGGAGTCAACTGATTCAACCACGCTCTGGCCGAACCTTCCAACATGAGTGGTAAGTGCTTCATGGACACCTCGTCATTCCCACCGCCGATCTGTACAGCCACTCGGTAGTCCTCAAGCCAAGTTTCAGGCTTAGACTCACCGGTGAACTTGCTTACTCCAGTCGCCAACCTGAAGTTGGGGGGAATCACCGCGGCTCTGATAGCCCTGCTGAAACATTCCGGACCTGAAACATGCACTCAGCTGCTAGTGGGCGCATCTCTGTCGGGCCCGCCTCGATGAGCCCTGTTCCGATCGACCAAGCCTTGCACGATGATGGATCGTGCGTTGAAGCCTGGTTCCCGGGGGTCGACCGGAGCTCTTCGTCCCACACTGAGTTGACGCCTGTCATCTTGCTGACGAAGAGCGTAAGACCCACCTCTCGGGGGAGGAGTGGGCACTCGACGCCTATCATCACGATCGTATCGGTCACCATATTGGTCCCGTCGATTCTCGCGTCCTTCACGCCGCGGAGGCGATCTGGGGCTATGAGCCGACTGAACCGTATTCGCAGCGACGGATCGACTGTGAATTCTGTTGCGTGACTGTGACACGGCTGAATTCTGATCTCCTGCTGCCCGGAGCAAGTCTCTGATCTGCATCAAGCCTCTGCCAGCCTCCGACTGAGAGGGCTGAATGGACTCTGCTATACGGGTTGCAGCTGCTAAATTCTGAATCGGGGTTCGATATACCTGAGTCGGCGGGAAGAGTTGACGTCGACTGGAGTCGGGTACTCGTTGCCGCGCGCGCTCGTCGAGTGCTCGCTGAAGATTCTCAGACGAGTGCGTTCAGCCAAGTTGGCCAAACGTGCCTCCTCCAAGGCACGAGCCTCGGGAGTTTCTCCCGCGATGGGAGTATGCAGGGCATCTATGTTCCTGCGGCGAAGCTCTTCCCTTTGCAGGGAATTAAGTGGCTCGGGTTGGTACTCCTCATGGACTTGAGCGGGGTCGCCTCCGCCGTCTACCCCGTCGCCGCGGGGGTAGCCGGGAGGACTACGAGGTCCGTCGACCATCAAGACCTCCGCCGCTGGATCACTACTATCGCACTCGGATGCAGTCTCTACGGAGCCAGTCGACAGATCGATCAGGCCGTAAAGGGATTCGTCGGGCTCGATTGCCGTGATTTGGGTGGTAGCCGTCTGGCGAGCCACCGCGTGTCTCACCCACTGCTGGAGTCTCGACCGACCAGATCGCTTGCGCTGGCGGGAAACAGGGAGGGTGGTCGATAGGGGAGTTGACCGATATGGAGTCGACGGTTGCCGCAGCAAAACGCCCCGGACACATGCACGAAAATGCGTCGCACCGCGGACGGGGAGCGCATCAACGTCGAGTGGAGCCTCCTGGAGCCAAGCGGAGTCGTCGGCGATGAAGGTGAGAGCGCCGAGACGGATCTCGTGGCCCTCGACCAAAACTCCACCAGCAACCATGATGAAAGTAATCGAAAAAACTGCAACTTCTCCAAAAATCGCTAAGACACCTGCCCCATGGTGGGCTCCAATTGTCGTGGTTCTAAGTCTGACAGTAGAATGGGGGGGTAGGTATGGAGAGGCAAGATCCTAGCTATGGAGCAGTTGTGAACACAAGGATGTACGAGTTCAGGCCCTTCTCGGAGGAAGTAACAGCCCTACGTCTCGGAGCCCGGAGGCGGTCGACTGGATTATGTGTATGGATTACAGGGGTGCGAACCCTTTACACTGAGGAGGGGGTGGCTTATATAGTGTCCGCCAGACCCCTCCGGCCCTCAGTAATGCAGGGTTTAAAGTACATTAAGTCTAGGCGTTACTGGTAACGCCTCACAAAAAGTGTCCTAAATGCCATAAATACTACTTAATTACAGACCGTTATGATGCAGAGTGGTTCTTGATCTTCTAGTGGTTGAGTGAGTCTTCATGGTCGAGTCCTTCGAGTCCGTCGAGTGAAGTCTTCTCTTGGTCGACTGGAAGGCAGTTTCTTCTGAGGGTGTCCTTGGGTAGGGTACTTGGATCAGGTCTATGACCCTACCCTAGGTACATGACTTCATCAGTCGGATCGGTGCTTATCGTGGTCGGCCTCTACCTCGTGGTATGGAGAAAGGCCAGGGAGGCGCGCGATCCACCCCACGTCGAGGATGGTTGTGGCGCCAGTGTTTGATGCGGAGGCCACCAAGGGCCGCCTGGATGACAGCGGCGAGTTCTCTCGCAAGATCAAGATCCTAGCGCTACTCACGTTGATCAACTAGTGTCCATTGTTAGTATGCATGGGCAATCGCTGAACTAACTTGTGTGTTTGTTTATGGACAATGTATTTTCGAACCCTTTTGACACCATAATCTGATTCATAAACATAGCTATCTATTTTGCTGGTACGTTTAGAACAGAAAATAACATAGTTGCATGCAAACAAAGACATACTAGATTCATGGGTCCACCGCCAGTAAGATGCTTTCTTTTTGGAAAAGGAGGTTAAACCTTGTCCTCTGCATCAATCGATGCATGCAGCTATTTTTATTAATTATTCCACAAAGGTCTGAAAAAAACATATGCGTACCTGAGCAAGCAGACTTGAGGAAGAAAATTTTGGCAGAAGCGCACGAATCCTCATATTCGATACACCCAGGCAGCACCAAAATGTACGAAGATCTTCGACAGATATTTTGGTGGGATGGAATGAAAAGGGACATCGCATATTTTGTCGCTTGTTGTGACATCTGCAACAAATTAAAGGCAGAACATCAGAAACCCGCCAGACTTCTCCAACCTCTACCCGTCTCACAATGGAAATGGGACGATGTCTGCATGGACTTTATCACCGGTCTGCCCAAGACTCAACGGGGCAATGATGCTATATGGGTCATAGTGGAGAAATTGAAAAAAGCGGCTCACTTTATTCCCATCCGCACCACTCTCCGTGCTGATTAACTCACACAGTTGTACGTATCTCGGATTGTCAGTCTGTACGGAGTGCCAAGAATAATCACTTTGGACTGAGATTCATTGTTTACCTCCACATTTTGGTCCCGACTCCATCATTCTTTGGGAACCGCTCTTAAATATAGCACCGCCTATCATCCACAGACAGACGGTCAGACCGAGCGAGTAAATCAAATCCTTGAAGATATGCTGCGAGCATGTGCCTTAGCCCATGGACCCAAATGGGAAGATTGTCTGCCATATGCAGAATTCTCGTACAACAACAGTTTTCAAACCAGCCTGAAAATGTCACCCTTTGAAGCATTATACGGCTATAAGTGCCGCACTCCATTAAATTAGTCTCAAACTGGAGACAGCCGTATCTTCGGTACCGATCTGATATTGGAGGCAGAGAAGCAAGTCAAGGAAATTCGAGATAGACTTCAACTGGCTAAGTCACGACAGAAAAGTTAATATGATGCCAAGCATAGACAAGTCAGTTTTGAACCCGGTGAACATGTGTATCTCCGAGTCACCCCCATGAAGGGAGTGAAGAGATTTTAGACCTGAGGCAAATTGGCACCAAGATATATTGGTCCGTTCCCGGTTATGACATGAGTTGGCACCGTTGCTTATAAGTTGGAATTGCCACCAGAATTATCGAACGTACACAACGTGTTCCACATGTCACAACTGCGAAGGTGTATTTCACCACCCGAGAAAAATACTAATATGTCAGAAATTGAGCTTGCCAAGGATCTAACTTATGAGGAGAGACCGTTCAGAATCTTGGATGAGGCAGAAAGGGTTACACGCTGTAAAGCAATCAAATATTACAAGGTCTAGTGGGAGCATCACACAAAAGACGAAGAAACCTGGGAAAAAGAGGAATTTTTAAGGACAACCTACCCAGAACTGTTTTCCCAAGCAACCGAGTCTCGAGCACGATATTCATCTCAAGTGGTGGAGGTTTGTGACAGCCTGGTTTTTGCCTTCTCTCTTTTTCCGGACTTTCAGTTGTCTTTGCTTTGGATTTGGTGTTTTGGATCAATTCAAATGGACTTGAACACTTGGGCATACCCTTGATTTTCAGCCAAGTGACCCATCCACCTCTAACTCACCTTTTCTTCTCTGCAAAAACTCCAACAAAATCCAAATGGATATTTTTCATAAAAGAAAAATATTCATTTCCCCCCTGAAAATCCCTTTAGAGAAGAAAGCTCCAAAGCAACCCCTAGATTTCTTGCTCCAAAAATCCTGAATAAATTCACAAATATTCTTTGAACCCTAGGGCACCTTCCTGAGAAAAAATATTGCATAACTTTTTGTAATATTTTTGCTACAAAAAATCATTTCTGTTCTGGACAAAATGATCACTTTGCATAGCAAGTATATTTTTGCTTGATCTTTTGGGGCTGATCTTTTCTGAGCTTGATTACCTTCCTAAGAGATCACTAAACCCCAAAGCAAAACCCTTAACTCCCACTAGATTTTTCTCAGTTAAACTCACAAGTTTCCATCCAAAAACTTGCCAGGAAGATAGACACTCCCAGAGTGCACCCGTGACCCAACCAAATGTGCAAAACAACTAGAACGACAAAGGACTAGCTGCCAGACATGTTGTTTGGGCTTAGCTCAACCTGATGCCATAGTTCACGCGGTGACCATGTCCGTCCAAGGTGGCTGGCATGGGTCCGACGCGCTCTGCATTAAGCCAACGCCTCTATTTCGCGCGTGCTCGCTACCCTCACTGCTAAACAGTGCCAAACCGCGCCACCATCTTTGTTTGAGCCCCCTTAACTACACCCTGGTGCTCGCAAATGCCGGAGCTCGCCGCAGCGAGCACGGGCACGGCGTGGCCAATGCAACAGTGCACCCGTGCCCCTATGTTCGCCCCGTACCGCTCTCTTGTGCTCATCGCAGCTCGCCTACAGCCCCCGCGTGACCTCCTGCATCTTCCCCCTCTCTCACTGACGCCATTCGTTGCCGGGCAAGGCTCGAGAGAACTCCAGCGAGCTCTCTATCCCCGCCACGGCCTCGGCTATAAATAGAGCTCCCCCGAGCTCGTTCCTCTCCTCACACACACTCATCATACCTTCACACACCCGTAGAGCACCGCAGCCCGGCCAGGTAGGCCTCTGGCCGCCATTCCCACCCCGAGCACGCCGACGATCCCCCTCCTCTTCCCCCACCCGCTCCAGAGCCGCTCGAGCTCAGCTGACCCCTCCAGCGTGTTTGTGGTGATCCACTGGTGCGTGCTGGTGTTGTTGAACACTACAAAAAAAGACACATCCGTGACATTTTGGGCCGAACGAAAATTGTTTCTATCATACATATGACATTTCTATGACGATAATTGTGACAAAACCTGGTATCATCGTAGATGTGGTGGGCTCCTACTTCTATGACAAAAAATCATGACAGAAAATGGGCTTTTCGTCCTGGGCGGGCCGAAGACGCAGCTGCATGACATTCTTTGGGACATCCATGACGAAAAAACCGTGGTAGAAGCGAGGGGGAGGAAAATTTTGGGGAGTTGCCGGTTATGGTGGGAGGTCGGGGGCCGAGCGATGCGTGTTTCTCTCGTACAGGTGCGAGGCGTTGGCTCTAACTGAACCCGAGCGAGGCGTTGGGCTCTAACTGAACCCGAGCGATTGCACTGCAGGCTACGCGTTACTGAACCCGAGCGATCGATCGATGGCTGTTAACTGAACCCGATGGAGCGATTCCTTCGCTACTGCTGCTATCTGAAGCCGATCGATGCTGCCTCTGGGATGAACAATGAGCATTGCGCGCGCGGGGGGGGGGGGGGGGGGGTTGGATGAATAGTGAGTGGTGGCGTTGCCTCTGGATGAACAGGAACCCGTGGTGTGGAGGGCTGGATGAACAGTAGACGGTGGAGGGGTGGCCGTGGAGGGGTGGTTGAATAGGACCCCGTGGTGTGGAGGGCTGGATGAACAGTAGACGGTGGAGGGCTGGATGAACAGTAGACGGTGGAGGGGTGGTTGAATAGTAGCCGGTGGAGTAGCGCGCTGTGGAGGCTGGATGAACAAGAGCCCGTGGAGGCTGGAGGAGGTCGACGGTAGCCCGTGGAGGCTGGAGGAGGTCGACGGTGGAGATGAACAATATCCCGTGGAGTCCCGTTTTGCGGTACGCCACACCCACCCATTGAACATGACCCCCGTTTTGACCGTAGCGCTCCAACACAAGTCCGTTTCGTCCGTTTTGCGGTACGCCACACCCCTCCCGATCAACAGGACCCCCGTTTCGACCGTAGGAGGTCCGTTTCCTCCGTTTTGCGATACGCCACACCCCTCCTGATCAAAAGGACCCCCGTTTCGACAGTAGGAGGTCCGTTTCCTCCGTTTTGTGGTACGCCACACCCCTCCCGATCAACAGGACCCCGTTCCGAACGTAGGAGGTCCGTTTCCTCCGTTGTGCGGTACGCCAGGCCTCGTTTCCATTGTCTGTTCCATCCAAGCCGGTTGGCTCCCACGCGTTCCGTTGCCTCCCGATGAACACGGCGCATTTCGTTGCCTCCCCATGAACACGACACATTCCGTTGCCTCCCCATGAACACGACGACGATGATGTTTCTCCGTTCCGACCCAGCCATGTATGTATGCGCGAGTAGGTGTTCGAGACCCTACCCGTATGTACGTACGTGGCCGTATTTTCTTTCTTGCACCCTCGCCGCTGTACGTACGTGTCATGCTACGTGCGCGCCTCTACTACGACACGTGCGCGCCTCTACATCCACCAGTATATATGTACGCACACGTTCGTGACCAAAATGACAATGCTACGTACGCTTCAACCAGGTGGGTCCCGGCTGTCAGGCACTTCCTTGCCTGCGAATATGTAGCTGGTGGGTCCCAGCAGTCAGGGGGGCGAATTGTTTTTTTTGCCCGGACACACTTCCTTGCGTGTGAAGATGTAGCTGGTGGGTCCCAGCAGTTAGGGGGGCGAATCGTTTTTTTGCCCGGACGCACTTCCTTGGGTGCGAAGGTGTCACTGGTGGGTCCCAGTGGTCAAGGGGGCGAATCGTTTTGTTTTTTTGCCCGGACGCACTTCCTTGCGTGCGAAGATGTAGCTGGTGGGTCCCATCAGTCAGGGGGATAAGTTTTTTTCACGAAATACAGTGGCCCGTCCGGTGGGTCCCAGCTGTCAGGTGGAGGAATCATTTTTTTCCACATAATAAGGAAGCACTTCCTTGATGCGGCCGTGGACCCAGCTGTCAGCCTCTCCACGTACAGTCCACGTCCGATGGAAGTCGTTCCTTGACCACGTTGAGCACGCCGTGCCGAGAGCACCAGGACGGTGGACGACGACGAGGCCTAGGAAGGGGACGACAGGGAGCCGGGGAAGACGCGGCAGTGGAAGCTCGCGCGGAGAGGAGTACGAGGGTTCACTGGTTTGGCTGCGGTGTGAGGCTGCCGTCGCCGTAGGGCCTGGCCAGCGGTGGGAATAGTAGGTGGCGGTGAGGCCTCCGCGGCAGCACAGCCGGCCATGGGAGGCAGGGGCATGCGGCACGACCGGCGCTGCTTTGGGCGGCTGGAGCAAGAAGACCAGAGGTTGAAGAAGCACTACGACCGTTGGATGGACATCATACGGTCGATCACTGGAGCTATAATTGTTCATATTGACTAAAGTTGACAAAGGCCCCCGTCCCAGTCAACTTAGTGGGCCCACAAGTCAGCCTTCCACCATGGTGGGTCCCAGCTAGCAAGGGGAGTATTCATTTTTTGTGTGCGTATTAAGGAGGCACTTCGGGTGGGTCCGAGCTGACAGCGCGGGGAACGTTTTTTTCGCGAAATACGCTGGCCTGTCCGGTGGGTCCCAGCAGTCAGGGGGGAAACGTTTTTTTTCAAAACAAGGTGGCCCGTCCGGTGGGTCCCTGCTGTCAGGTGGAGGAATAATTATTTTGCGCGTAATGAGGAGGCACTTCCTTGTGGCCGCCTGGACCCAGCAGTCAGCCTCTCCACGTACAGTACTCTTCCGATGGAAGTCGGTCGTTGACCACGTTGACCACGCCGCACCGAGAGCACCAGGGCGGTGGTCTGGACGACGAAGAGGCCTAGGAAGGGGACGACGCAGGGCCGGGGAAGACGCAACAGTGGTAGCCCGCGCGGAGAGGAGTACGAGGGTTCACTTGTTCGGCTGTGGCATGAGGCTGCCGTCGCCGCTGAATAACATGGGGTGTGTGTGAGTAGAGGGATACCCTGGGCCAGGGGTGGGAGTAGTAGGGGCGGTGAGGCCTCCGCGGCATCACAGCCGGCCACGAGAGGCAGGAGCACGCGGCACGACCGGTGCTGCTTTGGGCGGCTGGAGCAAGAAGACCAAAGGTTGAAGAAGCACTATGGCCGTTGGATGGACATTGTACGGTCACTGGAGCTAGAATCGTTCATATTGACTAAGTTGACAAAGCCCTCCGTCCCCGTCAACTTAGTTGGCCCACAAGTCATCCATCCACTATGGTGGGTCCCATCTAGCAGGGTGGTATTCATTTTTTTGTCCGTATTAAGTAGGCACTTCCTTGCGTCTGAAGATATAGCTGGTGGGTCCGACATGTTAGCGGGGGGAACATTTTTTTTGCGAAATACAGAGGCCCTTCCGGTGGGTCCTAGCTGTCAGTTGGAGGAATCATTATTTTGCACATACAGTCCACGGCCGATGGATGTCGTTCGTTGACCACGTTAACCAGGCCGCGCCGAGAGCACCATGGCGGTGGACAACGGCGAGGCCTAGGAAGGGAACGACACAGAGTCGGGGAAGACTCGGCAATGGTTACCCACGCGGTGGGGAGTACGAGGGTTTACTGGTCCGGCTGCCGTCGTCGGAAAATAACAGGAGGTGTGGGTGAGTAGAGGAATGGCCTGGCCAGCAATGAAGTAGGTTGGGGCGGTGCGGCCTGTGTGGCAGCACAGCCGGCCACGGGAGGAGGGAGCATGCAGTCCCACTGGAGTTGGTTTGGCGCCTGGAGCAAGAAGATCAGATATTGAAGAAGCAGCACCGCCGTTGGATTAACATCCAACGGTCACTGCTGCTAGAATCGTTTGTGGACTAAGTTGACAAAGCCAAAGTACACGTCAACCTAGTAGACCCACAAGTCAGCCTCCAAATCTGTCCCAAACAGCATACAGCCCGAAATTTCTAGCCAAATTCAAATTAATTTTAAATATAAATATACCTTAATTTAAATTCAATGAAATTTTACCCGCACAAAAACAATGAAATTTAAAATATCAAAATCCGAAAGAAAACAGTATTTGGGAACTAATTGCCTGTTTGCTGTATTTTTTTCATTTTACAACCCATTTATTATTACTCATAGCCCATTTCTTATTACTTATAGCCCATTTTCTGGGCAAAATGCATCCCTCCTCATCTTGAAAGATTTCCGGCCCAGCAGGGCATAGCAAGTAGGCCTATGTTGGTTATTCTGCAAAAACAAAATAGCTGGCTAGCCATTTTTCAGAAAGGAAAAAAACAAACTGGGCTGGTCATGTGCTAAACATATGAAATAAAAGCCTGGGCTAGACGGGCCACGGGTCCCGCACAACCCAGTTGATACCCTTCTCCGTCCCGAAAAAACAAAATTACTGCACGCACTGCTGGGTCCCTACTGTCATTCTCACCATGTACAGTCATCTCCTTATTCCTCTCGGTTGTTGACCATGTTGACAACACCGGAGGGCGGCGCTGCGGCGAGAGAACCAAGGCGGAGGACGATGGTGAGGCCTCGGACGGGAACGAACAGGAGCCGGGGAAGATCACAACCAGCCATGGGAGCTGAGAGCAGGCGGTCCCGCCGGCGCTGGTTTGGCTTTGGCGGCTCGAGGAAGAAGAGACCGAAGAAACACGACAGACATTGAATGTCACTCAAACGGTCAAGGTTGGCACAATCATTTTTTGACTAAGCGGACACCAAGTAGCATACTTTTTTATATATAGGAAGAAAACTGCAAGGAAAATGCGTTCGTCTGCCGTCCTCCTCACAGGGAACGTTCGCCACATAAGTGACTAGCACCCTTGGTTTTCAACCGAGAGGTCTTGGGTTTGAGTCCGACGAACTCTCAATTTTGTCCTCCTACCTTCCTCGCAAAAAAGGGAAAGAAAATCAAAGACTTGGGAAGGCGTACAGAACAAGCTAGTGTACCAGTAAAGAGACGTTGCCGAGTTTTAGAAAAAAGAAAGACGTGCTCCTGTAGCTGGTTCGTATCCAAACCTAGACTATGACTATATATGGTGCTATGCTACTCTGCAAGTAATTAAACTGACATATCCAACGTTCGCTTCTCCTCTTCTCTACTTACTCTGCCTAGCATCAGAAGCTCTGGCCGCAGCAACCATGTCCGTTGGCTGCTCGTCCACCTGCTCTTCAGCAGGCAACAACTAGATATGCGCCAAGTCGCCACTCGTACCATCGCCTGTGGGTCTCATCACACCCCCGCCGGCACGCGCACCGCAACCGATTGCTCATCGCAACCCGCTACCGTTGGTGTGGTGCCACTTCTGCAAATCACGCAGAGTCATCCGTCGCGTCTCAACCACAATCCGCAACCCTGGCCGAGTCTTCTACAAATGCCCGAATCATGGGGTAATAATATGTTTAAGTGTTGTTCTGCTGCTTTTAGTTGCTGATTTTTTTAATAGTTTGGTTGATGATCTTCCAATTTGATTCGTGCAGAAAAGGGAAGATTCGTGTGATTTGTATTTCTAGGAAGTTGTTGATGTGGGGGAATGCAACTACGCTGATTATTTGGTTAGCCGAGGAATCCCAATACCAGCAGGTTGGGGTGTTAGACAAGTAACTGAAGGAACGGCAGAAGAGGAAGATGCAGAGCAGAAGGTTAAAGATGCAGTTCCTCTGATCATGGCCAAGCAACAGCTGCTGAACGGCCTTGACAACAATGAGGAGATGAAAGAGCTTGTGAAGATAATGGGCAAAATCGATGTGCTCTGTAGGATGCTTGTCTCTTTATTTGCAGTGTATGTAGCACTCGTGATGTATTCAGTGGCTACGATATGAGCACTTTGCCGAAACTATTAATGAATGAAACCTGTGTAGCAGGCTGGGTGTAGTGTTGTGAACATCTAATGATTTCTATTAATCGAAATCAGGGGGTATCCCCTTTTGCTCATATAAGTAAATAAATAGCAGAGGCCCCATCGTGTCAGCTTTGTTCTCATTCGAAGACGTCGAGCAAATTGCAGTCCAACAACAAACTATGTCATCAAATTCAAGTTTCACAGCCAAATATGAGTACAACTAGACAACAATATCATCATGTTTTAGTTGTCATACAATCATCAAACACAAATCAGCATACATAACAAGTGATGTTCTCACAAGAAAATACTAAACAACATGTTCATCAGGTTTCAGTTGTCATAGCAAACAAAATTTCACATAGTAGATAAAAAAATGTCTTCTGACAGGAAAATACGACAAAAGCAATGTAATCATCATCCGCAGCAGCAGCGTCAACATCTTTGCCATGTGTATCAGTCTGAATCGTAATTCCCCACGGTGTCATCTTCTTCTTCGTCCTCAACGTCCTCGAACATTGGCTTCTTCTTGATCAACTCTTGTATGTCCACAACACGACAGACAATCTTTTCGCCGCCGTCATTGACTTGATGGTTCTCTAAGATATTAGGAACATCTGTGTTATCTTGTACATCAGGAGCAGTGTAAGCATCATCTTGTTGTGCAACTTCATTAAATGAGTTCCTCTGCTCAAACCTTTGCAATACTCTCCAGTCATCGCTACGTGCAAATGTGTCTTTCAAGAAAAATATCTGTGTTGCTTGATTTGCCAAAATAAAAGGCTCGTTGGTTTGGTACGCCGCCTTGACATTGATGGATTTGAAATAATCATCAGCTATGGGTTTTGCGATCCTGGAAAACAGGTTATACCAACAACAACACAATAGAACCACACACCGATGATCCTCGAAACTGGAGATATACTACAACTGAACAATGTTTGTTATGTTAGCATACATTTCAGTTGTCTCTTTGTCATACGTATCCATGCTCATGATGGCACTGTTTTGTGTCTTCCTGCCTTCGTCTTGTGCAAGGGTGTTGTAATGCACATCTCCAACAACGCAAGATTCATAATGTCTTACCTGAGTATAAGGACCCATTGCTAGTGAGTAAAGGGCATCATCAACTGCCTAGCCATCCTCCCGCATCTTCTTAATCTATGGCTAGAAAATAGACAAGCTGATCATCCTATGTACTCAATATATTAAAAAAACTGACAGTGCACTTCAAAAGCTTACATGGTTCTTGAACCATTTCGCAAATCCTGCCATAACTAGTTTGTCAATGTTTCTTGGATTTTGCGGCAGTAAATCCTCTTTGTAGATGCTGCACAACATATTGATCGCGTCAAACATCTAAATATATAAGAATGTGCTGCAAGTTTAGTAGATTACGATGTATAAGCTGCAGTACTACACTTACTTGATATAAGGTAGTATCTCAGGACAGTTATTCAACACATACCAAACCATTTTGTCCAAATCTTTAGGTTTGTCCTCTTGTCGACTCTTCCCTGTAACTCGAACAGAATAATCGAAAACATTGAGCCCAGGATTGTCTTCACCCACCTCTTTGCTAAGCTGATCAGCTGTTTCAATGTATTTTGAGCAGAATGTCAACGCTTCTGTAGCAATGTAGGCCTATGCAATGGAACCCTCGGGTCTAGCTCTGTTCCTAACATAGCCCTTGAAAGTGCCTAGCTGCCTTTCAATAGGGTACATCCAGCCATACTATACTGGACCTCTAAGTAGTGCCTCATCAGGTAGATGAACAGCCAAATGCACCATCACATCAAAGAAGGCTGGAGGATATATCTTCTCAAGGTCGCATAGGATAGTTGGTATCTTGTCTCTAAGACGCTCCAAAGCATCTATCCTGATATTTCTACTGCAGAGTTCCCTGAAGAATTGTCCCAACTCTGCAACTGCTCTGTATAAGTCAGGGCGGCCCAATCCTCTAAGGATAACAGGTAAAACCCTTTGAAGTAGGACATGGCAGTCATGAGTTTTCAACCCTTGTACCTTGTTTCCATTTGCACTGACTCTCCTTTCAGGGTTGGAAGCAAATCCATGTGGGAATCTCACACGTGACAGGACCTCGCAGAATTCTTTTCTTTTTACCTTGTCCAAGACGTACACAGCTGGTGCCATATCCCGTGGTTTACCTTCATATTGCACCAGCAAATCCTTTCTGATACCCAGGTGTGTCAAATCAATCCTAGATTTCAAGGTATCTTTCGTCTTGCCTTCAATGTTAAGAAGTGTGCCGATAATGCTGTCACATATATTTTTCTCGATGTGCATCACATCAAGATTATGCCGCAGATCCAAATCTTTCCAATACTCCAAGTCCCACAAAGTGGACCTGCGGGTAAACAATAATCTCTCTTCTACCGTGCCATGCTTCCTTTTCTCGCTACCATTACCAGGACGGTTTCCTGGTGTAATATGCCTGACCTTCTCTAATTCCACTTGCAACTCATCGGCGGTGAGCCTCTTTGGCGCATCACGGTTTTCATGCTTTGCATTGAACACATGTCTTCGGTATTTTCTAGGGTGCGGCTTGTCCTTGGCAAGGAAACGGCAGTGTCCAATGTAACAGATCTTGCTAAGTGTTGCATATGACAACGGATTCCTGTCACAGCGAACACATGCATTGTAACCATGTGTCGTTCACCCTGACATTGTGCCCAAAGCCGGATAATCATGGATGCACCAAATTACAACAGCATGCAGAAAGTAATCAGCTGGTGGGCTGCTATATAGGTCTCGAGTGAGAACACCCTTCCATAGCTGTTGAAGTTGCTCCACAAGAGTCTCCATGAACAAATCAAAATCCTTTCCAGGACTTTTTGGACCTGGGATGAGCAAGGCCATCATGTAGTTTGATTCTTTGGTGCAGACATTTGGAGGCATGTTGTAAGGGATAACAAGCACTGGCCACATGCTATATGTGGCACTCTGGTGGCCAAATGGGTTAAATCCATCTGAAGCTAAGCCAAGTCTAATGTTTCTCGGGTCAGCAGCAAACTCTTTGTGTTTATCATTGAAGCTTTTCCACTCACTACCATGAGATGGATGGTTCATTACATTCTGATCTCTATACTCCTGGTTCCTAGAATTCCACAGTACATCCTCTCTTGTTTCAGCATCATGAAAACAACTTCTGCAATCTTGGTGTAATTGGAAGATGTCTCAGAACATTATGAGGAACCCTCTTCACAGCATCGCCATCTTTCCATCTTGATGATTTGCATTTCAGGCAATCACTTAAGTTGGCATAATCCTTCCGGAATAGAACACAATTATTCTTACAAACATGGACCCTATCATATCCAGTTCCAACTGCACGAAGGAAATTCTTCATTTTACTGTAGGTGTGTGGCAGCTCAGACGCATCTGGGAAAGATTTGCGGAAAGAAGCCAACATCGCATCGAATGATTTGTTGGTCATCTGCTCAGATGTCTTCAGCTAAAGAAAGGTGACCATAGCTGAGAATACTGACAGCTTATTTCCTGGGGTGACAGCAACGTTGCATTGTTCCAACATGCGGGCCCACCATTTTTCTTCTGCAGGTGAAAGTTCACGGAATGCACGAGCATTTCGTAGCATTGTTTTAATGTTGGTCAAACTCACTGGCTCCGCCACCACCACCTCCTCCTCCTCTTCCACCTAAGCATCAGGCATATCAAGATGGTGATCTGCTGCTTCCAAGTAGTCAATAACATTGA
Source organism: Triticum timopheevii (assembly GCA_963921465.1). Taxonomy (NCBI): domain Eukaryota; kingdom Viridiplantae; phylum Streptophyta; class Magnoliopsida; order Poales; family Poaceae; genus Triticum; species Triticum timopheevii. The sequence goes on from OY997274.1 coordinate 649,764,335, forward strand.
CGTTCACAGCTTCACCATGATGAACCCACCTAGTATATGTGACCGACATCCCATACAAGTGTAGATGATTTTGCACAGTTGACTGGGGGTCTTGTAACTGAATTCATACAACTGCTACACGGGCAGAGCACATCTAATTACGAACCACCGTACTCAGCTCTGATAAAGTTCATGAAGTTTTCAACCCCCTCGACATATGCAGCGGAGAATCTTCGAGCAGAAGTTATCCAAGTCCTGTCCATCTGTTAGACATACAAATTAGTTCTTCTACTAGATATTACACGAAAACATATATGCTTTTTTATGAAGTCCAGAAAAAAAATACCTAGGTCGATGTCTAAAGCTATGGCAAGATATTTGGACGAGTAGATCTAAGTAACAAAATATATGTAAAGCTAATTCAGCAAACAAATTTGAGTGCTAAATTATGGCAGGCTGTTTCAGCAGTCAATGAGGCCGAGCACACAGCCATCGAACTATTGAAGGCCATCGCAGCAACAAAGATCGAGTATAAAATGGTGTAGAGCTATTTCACCTAATAGATTGGCTACTAGACCATGGCAATCTACGTCACAATAAATATATGGCAGGATATTTTAGCAACTAATCGGCCTTGGCATGCAATCTCAGCTAAGCAGATTTAGTGCAGAACGGGGCAAGGAAGCTTCTTAAGAAGAGCATATTGACAATAAACTACTTCGGCAAACAGTGAGATTAACAACGTCTATCAGCTAACATTCAGCGCTACACCGACATGAACGGGGCCTCAGTCTAGAATGCGCGTACCGTGGGAGAAGCTGACCGCCGTGCGTCTCCACACGAACGTCGCTAGCGGTGGCAGCACTGACCGCCATGCGCCTCCACAAGAACGTAGCCAGAGGTGGCGGCGCAGCTAGAGGACGGCAGTCTACGAGAGCGTACTGTGGGAGCGAGAGGATCGCCGTGCGTCCCCTCGATGAACCGCGGCGCCGACGTATCGGTGTGGCGGGGAGGGCGGCTTTGGCGGAGCGAATGGAGTGGAGGGGGGACGGGGGGTGGGGGGTTTGGGGAATATTTGGCTGAAGGGCGGTTGAATCGAATTTGGGGGGAATTTTTGTGTGTGGGGGGGGGGGGAGGATTTTCACGCGGTGGGCGGGGGGAGTTTGGCGCATGGTCGGTTTCTCCTAGTGCAGTCCCATGTGTCAGTGAAGAGGCAAGCCGAAGTGCGTTCCATTTGCGTGAGCCGTGTGCAGGACCGAACGTGTGTGGGGTGTAATGCGACCGCGACAGGAGTGCTGTGAGTGTACCGCCTTTTTTCCTTTTAAACTAAGTGCTTCGCCCCCTAAAAAAAATGTTGCTTCACGCGATCCATCGAGACTACTACTAGTAATCTGGTAATCCCGACTGAAACGGCGCGGCCGGGTCTTTTCCCGCGCGATATGCTGGGAGGTTGGCTTAGTTGGGTTTTTTAGATTTGTGTCGGTTCAATAAAAAGCAGAGTTGGTGATGATGGTGTGCCTGTCATCCTGCAATATAGGCCGTCCGACCTATATCTAATGGATAGGAAGGAAACTATGACAATTTACCCGCACTCCTCTCCACATTTGCAGATAAGGCTTTCCCTCATTCATCCTTTTCTCCCACAAGATCTTGATCTTCCGTGCAACGCACGGGCATCTTGCTAGTACTCCTACAATATGTATATTATTGTGAAAGTTCATATACACCGGCCGAGATTAATGCAAACACGACAGATTTTCTTTACATTTCGAACTTTTATAGGATAGAAAAGTAAAAGAAACCCGACACCAAACCTATTCTACGTCGGCGACCGACATCCTCCATCTGCGATCTCTATGTACGGGGGCGGGGTTCAAGACCCATGAAGTGAAGGTGCAGTCTCCGGCGAGGAAGAGTAGAACACTGGATACGGACCGGCTAGTTGGCACACCATGCCTTGCCGCCTCCCATGCCCTACTCATCCTCGGAGGAGTTCCCGACCTCGGCGGTGCCGGACGTTGGACGGCGGCAAGTAGGACCCGTGCCTGACGGTGCTCCCATCGTCGGCCGCCAGTGTGACCACCGCTTGTGTGGTCGCATCCGCGTCTGGCTACGCCGCTATTGCGTCGCGAGAGGCGACTTGAGCGAGGGCGGCGACCTCGAGCTTCATCCCCGAAGACAAGCTCTCCCGTAGAGCGTTCGCACTTGCGGTCATGGCGGATGTGGTGCTAGGTAGGAGGACGATGCGCTATGGTGTAGAGGTTAGCTGGGCGTTGCCGCTTTATGTAGCGCATTCCGGTGAGTCCAAGTGTCCGGGTGCGTCATTAAGTCACCGGAGTTGGTTCCTCGGGCACCAAGCCTCTTAACAACGACATACGAACGGACGGCATGAATGCGGGCAGCTGGCGCCGGCTGGGAACGCACCGTGTGACGGCGCGAGGGACGAGGGCTTTGGTGTGCCAGGGTAGTCAGCTCGGTCGTGGCAACCTTGGAGATGCCCTTTGTTGAAATGTGATCCCCGCATGTCATTGAAAAAGCAAGACGACCCGGCATGGTCTCAGGTCCAGAGGATGCAGTTGGCCGCGCTACACCACTCCGCGGACGCGTCGTGGCGCCCCTTGCATCCTCGACAAGCCGGGTGTTGGGGTGTGTTTGGATTGTGGCCAAAGTGCACCTTACCAAAATTTTGGTCATGACCCAAAGATTGGTCTTTGTTTGGATGGTTGCCATTTCTTTGGCATGCCAATGAACTCTAGCCAACTCTAGTTCATTTTTCTTGCCAATGTCGCCCAAATCAGGGGAAACCAATACCTCAACCAAAATTTTGGCTACCCAATGCTTTGATGGGGCAACCATGGGCACAAACCAAACATACCGTTGATCGTGCCACAGCACTAACGCCACCCTCGGCACACTGAAATCGACCATGTCTATCGATGATATGAGCGTGTCGCTCACTGTGGTTGCCGTGTCCAGAGGCGGTGCTGGAGCTGCGCCCCGTTGTTGGCCCCAACGACCCACATGAACGATTGTCAGTGGCGGGGAGGTCGTCGGCCAGCTGCTCCATTGGACTAGTCAGCGCTACGCGTCCCAACGGGTGTGCCCCACATGTCGGTTTTCCTGTTTTCCCGACCATATTCGAGCATCAGTGCTCCGCATTGCGCATTAGGCCTTTCACTATGTAGGCCAAGTGAGACAACTTATTGTTTATTTGAGCCGTTCAAGTGTAATCATGTGGCGTTTGCTTATTTCTCATTCCTCTTCAACCCTCTTCTCCATCGATCATGTGGCCCTCCAGTCGAGTCCATCCTCTCGCATGCCTCATTTGAATATTCCACCGAGTATCATTCGCATGTACCCACCCTAGTCCTCTTTCAATAGATCTCTGGACCCCAAGATGAAATCGAGAGGGAACGAGTGGGGGCACGTGATACCTAAGGCGGATTCAAAATTTTGAACCGGTGATCATAGCATCCGCAAATCATATATAAAGGGTATTCAATGTTTGTTTCGTTTTTGAACGTGCAATATACTCCCTCCTATCCTTTCTACTTTACATATAAGTTTTACGTGTAGTCAAAGTATCTCTACTATGATAAAAAAGTATCAACATTCAACAACGCCCAATCAATATTGTTAGATTCGTACGTACTCCTAGATTTGTACTCGAGATGGTTTCCAATTTGACTATTGACAAGATTAATAGTACTCCTTTCACATAGGTGAGTAAGTCATCTTAGGTTGTGCACCGTGACCAAGGAGGAGGGGAAAACGATAGACATTAATGTTTATTTGCTAATTAATAGTATTGCATGCAATGAACTTACCATTGCATGTCATGTTTGATAGTCTCAGGTCATTAAAAGCATGCACACCCTCATCTCTTATTGGTTCATATGTTAAGAAACAAGAAACGAGGTAGAAGTTAATGCATCGCGCCTACGTGTTTTGGGATTATTTGGTTTTCGTAAGATGACTTACACACCTAGACGGAGGGAGTACATGAGATGTATAATGTGAAAATTATATCATTGGAAACTCCTTTCACATACGAAATTGACCATATGCTTTGTGTAAGTTGCATGTCATATATTATTACTCTAACATTTGGTCAAAGTTAGCCTCGAAAAAGGCATTAGACCCTGTATGCTTTGTGTAAGTTGCATGTCATATATTATTACTCTAACATTTGTGTAAGTTGCATGTCATATATTATTACTCTAACATTTGGTCAAAGTAGTATAGTGGAAGTGGATCCTCTGACGTACTTATCCCTACCTTACCCTCCCTTTCGGTCACTTACTGGCGGACCCCATGCTTGCTAGTCCTTGCATGTCAGTTACTCAATGGGTTCGGCCACGTCAGGGGATCCTCATTCGTAGTATACTCCCTCTGTTTTTATTTACTCCGCATAAAACGGGGGGAGTGGTGGTATAATTGTCATGACCGGTTTTCTGGGTATTAATTTCCAGAAAATGGCCGTTGTGCTCACCAGCCCCAGGATTACTGTTAGATGATGAGGCACCAACTTGATACAGAAAATCAAAGCAAAATATAAAATATGTAGTACAAGACCATTCTGGCCTGTGAGTACAACAAATGGTTTCTAGTGGTTGATGGCGGAAGCGGTTTGTGGATCATCTGTGTCTATGGGACTCCATTTCCCACAGGAACAACTGACCAAGTTAACTCCTATCTTCGCGCGGCTGCTATCATCCTTGTGTAGGTTCAGGGCTGTCGTCGCAACACTCCTCTCCAAGCAAGAAATCTGGCCAAGACAATAGCCAGGGACAAGCCAGTGAGTACTTTGAATGTACTCGCAAACATCATGAACACTGGGATAATACAAACAATAATCATCCACTGAAATATTCTATGATCACATTGTCAGTCATAAATAAAAATCTTTTATGCATGCAAGCAGGTTATTTATATGCAACATGAATATGCAATAATGGAGTGGGAATAAAATGCCATAGTCGGGCGTCTGTGCGACACCACATAAAGGGCTTATAAAGTAAATAAATAACAAGCAGTGCCACAGTCGGGCGTCTCAGCGACACCACATAAAGGGCTTATAAAGTAAATAAATAACAAGCTATGCCACAGTCGGGCGTCTCAGCGACACCACATAAAGGGCTTATAAAGTAAATAAATAACAAGCAATGCCACAGTCGGGCGTCTCAGCGACACCACATAAAGGGCTTATAAAGTAAATAAATAACAAGCAATGCCACAGTCGGGCGTCTCAGCGACACCACATACAGGGCTTATAAGGTAAATAATTAACAAGCAATGCCACAGTCGGGCGTCTGAGCGACACCACATACAGGGCTTATAAGGTAAATAATTAACAAGCAATGCCACAGTCGGGCGTCTCAGCGACACCACATAAAGGGCTTATAAGTAAATAATCACACTGAATATCCAGGAGATAGAACCGTCCCAGGGATATTCAAATAATATAATGGGTTAGTCCATAATAAAAATAAACATAATTATCACAAGTCATCAGTCATGATCCACGTTCTGGTTTAGTAGTTTCTCCTTCGAAGACCGACACTAAGACCAATACTTGACCCATCCCAGACTGTAGTCCTTAACCATGGACACGGCTATTCGAATAGATTTAATCTCTGCAGAGGGTGTACTCTTTAACCACAAGTAACGGATTCCTTTAGTCCATTGGGACTAATTCCGTCTATGGTCTTTTAATTGAAAACACACCTGACTTGCACACACCAGCTTAACTTACCGGTGTCTGGAATCACCCACGACAGCTGTCAAGCAAAACTCTAAGTGGGGAGACTACAACCTCGCGTAGCATGGGATCAAATTTATATCGCGCGCTCTAAGGGGTGGCCCCCCCTCTCGGTCCCAACCGGAAACACACATGCCCCCTGACCAGATGACTGGCTTTAATCCATGGCCATGGTACCCTCATCCCGGCCCCTCTGTATGGTGTGTGCTAGAAAGGGGTTGACAAATTAGTGAACCGCACCCTACCTACGGCAGGGACAAGTGGTAGTACGAGACATGTATGGGGGTTAATGGAACAAGACTCGATCTACGGTCGACTCAGGAGATTTATAATTTCCCTTCATGACATGTATGACAATTATAATTCAACCAACAGAATCACCAGCCATTATACCTTACTATGCCATACCGGACATAACTGTCTCGACGGAGACTAGCGACAAGCTCGCGCCTACCCAAGGCAGCGGCTTTCCCCGGATTCCTTTCCGGCATGCATGCAAGGCACATGAGGATGACTACCATCACAAGTATATTCATTTCCAATAGCAAGGAAATCACTAATATGCATTCATGCAAATGATCGTATCACCACATGAAATAACAAGTTCTCCGAAATAAGGTGGTGTTATAATCGTGTCAGCTATCACACCAAAAATATTATGCCAGGGTTCAGAATGCTTGCCTTCAAGTTGTGGAGGGGTGAGGTGCTCCCCAAAACTTTTGAAAGCTTTCTCCTCTCTCCAAAAATCCTATTTAAAAATATTTTTGAATCAAACTATAGTTTCAAAAACAGTACCAAAAAGTTGTCTGAATTTTTTTTGAAATAAATCTTAAAATAAACTAGACAACATTTGAGAGAGGTAGGAAAAAGAATCAATTCATTTGGAGTTATATTTAAAAAGTTATTGACAGTCAAAGTTTTGGTCAAAATCTGTTTTTAAAATGAAACAGAAAAAAGGAAAAACGTTTCGAACTGACCACGTCGAAGGCGTATTTCGTTTTTACGCCTCCACTTATCCAGCATGGACCGCGCGGGAGTCGCTGACAGTGGGTCCAGGGGGCCCACTAGTCAGGTTTGACTAGTCTCCACTCCCTCCTCTTCCTCTGCCCGAGCAGAGGCGGGACTCCGACGATCGTCGCCGGCGAACGGCGGTTCCTTGCGGGGAGCTGAGGGCAGGGATGGATCCGCGGATCTAGGGCGGTCCTTCCGGTGGTTGTAGGGTCGTCGGGCGTGGAGGGAATCGCCGTCGATGAGCTTCGCGGCGGCCAGTGGCTTCGGGAGCAGAGTGGACTTGGGGCTACGGTGGCTCTCCGTCGCGGCCGGGGTGTTGGGTGGCTTTGCAAGATTAAGGGGAGTCGGTTGGTGGTGTTGGGAGGGCCGGGGAGGCTCTGGTTGTGCTGAACGGGGCCGGGAGGCGGCGGTGGCCAAGCTGGCCGGAGATGGGGAAGGTGGCCTTCTCGGTTCGATTGCTGGCCAAGGGGGGTCCTAGGGAGGTGGCTTGGGACTGCCTGAGTGCTGGGACGAGCTCGGGGCTTCTTAAATAGGCGATCGGGGTCGGTTCCGATGGTGGCCGCGGATAAGATCGCCGGCGACCACCATTCTGTAGCTAGGGCAACGTGGCGGCGACGTGTGCTAGAGGACGAGGCTGCGGATGAGCTTGAGCTGCTCTAGGGGGCAGCTGGCGAGCGCTATTGGTGCGGGCGGCGCCGTCCATGGCAGGGGCGGACGCGACCGCAGGCGTGCCGCCAAGAGGCTTGCTGTGGCGACGCTGCAGGGGATGAGGGGGCGGTCGGGGCTTCTGGCGTGGTGCGGCGAGAGGGAGAGGATCAGGATGAGCTCGGGGAAACTTATCCAGGGGGCGTGCTGGCTCGGACGCGAGCACGTGCAAAACGCGCGCTCTGCTCGCGCTCCGGGCGTGCATGGCACTCGTTCGACGAAATGCCAGGGCAACCAAAATTGCTAGAGAGCCAATGCAAATCCACAGGCCTAGGTTAGAGATAGTTAGAATGATACTAGACAACTTGGTTTGGACAAGGGGGAAGTTCACAACACAAAACCTTCAACCATGCCAAATCTGTCTATGCACACAGGGTGTTTGACAAAATGCTAGAGGCATCTAGGCAGTACTTGGGGTGGTCAAATCTTCCAGAGTGGGGTCTCTTTAGATGAATGAGAGGGTAGTGAGGTTAGTTTGCCAAATGTAGAAACTTGTTAGTGCAAGTTTTGCAAAACTTCAATTCTGGACAGGGGGTAAATGGCATCATTACATGAACCAAAATGTCCCAAAGGGTGCATGCTCCTGGACTTAGAGGTTTTGTAGGATTGACTACAAGCAGGAGAAAGCACAAGGTCGCTAGAGCAAAAATAATTAGGGTTGCAGTAGAAATCACAAGGCTGGACCAGAATGAAAAGGAGGTTGATTCACTCAATTTTTCCGAAGAACACCACTAGGTTTTTGCATAAAGTTGAATTGCATGCTACCACTGACGTCCCAAAATTTTGGTGTAGCCTTTAAAGAAATATTTAAATAGGCTGTAGTGCAAATTTGCCCACTGGACCAGATTTGAAAATATGGTGTAGAGCTCAAAATCTCTAAGGAACAGAACAAATTTTTGCATAAAAGTGATTTAAAAACATCGCATGACATCTCCAAATTTTGGTTGGAATTTTAAATAAATTTATCAAAGGGTTGTAGTTCAAATGGTACCCTAAAACCATGGGAGAGCATTTTTAAAGAAATAAAGATCAGGAAAATTATTATATAATTAATTCCTCTGACGAAAAGAAAAGTTTTTCTTGAGAGCGTATACAAGTCCAACAAAATATTTGGAAAGTTTTCACTTGGGGTAAAAAAATCCATAATAATCAAGAGAAGAATGGTTCTGAAATCAAAAGAAATTCCAGAAATTAAAAGTTTAAGTTTCATGGCAAAATTTTAACAAAACAAGGTTAAAATTTTGGGGTGTCACAACACTACCCCCCTTAAGAAAAAATCTCGTCCTCGAGATTTGCTAAAAGCTGTTTTAATTAAAAAAAATATGCTTTAAAAATGCGGCTATAGAGAGAGGGCAATAAGTGGTGTAAAACCACAGTGTGGAGTACTGGTGTTGCGTGGAAAAAAAATCTACGAGAGATTTCTACGCTGGATACAGTAAATTTAGAATAAATTCTAAATTAACAAAAAATACGATGGTCGTACCCGAGAGCACGGTGCCCTCTCTGGCTGACAAGTGGACCTATGGTCCACTGTCAGTCTCTTCTTCTTCCTCCGGTTCTCTCTTCTTCCTCTCTCCCGCGCGCTTTCCCGCGCTTTCTCCACCAGCGACGCCTAGCGCGTAGGGCATCTAGGCCGTACTGCGGTAGTGCGTGGCGTGCTAGCTGCCGGTGCAGCGTGCACTCACCTCGCGGGCTAGTGCATTGTCGGCACTGCTCGCAGATTCGTCTCCGAACACCGGTGGTCGAGCGACGAGCGGCGCTGGTGGACCTCGCCCACCGTGCACCGATCTCGAGCTATAAAACGACCGGGTGCTCCTTTCTTCCTCCTCACACCTGGCCTCGCTTTTCCTTCTCCTTCCTTCTCCTCTGTTTCCATTTGCCGAAGCTCGAGGTGAGGCTCTAATGGTGGAGGTGGTGCCGGACTGGTACGTGATCCTGGTGTGCGGAGGGCTGGCAGCGGTGCTGGGGCTCTCCGTGCTCCTGTGCGCGATGATCCTCGATGATCATCGTGATGGTGCCGCTCGAGTGTTGGCTCTCCGTGGTGGCGGTGATCACGAGGAGTAGGTGGGGTGTGTCGGGTGTTGACTGTTGTCGGGAGGTGTTCAGCTAGATGCAACACGGTTGCGAGTTTTTTACAAGTAGTGTGTGTTCGAGTGATAGTGGTTGTGAGTCTGCTGCCGTGGTGCTGTGTGAATAAGAAAATCCCATGTTTCGAGAAGGCATATGATGCAGTAGCTCCGGGAAAAGAAATCTTACTCCAGGATTTTCGTGAGGGGAAACGGTTAATTTAAAGGAAAAAAAATAAACCATGACAAAAACTACTCACATTAGTAGAAACCAAATAATTGACTCATCGCACAAACTCAGTGTACCACGCATTAGTTACAACATACAAATAAAAGTTGCAATAATAAACATAGTAGTGACCTCTAAAATGGAAACGGTAACTGGACGGGGTCCCGAGAAAACGTCTCTGGTACTGGGACACACTACTCTTCTATCGGGGGAAGTGGATTGACCAGTCGATGAATGCCTCTCTCCTGGTCGGGCCTCAGTGATCTGCCGATGGCGATCTGAGGATTCAAATCTGCGAGGCTCTAGAGATAACCCATCACACGTTAGGTTAAACGCTCTTGAGCGACGACGTACTGGACAAGGTTGGCCAGTACTGGGTCTCTCTGAATTCGTCCACCGGGTAAAGATGTTACTTCTCCGGGTGCTGCACGGCTCGGAAAGTAATAATACCCTCGTTCGCTAGCATAGGGTACCGCAAATCTAATGCGAGCAAGCGCTTCGTACGCAGCAGCTTCTATGGCCATATGTGGGGTCGACATATATTTCCCCACGAAGGAGACCTCCGTTGGGTCTTGGTTTGAGTTTACAGGAGGGATGTGCACTTCTGTCCAATATCTCGAGGTGGACTGGGTGATTCTCAATTTGAACAGCTCGTACTGGGTTGGCTGGGTAGAACCCATAGTACTGCAGGTAAAGTCCCACAATATTTTGAAAAACTACCTGGGGTTGCATCTAGGGTTCTCAGATAAATACTAGGGCTTGGCATGGCAAGATATGGTTGTGAGGATGGTGCACAAGGTGAGGGGTACTCGGCAAGGTCACGAGGTGGCCTTTTTATAGCACTGGAGCTGGGTCATTTTACCATGGTGAAAGGTAATGAATTTGCCAGTTCAGCTCCAAGGGTCGGGGTCAAAGCCACAGATACACATATCTCACTAAAGTGACATATCACTGTGGGGGTCAACGGGGTGGTTTTTGGTAGCTGTGCCCGGGGTAGAAAATTACACTGCATGCTGACATACCCATGCAAGGTTACTATTTAAAACAGAGGCACAACAACGGGCTGTGTTTATTTATAAGATCACATGATTATAAAGCGAGGATACACTGAGACTCGACACTACTCGAGTGACTTAGTCTACCTCGTTTATATCCAGGCGGGTGTGCCTTGTGGATGTTGAGGCCTCTCCTCGGGTCTCACTGTCGGGATTAGCTGGAGGCGGTTGAGGGGCTGCAGGCTCGGGGTAGCAATGATGACCATCTCGGGGATTGTTGGCCACAACCCCGTTGGAGTGTGCTCCCAAGAGGCGACGAAGCACTTCTGGTGTCATCAAAGCACCTTGGCCGACGGCTGGGGCAGACATCAGGGACTCGATCGGTTGTCCGAACAGCACGACTGGGTTGTCGGCGTCAGGCTCGTCCTCTCCTCTCGCCGGGGCTCGATGAACCAGCTCTTCACGAGCTGCGATCAGATCAATGGTGATTTGATCGAACAGCTCCTCTAGTGCACCTACATAGCGCACTAGGTGCAACAATGCAGGATCCGTCTCGTGATCTCCGTTGGCAACTTGGGGTGGTCTACCATACCCTTCACGTCTGGGGTAGTAGTAGAACGAGCGACAGTTAACTCTGGGTGACAAGTGCCGGAGTTGAACTATAGCCTCTCGCACTGCTAGTTGGACGGCTTGTGGCTCAAAGGAAGTTGTCCTTTCGGTGAACCTGTAGGGGCGTTCTGGCGACAGACCCCTACCGTATATATGCACAATGTCCCAGAATTGACGGCTCTCGCCGCTCATGGGTCCTTGGTACACAACATATTCTGGGGGCTCTTCTAACGCATAGGCACGTCGGGTGAGGTTTGCGAGTATGGTCACAAAGCCTCCAAGGTTGGTTGCCGTGGTCTCATTGTACAGGACAGGGCCAGGCATTATGGCTCGGTTTGGGGGTAGAGGCTGTGCTGTGCTGGGTTGGGGCTAGCGTGCCCTTTTTATAGAAAAGGGGTCGAAGCCTTCCTTCGCACGCTTGCGAATGAGACATCTTGGGTGCTGGTCACTGGTGCGTGATCGACGGGCTAGGTTGATAGGTTGGGCACCGACTGCCAAAAGTGTCGGGGTCACTGTGTGGCTATCTTGCACGAGAAGCTTGGCTGGGGTTTGGTTAAGGTCTGGTGGGTTGGTTTGCCTAAGTTTTTCGACCTGGCTAAGATAGGATTAGCCAATGGTCATCTTGGCTCTGATACCAAGTTTGTCACGACCGGTTTTCCGGGTATTAATTTCCAGAAAATGGCTGTTGTGCTCACCAGCCCCAGGATTACTGTTAGCTGACGAGGCACAACTTGATCCAGAAATTCCAAGCAAAATACAAAATATGTAGTACAAGACAATTCCGGCCTGTGAGTACGACAAATGGTTTCTAGTGGTTGATGTCGGAAGCAGTTTGTGGATCATCTGTGTCTATGGGACTCCATTTCCCACAGGAACAGCTGGCCAGGTTAACTCCTATCTTCGCGCAGCTGCTATCATCCTTGTGTAGGTTCAGGGCTGTCGTCGCAACACTCCTCTCCAAGCAAGAAATCTGGCCAAGACAATAGCCAGGGACAAGCCAGTGAGTACTTTGAATGTACTCGCAAACAGCATGAACACTGGGATAATACAAACAATAATCATACACTGAAATATTTTATGATCACATCATCAGTCATAAATAAAAATCTTTTATGCATGCAAGCAGGTTATTTATATGCAACATGAATATGCAATAATGGAGTGGGAATAAAATGCCACAGTCGGGTGTCTGTGCGACACCACATAAAGGGCTTATAAAGTAAATAAATAACAAGCAATGCTACAGTCGGGCGTCTCAGCGACACCACATAAAGGGCTTATAAAGTAAAGAAATAACAAGCAATGCCACAGTCGGGCGTCTCAGCGACACCACATAAAGGGCTTATAAAGTAAATAAATAACAAGCAATGCCACAGTCGGGCGTCTCAGCGACACCACATACAGGGCTTATAAGGTAAATAATTAACAAGCAATGCCACAGTCGGGCGTCTCAGCGACACCACATACAGGGCTTATAAGGTAAATAATTAACAAGCAATGCCACAGTCGAGCATCTCAGCGACACCACAGTAAATAATCACAATGAATATCTAGGAGATAGAACCGTCCCATGGATATTCAATAATTCAAATAATATAATGGGTTAGTCCATTATAAAAATAAACATAATTATCACAAGTCATCAGTCATGATCCACGTTCTGGTTTAGTAGTTTCTCCTCCGAAGACCGACACTAAGACCGACACTTGACCCATCCCAGACTGTAGTCCTTAACCATGGACACGACTATTCGAATAGATTTAATCTCTGCAGAGGGTGTACTCTTTACCCACGAGTAACGGATTCCTTTAGTCCATCGGGACTAATTCCGTCTACGGTCTTTTAATTGAAAACACACCTGACTTGAACACACCAGCTTAACTTAGCGGTGTCTGGAATCACCCACGACACCTGTCAAGCAAAACTCTAAGTGGGAAGGCTACAACATCGCGTAGCATGGGATCAAATTTATATCGCGCGCTCTAAGTGGTGGCCTCCCCTCTTGGTCCCAACCGGAAACACCCATGCCCCCTGACCGGATGACTGGCTTTAATCCATGGCCATGGTACCCTCATCCCGGACCCTCTGTACGGTGTGTGCTAGAAAGGGGTTGACAAATTACTGAACCGCACCCTACCTGCGGCAGGGACAAGTGGTAGTACGAGACAAGTATGGGGGTTACTGGAACAAGACTCGATCTACGATCGACTCAGGAGGTTTATAATTTCCCTGCATGACATGTATGACAATTATAATTCAACCAACAGAATCACCACCAATTATACCTTACTATGCCATACCGGACATAACTGTCCCGACGAAGACCGGTGACAAGCTCACGCCTACCCAAGGCAGCGGCTTTCCCCGGATTCCTTTCCGGCATGCATGCAAGGCACATGAGGATGACTACCATCACAAGTATATTCATTTCCAACAGCAAGGAAATCACTAATATGCATTCGTGCAAATGATCGTATCACCACATGAAATAACAAGTTCTCCGAAATAAGGTGGTGTTATAATCGTGTCAACTATCACACCAAAAATATTATGCCAGGGTTCAGAATGCTTGCCTTCAAGTTGTGGAGGGGTGAGGTGCTCCCCAAAACTTTTGAAAGCTTTCTCCTCTCTCCAAAAATCCTATTTAAAAATATTTTTGAATCAATCTATAGTTTCAAAAACAGTACAAAAAAGTTGTCTAATTTTTTTGAAATAAATCTTAAAATAAACCAGACGACATTTGACAGAGGTAGGAAAAAGAATCAATTCATTTGGAGTTATATTTAAAAAGTTATAGACAGTCAAAGTTTTGGTCAAAATCTGTTTTTAAAATAAAACAGAAAAAAGGAAAAACGTTTCGAACTGACCACGTCGAAGGCGTATTTCGTTTTTACACCTCCACTTATCCAGCGTGGACCGCGCGGGGAGTTGCTGACAGTGGGTCCAGGGTGCCCACTAGTCAGGTTTGACTAGTCTCCACTCCCTCCTCTTCCTCTGCCCGAGCAGAGGCGGGACTCCGGCGATCATCGCCGGCGAATGGCGGTTCCTTGCGGGGAGCTAACGGCGGGGATGGATCCGCGGATCTAGGGCGGTTGAGGGAGTCTTGGACTAGGGGGTGTCCGGACGGCCGGACTATCAATATCCGCCGGACTCCAAGACTACGAAGATACAAGATTGAAGACTCCGGCTCGTGTCCGGATGGTACTTTCCTTGGCATGGAAGGCAAGCTTGGCAATACGGATATGTAGATCTCCTACCATTGTAACCGACTCTGTGTAACCCTAGCCATCTCCAGTGTCTATATAAACTGGAGGGCTTTAGTCCGTAGGACAACATACATCTCAACAATCATACCATAGGCTAGCTTTTAGGGTTTAGCCTCCTTGATCTCGTGGTAGATCCACTCTTGTACTACCCATATCATCAATATTAATCAAGCAGGACGTAGGGTTTTACCTCCATCGAGAGGGCCCGAACCTGGGTAAAAACATTGTGTCCCTCGTCTCTTGTTACCATACGCCTAGACGCACAGTTCGGGACCCCCTACCCGAGATCCGCTGGTTTTGACACCGACATTGGTGCTTTCATTGAGAGTTCCTCTGTGTCGTCACCGATAGGCTTGATGGCATCTTCAACCAGCAACGCTGTCCAGGGTGAGACTTTTCTCCCCGGATAGATCTTCGTATTCGGCGGCTTCACCCTGCAGGCCAATTCACTTGGCCATCTGGAGCAGATCGAAAGCTACGCCCCTGGCCGTCAGGTCAGGTTTGGAAGCTTAAACTTCACGACCGATGTCCGCGGAGACTTGATCTCCGATGGACTCGAGCCACAGCCGAGCGTGCCGCACTGTGACAATGGGCACGATCTAGCTCTGCCGTCGAACAGTGCCTTGGTGGCCGCACACGGATCTGCTCCGGCCATTAGCCCGGAGCCGATCGCCCAGATCGAGGGCCGGTGGATAGACGCCGCCCTGGGGGCTTCAACATCCACAGTGATGGAGCCGAACACCAATCTTGTCCCCCGCGAAACTCGTGACTCCGAGGCGCCGGACTCCGAGCCTCCCGCGCCCTTGCCAATTGATCCGGATTGGGCGCCGGTAATGGAATTCACCGCCGTGGACATTTTCCAATGCTCGCCTTTTGGCGATATCTTGAATTCACTAAAGCATCTCTCGTTATTAGGAGAGTCCTAGCCGGATTATGGCCAGGATGGTTGGGATACGGACGACGAAGAAATTCAGAGCCCACCCTCCACCCACTTTGTAGCCACTGTCGACGATCTAACCGACATGCTAGACTACGACTCCGAAGACATCGCGCGCCATGGACGACGATGCCGGAGACGAACAGGAACCAGCGCCCACAGGGCACTGGAAGACCACCTCGTCATACAACATATACATGGTGGACACCCCAAAAGACGGGGATGGCGAAGAAACAGGGGAGGCAGACTCCTTAAAGAAACAGCCCAAGCGCCGGCGTCAGCGGCGCCGCTCTAAATCCCGCCACAGCAAGAATAGAGATTCCGGCACAGGAGATAACAATACCCCAGAGAGTGCCGAAGACAATCCCCTCCAGCAAGACTCAGCGCAGGAGGATGCAGAAGCAAGCCCTCACGAGAGGGCGGCAGACGAAGAGGTTGAGGATCATAACTATATGCCTCCCTCCGAAGACGAAGCAAGCCTCAATGACGACGAACTCGTCGTACCCGAGGACCTCGTCGAACAAGAGCTTTTTAAGCGCAGGTTCATCGCCACAGCAAGAAGCCCGAAGAAGGAAAAGCGGAAACTCAAAACAGCGGAAGACACGCCCAGAATGAGATGGAGCAAAGTGTTCAAAACCGCAGATAAATACGGCAATGGCCACCAATCGAAAAGCTACCCGAAGCGTAAGCTGCTACCAGAATTCGACGAGGAGGCCATAGAGCCTCCACCGTCAAATGTCCCAGCCAGGTCCATCTACGGACCCAAAAAGAAGGCCCCAGGAAGCAAAGTAACACATCAAGTGTCCGATGATAGCGGCACATACAAGTACAGGGGCGCCGCACACCCACTATGTTTCACCGATGAGGTGCTGGACCATGAATTCCCAGCAGGGTTTAAACCCATAAACATAGAGGCCTACGATGGAACAACAGACCCTGGAGTCTGGATAGAAGACTATATACTGCATATACACATGGCCAGAGGAGATGATCTCCACGCCATAAAATATCTACCCCTCAAGCTCAAAGGGCCAGCCCGTCATTGGCTCAAAAGCCTCCCAGAAAACACTGTTGGAAGTTGGGAAGAGCTCGAGGACACGTTTAGAGCGAATTTTCAAGGGACTTATGTCCGTCCTCCGGATGCAGACGATTTGAGTCATATAACTCAACAGCTCGGCGAGTCAGCGCGGAAATTCTGGAACAGGTTTCTTACCAAAAAGAACCAAATATTCGACTGTTCGGACGCCGAAGCCTTAGCAGCTTTCAAGCACAATGTCCAAGACGAATGGCTCGCCAGGCACCTCGGTCAAGAGAAACCGAGGACAATGTCCGCACTAACAAGCCTGATGACCCGCTTCTGTGCGGGAGAGGATAGCTGGCTAGCAAAAAGCAGCACCAGCGACCCAAGTACATCCGAGATAAGAGATGGAAACGGAAAATCACGGCGCAGAAAAGAGCAGTGCCAGAATAAAGAGAAAAGCCCAAAGAGCACGAGGACACGTTTAGAGCGAATTTTCAAGGGACTTATGTCCGTCCTCCGGATGCAGACGATTTGAGTCATATAACTCAACAGCTCGGCGAGTCAGCGCGGAAATTCTGGAACAGGTTTCTTACCAAAAAGAACCAAATATTCGACTGTTCGGACGCCGAAGCCTTAGCAGCTTTCAAGCACAATGTCCAAGACGAATGGCTCGCCAGGCACCTCGGTCAAGAGAAACCGAGGACAATGTCCGCACTAACAAGCCTGATGACCCGCTTCTGTGCGGGAGAGGATAGCTGGCTAGCAAAAAGCAGCACCAGCGACCCAAGTACATCCGAGATAAGAGATGGAAACGGAAAATCACGGCGCAGAAAAGAGCAGTGCCAGAATAAAGAGAAAAGCCCAAAGAGCACGGCAGTCAACGCCGGATTCAAAAGCTCGCGGCCCAATAACAAAACACAGCCCCTCAAGGATGACAGTGACGAATTGTCCAACTTAAACAAAATTTTGGGTCGGATATGTCAAATCCACAGTACCCCCGGAAGGCCTGCAAACCACACCCACAGGGATTGTTGGGTTTTCAAATAGTCCGGCCGTCTAAATGCCGAACACAAGGGGCTCGACGTGTCAAGCGAAGAAGATAAACCCCACCAGCAGAGCACCGGAAAACAAAAAACTTTCCCACAAGGGGTCAAAGCAGTAAACTCACTTCATGTGATAATACGGGGAAATAGTGCGGCACTTTCTAAAAAGAGCTTCGCGCGGTCCAACCTAGCACACCGTAGAGATTGGATATCAAAACCAATCACTTTCGACCATCTAGACTATTCCAGAAGCGTTCGAAATGCGGGATGGACTCCCCTGATATTGAATCCCATAATAGATGGATTACAATTTACTAACATCTTAATGGACGGAGGCAGCGACTTAAACCTGCTATATCCAAACACAATCCGTAGGATGGGGATAGACCCAACCAGAATCCGACACAGCCGCAGTTCCTTCAAAGGAGTGACGCCAGGCCCTTACGCCAAGTGCACAGGCTCTATATTACTAGAAGTCGTGTTCGGATCGCCGAACAATCTTCGACGCGAAAAATTAATTTTTCATATCGCCCCATTTGAAAGTGAATATCAAGCACTCTTGGGACGAAAGGCTTTTGTCCGCTTCAATGCCATACCGCATTACGCGTCTCTTACACTCAAGATGCCCGGTCCGCGTGGCGTCATTTTAGTGAGAGGGTCACTTAAAGACCCCGGACTCGGATAGACGAATCCGGCTTCAGCAAGCTAGGGGCTCCCTAGCCGCATACCCCTTCACAGGGGGCTGCTCGCACAAACAGCTGCCGGTTCATACAAACCCCGCTCTAATTATTTATATTTCTTATTTTACACACATTTTTCGCACGATCTATTTTCAAACTAAACGTTCCTCTCTTTTTACAGATGAACAACGTGCATACCCGTCCAGGATAACGGCGCAACGGAGAAACAGGCGCAGACGTGCAGTAGGGACCCGTTGTGAGGATTCTTTTCAGATTAAGACCCTGCGTAAACCTTTTTTACTGTCTCTTGTTGTTATACTCCCTTGGTTTCTTCCTATAGCCAAAGTGGAGCCTGACGTTTTGGCATTGGCCGCGTCAGAAGACCATGCCCGTACCTGGACACCAGGGGCTTAGGGCATCTCTGCCCATTATTATAAAGACCAAACACCTTAGGGAGTGTTCGGCATCTCGAGTTAGGCATTATATGCATCAGCTCCGAATCATGTCTTTGGTCAAATGTTGGGTTTGCCCGGCTCCTGTGTTTTGCTGCCTTACGTTCCGTATCATCGGCTAACGCGGCACCAGGAGAACTACTGCGATTGTGCCCCAGTTCGGCTGGGCGAGCACCTCAGTAGAGAAAGCCGAAAACTGACTGTCATGATACAACGAGAGTCTGGTCAACCACTCGATCGACTATCGGAATGTTTAGAATTCCCCGCTTTGACGAAGGGCCGTTTCCCGGTTAGGCACACGCGCTCCGACTTCGGAGAAGGGGATGCCACCAGGGGCTATATCGTAGCCCCACCCTCGAGCTCCACTGGCTAAGTGAAAGTGATAAAGCATTATAGTCCGGATTGCCTCATTCGCTACGCTACCACCTCCTTATAACAGGACCGAGACGTCGGATTAAGTGTGAAAACGCGCTATTTTTGCGAACACCCCAGCACCTTGTGCGTGGGGGCTGAAGCCGAAGACTGCCATCTTTCAAGTTATACACAAGTATACGTAAACGGCCGCACAGGAGAAGTTTTACTACTTGGACGCACAAGTATAAAAAGCAGTTATAACATAATCATCGATTTACAAGCTAATGCGTTCATTTGAACGTTACATTCTTCGAGCACTGCGACTCTATTACACGAGCGCCACACATAACTTCCCCGAAATAGTGCTCGGCAGGGAGCCGGTCTTCATCCGAACCCTGGGCAGCAACAGCGGTGGCGTCCATCTCCGAACAACGTGCCTTCACACGGGCAAGAGCCATCCGCACGCCCTCTATGCAGGCCGACCGCTTCATCTCTTTTATATGCGGCACCGCTCCAAGGAATTGCTGCAGTAAGCCGAAGTAGCTCGTCGCCTTGGACCTCTCTGGCCAGACATGGGCCACGATGTCAGTCATGGCAAGTCCGGACAATCTATTTAGCTCGGCCCATTCGGCCAACCGGTCCGTCAACGGAAGTGAGCGATCCGGACTGTGGAATTGAGACCAATATAGCTCTTCCGTCTTGTGATCCTCCTGGCTCCGGAAGTGCTTAACGGCATCGGCCGCACTGGCAGCCAAATCCATATACGGATCCTCCGGACTCCACAGCCACTCAAATTGAGCATACCTTGCATCCATAAACCGGCGACGCAGCAGAAAAGGCTTGCCAGCCACGATCTCCCCGGCCTGGCGCAGTTCCTCCTTCATAGCCCGCATTGCAGAGCGGGCATCCTTGGCTTTGGCGGTGGCCTTCTTCAGGTCTTCCCGCTCCGATAAGCGCTCCTTTTCAAGAGCCTAATAGCGGTCGGCAGCATCCTTTACCTTCATGGCCAATTCGGCCACCTCCGCCCTGCTTAGGCAGTGCGCAGCCTTTTCGGCTTTCAACTCCTCGGCCGCCCTCGAGGCAGCCGCTTCACTCCTTCGGGCTTGCTCCTTAGCTCGAGCAAGTTCAGCCCGAAGGCCCTCCACAGCAGCAGCACCGTCTGTATAAACATCATATAATTTATCAGAGGAGGGCTTCGACCCCCTTAATAACGCGACTGCGGAGGACTCTTTTACCTTGCGACTCGTCAAGTCGCCTGTTGACAAGTGCGATGTCCGCATCTGCCAAGTCAAGTTGCCGACTGAACTCGGCAAACTCACTAGTCCGGCTAGCCCCCGGACTATCCGCCACCTGCATAGGAATGACGGAATTCATTCCTTTAGATTTCGATCCTCGGTACGCTGTCGTTTCTGACAACCTACTGAGTCTCAGGGGCTACTATCTATACAAGGCGCATTTTTATGTGCAAAACTGTTAAAAGACAAAAGGATGCGTCATTTTTGGCATACCTCAAATCCCGCCAGCAAACTCATGGCGGCATTACGCAATCCGCTCTCGGCGGACGAAATCCTTCCAATCACCATACGCATTAACGCACGGTGATCTTCTGAAATGGATGCCCTCTTAAGCAGATTCTTCAGTTCTCCCGGCCGGACACTAGTAGGTGCCGAACTCTCTGGCCCCTCCGGACTCGGGGATGCCCTCCGTGATGACACTTCGGGTTCGCCTGCCTCATCTGGCGGCGCTGCGGACGGAGGCGTATCGCTCTCCATCATCTCCGAAAGAAGGTCCCCCGAAGATGAACTCATCTGAGAAGGC
Organism: Triticum timopheevii; assembly: GCA_963921465.1. Classification (NCBI taxonomy): domain Eukaryota; kingdom Viridiplantae; phylum Streptophyta; class Magnoliopsida; order Poales; family Poaceae; genus Triticum; species Triticum timopheevii. The sequence continues at coordinate 649,785,261 of OY997274.1, forward strand.
TGCAGATCCGAACTGCAATATAAATATTTCGGTTACCTACGGAAGCACAAATGAAGGTATTCTCTTACTAATTAACTCCCTCTTTCATACTCACGGCTCGCTGGAGGGCCGATCCTTTGGTGATGATTGTGCGTCCGGATTCTTTCCGAGTGCCGGACCCCCCGGGGAAGATCTCTTCCCACGCTTAGGGGCTTTGGCCTCCGGATCTTCGGAGGCGGTCCTCTTCTCCCCCTGAAAGGAGGGGCTCTTGGTTCCCCCCTCTTCAGTTGCCCCTTTGGGCAAAATATTAGCTCCTTTATTTTCCCCGTCGCCCCCTTCTGTGGGCGCAACCTCCAACATTCTGACTAGCACGGGCTCCAGTGCGGTCTCTGGGAGGGGGGCCGGACACCTTATCAGCCTTGATCGCGCCACCCATTCCTGTAAAGAACAAAGGGTCAGGAGGCGAACTCTATAAAGGCACATAAACAGAATGTCCGGACTCTGAGCTACTTACCTGAGTGTCCGGGCGATCGCGGCTTAGGCCTGCATCCTCGGCTAAATCTGGACACGCCACCTGCGGTCCGAAGAACAACTTGTACATCTCCACGGGTGTCGCACCCATGAAGTGTTGGAGAATCCGAGGTCCCTCCGGGTTGAACTCCCATAGACGGAGAGGACGGCGTTTGCAGGGCAGGAGATGCCTGATTAGCATAACCTGCATCACCTTGATCAGGTCGATCTCCCTCGCTTGGAGATCTCGAATCCGGCCCTACAGTGAGGGCACGTCTTCGGACGGCCCCCAGTTGAGCCCTTGGTTGACCCACGACATTAGTTGGCGTGGAGGTCCCAGGCGGAATGTGGGCGGCGGCTTTTGCCTGCTGCCCCTTGGAGCGGTGATATAGAACCACTCCTGCTGCCACAGTCCAAGTTCCTCTTGGAAGGAACCCTCAGGCCACGGGGCATCGACCTTCTTGCTTATGGTCGCCCCGCCGCACTCCGCTTGACGCCCCCCGATCATCTTCGGCTACACCTTGAAGGTCTTCAACCATAGGCCGAAGTGGGGGATGACGCGGAGGAAGGCTTCACAGACGATAATGAATGCGGAGATATGGAGGATAGACTGCGGAGCCAAGTCGTGAAAGTCCAGCCCGTAGTAGAACAGGAGCCCTCTTACAAAGGGATCTGTCGGGAAGCCTAAACCCCGACGGAGGTGGGATACGAATACGATGTATTCATCGGGCTCAGGGGCTGGCACAGCCTGCCCTTGGGCAGGCAACCTGTGCGAAACCTCTTAGGCCAGGTACTTGGCCTCACGCAACTTCAATATGTCCTCCTCCGTGACGGAGGAGGGCATCCACCGGCCCTGGAGGTCGGAGCCGGACATGATTGAGGATCCGAAGCGCTCGAATCTGAGGCTCTGGGTGTTGGAACTGGGAGCAGGGAAAAGATTCGATGCGAGATTGAAGAACAAGGGCGAGCCTTGGTCCTCTTATAAAGGGAAAGAAATACCAAGGGCCGTCTCCGTGACTGCCCGTTTGGGATTCCCCTTCGATAGAGGAGGCGTGGCGACGGGAATGGTTGGGTTACCCACGCACATATTGATGAGGATCCCGGAATAAGGGGAACACGATCTCTGCTTCGACAAGACGTGCCAAGGAAACCGCTTCGCTAAACGTGCTGAGGTGGTATAGTAAAAACGATTCAAACAAAGGCTTGGTTGCGGTGTGATGTCACGCCGCATAATACGTCAGCAGATTGAGCTAAGTGTGCATTTTATTGTCTCTACGGTGGAATGTGGAATTTATTTTGCAGAGCCGGACACTATCCTGGTGTTCATGATCTTCTCTGGATTATTCAAGGGAGGAACCCGCCTTGCAATGCCGAACGTTGTGCACGCCGGACTTATCGTCATTGAAGACTGGTTCAGGGGCTACTGAGGGAGTCCTGGACTAGGGGGTGTCCAGACGGCCGGACTATCAATATCCGTCGGACTCCAAGACTACGAAGATACAAGATTGAAGACTCCGGCTCGTGTCCGGATGGTACTTTCCTTGGTGTGGAAGGCAAGCTTGGCAATATGGATATGTAGATCTCCTACCATTGTAACCGACTCTGTGTAACCCTAGCTATCTCCGGTGTCTATATAAACCGGAGGGCTTTAGTCTGTAGGACAACATACATCTCAACAATCATACCATAGGCTAGCTTTTAGGGTTTAGCCTCCTTGATCTCGTGGTAGATCCACTCTTGTACTACCCATATCATCAATATTAATCAAGCAGGACGTAGGGTTTTACCTCCATCGAGAGGGCCCGAACCTGGGTAAAAACACTGTGTCCCTCGTCTCTTGTTACCATCTGCCTAGACGCACAGTTCGGGACCCCCTACCCGAGATCCCCCGGTTTTGACACCGACAGCGGTCCTTCCGGTGGTTGTAGGGTCGTCGGGGGTGTAGGGAATCGCCGTCGACGAGCTTCACGGCGGCTGGTGGCTTCGGGAGCAGAGTGGACTTGGGGCTACGGTGGCTCTCCGTCGCAACCGGGGTGTTGGGTGGCTTCGCAAGATGAAGGGGAGTCGGTTGGTTGTGTTTGGAGGGCCGGGGAGGCTCTGATTGTGCTGAACGGGGCCGGGAGGCGGCGGTGGCCAAGCTGGCCGGAGACGGGGAAGGTGGCCTTCTCGGTCCGATTGCTGGCCACGGGGGGTCCTAGGGAGGTGGCTTGGGACTGCCTGAGTGCTGGGACGAGCTCGGGGCTTCTTAAATAGGCAATCGGGGTCGGTTCCGACGGTGGCCGTGGATAAGATCGCCGGCGACCGCCATTCTGTAGCTAGGGCGACGTGGCGGTGACGTGTGCTAGAGGACGAGGCTGCAGATGAGCTTGAGCTGCTCCAGGGGGCAGCTGGCATGCGCTAGTGGTGCGGGCGGCGCCGTCTGTGGCAGGGGCGGACGCGGCCGCAGGAGTGCCGCCAAGAGGCTTGCTATGGCGACGCTGCAGGGGGCGAGGGGGCAGTCGGGGATTCTGGCGTGATGCGGCGAGAGGGAGAGGATCAGGATGAGCTCGTGGAAACTTATCAAGGGGGCGTGCTTGCTCGGACGCAAGCACGTGCAAAATGCTCGCTCTGCTCGCGCTCCGGGCGTGCACGACACTCGTTCGATGAAATGCCAGGGCGACCAAAATTGCTAGAGAGCCAATGCAAATCCACAGGCCTAGGTTACAGACAGTTAGAATGCTACTAGACAACTTGGTTTGGACAAGGGGGAATGTCGGTGTCAAAACCGGCGGATCTCGGGTAGGGGGTCCCGAACTGTGCCTCTAGGCGGATGGTAACAGGAGACAAGGGACACGATGTTTTTACCCAGGTTCGGGCCCTCTTGATGGAGGTAAAACCCTACTCCTGCTTGATTGATATTGATGATATGGGTAGTACAAGAGTAGATTTACCACGAGATCAAGGAGGCTAAACCCTAGAAGCTAGCCTATGGTATGATTGTTGTTCGTCCTATGGACTAAAATCCTCCGGTTTATATAGACATCGGAGAGGGCTAGGGTTACACAGAGTCGGTTACAATGGTAGGAGATCTACATATCCATATTGCCAAGCTTGCCTTCCACGCCAAGGAAAGTCCCATCCGGACACGGGACGAAGTCTTCAATCTTGTATCTTCATAGGCTTGGAGTCCGGCCAATGATGATAGTTCGGCTATTCGGACACCCCCTAGTCCAGGACTCCGTCAGTAGCACCTGAACCAGGCTTCAATGACTACGAGTCCGGCGTGCATATTGTCTTCGGGATTGCAAGGCGGGTTCTCCCTCTGAATAATTTCATAGAAGATTGTGAATGCCAGAATAGTGTTCGGCTCTGCAAAATAAATTCCACATACCACCCTAGAGAGAATAATATTTACACAAGTTCAATCTGCTGACATATTTCGTGGCGTGACGTCACCCACGGCCAAGCCTTTACTCGAATCATTTTTATTATTCTACCTCAGTGCGTTTAGCGAATCGTTTCCTTGGCACGTCTTGTCAAAGCAGAGATCATGTCCCCTTATTCCGGGATTCTCATCAATACGGACGTGGGTAACCCAACCGCGCCATTGATTGCGGCGCTTGGGAGATAAGCGAGTTTTACCGGGCTAGTGGGGATGCATAGTTTCGTCCGCCCATATATATAAGGGGATAGGGATCCACCTTTTTACCTATGCCTTCTTCCTCCTTTGCTCATCCATCTCCGTGCACTCGAGCTCTAGCGCCCAAGTCCGCACATCTCACCTCGACCTGCTCCAACCATGTCCGGAGCAGGAGGCAAGTGGATGGCCTCCTCCGTTACGGAGGGGCACATCAAGAAGCTATGCGGCGCTGGATATTTGTCCAGCGACATCGCGCACCGGCTCCCCGACGAGGGGCAGATCATTCCCACCCCTAGGCCCCATGAGAGGGTGGTATTCCTTCCCCATTTCCTCCGTGGACTGGGCTTCCCAGTCCACCCCTTTGTCCGGGGGCTCATGTTCTACTACGGACTGGATTTCCACGATCTGGCCCCGAATTTCATCCTCAACATCTCGGCGTTTATCGTCGTGTGCAAGGCCTTCCTCTGCATCCAGCCCCACTTCGGCTTGTGGCTAAAGACCTTCAATGTCAAGCCGAAGGTTGTGAAGGGCAGCCAAGCGGAGTGCGGAGGCGCCATGGTGGGCAAGATGCCCAACGTCATTTGGCTCGAGGGCGCCTTCGTGGAAACCATCAAAGGGAGGCAATCGGGGTGGTTCTACATCACCGAGCCACGTGACCCTGAATGGGCAGCGGTCCCCGAATTCAGATCTGGCATCCCCATGCGGCTCTCTTCCTGGAAAGAGAAGGGCCTGCTGTGGGGCAGTTCGGAAGAGCTGACCGGACTCCAATCCTGTCTCCAAACCCTGGTGAACAAGAAGCTCAAGCTTGTCAACGTAATCCACGTCATGCTCATCCGCCGGATTCTCCCCTGCCAACAGCGAGACTTCAATTTGTGGGACTTCAATTCGGCACAGCACCGGACCTTGAGCGGGCTCTTCGACACTACGTACGAAGATGCCTGGAAGGTGCTGTTCAAGGGCGGCGAGGCCCCTGCATCCACTACCGAAGACCGCGGATTCAGCTCGCAGCGTCCGGCTGGCGAGGTAAGCCATGTTATCCTTTATGGGACACTTGCTTTTAATAGTTTGACTCTATGTGGGATCTAAACTCCCAGTACCTTTAACAGGCCTGGCGGGAGACGTCCGGATAGGTTAACTGTCCGGCCCCCCTTCCAGAAGACCCAGCGGATGCCCGTTTGACAGGGCTGCTGGTCCCGGCGCCTTACGTGGTGCCGGAGAAGAAGGCCAAGAAGAAGGCCACGGGAACCCGGAGGAGTTCCCGGCTTCAGGTGTTATCGGATTCATCATCCGATGACTCCGAGGCGGACTCCTCCCACGAGGACGAGGAGGAGAAGAAAGAGGCCTCTCCCCCAGCGGGGGGAGAGGAGAAGAGGAAGGCCTCCCCAACAAGGGAGGCCGAAGGGTCCAAGAAGGGAAGGACCCTTCCGCCGGACTGCTCTGCTAACGCCGGTGACGGCGACGAGGAGTGGCCCTCAAGGGCCAAGCCCCTGGCGAGATCGTAAGTATCCAGACTCCTAAATGATTTATAATTTTCTTTTTGTCGCATGGTGTCTTTCTAATGCCGCATACAACCCTGTAGTCCGCCCAAGGACGATCTTCCCGCTTCGTCGAGTGGGTCCTTGGGCACGTCGGATATGGATTCTCTTCCGACCGCCTCCACCCCCCGCGATGCTGACAACGCCGAGGTGGGATCCCGGGAAGGGACCCACTTGGAGGAGGAGGCCCCGGAGCTGCCGCAGGGCAACCTTCCAGACTTTGGACCGGACTCCGCACCGGAACCTGGAGTGGTTCCGGAGTCCGGCGGGCGGCCCCTTCTTAAGAAGGGCAAGACTGTGACACCGGCGGTGAGGGAGTCCTGGACTGGCGGGTGTCCGGATAGCCGGACTATCATCATCGGCCGGACTCCAAGACTTTGAAGATACAAGATTGAAGACTTCGTCCCGTGTCCGGATGGGACTTTCCTTGGCGTGGAAGGCAAGCTTGGCAATACGGATATGTAGATCTCCTACCATTGTAACCGACTCTGTGTAACCCTAGCCCTCTCCGGTGTCTATATAAACCGGTGGGTTTTAGTCCGTAGGACGAACAACCATTACAACAATCATACCATAGGCTAGCTTCTAGGGTTTTAGCCTCCTTGATCTCGTGGTAGATCCACTCTTGTACTACCCATATCATAAATATCAATCAAGCAGGAGTAGGGTTTTACCTCCATCGAGAGGGCCCGAACCTGGGTAAAAACATCGTGTCCCTTGTATCCTGTTACCATCCACCTAGACGCACAGTTCGGGACCCCCTACCCGAGATCTGCCGGTTTTGACACTGACATTGGTGCTTTCATTGAGAGTTCCTCTGTGCCTCTTCCCGTCCTTAAAGACGCTACAATCGCCAAAGGAGCTTTGGCCGCCGGCCAAACTATCCGGCTAGGTGGTTTCCTCATGACCACCTCTTCGGCCACCGCTTCGACGATGACCTCTCGGGTCATCAAAAGCAATCTTCACGTCAATAAGCGAGCTCTTGGATCGCATCGCCACCCTGGGAGTCGCTACAGACTACAATCAGATTGGGCTTAAAACCAATCTGAGAGAGATTAACTCTCCCCAGGTTACCCACCACGTTGCGGTGGTAGAGGAACAACGCGGCGACTCTTCTTCTGTATTAAAAACTAGTTATGTCCGGACTCCCGAACCCTCCATGCCGGATTCCCGCGGAGGGACGGACGTCGATCAAGCACTGAACCTAAAGTCAGGCATCGGACCAGACTCGTCGGACAACGTCCAACAATCCAAGCTTCCAAATTTGGAAACTTTTCGGCCTTTGAGCCTCGAGATGGGTAGGGTTCCGGACTCAATTCCACCCACCCACCCAAACATATGCGATCTATCTCACAGCCGGCAAGAGCCCGCTGAAACAGTACATCATTACTGGGCCAGATTCCTCCTGGTTATGGACAGAATAAAAGACTGCCGTGAGGAAAACGCAACTTCAATTTTCTACAATAATTGCACGGACAAGGGAATCTTGAACACCGTAAGTCGTCGCAAAATTACACGCTTCACCGACCTGGCGTCCATAGTACGAAAGTACTGTGCGATGGAGAGTTTCCGGAAAACTAAAACTAAGTTTTGGGACAATCCGGCTCCGAATACAACCCTAGTCCGAAACAATAGGGTGCATCATGCTCAGGCACCAGGCACAAAAACCAAAAAGCAAAAACCCCATAAAGGGCATGGAACTGTACTGGAGGGATGGCTCAGCGGACCCTGTAAAATTCACAGTACAGAAGGCGCCACTCCAACACATAGCCTTCGAGCATGTTGGATACTGCGGCAGGTGGCCAAAAGTGGCGAAGAGCTTCTAGCCCCGGAGAACCACTCCAACAGTACCAGTATGGCGTCAACAGTCTTTGAGACTTTCGCATCACATAATATGCGGAAACGAACAATCCGCAGCCTCGCCGAAGTCTACCAAGTGGCAACAACAAATCCATGGAGCGACACGGCCATCACCTTCAACGCCAGCGACGAACCTAAATTCCGAACAGCCCGAGCACCAGCCGCATTGGTCCTCAGTCCAATAGTGGACGGCTTTCGTCTTACCAAGGTACTCATGGATGGCGGCAGCGGATTAAACCTCATCTATGAGGAAACCCTTCAAAAAATGGAAATAGACTGGAGCCGCATTGAGCGAAGCAGCACGACCTTTAGAGGAATAATCCCTAGCCAGGAAGCACGCTGCACAGGAAAAATCACACTTGATGTGGTGTTCGGCTCGCCGGACAATTACAGGTCCGAGGAGGTCACATTCCAAGTGGCCCCGTTCAGCAGCGGATATCACGCTATATTAGGACGAGAGGCATTCACAATTTTTCAAGCCATACCCCATTACGGGTACATGAAGCTTAAGATGCCCGGGCCCAGTGGAATAATCACTCTTGTCAGTGATCCGGACACAACACTCCGCGCCGAAAACAAGACAGCCGCACTAGCCCTATAGGCACTATCCGAAGACTTAGCGGCAGAGGAGCTCACGGCGCAGCGCTCCACGGTGAACAGGGATGATGTGATACTCGATAAGAGGTCCAAGTCCACCTCTTTTAAACCAGCGGACGAAATAGTCAAATTCCAGGTCCATCCAACGGACCCAACAAAGACGGCCTCCATTGGGGCACATTTAAACCCCGATGTAGACGCCGCACTGCAAGAATTCCTTCGGGAGAATTGGGACATCTTCGCCTGGCACCGTTCAGATATGCCAGGAATCCCACGCAAATTGGCAGAACACAACCTAAATATCCTAAAAGGATTCAAGCCAGTCAAACAGGCTCTTCGGCGATTTTCTGAACCCAAAAGACAGGCAATGGGAGAGGAGCTAGCCAAACTATTGGAAGCCGGATTCATCAGAGACATCAAACATCCGGACTGGCTAGCAAACCTTGTAATGGTACCAAAAAAGGACAAATCCTGGCGCCTTTGTGTCGATTTTAAAGACCTTAACAAGGCCTGCCCAAAGGATCCTTTCCCACTTCCCCGCATCGACCAAATCATCGATGCTACCGCAGGGCACGATTCACTGTGCTTCCTCGATGCATATTCCGGATACCATCAAATCAAGATGGCGGAAACATACCAAGCCGCAACGGCATTCATTACTCTATATGGACCATTCTGCTTCAACACGATGCCCTTCGGACTCAAAAACACCGGCGCAACATATCAGCGCATGATTCAGACATGTCTGGCTACCCAGATCGGCAAAACAGTAGAGGCATACGTAGACGATGTGGTCGTCAAGACCAAACACGTCGAAACTCTAGTAGACGATTTGAGGCTGACATTCGATAACCTCCGAGCATATGACATAAAGCTGAACCCGGAAAAATGCGTTTTCAGCGTACCAGCCGGAAAGCTCCTGGGTTTCATTGTATCCGGTAGAGGAATTGAAGCAAACCCAGCCAAGATCCGAACTCTGTCACAACTGGATATTCCAAAAGACCTCAAACAAATACAAAAATTGATTGGATGCATGGCATCTCTAAGCCGCTTCATCTCCCGTTTAGGAGAAAAGGCTTTGCCCCTCTATCGCCTCCTCAGGCGCACCGAACACTTCGAGTGGACGGATGCCACCACGGCCGTACTCGAAGAAATAAAGGTCATACTAGGAACAAATCCATTCCTGGCCGTGCCTAACCTGGGCGAACCAATGTTATTATATATCGCGGCAACACATCAAGTTGTTAGTGCGGTCCTCGTCGTTGAACGAGAAACAGAAGGACACAAATTCCCTCTTCAAAAGCCAGTGTACTACGTATCCACTGTCTTAACTCCATGCAAGTCCCGGTACCCGCATTATCAAAAGATAGCGTACGCAGTGTTTATGGCATCCCGGAAGCTGCAACACTACTTTCAAGAGTGTTCGATAACAGTGGCCTCCGAAGTACCCCTCAATGACATTATAAACAACCACGACACGACGGGCAGGATTGCAAAATGGGCCATTGAGCTCTTACCATTCGACATAACTTATAAACCTCGGCGAGCTATAAAGTCGCAAGTCTTGGCTGACTTCATCGCTGAATGGACTGAAGCCGGACTCCCTAAAGAGTACGGTGCATACTCCAATTGGATTATGCATTTCGACGGCTCAAAAATGTTGGCCGGTTTGGGGGCTAGCGTCGTATTGACGTCCCCAACCGGAGACACAGTCCAATACGTACTTCTGATAATGTACACGGACTCCAACAATGCAGCCGAATATGAGGCCCTCCTACATGGTCTCCGGATGGCAATCTCCATGGGTATTCAACGCCTAGAAGTGCGCGGGGATTCAAACCTTGCAATATCCCAAGTAAATGGAGACTTTGACGCCAAGGATCCGAAAATGGCAGCCTATCATAACGCTGTCCTAAAAATGTCAGCTCGGTTCGAAGGACTCGAATTCCACCACGTAGCCCGGGATAATAACCAGGCAGCCGACGTGTTGGCACGCATTGGCGCAAAACACGAAGCCGTCCCTCCAAATATCTTCCTGGAGCGGCTCTTTAAGCCATCCATACTATGGGAAGAGGAGTCCGGAAATAACAACCCGGAGCCAACCGCACCACCCAACACAGGAAATTCTGACATAATCGGCGGCTCAGCCGATGAAATAACACCTTCTGCCCACGAAATAATGGCAGTAATCGCCCCGTGGACGGGACCATTCCTAGCCTACTTAATTAGGCAGGAACTTCCCGAAGACCAAAATGAGGCCCGCTGCATAGTTCAGCGATCTAAAGCCTACAAGGTCCATGAGGGAGAACTTTATAAGAAAAGCACAACCGGAGTCCTTCAAAGGTGCATCTCCGAAGAGGAAGGGCGAAACCTTCTGGCCGAAATTCACGCCGGACAAGGCGGACACCACGCCGCAGCTCGGGCCCTTGTAGGCAAGGCCTTCCGTACAGGATTTTATTGGCCGACGACCCGGGCAAATGCTCAGGACTTAGTCCAACGATGCGCCGGTTGTCAGCTCTTTGCTAATCAGAGCCACATGCCACCCACCGCCCTCAAAACTATACCCATCACCTGGCCGTTCGCGGTCTGGGGGCTTGACATGGTTGGACCCCTTAAAGGGGGAACCCACAAGCAAAAGTACCTATTGGTTATGGTGGAAAAATTCACCAAATGGATAGAGGCCAAGCCAGTTAAAACGGCTGAATCCGGACCAGTGATAGACTTCATATCCGGGGTAGTACACCGTTATGGCGTCCCCCACAGCATCATCACCGATAACGGCACGAACTTCACGGCCGACGAGGTTAAACTCTGGTGCAAAAATATGGGCATTAAGCTCGACTACGCTTCAGTCTATCACCCTCAAACCAACGGTCAAGTTGAATGAGCAAATGGTCTAATAATGAGCGGCATCAAACCCAGACTAGTGCGGTCCCTTACGGAATCTAACACGCACTGGGTAGAGGAGCTCGACTCCGTACTCTGGGGGCTGCGGACCACGCCAAACCGTACTACCGGATTCACACCATTCTTTATGGTATACGGCGCAGAGGCAATTTTGCCCTGCGACATAATTCATGACTCACCTAGAGTGCGCATGTACGAAGAAAGAGAAGCCGAGTTGGATCGGCAGCATAGCTTGGACGCATTAGAGGAGGAGCGCGATGTAGCAAAGGCTCGTTCTGCATTCTATCAGCAGCAGGCTCGAAGATATCAAAGCAGAGAAGTACGGGCTAAAACTTACAATGTTGGCGAACTAGTTCTACGCCTGCCGGACAAGAAAAAGGACAAACTCAAGCCCAAATGGGAAGGTCCCTTCATCATCGACCAAGTTCTGACCGGTGGAGCATACCGTCTGCGAAACGCATCGGACAACCGACTCGAGCCGAACCCATGGAACGCAGCCCGCCTCCGAAGATTCTACGCCTAGCGCCGGACTCAGAGTTCGTCTCCTTGCCCCGTCCGCATTTTTACAGTTCAGCTGTCTTTTGTTTCTCTCTTTTCTCCCACCTTTTTCATAAAGCCCTTGAGGGACGATTTGCGCATTGTTCGCACACACTTGATGTGCTACTCGCACTCATTATACATGGGGGCTTCTTTAAAAGAAGCTTACTTATACGGGCTTTATGCCCAACACATATGTCAAACTTCCGCATGTACCTTTTATTCACCACTGTATGCATCGATATGACTTAAGTTTTGGCCAAGCTGATTTGCCTGGCTCCTGTGCTTACCCCTACGTTCCCGATTGTTCGGCTAGGAGGTAAAGGGAGCACCTCTGCGATTGTTACTGCCGGGTCAGCCGGATGTGTACCTCAGACTGGGTGAAGCCGAAAGCTAGCGTTCTTAAGAGAATATTCGGTCGGTGACTTGAAAGATGATTATTTTTACCTATTTATTTATCTGCCCCCAGATGTTTTCCTGCTCTTTTCACAGTCCGGACATGCACTTTAGGGCATGCCTCCCAGGGAAAGGACCCTTAACGGAACTATTCTCCCTGGAAGATGTTTCTTACTAACCATGTAATATAACATAAATAGTTGGGCACTTGTCTGATAAAGCACTAATGACCCCTACGCCTGGTCTCCATGAATGCCCCGGTTTTTTCATAACCGAGAAGGTATTCGGACACACTCCGGACTCTAGGGTCCCGAGGTCGAAGCGAAAAGGTCGGCAAAGACAAACAATCTACAATCCGGCTAGAAGGCATTTTACATGTCATTTTCAATATATCGTCAAATTGACTGACTATACTCCTCCTCAATCCCGTCTAACAGGCTGTCTAATTTGCAGTCCCGTTGGGAATACATAGCAGCCAACTCTACTTGTCCGTACACTAAGCTCACAGGGATCTCCTTCCCATCGGGCCCCACAGGTCCGACCTCGGCCATGTGGTTTGGATCCTCCTTCTTGTACCGCGTCTTCACCATGGCCCAGGCCTCCCTGGCACCTTGACGGCAGGCCGATATCTTCCATAAACGGAAGCGCTGCCGTACTCCCTGAAGCTTCTCCGCAAGCTCTCCAAAGCCCTCGGGCAGGGAGACGGACGGCCATAAGGCCTGGACGACGCCACTCATCGCCTGCCGAACACGTTCAAGCAGTTGCACCAGCTCGGGAAGTTGGTCACCTGTTGAACCGGGCATTTCCTCCGCAGGGTGACCTGTGAGCACACCTACAGACATATTTCTGTCAATCGACTTCCTCGCCGAACTCTTCCTTTCAAAAGAGTTTGCTCAAGCACTTACTATAGATGTCGCGACGAAGCCGCTGATTCTCGTTCACGGAGCCAGACAGCTCGGCCCGGACACCTTTTAGCTCTTCTCCAAGCTGGGTGTGGGCATCTTGGAGCTTGTTCCTCTCCTGCTGCACCTTCATAAGCACCCTCTCACCGGCCTTCAGCTGGCGTAGTAGCTGTTGCTTGTCCGGATCTAGTCCGGCAACATCTGCAATATCATTGTTAGACTTATACGCACGCCGCACACCGCTTATCCTTTCAAAATAATGTGTTACCGGAGGGGGTCTCTGTGTCTCCTCCTGCGGCAGCTAGTGCGGCCTCAAGTTGGGCCTTGCACTCTTGTAGCTCCTGGGGAAATTGGGTATTCTTCTCCGTAAGATCCTGCACATTAAATGATCCTTAAATCAGTTACTTTAACTACTTTAAGTCTCGGGGGCTACTGGCATATACAACTATTATAATCCCTTTCCCGTATGTCTTTTACATACTGCTCCGTGGCTCTGGTTAAACCATCTTGAGCGGCACGGAGGTGCGCGTCTCCCGCGTTAAAGGCATTCAACGCCTCTGGGGAGAAACACGCGTCACGCAGAACTGTCCGGCGACGCCTATGATTCATGGCGCTCTCCACCTCAGACCTGGTGGCGGACAGCCTGTCGGCATCCTCCGTTGGAGGAGTGCCCGGCTCGCGCCTTGCGCTCGCCTCCCCCTCCGGACCAGGTGTTGGAGCCTGGTTGGCGGAGGCTTGGTTGGCAAGCTCTCCGGGCACTGCCCGGCGAGCAATCTTTCTCCTGGAAAAGTCATGATCATTAATACACCTCATAGGAATCTTTTCCCTAAATAACGGTCGCGAGCTATACCATTGCGGTGACGTTTCGATTTGCACCGCACCCCTCTTCCGCTGGCTGGGCCGGACTGACCCTTGTTGGTCAGCCGCCGTGGGTTCGGCTTCCCGCCTTGAAGGCACCTCCTGCGAAACACCGTTGTATACGGTGGTCAGAAATACGCAAGGGCGAAGTAATGGTGTCAGGACTCCGGTCATAATTACCTGGGAAGCCGGAGACAAGCCAGGGTAGTCAGCCGTAATGGCGACTAGAGCATTGTCCATGCTGAGTTGGTGGAACACCCCATCAATTAGCTCCACCTTTATGTCCGGATCCTCTTCGGAGGCCGGATCAAGGGATCTTCCCGGATCCTCGGGTTGTGAAGCCGGACTATGTATGCCCTCCACATCCCGACGTAGTTCCTGCGTCAAAATCACATAGTAAGGTACTTAACTTTGGAAGCACGGGTCGGATAAATAAACATCCGCTTACCCAGCTCCGAGGGTTATTCATGGAGAACCCATTCAATGGGCTCGTTTGGAGGGAATCCTCCTTCTCCCCCTTGTACAGGCCGGACAGAATCTTCACCAGATCTGCGGCCGATCCCGGCCCCTTACGGCCATGACGGGTGGCATCATTCTCCCCGTTGAAATCCCACATGGGGTGGCCCCTATATTGGAGCGGCTGCACCCCTCGCATAATGCACCTGTCCATGACTCCAATCATGGTCAATCCGGAATGGACCAGCAACCTTATCCGCCCCATCAAATAATGGACGCTCCTGTCTTCCTCCTGTTGAGGGCTTCGCGGGCGCCAACTTAGGCGTTTCTTCAGAGGAGCCTTGCTGAACTCCGGAAGGCCGATCCGAACTGGGTCCGGCAGTGGAGCATCTTCCACATAAAACCATTCCGAGGGCCAGTCTTCGGACACCTTCTTTGGGGTTCCGGATAGATATCCGGTCCCGGCGTTGCGCCATATTTTGGCTCCGCCCACTTGATATATTGACCCCTCGTGAGAACGGGGTACGAGGCAAAATAGTCTCTTCCACAGCGCGAAATGGGGCTCGATGCCCAGGAACAGCTCGCAAAGAGCTACGAAACCCACGATGTGCAGAATAGAGGCGGGCGTGAGGTGATGAAGATTTAGTCCGTAGAACTCCAGAAGCCCCCCGGAGAAATGGATGTATGGGAAATCCGAGCCCCCTTATTAGATAAGGGACGAAGCATACCCGCTCTCCTTTGGAGGGACTAGGGGTGGCCTCCGCTTGCTTTCCACCTTTGTAGTTGGCCAGCCCGGCTCGAATCGGGACCATAAAGGCCGAAGGAAGGTATCCCTCCGCTTGGAGCGTCACCAGCTCGTTGTGCGGAACTGAACATCTCCTCCAATCTCCTGGCTGAGGGCTAGGAGCGCGAGAGGAGGAGCCGCATCGACAGTCCATGATAGAATGGATTTTTGGTCAGAAGCGCTCTGATGAGTGCTCGCGGAAGGAAGATGGTGTGATTTGGATCTGGATTCTTGCCTCTCTTATAGGCAGATTATTTGTGCAGCTGGGGGGTAAAATATAAAAATACCCTGGCCTTTCGCATTCGTGCGACACGTGGAAGAGGGCCATTATTGGGTGTGGAAGCCAAGGAGCGCAACATTTGTAAGGAAGCCGGACACTATTCGGCAAGCACATGGAATTTGGAGGAGAACCCGCCTTGCAACGCCGAAGACAATATACGCGCTGGACTCATCGTCATTGAAGCCTGGTTCGGGGGCTACTGAGGGAGTCCTGGACTAGGGGGTGTCCGGATAGCCGGACTATCATCATCGGCCGGACTCCAAGACTTTGAAGATACAAGATTGAAGACTTCGTCCCGTGTCCGGATGGGAATTTCCTTGGCGTGGAAGGCAAGCTTGGCAATACGGATATGTAGATCTCCTACCATTGTAACCGACTCTGTGTAACCCTAGCCCTCTCCGATGTCTATATAAACCGGAGGGTTTTAGTCCGTAGGACGAACAACCATTACAACAATCATACCATAGGCTAGCTTCTAGGGTTTTAGCGTCCTTGATCTCGTGGTAGATCCACTCTTGTACTACCCATATCATCAATATCAATCAAGTAGGAGTAGGGTTTTACCTCCATCGAGAGGGCCCGAACCTGGGTAAAAACATCGTGTCCCTTGTCTCCTGTTACCATCTGCCTAGACGCACAGTTCGGGACCCCCTACCAGAGATCCGCCGGTTTTGACACCGACAGGCGGCCTCCGTCCAACCGGAGGCGCCGGATAACTTGCTGGAGGCGCTTCCATCAAAGAGGAACACCGCACTGTCATGAGTGCAGTGATTCAGAAGGTTCAGCTCGCCATGAGCGGGCTGACCGAAGCCTGCAGCAGCCTTCTAACAGGCTTTGAGGTATGAATTTTACTATATGTAAAATAGTACCGCATAGATAGTAGCCCCTGATGCTCCGTTCGGTGTTCGGAAAGAAAAGCTGAACTAAGGATCTAAAAAGATATACCGAGGAGTCTTAACAAAAATATGTCAATATGGGAATGCAGGCTGCGCTGCTGACCTCTGCCGCATTGACTGCGGAGGTCAATGCTTTGAAGCAGAGCCTCGAGCGGTCCGAGAGCGAGCTCGGACGTGCCAAGAAGCAGCTCGAGGACAAGGAAGGTGAGTAACACCTTATTAAAGTTTTACCTTATAGTAAAGGATTTGGTTGCAAGAGGAATGACAAGGATAACGTGGGTATTCCAGGGGCTACGAACGAGGTAGCGACCCTGAAGGAGGCGGTATCCGTGGCCGAATGCAATGCGGCCGCGGAACGCGCCGAGCGAGAGAAGCAGGAGGCGCGGGTGGCAGAGGTACGGCAAGAGCTCCGGGCTCTCGTGGAAAAACATGAGAGTTTGGAGCGTGACTCGAAGACTCGAGAGTCCGAGCTTGCGTCAGCTCTTGAGAGTGCCAAAGCTGCTAAGGCCGAAGCCCATAAGGCCCTCCAGGAAATCGAGGAATTGAAGAAGAGAGCGGTGGGTAAGGCATTCTTCATGCAGAGCAAGCATGTAAAAGTGAATTACCTGTTACTTACCCGAATTCGGAGCTCTCCAGGAGCGTTCGCAGATCTGCCCCGCAGCGTGTCCGATGCTGCCTGTTTCTACAGAGCCGAGGAGGGGAGCTCATCGGAGAAGGTGTTCTGGTCTCAGTATGCTGAGGCCGGACATCCGGTGCCCCTTAGCGACCAGCTGAAACAGCTGGTCGAGCTCCACAAGGTGGCCGAACAGGCCATGAAGGGCCTTATAGTTCGGCTATCGCCCAAAGAGGCCACGCCTGGGAGCTACTTCGGCATGGTGCGGCGGCTGGTGGATGCGTGTCCCTGGGTTGAAGTCATCAAGCACTCCGCCTGAATTGAAGGTGCCCGTCGGGCCCTTGCCCGTGCTAAACTGCACTAGGGCAGGATGGATGCTGAGAAGCTTGTGACGGACGCGCCGCCACCGGGCAAGGAGTATCGCACACCCGAGATGTATTATAAGGGTGTCCTGAAGGGTGCCCGCATTATTGCTGGTGAGTGCTCCAAAGATGTAATATTTGAGTAGACTCGCATTTTGTTATCTTGTGCGCCGAAAACTTTGTTCGTATGCGCTAAGCAACGCTTGTTAATTTAAAATATTACCTTCTATGCGGCCGTTTATCATATCTGAGAGATGGCAAGTCGTCGGCTTCGGCCCCCATGCCACGAGTGCTAGGGTGTTCGGGATAAACTTGAGCACTCTTGTTCCCATTTTTGGGTCCATCTAGGGAGGCACTCAACACAATGAACAAGGCAACCGGACTTATAGTGCTTGAACACTCTCACTTAGCCATTGAATTCTATAATTTTAAATTTTGGCGAAGCCCCTAGTGTTCGGAAGGCCGAATTCGGGGCGCTATCCACGCCTGGGCCGGACAAAGCCGGTTCCTCGCTCTAAGCGGCATAAGTCTTTAGGGACTCGAAAAAACCTCTCGAACAGCGACCGACTCTCGCCTCATCATGACGGTCAGTTTTAGCTTTCTCCACTGAGGTGCTCGCCCAGCTCAACTGGGGCATAATCGCAGTGGTTCTCCCAGCGCTACCTTAGTCGATATAAGGGAACGTAAGGTACCAAAACATGGGAGCCGGGAAAACCCGACTATTGACCCAAGACATGATTCGGAGCCGATGCATATAATGCTATAAGTTTGGGGTGCCGCACTTGTGAAAGTGTTGGGACTTATCACACCATGATGTGGGGAACTTAAGCCCCTGTGTGTTTAGGCGTACCACAGTGTACAGATGCAACATGTCGTAAAGGAACATATGTATAAGAAAGGAATGCAATTATAGGCAAAAAAGCGATGCATTGTTTATTCAAAAAATACTGCCTTGAATGCAGGACGATACAAATATTGCGATAAGCAAGGGGTGGAACTATTTAGCATGTCCCCCTCCAGGGGTAGGCTGCGGAATGGCGTATAAAACAGGTATAATGCTCATAATGGAGACCACCTGGATACTCGTCGTAGCTTTTCTCCTTCCCTGGCTATTGCATCGTGAGTTCGGTAGGTCTGCTGCCGGACAGGGCTTCTGGTAAATGGAGTCCTGAAAAAAGAAGAAAGAAAAAGGATGACACACTTGGGAGCCCCTGGTGTGGTTGAGCCGCACTCTGGGCCTGCCGTGGTCGTGCCCCTTCCCCTTTGCCCATGGCATTTCCAGAGCGCAGTGATGTACGCGGGGTACTGGTTTTGCAATTTTGCAAGGGCTAGGGTTGGGGCCGCATTGCTACGCGTGCTCGGAACGTGCTGGGTGGTCTTGTTGTAGGTTGCTCCGGGCGCGCTTGGCAGTGTCCGATCGCTTAACAGCCGGACTCGAGAATTGCCTTAAGAGGCTGCTCTGCACTTCTGCCGCGAGAGCCGCTGTGTGTTCCTCCGTTCGGAGGGAGCGTTCAGTGTTTTCATTGACCGTGATGACTCCTCGAGGGCCTGGCATCTTGAGCTTGAGTTATGCGTAGTGCGGCACCGCATTGAACTCTGCAAACACGGTTCGTCCGAGCAGTGCATGGTAGCCGCTGCAGAACTGGACTATGTCGAAGATTAACTCCTCGCTTCGGAAGTTATCCGGTGATCCGAAGACCACTTCCAGTGTAACTGAGCCTGTACAATTGGCCTCTACACCTGGTATGATGCCTTTGAAGGTCGTCTTTGTGGGTTTAATCCTTGAGGGGTCTATGCCCATTTTGCGCACTGTATCCTGGTAAAGCAGGTTCGGGCTGCTGCCGCCGTCCATCAGGACTCTAGTGAGGTGAAATCCGTCGACGATTGGGTCTAGAACCAATGCGGCGAACCCGCCATGGCAGATGCTGGTGGGGTGGTCCCTTTGATCAAAGGTGATCGGGCAGGAGGACCATGGATTGAACTTTGGGGCGACTGGCTCCATCGCATATACGTCCCTGAGTGCACGCTTCCGCTCCCTTTTGGGCATGTGGGTTGCGTATATCATGTTCACCGTCCGCACTTGTGGGGGAAAACCCTTCTGTCCTCTATTGTTCGGCGGCCGGGTCTCTTCCTCGCCATCGCTATGCAGCCCCTTGTCATTGTTTTCCTCAACTAACTTGCCTTCCTGCTTAAATACCCAACAATCCCTGTTGGTGTGATTAGCTGGCTTTTCGGGGGTGCCGTGTATCTGGCACGAGCGGTCGAGTATTCGGTCCAAATTGGACGGACCCGGAGTAGTTCTTTTGAATGGCTTTTTCCGCTGACCGAGTTTGGAGCCTCTGAATCCGGCGTTGACTGCCGTATCCTCAGCATTATCGCCGGTAACACGATGTTTGTTCTTGCTGCGACACGACCTGCCATTGCGGTCCTTGGTATCCGGACTACCAGAATTTTTGCTGAGGTTGTTACTGTGGGCTAGCCAGCTGTCCTCTCCCGCGCAGAAGCGGGTCATGAGTGATGTGAGGGCTGCCATGGATTTTGGCTTTTCCTGTCCTAGGTGCCGGGCAAGCCACTCGTCGCGGATGTTATGCATGAAGGCTGCGAGGGCCTCTGCATCCAGACAGTCGACTACTTGATTTTTCTTTGTTAAGAACCATGTCCAGAATTGTCTGGCTGATTCGTCTGGCTGCTGAATTATGTGGCTTAGGTCATCGGCGTCTGGTGGTCGCACATATGTGCCCTGGAAGTTATCAAGGAATGCAGCTTCCAGGTTCTCCCAACACCCAATTGATTCTGCTGGCAAGCTGTTAAGCCAATGCCGAGCTGGTCCTTTAAGCTTGAGTGGGAGGTATTTGATGGCGTGAAGATCATCACTGCGGGCCATGTGGATATGAAGGAGATAGTCTTCAATCCAAACTGTGGGGTCTGTTGTGCCATCGTAGGATTCAATGTTCACGGGTTTGAACCCTTCAGGGATTTGATGATCCATTACTTCATCTGTGAAGCATAGTGGGTGTGCGGCGCCTCTGTATTGGGCTATATCATGACGTAGCTCAAGCGAGCTTTGTCTACTGTGTTCGGCCCTGCCGGAGTTACTGTATCCGGCGCGACGGTCATCATCGCGCATCGTGGGGCGCCCATGCAATCCGTAGATCGATCTTGATTGTCTTGCCTTATCCTCCAATATGTCTTGCAAGTCCGGCGCATTCCCCTGTGGCTTTGTACTTTTCGAGCGATGCCGGGGTACGGCTTTAGTGGGGGGCCTGGAGGCCTCTCTGTCGCGGCCGTGAGGTGGCCGGTCGGCCGTATTGTGTGCTGGTGATGTGGGTTTATATGCTTCCTCCTCTAATCGGGGCAGCAACTTGCATTTAGGGTAGCTTTTGGAGGGGCGTTCGAGTTCGTACTCTTCGGCCGCAAGGACTTCGGTCCATCTGTCAGCTAGCAAATATTGATCAGCTCTAAGTTGTTGCTGCTTTTTCTCGAGGCTGCTTGCCGTAGCCATAAGCCTGTGTTTAAAACGCTCTTGCTCGACGGCATCCTCAGGCACGACGAATTCGTCGTCGTCGAGGCTTGCCTCGTCTCAGGAGGGAGGCATGTAATTATCGTCCTCTACCTCTTTGTCTGCCGCTCTCTCGTGAGGGTTGGCTTCTTCATCCTCCTGTGCTGAATCTTGCTGGAGGGGGTTGTCTTCGACACTGTCAGGGGTGTTATTGTCTTCGGTGCCGGAATCTCCATTCTTGCTGTGGCGGGATTTAGAGCGCCGCTGACGTCGGTGCTTAGGCTGTTTCTTGGAGGGGTCTTCCTCCGCTGTTCCATCGCTAATCCCATCCTTTGTGGTGTCCACCATGTATATGTCGTATGATGAGGTGGCCTTCCAGTGCCCCGTAGGCGCTGGTTCTTGATCGTCTCCGGCATCGTCGTCCATACCGTCGATGTCTTTGGAGTCGAAGTCTAGCATGTCCGTTAGATATTCGACAGTGGCTACAAAGTGGGTGGTGGGTGGGCTTTGAATTTCTTCGTCGTCCGCATCCCAACCATCCTGACTGTAGTCCGGCTAGGGCTCTCCTGATAACGAGAGATACTTTAGCGAATTCAGGATGTCGCCAAAAGGCGAGTATTGAAAGATGTCCGCAGCGGTGAACTCCATGATCGGCGCCCAATCAGATTCGATTGGTAGGGACGCGGGAGGTTCGGAGTCCGGCACCTCAGAGTCACGAGCTTCACAAGGGACAGGGTCGGTATTCGGCTCCATCGCCGTAGAGGTAGCAGCCCCCGATACGGTGTCTAGCCACCGATCCTCGATCTGCGCAGTCGGCTCCGGATTAAGGGTCGGAGCGGACTCTCGTGCGGCCTCCAGGGCACTGTCCGGCAGCAGAGCTAAATCATGCCCATCGAGACAGTGCGGCGCGCTCGGCTGTGGCTCGAATCCGTCGAAGATCAAGTCTCCGCGGATGTCAGCCGTGTAGTTCAAACTTCCAAATCTGACCTGATGGCCAGGGGCGTAGCTTTCGATCTGCTCCAGATTGCCAAGTGAATTGGCCCACAGTGCAAAGCCGCCGAATACGAAGATCTGTCCGGGGAGAAAAGCCTCACCTTGGACCGCGTTGTTGTTGATGATCGAAGGAGCCATCGGGCCTATAAGCGACGACACAGAGGAACTCTCAATGAAAGCACCAATGTCGGTGCCAAAACCGGCGGATCTCGGGTAGGGGGTCCCGAACTGTGCGTCTAGGCGGATGGTAACAGGAGACAAGGGACACGATGCTTTTACCCACGTTCGGGCCCTCTCAATGGAGGTAAAACCCTACTCCTGCTTGATTGATATTGATGATATGGGTAGTACAAGAGTAGATCTACCACGAGATCAAGGAGGCTATACCCTAGAAGCTAGCCTATGGTATGATTGTTGTTCGTCCTATGGACTAAAACCCTCCGGTTTATATAGACACCGGAGAGGGCTAGGGTTACACAGAGTCGGTTACAATGGTAGGAGATCTACATATCCATATTGCCAAGCTTGCCTTCCACGCCAAGGAAAGTCCCATCCGGACACGGGACGAAGTCTTCAATCTTGTATCTTCATAGTCTTGGAGTCTGGCCAATGATGATAGTTTGGCTATCCGGACACCCCCTAGTCCAGGACTCCCTCAGGGAAGTTCACAACACAAAACCTTCAACCATGCCAAATCTTTCTATGCACACAGGGTGTTTGACAAAATGCCAGAGGCATCTAGGCAGTACTTGGGGTGGTCAAATCTTCCAGAGTGGGGTCTCTTTAGATGAGTGAGAGGGTAGTGAGGTTAGTTTGCCAAATGTAGAAACTTGTTAGTGCAAGTTGTGCAAAACTTCAATTCTGGACAGGGGGTAAATGGCATCATTACATGAACCAAAAATGTCCCAAAGGGTGCATGCTCCTGGACTTAGGGGTTTTGTAGGATTGACTACAAGCAGGAGAAAGCACAAGGTCACTAGAGCAAAAATAATTAGGGTTGCAGTAGAAATCACAAGGCTGGACCAGAATGAAAAGGAGGTTGATTCACTCAATTTTTCCAAAGAACATCACTAGGTTTTTGCATAAAGTTGAATTGCATGCTACCACTGACATCCCAAAATTTTGGTGGAGGCTTTAAAGAAATATTTAAATAGGCTGTAGTGCAAATTTGCCCACTGGACCAGATTTGAAAATATGGTGTAGATCTCAAAATCTCCAAGGAACAGAAGATATTTTTGCATAAAAGTGATTTAAAAACATCGCATGACATCTCCAAATTTTGGTTGGAATTTAAAAAAAAATTATCAAAGGGTTGTAGTTCAAATGGTACCCTAAAACCATGGGAGACCATTTTTAAAGAAATAAAGATCAGGAAAATTATTATATAATTAATTCCTCTGATGAAAAGAAAAGTTCTTCTTGAGAGGGTACACAAGTCCAAAAAAATATCTGGAAAGTTTTCACTTGGTGTAAAAACTCCATAATAACCAAGAGAAGAATGGTTCTGAAATCAAAAGAAATTCCAGAAATTAAAAACTTTAAGTTTCATGGCAAAATTTTAATTAACAAAACAAGGTTAAAATTTTGGGGTGTCACAATAATAAATGACGCGGGCGGGGGAGGGGGAGGGACGTCGGTTTGCTCTCAACTACGGTCCAACAAGCGAGCGAAAATGCAAGACGAAGGGCGTTCCATTCGGTGAGCGATGTGGAGGGTCCAGCATGCCGGGCTGCAATGCGAACGCGACAAGAGCGATGTACAGTCAAAACTGATTGATCGGTCATCACCGGAACCACTATTCACACCAGAACCTTCGCTGCTCGGCCTACGCTAGCCACTGCCCTAAAACCACACCAAATCTCCAGCCCATTCCCCCACCTTTCAACCCCCTAGCCCGCATCAAGCATCCCCTAGTTCGCCGGAAAGCCATGGTGCGCCGCAAGATCACTTACTACAAGATGCTGACGTCGGAGCGCCGCGCAGAAATCGCGGCGGCGGTCGGCGCCACAGACCTCTGTTCCCAAGCTCGCTTTGCGGCGGGACAATCTCCGAGTTCTCTAGAGCCAAGCTACAAGGAGGAGGAAGCCGATCCAATATTCACTGCGGAGGTCGCGGCGCAGAAGGCCCCAGATGGGTATGAGACGATGGACGTCGACTTCGTGCCGGCGTCCGAGTCCCCCATGGTGCAGGCGGACCAGCGGTTCAACATGGCGATACTAAAGGAGGAGCGGGAGGCAGAGGCTCAACTCAACGCGGAGCGGGCGCTTGCCGCTGCCATCGAGGCTCTCCTGCAGGCGGAACCGGATGTCGTCGATGTGAACCGGGCGGCGGAGGCTCAACTTGAGGCGGAGCGTGCGGATGCCGCTGCCATCGAGGCCCTCCTGCAGGCGGAACCGGACGTCCTGGACCTGAACCGGGCGGCAGAGGCTTGACTCGACGCAGAGCGCGCGGATGCCGCTCTCATCGACGCCCTCCTGCAGGCGGAACCGGAAGTCCTGGACTTGAACCGGGCGGCAGAGGTTCGATTCGATGCGGAGCGCGCGGATGCCGCTGCCATCGAGGCCCTCTTGTAGGTGGAACCGGACGTCCTCGACTTGAACCGGGCTGTGCTCTCGTCCATGCAGAGCGCCCGCACGCTCCGCTTGAATGAGTAGCTGGAGGCCGAGGACAACCATGGTGCGGAGACACTCGTCGGCAGCGACGGCTGGTTCGCGCCGGCAGCCAAAGACGACGAGGCCGTCTCTTTCCGCGAGCAGTGATAGTTTTTCTTTATGTTGTTGTTTTTATGGATCTTTTGCTGTGTAAAAACATACTATTTGTTATGCCAGTCGCCTGACTTGGGTCAGTCTACCATTTCAGGCGGTTGGATGAATATCCTACGTCTCCTAACCCTTCTTTCCTTCTTCCTCACCTCTTCTTCTTCGCAAACAAACCACCGCACGGGCCGTACGGATACTCCGGTTGGATAAACACACTCTATGAACGAAAATTATTTGTCAGCGGTAGGATGGCTGACTTTGGTTTGTTCACATGCGACAGGAGCGATTGTGTGAGGGCGCGGTGCCACCGCAGCGTGCAGGAGCGACCGTGTGAGGGTGCGGTGCGACCGCGACAGCTGTGCGCAAGTGTACCTCCTTCTCATTTTGAAAACTTTAGGCAAGCTTGGCAAAAATGTGTGGCAAAGTTTGGCAATGCAAGGCCAAGACCCAAACAGGATAAGTACGTACGTACTAGGAGTACTAGTGTTAAAAAAGAAATGCGGGCTTTTCCTTCGATACAAATCCTCGTTTCACGTGTCAATTAATGCGTATTTTTTCTCTCGAAATACCAAAGAGCTAACCATCTCACTCCTCATCGCTTGATTAATGCAGCGCCATGCAAACGAACCTTCTCACTTCCGTATGCATGGAGGAGATATTAATGTCCTTGGTTGCTAACCCCATCAATTTTGCCTCGATTATTGTTAGTGACCCTTTGCAAATTGTCATTTTGATATACTGGCCTTGTGTACAAAAAAAATGGAGGTAGTAAATATATTTGAATTCCTTGCCCATTGCAGTGACGTCGATGATTTTTTTTGCGTGGTTTGGCGAAGTGTGTTCGACGTAGAACACCATTGAGGGAGACCACGGTAAGTCGTTCGCAAGTGCCGCCTGCAAGCCGAGACAACCGCCTTATTTGCATCTAGGAAGTCCTTTACTAGTACTACTACTAGGAGTACTAGTGCGGTGAGATGGTTTCTCGAAGAAGACGATGGAGAAGCGGAGTCAGCGAAGAGTGAAATGATGGTTGCTTCGTCTGTGCTTTGTGATTTGATGCCTCACTGCTTTGTGATTTGTGATAGAAGGGACAGAGGAGTAGACTCTGTGCTCTATACTGTACTACATGCGTCCAAGCATGGGAGAAAGAGGAGAGATGTTGCATTTTTCTATTCCCTCAATCAATCAATTAGGGAGCTTCTGTTCCATCTTTTTGGCTTTGGCAACACCGTCCACAATGGTTCCCATGATGTCAAAAGCTATTTTCACATTTGGCTACATATTGTGGATGCCCTTCACCGTACCACTTGGTTTTGGTCCTGTGTGCTATCTATACAAATCTCAATTATATTGATCTAAAAAATTATAGAATCAAAGATTAGTAAAAAGGAGGTGATTTTGCCGCGAGGATGGCGGGGGAGGTTTCTTATTTTCGGAGGACGTTGTCCTGGCGGTTTGCTAACATGCGGTCCCACGTATCAGTGCTTTACCAAGCTGATCCGCGTCCCACATGAGGCAGAACAACGGCAGAAGCAACACGTGGTTAAGTTGAAGAGGTTGAGGGAGAAGCGGATTCAGCAACGAGTGAAATGATGGTTGCTTCGTCCCTCCAACTTCTTTTTTTAGCATTATTACTTCGTCCCTCCAACTTAACTGCGGGAAAGGTGCAACTTTGTGATTTGACGCTTCATTGCTCATTACTACGCCGGCGCCAAGACTGGGGTGCTTCACCCCGGCTGCTCTGCACTGTATTCCGGTATGGCACGTGGACCCGGTAGCTTGATGTCCCACATGTCAGCGAAAGGGACTAGAAGATTTATGAAAGCGAGCGCTACTCTTACGATGGAGGAGTAGACGACACGATGGCCCAGTGAACTGTCACTTGTACTGTATAGTACTATAGTTTTGCTGTTTCGCACGATCCATCGATACAAACCCGATTAAACAAGAAAGGGCGTGATTTTTCCCGTGCGGTAGATGATACTGGCCATAAATTTCAAAGGCAATTTTAATGTATGCAAACTGAATAATTATAAGTAACAATATGATATCTAGTAAAACTAAAAACACATATGATTTATTGGGTTAGAGTGTAGTAGTAGTGCTGTATTGCATAGTTGTTAGATGTAACATGCGAGAACGTGTAGAGATGTAGTTTTGGAGGGCCTACAGAGAGAAAAGCGTAATACGGTCACCCAACTTCAGAATAAGCTGATTACGGTCACTATATAAGTTTTGCGGTGATTATCCGGTCACTTGCTCATAGTTCAGCATCGGATTGCACTCTGTTGACCGGCCAAATAGTCTGTGTGGCGCCATGTTGACTAGTTAAATTGACCACATTCCTTGTGGGTCCCACCTGTCAGTTCGCATAGGGAAAAGGTCAGATAAACACAAATTTATGCAGGCGCGACAAGGCTCCAACCCGTGCGCGGGAATCACCTGGTTGTGTATGTGTCTGTGAGGGACTGATGTGTGCGCATGCACGTGTAGGTTGAGCACTTGAGCGTGAGAGTGTGTGTTGGTCGTGTGGTGTACTGGTGTATGCATGCATGCATGCGTGCGTGTGTGCGTGTGAGTGTTGCGTGCGTGCGTCGCTGCGTGTGTACGTGTGAATGTTGCGTGCGTGCGTGGGTGCATGTGTTTGTGTGAGTGTTGCATGGATGCAGTTCGTGTGCATGCGTGCGTGTGTGTATAATCACCACACCAGCTCCTGTGTGTTAAAACAGATGGCTCAGCATACCAATACAAGGCCACCTTGTCCGCTGTGCCCGCGATCATAACTTCGAACCACCGTCCAAATATATTTTTGTCATTTGTTTTCATTCTTACTAGCAAGATGCCCGTGCGTTGCACGTAACATCAAGATGCATTTGTATGACTTGTTTATCCTGTGAGAGAAAAGGATGAACGAGGGAAGGCCTTATTTGCAAATGTGGAGAGGTTTGTGGGTACCTTTTTGGAAAATTGTCATAGTTTCTTTCCTATCCGTCAGATATAAATCGGACGGCCTATATTGCAGGATGGCAGGCACACCATCATCACCAATTCTGTTTTTATAGGAGTGTATTTTATGTATTTTATAATAGTGTAGATGTAGAGTAGATACAAGTCGACAGGTGGGCACGATGGTAGTGAGATAATGTGATGCAACACTAGAGGTGCCACGTGGAGCATTTAACTGGTCAACTAGTCATGTCATGAGCAAATACAAAGTTGTATGGTGAGCCCATGACTGTATAATTACCACTAAACATAAACGGTGACCGTAATGAGTGGATTATGAAGTCCAATGTATATATCGTGCTTTCGCTTCAAATACAATGATCGTCATTGCATATATCGCGAGAGAAAGATGAAACACGCGTGAATTTTTTGGGGGCTTACTTTTAGAGGACCTGGAGATAGTTTTGTGTGCATACGTGAAAGGGGCGTACAGGGGGGGTATGCGATGGAGAGAGAGAGATGCTCTTCGTTTCTCTTTATCATGACTAACTTTGTATATAGTATAAAAATATACAAATTCACAGTGCGGAATAAATATCATCGTGGGCACCATGCAATGCAAATTAGCGTTCGTACTCCTCCATATAACTTTGCTATGTTGTATATATGTAGAAACTCTAAAATAATTTTTTGGCCACACTTTATTCAAAAGGAATGTTGTATGCGAAACAAATGTGAAGAGAGGGCTTTTTAGATCAATGGGGTACGTGATGTAGCATGTGTGAATGTGTAGTTGATGCATTTGGCGGGGCCTAGAGAGGTATGTGTGTGTATTACGTATTCGAGAGAGGCATGGATAGAGGGGCCGACGGGGGGGGGGGCGTGGGAGAGATAGCACGAGAAATGAGAGTGGTCTAGAGAGAGAGAGGAATATGACGTCACGACAAGAGATTCCATTCCCTTGAGTGTGTATATGCAAGGGGGGAGGAATAGAGGCACTAGGAGAAATTTTCTGTGTGTGTGGTGTTTGTGTTGGTATGTGTGGGTGTGAGAAGATAATGAGACGTGGGGGCAGAGGGTGTGTTACCGTGTGAGGTCCGGTGGGTCGAGGTGAGGCCCTTCGTTCTCTTCCGTCCTATGCCACATTGGTCGGCCCATGACACATTTAGGAAGACCCATGGATGACTAGTCGTACAAGACAAATATAGCAGAATTGTGAAGTACACTGTGTCCACTGACAAAGCCGGCTAGGATTTGTAACCCTAGGTTCTCGGACTAAGGTAACCCCTTCATCTCTGATATTACTATTCATCCAACCTAACTTTAAGGGGTATCCTACAGAATGCTCTGCTAGAATCATACTCGTTGATTAGGAAGAGAAGTGTGAGATAATGCGTGAGAGACAGGCATAAAGATAATGTGCGTACATGAGACACGTAGGCAGGTCCATGTATATAGAAAGAGTTGATGAGGATTGTGCGTGTGTATATGTTTGCAAGAGGAAGAGTGCTTGTGATAAAGGTTAGTGAAAACAATTGTAAATGGTTACGAGAGGGAGGGAGGGTTATATCTAGAGCATGTGTGCGTGAAAGACACCTCGGGAGAGAGTGTGTGAGCATGTGTGAGAGACCACCGATAGAGAGTGAAACTACACGTAAAAGACTGCTCTACACATTGATTAAAGATATAAACTGTATCCAAATATTAGGATGGGATCATGATATTTGCAATTCGCGTAAGGAGTGGTCATTGATCCATCAGACATCTAGATTCTATCGAATTTGAGCATGTCTATGTTATTATTCGACACAATTGATTCACATAGTTAGTATTTTGAACTCCAGACAATGCATCGCTTTAGCAATCGAATATAAACGTGAGTATAGTTCATGTTGTGTTTGTAAAGCACATTATACATACGAAAGTTACACAATGCACATTTATAAATAGCTACCTATGAACTAGCATACATTTGAATTCAACCTAAGGTGGTTTAAAAAAATCGAATTCAACATGAAGTCCATTCAATTATTTGAATTTGATATCATGGCATTTGTAAACCATACCTAAACTATGGGGGTACCAATCTTTGCTCTGATTTTGTACATAATAGCATATGTAGTCGTGTACAAAATAGATTCAAATTTATCTCCTCCATTCCAAAATAATCGTAGTTACAGGATTTTTAAGTGCCAAAATTTCAAAAGGGAGCGGATATTTTAATGAGGTTTTCCAACATACAAGGTCAAATATAATGTTGTCTATTTAGGTCAATCCTCATAGTTCAACAGTACTCTAAACGTGAATGCTTGTGTTTTAAAATTTCGAACGAAGCGCCAAAAGAGCCTCTACTCGCCGGAAACCGCGTGAGACCAATGTTTGGTAGTACAAGGAAATTACTTTTCTAATAACTCCGACCTGTGAAACCTACCTGCCCGACGTCCAAAGGTCTAAACCGGGGTAGGTTTGTAGCTTCATCTAGACGCCATGCAACCGCCTCTGAAAAACATTCATACACAATGGCCGCCTAAGCACACATGCGCGCGGCCAAAATCGCTCCCGCCCACTATTTGGGACACCTGGGATTACCATCCTACCCCCGACCCGCAGTAGGTCCGAAATTTAAGAGGGGAGAAAAGTTTGTACTTTCCCCAAATTTCAAACAAGCGCGTCCCATCTTCTGTTCAAAAAAGCCAAAAATAAGCGCGTCCCAGACCGAAACATGGTTCCCCCCACTCGTCCAATTCCCCATTCGTACTCCGTGGGCGCCAAAACTACCGCTCCACCAGCCGCGAAACCCCGGCGTCCTCCGTCCGCCACCCCATCCCACCCATCAACCGCCGCCCTCCTTAATCACGCCGGAGCCGATACCCCGACGTCGTCGTCCACCGCAACCTCAACTGCAACGCCCTCCACGGCTAGTAGTTGAAGCCGTGGCCGAGCCGTCCGTACCCGAGCCAGTTCAATCACGCCGTCCTGCGCCTCACCGCTGCCGCTCCCACTTCGCCACCCTCTACCGTACCTGAGCTGTTCCTGCTATGCTGTCCTTCGCCGCCTCGAATCTGCTTCCCCTCCGCTGACATATAGCCACGGCAACACAGTCAACAATTTGGCCATGGGTTCGTCCAAGCCTGCACCCTCCAGAACATCGGTTTCCCCGGTAAAAACAAGAAAATCGGTGCGACATGTGGAGGTGACCACACCGACAACCGAAGAAGGTACTCCTCTTCCCTTATTCGTGCAAATCTTACGTCTCTGCTTGCACGGTATTCATCCCACAGAAGACACTAGTTGACCGCTTCTTCTTGATACTAGATGTTCCTAGTAACTCGCGATGCACAAGGTTTCTCCTCATATACTATTTCACCATAGCTAGAGGTCCGTCGCCCCCCTGAATTTCAATTTCTTGCCAGTTGATTACCAATTAACATAAGCATTCCCCGGCGTAACAGGCGCTAGTATGACTATTACGCCGGGGAAGCAGCGCCTTGGTGTTTATCTTAGGGGCGTCTGCGGCCTAGATCTACTGGCACCCGATCTGGAGGTCGGCTGGGATTAAAGGGATGGCTTGGGGGTGCTGCCAACCATGGCGGTGCTGTGAGGTCGATGGGATGGCGGGGCGGACGAGGCACGGGTCTGGGCCGGTGGTCGCTGGCGGTTCGAGAAGGATCATCAACAGTGACTGGCGGGAGGTAGACGAAGGCCATCTGCCCGTTCCTTATAGATCGGACGGTTCATTAAAAAAATCGACTGACCTATTTATTTTCAGTCGACTGTTATCTTAGATATGACCACATGTGGTCGTGTGCTAGAGGAGTACCTGCATTTCCTGTGCTCATATATTGCAAAATCATACGGAGTATAATCTAATTTTGTTCGCCATGCAATGTTGTAGAGCTATCATATGTCTCCTGTCATTCATTTTTCAGCCACCTGCTATCTGCTACTTGTACAGTGCACTAGTTATGCACACACTTCACCCATACTCTCACTATTGTGTTTTTATGCAAGGGTATTTCAGACTCTCCTGCCGAAAGAGAAGCAGCAAAGAAAAGAGAGAAGTCGCTCCAGCTTCGTATGCTGGTAGGCAAGACACGTTACCGCGGTATAAAGGGTGCAGTGTCAGCAGATGGAGACGGTAAACGTTTCTCTGGAGTTTATGACCTCGCTCACAATGAACCACCATCCCAGGTGCTTGCTTTAACGTCGCGGTGTCATATGTGGTTGCATGTTCCATATGGTGTCTAGCTTGTATTCGAAAGGCCGAAGTCGGTCTTTATTAAGATAAGGAAAGATATTTTTTACATGAACCACCATCCCGTGAGCACCAAAAGACAAATAGCTAGTCAGGGCACTGGCCGAGCCAGTGACAAGCCCAGCAAAGACAGGCATCACCTGGAAGCCAACTAAAAAGCCGTGATGGTGGCGAAGCAGCCCGCCTCCCACCAGGCTCTTAGGTCCTAGATGATCATGTTCACCACTCCAGCCGGATGTCTAGCTTGTATTGCTTCCAATTTGGTTAATCTCATCTCCTTAGCTTACACATTATACCTTTGAATATGACATGCCTTTCTGTTTTTGGTACATACTAGTACATCTGTGTATTAACCATGTTCTTACATCAAACTAATGTTCTTATGTATCCCTCATCAATCACTTATGACGAGGAAGGCAGGCAAGGGGACTACTCCTCATTTAAAGAATGCAGCGTCAGCCTCCCGACATGATTCTCAAGAAACAGAAATGCTAGATGAAGATAGTGAACGTAGCTTTGTAGTTGATTACAGCATTTCCCCTACACTAGCATCGCAGGTGCTTGCTCTAACTTGGCAGCGTGATATGTGGTTGCACGTTGCATATGGTGTCTAGATTGTAATTCTTCCAATCTGGATAAACTGCATGTGCTAGTCTGCTTATCTTATACTCCTGTAAATGTGACATTATACCTGTTAATGTGACATGCCTTCCTGTATTTAGTACATAGTACATCTGTCTATTAAGCATATCCTTACATAAAACTATTGTTTTTTTGTATCTCGCATCAATCAATATGATGAGACACCTTTAGTATATGCAGTGCGATATTAGTTGCATCTTTCATATAACTTATAGCATGCGCTGCTTCTAATTTGTTGAAATTCCATTTATGATGGGACGCTTTTAACTTGGCAGAGTCATATTGGTTGCATCTTTCATGTGGTGTCTAGCTTGCATTGCTTCTTATTTGCTGGAATGGTTTCTGCTTAGTTTACACAAACAGTTGTGAACATGCCATGCCGTCCTGTTTTTCGTACATATTCCATCCTGGTATCATGTGTTTGCCTTACATCAAAGTAGTGATTGTCAGTATCATGCATAAATGAGTTCTAAAGAGAGAATTTTATTGCTTTTTCTTGTCGGTTTTACTTAACAATTCAAAATCAATAAAGCGGAAGGAAGTTCGCAAGGCAGCGGATAAAGGTTCTCCTTCCAAATGGAGGGCCTCTACAGTTTGTACTCCTTCACCCCCCAAGATGATTTCCAAGACAACACATGCATAGACACTCAACAAAGTTGTGTTTATGATGAGCACGTCTCCCTAGTGCAGCAACACCGGTGCTCCCTCTAACTTGGCACTGTTATATGTGGTTGCATGTTATGTGTGATGTCTAGCTTGTATTGCTTCTAATTTTGTTGAATTCCATCTGCTTACTTTACACATTATACTTGAATAAGACACATGTTCTTGTTTCTAGAACATACAATATCTGTCTATCACACCATGTTCTTACATCAAATTACTACTATTGTGTAACCTGCAACAATAATTTATCATAAGACACGTTTGACTTCGGAGTGTGCTATAGGTTATATCTCACATTCTTTTCTAGCTTGTACTACTAATTTGTTGAAATGACACTTATGACGAGACAGCTTTAACTTGGTAGAGTGATATTCGTTGCATCTTTCATATCGTGTCTAGCTTTCATTGCTTCTAATTTGTTGAAATGCCTTCTCCTTAGTTTACACATCATAAGCTGTGAATATGCAATGATGTGAATATGCAATGGCACTAATGACGAGAGACCTCTAACATGGTAGTGTGATGTTGTTTGCATCTTGCATATGATTTATTTCTTGTACTGCTTCACATTTGTTTAAACGCCATTTATGCTAAGACACTGTTAACTTGGCAGAGCGATATTTGTAGCATCTTTCATATGGTGTCTACCTTCCATTGCATTGCTTCTAATTTGGTGAAATGTCTTCTTCTTAGTTTACACATCATAGTTCTGCTTATCTCTTCCGTCCTGTTTTTCATGCATATTACATCCTCCTATCATGTGCTTGTCTAACATCAAAGTTCAGTTCATCTGCATCACGCATCAATTTGTTCTGAAGAACTAAATTGTTATTCGTTTTTCTTGTCGGCTTGACTTAACATGGCACAGAGAAAGAGGAAGAAACACAGAATGGCAGGGAATGAGAAGCGGATGAATCCTGCAAATTCTGCTGGTACTGATGGTGCAATAGAAGGTGAAAGTCCAGCGAAAAATTCTACAAACACGGCATCCCATGCTACACGAGCTGCAAAAAAAGCCAAACAGAAACAAATAGCTGCCACCAAACAAGCAGAGACAACCCTAGTTCTTGCAACACCTACCACAGTACTACCAGCTGCACGACATGCTCGTGCGTCAACTGAACTAGCAGCACGTTTCCAAGCTCCCTTGCCACCTGACACTACTTCCCAAGAACTCTTGACACAAGACGAGTTGGCAATATCAAATGAACCTTGTGAGCTTCAACAGCAAGAAGGTAGTTGCTGGAGTCAAGTTACAGTTGCATGCTTCTTTATATGTAGTCTCACAGTTTGATGTACACTAACACTTCCTATGTTTGTTGTTGGACTAGCACCTAGGCGCAAGAGGAAACAAACATCAGGGATAGTGCTCGATAGGTTAACTAAATCTAGAGGAGGAAGAATGGAGATCTGTTTTGAGGCAGGTTTAAAAAGGCCACATGATGCTACAGAGTCAGCCAAGTTAGTATCAGAGGTAACGGTTGCCGTTAGGTGTCATGTACGTATCCTCCCAACATGGATTCAGTACAGGAATGACAAAGATGAAACCCAGTTCAACACCTTCCTCGACCATTTATCTGTAAGTATGGTTATGTATGGAAACTAGTAATATCGTCTTGCTCTGTCCCATACTTTCTAGGTTGCTGATAATGAGACTCCCATAATTTTCAACAGATGAGGTTCAAGTTGGATAGCCAATATTATGCAACCAGACAAGCTTGCACCCATGTTTTCAAGTCTGCTCTGCGACAGTATCGGTATAACTTGAGGAAAACTCACTTTGAAGGCAAGGCTAACAGTGAACTTTCCCAAACATCTCCAGTGGATAATATATCGGATGAAGACTGGAGGGGCCTTGTTAAACACTGGTCTGATCCGAAGTATCAAGTACATTATATATATGTGATCAGATCACATGTTGAAGTCCTATTGACGCATGTGCCACACAAATCTATCTTCTTGTAGGTGAACTGTTCAAAGAACAAGGCCAACCATACGAAAGTGAAATTCCAAGAGAAGACATGATCTCGTAGCTATATTGCACACTGCGAGGCTCTTGTAATTAGCTGCTATTTCACTCTTTTTGCTGTACCATATTATCAGATCTATATTGACTTATTCGAAATGCAGAGGAAAGCCTGCAAGGACCAAAAAGTAATTGAACCAAATGCTGTGGAAATCTTCAAGGACTGTCACACCAGCAAGAAGAAGGGCATGACTACACCAGTCAAAGCCGCTGTTGTAAGTCCTTAATCCTCATGCCTTTTAACTACTACTTACTCTGACTTGTGCCTTGAACTGCATGGTTTGCAGCCAATGTCTATTACTCTTTTCAATTTTATACACAATTGTGTTAGCGTATCATTGCACCTTACAAGGTTTAAAAGGGAGGAGTGATGTTCCTTTGATCTTGACCCGTAATCTAGTTCCGTGCTGGACTTGCCCACACAACATTACAATTGCCTGTTTCTCTGTTCTCAGTTGTTTTGTGATATGAATGATGTCATACTATGCTTACCGTATTATAAACTTCGTCTCTTTATCCTTAGCCCTCAATACAATGTGAAGAAGTAGACAATACATTAGCGATGGTACATGGTCATATGTTTGGAACCTGGTTTTATTATGTACTTTGCAATAAAATACAACTAATATTTTACATGGGTTCACCAGAATAAGTTCTGCATATAGACCAAAGCTATTTTGTTTGGTTTTGCTGCCTCCTTAATATCTTGTGTTCTGGTACTACTAATGTAAAACCTCAACTTTTCAGCGAGCTATGGAAAAAATGGTGGAACCGCCACCTTCTGAAGGTGGCGAGGCAACTATAACCGCAATGTCAGCTCTTGCTGTAGTGGGTCAATACCTGTCCACTAACAGTGCCAAAAGCACGTTCCTGCATAATACTGGGTTGGTTGTTAAGGCAATATCGTCCAAACTGCCTCATGATCAAGATATGCAAGCTCAAAGCAATGTTGTATCTGCGCTCCAGACACAAGTCCATTCCCTAACATAGGCCCTTTGCGAAACAAGAAGAAACATTGCTCAATGTTGTCAAGATATGCATGGTTTTGAAACCAGACTATCAGACATTTGCTATGTTGTTCATGAGCCTAGGGGAAATGAAGTCGGGGGTTATGGTGCTCCATCGAACAATACAACATGAAAACGTAATAGTCAGGTCAAATGAACCAAGCTTCTGAACTTCTGGTGGTGCATTTATCTGCTAGACTATTAAGTTTTATGCCAACCTTCCTTTTGTTATATAGTTGTAATTTGTTTTGGTGCGATACAAAATTTATTCTTAATGTGCAGCCACCGGCTGAAGAAAACAGCAAGCCATTTTTGTATAGTGTAGGGTGTTCCCAATATTTGCACTGGTGGCGATCTTTGATGCTGAGTGGATGTAATCTGTGCAATCGCCTTAATAGCCTAGCGTTAGTTTTGGCCTTATTTATTTCCTAGTCTTCTTTTTCCCTGGTTTGCTAGTGGCCGCAACAACGCATGGGCCATATACGGGCTGTAGGATCCATGGGTCTCCTACGGGCCGTCGATAAATGGGCCTGTAATCGGTGGGCCACGGGCCGTCGATAAATGGGCCTGTAATCGGTGGGCCTCGGGCCGTCGGATAAATGGGTCTACATGGGCCGTAATCGGGCGTAATTGGTATCGGCCCAGCACGGTAACAGGCCATTAACAGGCCGTAAGACTGCAAAAGCTTAATTCTGTCACAGGCATAATGGGTCATTAATGGGCCAGAATATAGGACGGGCTGGCCAGAAACGGGCCGACTCTTGCCATGGGCCGAATTTGGCCCATTAGGGTAACAGGCCAGTAACGGGCCGACACTTGCCATATGCCGAATTTGGCCCATTTTGGGAACATGCTAGTAACGGGCCGACTCTTGCCATCGGCCGAATTTGGCCCATTAGGGGAACAGGCCAGTAACGGGCCGAAAGTAATCGAGGGCCGAAAAGGAGCCCAAGAACGTATGTGCCGTCAATAGGCCAAAAGTTAACACCGGCTGGAAACGGCCCATGTAAATCACGGGCCATTAACGGGTACAACAAAAATTGCTGTTCATTATGGGCTAGAGTCACCGTGGGCCTATAAAGGGCCGAAAGATACGAAGGCCTCATATGGGCCGAAAGACGTCGTGGGCCATACATGGGTGAAATGGGTTGGTGTTATATTCGACGGCCCACATGATGTTGTTGGGCCGATTTCCTTTAGTGCCTAACGGGCCGTGAGTTAACGGGCCGTAAAATGGGCTATTTGCGAAGAGACCGTTAACAGGCTTTTCATGGGCCAGCCCGTTAACTTTTGACCAAGTCAAACGGGCCAGCTTTGTAAGCTAAATGGGCCAGTGATGGGCCGTGGCACGTGTCGACATATCATAGGCGCCTATCTGACCCACTGCCGAGCTGACACGTGTTTCGTCCGGCCAATAAGAATTTTACACGTGGAAATTTCCCATTGGTCAGGGCTGTTAACGGGTTGTCGGATCCAAAACCCGACCCGATAGCTTAACGGCGTTCCGTTATGGTGGATGCCACGTGTCGGTCACCCTTGACGAAAGCACTTCTGTGACGCGCGATTTATCGTCATGAAAGTGGACACTTATGTGATGATAATTTTGGTAATGTCATGGAACACTTCTACGACAGCACAGGTATGACTATCTTGATTCTGTCATAAATTTGTCATAGATGTACATGCATGACAAAAAACGCGACCTACTGTGACAAACACGTATCATCACGGAAGTGTATTTTTTTGTACGTAGTGGAAGCTACTGGATTGGCCCTGCGTCGCCGGAACCACCATCTCTGACGAGCTCCG
Organism: Triticum timopheevii; assembly: GCA_963921465.1. NCBI lineage: Eukaryota > Viridiplantae > Streptophyta > Magnoliopsida > Poales > Poaceae > Triticum > Triticum timopheevii. The sequence goes on from OY997274.1 coordinate 649,822,954, forward strand.
CCCGCTGCCGCCGCTGGAGAGCTCCGTTCCGACCCATCCTGCCACCCCTAGCCACGCTAAGAGTAGGGCAGGTGCGTGTCCACCTCCTCTTCAATCCTATCCCTCTAGATCTCGTCGCTCTGCACTCCTCGCCGGAGAAAGCGATGTCGGCGCGCTGCCCGCCTCTGTTTCTCTCTCTCTCTCTCCCTCCGGCCTGACAGTCGGGGCCTGCTGTCAGTCACTTAGGCCGCGCCCGAAGAGATATGAGTGGTGGCGCCCTGGCGTTTTACGCTTTCGACGTCACCCCCTGGTTTTTCTTTTTAATTCAAATTTAGTTCAAATTTGACCAGAACTTTGACTAGCTATAACTTTTATTCTACAAGTCCAAATGAGTTGATTCTTTTTGCATTCTGTTCTAACTCGGCAATCCTAGCAGCACACCCAAGATGGGATTTTTCCTTGCTGCCTAGAATTTCTGGTAATTTTCAGAAGTGTTCTTGATATTTTCTTTTTGTCATTTGAATTTTTTTTCAGAAGGTGAAGCCTGTCCCGAAGGCATCTAGGAGTGTGAAGCTCCTCTGCACTAAGGCAAGCCACAACAACATGATCATGGTGTTGTTGCAATATCCATGATTTTCTACTTGAATTTATATGATATTCATTGCATATAGTATTAAAAATAAATGATGCTTGTGTTATTTAGTTTGTTATGATCAAAATGCTTAGTTAACAGAAATGAATGCTTGAACTAGTGAGTTATAGCTTGAGTAGTTGATCTAAGTAAATTTTGTCATGACTATGGTATTATGAGCATGAGTATTATTTTTGCTATATGAAAAATCAGTTTTATTTGATAAATGACAACTAAAGTAATGAGTAGAAATAACCAGTAAGAAAGGACCAGGAATGTTGCAAGTTCAGCTTGTGCAAGTAGAACTTCGAATAAGGTTGATCTGGTATTGTTAAAGTGATATATGATGCATGATACATGGTTGCATGATCATGGCATATTGTGACTCGAGCATTTTTATTTTCAAGTCAACCATGATGATAATTGATCTTGAACTTAAAAGTTGGTCGGGTCATGGTGCCACTGAATCAGGCTGCCAAGTGCAACCACATTTGCCTTAGTATGGGGAGCTCGTAGTGGTTCTGTTGTCATGCCTCTTGTTGGTACCTCCAACTAGGGAAGGTTATGTGCGTGCGTTACCCCGGCCCGGTAAGCAGACATAATCTTGTGGACCTGTTGTTATTATGGTACCGTGTCCCCATTTGGGACTGTTTGTTTGCCATGACGGTGGTAGTTTTGCCTTTGGTAGGCTGGGTCACCTAGGACTGATCCCAGAGGGGAGTTGGTCGGAGTGTCCGTAAGAGTGCCATGGCAATGGAGGGTTCTGTCGGCATGCCGTTGGTCTACCCGAATGGGAATGCGAGGCCATGGGTTCCGTGGTGTGGGTAAAGTGTGCTACCTCTGTAGAGTGTATTAATCTATTGATAGCCGCGCCCGTGGATAAGGGCCCAGTTCAGAAGTAAGTCACACCATGGATGAACTTTCATAAATAATCGTGCACACTAAGTTATTTGCATTGCACTGTTGAGTTATGATGATGTCAGTAAGACTGACAGTTGTGGTACTATTTGTGATCCGGGAACGATCACTGTTTGGGTTACAAGGTAACCTGTTGAACCTAGTGTGGTTCTGTTCATGGTTTGTCGTGATCACTATTCGGTTGCGAGGCAACCTGTTGTTAAGAGAGTCCGAGTGACTCGATGCACAAGTTTGGTCACTCCATGAGTAGCATGTTGATATTCGCATTGAACTCGTTCAAATGTCATGATGTTGTTTGCCATTATGGTTTTGCTTGTTGCGAGCTTGCAAGTACATTCAATGTACTGACCTGGCGTGTAATGCCAGCTTTCAGGAAAGTCTAACTGGATTGGAGTGCTGCTGTGTCTAGACCGTGTCCACATCGGTGTCCCTGTGCTATGGAGTCCCGCTACGTCGTTATTCCGCTGCCGTGTAGACACTAGTAGAAAACCACCCATTAGACCCGGTTCGTAAGGGCCTTTAGTCCCGGTTCATGAACTGGGACTAATGGGTCGTTACTAATACCTCCACCCATTAGTCCCGGTTCAAACATGAACCGGGACCAATGTGCCTCCACGTGGCCCTGTGCGCCGAGCCCAGTCAGGGGGCCTTTGGTCCCGGTTGGTGGCTCCAACCGGGACCAAAAGGCATCCACGCATCTGCATTCCAGTGGCTGGGGGTTTTGTTTTTCTTTTGAAAGGAGGGGGGTTGGGGGTTTTGGGGGGTTAATTTAGGTGTTTCGTATATTGTGTTAGCTAGCTAATTAATAGAGAGAAGTGTCCTCTCTTATGTCCGTGCTTGGTCGACGCTACGTAGTATATATACATAAGTGATCGAGAGAACCATTCAGTACAGAAGTTCGTCATGCATACCGAGAGAAGATCGATCGACCTCTCCTTCTCTGAGAGATTGGTCGAACAACAAGTTTTTTACTGGCTACATACATGTATAAGATCTCTTAATTACAAACCCCTAGCATTTGAAATCAAGTTCCACATGGTATTCTCCGGCTTTACTGACGACGTGTTCAAGAAAGAATCCCGCCAATTCCTCTTGAATTGCTTTCATGCGATCTGGTGATAGGAGTTCATCCTGCATCTGCCACGTCTAATTTGAAGAAGGGGGTTAATTAATACATATATATGAATGAAACTCAACAAAAATGGTGGTGTAATAAAATTAAATTGTGAATATTATTGCTTACGCACTTCATATTGTCTTCTAGAGTAGCCCCGCTTGTTTTTCAAAGTCGCGTTGTGGATGAACTCGCACACGTAGTATCCACAGAAATCATTCCCTTCCTCGTGCCACAAGCACTTTACGAGAAATGGAGGTCAATCAAACTGATAATGAAGCATTATAAATGGCATTGATGAAAGTACAGTTATAGAATCAACGGGAGATGCGCGCAACTAGCTAGCCAGTAGTACTTACTTTCGGGTATACATATCGCAGCTCCTTCGGCAGTCCCGGAGCTTGTGCGGTGAACTGTTTCCAAACACTGCAAGACAAAGAAAATAATTATTATTACTTGAGATATCAGGAAATGAACAAAAAGTTGCCGATATGGTGCGATAATGATCGATTGAACTTACTTGCTGAGCATTTTAGTGATGTCCACATAGTTTTCGGGATCTTTCCGTCTCGAGTCTAAGACGGTTACTAGTCCACGCTCAAGCTTAATCTCCAGAAGAATATAGTGGTACCTGCGCACGCATGCATAACTCATCAATTACATTAGTATAACCTCGCTCGAGTAATAACGGAAACCGAATATGCACACGACAGTAACACTCACGGGCCGTTGTAAGGAAAGAGTATGGTATCTTTGTTTTGATTTTTGATCAACGATTGTAGCAAGTTGTCCTCGGCCTCTTCGACGTGCTTTTTAACCAGAAATACATCTATGATATTTGTGTTAATGAACCCAATATCATAGATTTCATTTTTTTGCACTCGACAATCTTCAATCTGCATAATATATTGAGGATAATTAATAATAAATACATGCAATGAAAGAGCCAAGCTATATATAGATACTTAATGACAGAAATAGTACTTACAGGCAGTAGCAAAAGACCATTAATTTATCGAGGGCCTTTTGATTGAAGAACTCGAAGAACTCCTCAAATGGAACACACAACAGATCATTTGAAATGAGGTCGTGCTCCTCTTTAATGTTCAGATACAAACTGTTCTTCCCCTCAGACTCTCTGCGGGTTTTCATGTACCAACTATGGAATCTTCGCATCATTGTTGTCAGAGATTTTTCATCTTTGACGAGAGGCTTCCCGTACTCGTATCTGAATTTGTCCACCTCCATGAAATCAGGAAGTGCATCGTCCGGCAGGTAATCTTCAAGATTGCCATAACCGGCCACCGTCCCCGGAGGATTAGACACATTGAGCGGGGAGCACGATTGCTGTGCTTGTTCGCCGAGCTGGGCAATTTTTTCCCCTTTGCTCGTTGTTCTTTTAACCTTTTATCACTAACAGTAGTTCCCGACTGCTTGGCTTGGAGATATGTCTGTTCAGTAATGCGCTCATAGTTGGTTCTCGGCGGAGACTTTGGTGGTTTCCTCAGGGCATCGAGATTGCGCGTTGCTTTCACCGGATCTACCTTCTCCTCCGGAGTTGGATGTCTCTTTGCTTTCACCCCTTCAAAGAACTCCTTCACGTGGGCCTGCACGATCGTATTGTTTTCCTCCTTGGTCCTCTCGTACGGTAACTTCTCTAGAGGCTTTAGAGGTGGAACGTATCTGAATTGCCTCTCTCCTCTTCATGTGCTGCTAGACGCCGGAGCAGACGGAGCGGCCGCGGCGTCTGTCTTCTTTCGTGCTTGCTTACGAGGCGGAGGAGAAGGACTACGACGCGCCAGAGCAGCCGGGGCGGCGGCGGGTCTCTTCCGCCCTTGCTGGCGAGGCGGAGAAGGAGGAGACGGAGTGCCGCCACGCGCCGGAGAAGGACGCGGAGTGCCGCCACGCGTGCCCTGATCGTCACTCGCCGGAGGAGGAGGCGGTGGAGGAGGCGGAGTGCTGCCACGCTTGCCCTGATCCTCACTCGCCGGAGGAGGAGGCGGTGGAGGAGGCGGAGTGCTCTGACTCGCCGGAGGAGGAGGAGGAGGCGGAGGCGTCCAGTTCAGAAGGTTGATGAGCTCCTTCCGCCATAGGCGTGGAGTCTTTAGAGCAGAACCCAGCCTAGTCTCCCCTTCACCGGTAGGGTACTCAAGCACGAGGTCCTCAAATCCCTCCGTTATTTCATCCACCATCACCTTAGCAAATCCTTCTGGAATCGGCTGGCAGTGATAAGTTGTGCCGGGTCCACTAGGATAAACTTGGCCAATAGCCGCCTTGACCTTCAAATTCATGCATCGCGCCATAATGTGGCAATTTTGAGACTCCGTGATACCATCCACGGGATAGCTGGCAGGAGCCGTCAAGACATGCTCCAGCTGAAGCAGCTCGGTGGAAGCCACGCTGCTTCTCCGCTGAGATGGCGGGGTAGCTTTGGGGGAAGCTTCGGCAGGTCATTTGTTGTGATCTGCTGCTTCTCGTTCCTCTTCTCGATCCTCTAGCCCCATTACCCTTCCAAGCAGCGCCTGCATTTGGTCCTGCTCCAGTTTCTTCCTCCTCTCGTGGGTTTTGTAACCCCCTGCGTCCGGAAAACCAACCTTCCACGGAATGGAGCCTGGCGTGCCTCGGGTCCGTCCAGGGTGCTCGGGATTCCCAAGGGACATTGTGAGCTCGTCCTTCTCCCTGTTTGGAAGGAACGTCCCTCGCTGCGCTGCATTGATATAGTGTCGAAGGTTCTTGACTGGTGTTTGCAGTTGCTCGTCCGTCCACTGACACTTCCCTGTTACAGGGTCCAAGGGTCTGCCAGCCCCGAAGAACCAAGTCCGGCAACGGTCTGGCCAGCGCATTGTCTCTGGTTCGATCCCTTTTCAAGCAGATCATGCTCAGCCTTGGACCACTTAGGCCAGGCTTTGAGGTAGCCACCTGACCCCGTGCGATGGTGAAGCTTCTTCTTTGCAGCATTTTTCTTGTTTCTCTCCGACATCTTCTTACTCTTTTCCGATGTCTTGTGGGCCACAAATGCGGGCCAGTGATCTTTGATCTTCTCATATTTGCCGATGAATTCTGGTGTCTTTTTTTTCTCGACAAACTGGTTCAGCTCTTTCCACCACCTCCTCATTAGGCTTGCCATCTTCTTAAGAGCACAAGACTTGATTAATTTCTCTTTAACTTGCTTCTCCGGATCCTCCTCTAGTGGTAGGGTGAAATTTTCCTTCAGCTCAGTCCAAAGATCTTCTTTCTGCATATCATTGACATAAGACACCTCATGGTCGTCATCCTTAGCAGGCTTATACCATTGCTGGATGCTGATCGGGATCTTGTCCCTAACAAGAACCCCGCACTGAGCAGAAAATGCCTTCCTTGTCCGGATGGGTTCAATCGGTTTGCCGTCGGGCGCGATTTCTATGATCTCAAACTTTTCATCCGAGCTCAACTTTTTCTTCGGGCCTCGTCTCCTTACCGAAGTTGTGCTCGATCCGGAGGGCTAGAAATTATAAGGAAGAAAGACGACAGTAATTAATATGTGTACATATACCAAAACAATGGATGCATCAATTAACTAGTCAGCACGGGCTTAACTAATATATATATACCTGGCCAGACTCGGTTCAGTGACCGGAGCAGTCAGCACGGTCTCCTTCTTGTACCTCCATTGTGTCACAGGAGGCATCATGAACATACTCCTCCTCATGTACCGGCATTAATGGGTCAAAGCCATCATAAACATAGCCCTCTTCTTCATCCAGTCCTTCCAGCTGACCATCGGTGTCGATGAGAAATGACGCAACATCATCACTTCCATTTGCGATTATGTCCCCCAACATCGCTTCTGTTTCTTCGTCTCGGGAGTGCTCCATAGTTTCTGCAAATATTTACAACATGTCAATTATTATTCAAACATGGTACAGATGGATATATATATATATATATATATATATATATATATATATATATATATATATTAGTGGCAAACATAGAACTAGCTAGCTAATCACAATAAGGAATCATGTTAGTGGCCTCGACGCTGCTTCTCTAGGGTTTGGGGTCTCCTCGACACAACGCTTCAAGGGTTTGGGGTGGCCTCGACGACAATGCTCTTTTAACTTGATAAATTTGGGTGGCCTCGAGAGAGTTAATTTGTCGGGTAGGGGCGCGGCGGGAGGGGGTAGGAGACCAACATCGTTTTCTCTCTAGGGTTTGGGTGTCCTCGAGAGTTATCGGGGAGGGGGTATCGGTACCACCCCCTAGCTCGTGTTGAAGTTTCTTCTTTCTCCTCTATTCCTTTCTTTCTTCTTCTCCTCTTCTTTTTCTTCTTCTCCCTCGAGAAAGGAAAATAATTAAGGAAAAGGAAGAAAAGAGAAAGAAGGAAGAAGAAGAAGAAAAAAAAGAAGAAAAAAAAGAGGAGAAGAAGAAAGGAATAGAGGAGAAAGAAGAAAAAAATAGAATTTCTTCTTTCTCCTCTATTCATTTCATCTTCTCCTCTTCTTTTTCTTCTTTTTTCCTCTTCTTATTTATTTCTCCTCTTCTTCCTCTCCTTTTTCCTCTCATTCTTGTAGTATTGCTTGTTTTAAAAAAAATGTTCAAATAGAAAATTTTGAAAAAAAACAAAGGTTTTGCCTAATGCATTGTTTCATATGAATATACAAACATTTGCATATTCTACAATAATTAATATCACCAAAAAAATCTATGAACAGAAAAAAAACCTAACTTTTCTAAAAATCTATCTTTTGCATATATGAAAACATTAATACACATATGAACAATAAATACATATATGAACAAAAACATGCTCTGAACAATTTTTGAACATTACATACACAGAGCCACATACATACACATATACATTATATATATATATATGAACAAAAAAAAGTAAACTAATAAAAATGAAAAAAACAGAGCCGCATATATATATATAGCCACATACATACACATATATATATACATTGAACAAAAAAATTAAACTAATAAAAATGAAAAAAAAATAGAGCCGGTGCGGCGCGGCGGCTCACAGCGGTGGCAGCGCGCGGGGGCGGACGACGGCAACGGAGCAGGGGCTCGGGGCTCGGGGCGCGGCGCGCGGTGGCGCGCGACGGCTACGGGGCAGCCTGGCGGTGACGACGGCGGGCGCGGGCTCGGGGAGGACGGCGCGGGCTCGGGGAGGCCGGCGACGACGACGGGCGCGGGCGACGGCGACGGCGACGGCGGGGGCGGCGCGCGGCGTCGGGGCAGCCTGGCGGCGTCGATGTGCTCGGCGTCGTCGGGGGGCAACTGGTGGCGACGAACTCTGCAAAACTGCGAAGTGCTACTTATATACGAGGAGCATTGGTCCCGGTTGGTGGCACCAACCGGGACTAATGCCCCCTTTAGTCCCGGTTGGTGCCACCAACCGGGACCAAAGGCCTCTTTTCGGCAGCCCAAAGGGCGGGAAGCTGCGGCCTTTAGTCCCGGTTGGTGGCACCAACCAGGACCAATGCCCCCCCTTTAGTTCCGGTTGGTGCCACCAACCGGGACCAAAGGCCCCTGTGCTGCCCGCATCGGGGCCAAAGTTTAGTCCCACCTCGCTAGTTGAGAGGGGCACGCAGTGGTTTATAAGCCCCACTGCCGCACCCCTCTCGATCTCCTCTCCATTGCAGGCTTACGGGCCTACTAGCTACTGCTTTGTCTGATGGGCCTTCTGGGCCTTCTGCGGGCCTGAATCCTGGCCCAAAGTAGGGATTCAAGTCGTATTCAGGCCGTGTGGGCCCAGTAGGTGGCTTTTTTTTGTTTTTTTGTTTTCTTTACTTATTGTTGCTATTTTTATTTTATTTTCAGTTTTTTTGTTTTGTTTTCTGCATTATTTATTTTCTTTTCTTTTTTGCTTTATTGTTTAATTCTTTTTGCTTTTAGTTTTAGGTAAATTATAAACTTTCTGTTAGTGCCATTACTTTTCAAATTTGAAAACACTTTTTTTGTTTTCTTTCTTGCTTTATTTATTTTATTTTGTTTCTACTTACAACAAAATACTTATTGTTGTTTTTTGTTTTGTTTTCTGCATTATTTATTTTCTTTTGTTTTTTGCTTTATTTTTTAATTCTTTTTGCTTTTAGTTTTAGGAAAATTATAAACTTTCCACTTTTTTTGTTTTTTTGTTTTATTTCTTGCTTTATTTATTTTATTTTGTTTCTACTTACAACAAAATACTTATTGTTGCTATTTTAAATTATTACGAGGGCGAACCATAAGACATTAAAGCATTTCAAATGAACTCTGAAAAAGTTGAAAGTTGGCATGGTATCATAAATTGACCCACACATAGCATGTGCATGTAAAAAACGGACAATGGTATCATACTCGTCAGTTACAAAGTTGGCATGGTATCATCATAATAGTTGCGGGAGAAAGTCTTCACTTTTTCTTCGCTTGTGTCATTTGCTTATTGCGCTGTAACCATGGATAATCCTCATCATTTAGCAGGATGCTGGGGTCAGCCTTGACTTTAAAGGGAGGAATTTCATGAAACTTTTCATAATCTTAAGACATGTCTGTCTTGTCTGTTTGGGGAACATAGTAATTTCAAAAAATTTCCTACGCACACGCAAGATCATGGTGATGATATAGCAACGAGAGCGGAGAGTGTTCATCCATGTACCCTCGTAGACCGTAAGCGGAAGCGTTAGCACAACGCGGTTGATGTAGTCGTACGTCTTCACGATCTGACCGATCAAAGCACCGAATGTACGGGGCCTCCGAGTTCAGCACACGTTCAGCTCGATGACGATCTACGGCCCTCCGATCCAGCAAAGGCTCCGGACATGAGTTCTGTCAGCACGACGGCGTGGTGACGATGATGATGTTCTACCGGCGCAGGGCTTCGCCTAAACTCCGCGACGATATGACCGAGGTGGAATATGGTGGAAGGGGGCACCGCACACGGCTAAGGAACGATCCGTAGGTCAACTTGTGTGTCTTTGGGGTGCCCCCGGCCCCCGTATATAAAGGAGCCAGGGGGGAGGAGGCGGCCGGCCTAGAGGGCGCACCAAGGGGGGGAGTCCTACCCACCGGGAGTAGGACTCCCTCTTTCCAAGTAGGAGTAGGAGAAGGGGGAAAGAGGAGGAAGAGGGGAAGGAAAGGGGGGCGCCGCCTCCTTCCCTTGTCCTATTCGGACTAGGAGGGGGAGGGGCGCGCGGCCCCTCCTGGCTCCTTCCCTCTTCTCCCTCATGGCCCATGTAGGCCCATTAACCCCCCGGGGGGTTCTGGTAACCTCCCGGTACTCCGGTAAAATGCCGATTTCACCCGGAACAATTCCGATGTCCAAACATAGACTTCCAATATATCAATCTTTATGTCTCGACCATTCCGAGACTCCTCGTCATGTCCGTGATCACATCCGGGACTCCGAACAAACTTCGGTACATCAAAACTTGTAAACTCATAATAAAACTGTCATCGAAACATTAAGCGTGCGGACCCTACGGGTTCGAGAACTATGTAGACATGACCTAAAACCATTCTCGGTCAATAACCAATAGCGGGACCTGGATGCCCATATTGGTTCCTACATATTCTACGAAGATCGTTATCGGTCACACCGCATAACAACATACGTTGTTCCCTTTGCCATCGGTATGTTACTTGCCCGAGGTTTGATCGTCGGTATCCAATACCTAGTTCAATCTCGTTACCGGCAAGTCTCTTTACTCGTTCTGTAATACGTCATCTCATAACTAACTCATTAGTTATAATGCTTGCAAGGCTTAAGTGATGAGTATTACCTAGAGGGCCCAGAGATACCTCTCCGACAATCGGAGTGACAAAACCTAATCTCGAAATACGCCAACTCAACATGTACCTTCGGAGACACCTGTAGTACTCCTTTATAATCACCCAGTTACGTTGTGACGTTTGGTAGTACCCAAAGTGTTCCTCCGGTAAATGGGAGTTGCATAATTCTCATAGTTACATGGACATGTATAAGTCATGAAGAAAGCAATAGCAGAATACTAAACGATCAAGTGCTAAGCTAACGGGATGGGTCATGTCAATCACATCATTCTCCTAATGATGTGATCCCATTAATCAAATGACAACACATGTCTATGGTTAGGAAACATAACCATCTTTGATTAATGAGCTAGTCAAGTAGAGGCATACTAGTGACTATATGTTTGTCTATGTATTCACACATGTATCATGTTTCCGGTTAATACAATTCTAGCATGAATAATAAACATTTATCATGATATGAGGAAATAAATAATAACTTTATTATTGCCTCTAGGGCATATTTCCTTCAGTCTCCCACTTGCACTAGAGTCAATAATCTAGATTACATAGTAATGATTCTAACACCCATGGAGTCTTGGTGCTGATCATGTTTTGCTCGTGAGAGAGGCTTAGTCAACGGGTCTGCAACATTCAGATCCGTATGTATCTTGCAAATCTCTATGTCTCCCACTTGGACTTGGTCCCGAATGGAATTGAAGCGTCTCTTGATGTGCTTGGTCCTCTTGTGAAATCTGGATTCCTTTGCCAAGGCAATTGCACCAGTATTGTCACAGAAGATCTTCATTGGTCCCGATGCACTAGGTATGACACCTAGATCGGAAATGAAATCCTTCATCCAGACTCCTTCATTCGCTACTTCAGAAGCAGCTATGTACTCCGCTTCACATGTAGATCCCGCCACGACGCTTTGTTCAGAACTGCACCAACTTACAGCTCCACCGTTTAATAAAAACACGTATCCGGTTTGCGATTTAGAATCGTCCGGATCAGTGTCAAAGCTTGCATCGACGTAACCTTTTACGACTAGATCTTTGTCACCTCCAAATACGAGAAACATATCCTTAGTCCTTTTCAGGTATTTCAGGATGTTCTTGACCGCTGTCCAGTGATCCACTCCTGGATTACTTTGGTACCTTCCTGCCAAGCTTATTGCTAAGCATACGTCAGGTCTGGTACACAGCATTGCATACATGATAGAGCCTATGGCTGAAGCATAGGGAACATCTTTCATTTTCTCTCTATCTTCTGCTGTGGTCGGGCATTGAGTTTGACTCAACTTCACACATTGTAGCACAGGCAAGAATCCTTTCTTTGCCTGATCCATTTTGAACTTTTTCAAAATTTTGTCAAGGTAAGTGCTTTGTGAAAGTCCTATTAAGCGTCTTGATCTATCTCTATAGATCTTGATGCCCAATATATAAGAAGCTTCACCGAGGTCTTTCATTGAAAAACTTTTATTCAAGTATCCCTTTATGCTATCCAGAAATTCTATATCATTTCCAATTAACAATATGTCATCTACATATAAAACTAGAAATGCTACAGAGCTCCCACTCACTTTCTTGTAAATACAGGCTTCTCCAAAAGTCTGTATAAAACCATATGCTTTGATCACACTATCAAAGCGTTTATTCCAACTCCGAGATGCTTGCACTAGTCCATAAATGGAACGCTGGAGCTTGCACACTTTGTTAGCACCTTTTGGATCAACAAAACCGTCCGGCTGCATCATATACAACTCTTCTTCTAGAAATCCATTCAAGAATGCAGTCTTGACATCCATTTGCCAAATTTCATAATCATGAAATGCAGCAATGGCTAACATTATTCGGACAGACTTAAGCATCGCTACGGGTGAGAAAGTCTCATCGTAGTCAACCCCTTGAACTTGTCAAAAACCTTTCACAACAAGTCGAGCTTTATAGACAGTTACATTACCATCAGCGTCAGTCTTCTTCTTAAAGATCCATTTATTCTCAATAGCTTGCCGATCATCGGGCAAGTCAACCAAAGTCCATACTTTGTTTTCATACATGGATCCCATCTCAGATTTCATGGCCTCTAGCATTTTGCGGATTCTGGGCTCATCATCGCTTCCTCATAGTTCGTAGGTTCATCATGGTCAAGTAACATGACTTCCAGAATAGGATTACCGTACCACTCTGGTGCGGATCTTACTCTGGTAGACCTACGAGGTTCTGTAGAAACTTGTTCTTAAGTTTCATGATCAATATCATTAGCTTCCTCACTGATTGGTGTAGTTGTCACAGGAACCGGTTCTTGTGATGAACTACTTTCCAATAAGGGAGTAGATACAGTTATCTCATCAAGTTCTACTTTCCTCCCACTCACTTCTTTCGAGAGAAACTCCATCTCTAGAAAGGATCCAAATTTAGCAACGAAAATCTTGCCCTCAGATCTGTGATAGAAGGTGTACCCAATAGTCTCCTTTGGGTATCCTATGAAGACACATTTCTCCGATTTGGGTTCGAGCTTATCTAGTTGGAGTTTCTTCACATAAGCATCGCAGCCCCAAACTTTAAGAAACGACAACTTTGGTTTCTTGCCAAACCATAGTTCATAAGGCGTCGTCTCAACGGATTTTGATGGTGCCCTCACTACAGGAATCAGGTAGTTTGCCGTCTGGCGAGTACAGACGGCAAAGGGCGAAATACAGACGGCAAAGAGTTTGCCGTCAGCCGGCTGACGGCAAACATAGACGGCAAAGAGGATGGCGGCAAAGGCTGCTTTGCCGTCAGCAATTCATCGCACTGACGGCAAAGACTTTGCCGTCAGCCAATAGCATACTTTGCTGTCAGCCAAGAGAATAAGAGACGGCAAAGAATAGCATCTTTTCCATCAGTCAAACTAACTCTTTGCCGCCAGGCTGATAAATAACAGACGGCAACGAATATTTGTTTACTAAAAAAATGACGTGCGGCCCTACTGCTAGTTCTACTGTTGTTCTTTCCGTTTTGTTTTTGAGTTTGCTATTCTTCCTGTTCGTTCGGTGACCAGAGCGACTCTCGTGGCCGGAGTTCGTGGCGGTGAGCGGTGACGTGGCAGAGAAGAACTCCTGTGGCGGCAACACGAAGAGCTCGAGCGGGGGCGCCCATGGCAGGGTAGCCTCCTGGTGGTTCGTACGTGGCCGCGCCGCGTCTCGGGTGGTTGGTGCCAAGAGCAAGAGCGGACGGTGGCAAGAGGCAGGCGGCCATGGGAGAGAGGACGAGCAGCAACGGCGAGCTTGAGGCCATTGGCTGCAGAGGACAGCACGGGAAGGGAGAGAGGAGGAGGAGCACTGACGAACACATCCCGCATCCCCGCTAGGTGACCTCCTCCAGGACGAATGGGAGATCCGGATGGAGGAGGAGGCAGGCGCCCCCGCGACGTGCATGGCCCGGGAGAGCAGCGAATGGGGTGGGGGCGCTGTTGATGCACTCCACCTTGGGCCACTGGCGGCATGTGGCGTCGAGGACGGCGCCCGCGCGCTGGCGGCACTCCATGGCACAGAGCAAGAGCATGGCGAGGGAGGCTGCTCCGTTTGTGTTGAGGAAGAACAGGAGCACGGGGAGTCGGGGAGGGAAGGGATGGTGCAGGCGGCTGGGTGGCCGGGAATGTTGGCCGGCCGGCCGGCCAGATCGGAGTCGCAACCAAGAAGGGGATTGGATCTGAGAGCAATCGGGAGAGAGAGAGATATTTGTTTTCCTTTTTTTAGTAACGAGAGAGATTTTTTCCTGTGCATGTGTGTGCTGGAGCGTGATTTCTGGGAGGATGGGTTGCGGGTGGATAAGATGGGGTGGGGTTGGGTGCGGCGTGGTGGGCTGTAGGGAGAGAGAGTGCTAGGAGTGGGCTGCACATGTGTAGTGGATGATGATGCCACGTCATTGATCCGTGGGAGCGATCCGTGTGCTGTCCTTTTTCTTTGCCGTCTGTGTTTTTATTTACAGACGGCAAAGAGCCCACTTTGCCGTCTATAAAAAAACACAGACGGCAAAAACTTTGCCGTCTGCGTTTTTTATCTTTGCCGTCTGTAAATAAAAACGGAGACGGCAAAGTATCTTTGCCGTCTGTGTTTCTTATTTACAGACGGCAAAGCATGATTTTGCCGTCATTTCCCTTTGCCGTCATCAAAATTACTCTTTGCCGTCTGCCCCGATGAAAAGCTGACGGCAAAGAGCAGTACTGACGGCAAATCTCCTGTTTCCTGTAGTGCCTATTTAACGTGAATGCGGTCGTCTCTAAAGCATAACCCCAAAACGATAGCGGTAAATCAGTAAGAGACATCATAGATCGTACCATATCAAGTAAAGTACGATTACAACGTTCGGACACACCATTTCGTTGTGGTGTTCCAGGTGGCGTGAGTTGCGAGACTATCCCACATTGTTTCAAGTGTAGACCAAACTCGTAACTCAAATATTCTCCTCCACGATCAGATCGTAGAAACTTTATTTTCTTGTTACGATGATTTTCCACTTCACTCTGAAATTCTTTGAACTTTTCAAATGTTTCAGACTTGTGTTTCATTAAGTAGATATACCCATATCTGCTTAGATCATCTGTGAAGGTGAGAAAATAACGATATCCGCCACGAGCCTCAACATTCATTGGACCACATACATCTGTATGTATGATTTCCAACAAATCTGTTGCTCTCTCCATAGTACCAGAGAACGGCGTTTTAGTCATCTTGCCCATAAGGCACGGTTCACAAGTACCAAGTGATTCATAATCAGGTGATTCCAAAAGCCCATCAGTATGGAGTTTCTTCATGTGCTTTACACTGATATGACCTAAACGACAGTGCCACAAATAAGTTGCACTATCATTATCAACTCTGCATCTTTTGGTTTCAACACTATGAATATGTGTATCACTACTATCGAGATTCAATAAAAATAGACCACTCTTCAAGGGTGCATGACCATAAAAGATATTACTCATATAAATAGAACAACCATTATTCTTTGATTTAAATGAATAACCGTCTCGCATCAAACAAGATCCAGATATAATGTTCATGCTCAACGCTGGCACCAAATAACAATTATTTAGGTCTAATACTAATCCCGATGGTAGATGTAGAGGTAGCGTGCCGACCACGATCACATCGACTTTGGAACCATTTCCCACGCGCATCGTCACCTCGTCCTTAGTTAATCTTCGCTTAATCCGTAGTCCCTGTTTCGAGTTGCAAATATTAGCAACAGAACCAGTATCAAATACCCAGGTGCTACTGCGAGCATTAGTAAGGTACACATCAATAACATGTATATCACATATACCTTTGTTCACTTTGCCATCCTTCTTATCCGCCAAATACTTGGGGCAATTCCGCTTCCAGTGTCCAGTCTGCTTGCAGTAGAAGCACTCAGTTTTAGGCTTAGGTCCAGAATTGGGTTTCTTCTCTTGAGCAGCAACTTGCTTGCCGTTCTTTTTGAAGTTCCCCTTCTTCTTCCCTTTGCCCTTCTTCTTGAAACTAGTGGTCTTGTTAACCATCAACACTTGATGCTCCTTCTTGATTTCTACCTCCGCGGCTTTCAGCATCGCGAAGAGCTCAGGAATAGTCTTGTTCATCCCTTGCATATTATAGTTCATCACGAAGCTCTTGTAGCTTGGTGGCAGTGATTGGAGAATTCTATCAATGACACTATCATCAGGAAAATTAACTCCTAGTTGAATCAAGTGATTATTATACCCAGACATTTTGAGTATGTGTTCACTGACAGAACTATTCTCCTCCATCTTGCAGCTATAGAACTTATTGGAGACTTCATATCTCTCAATCCGGGCATTTTCTTGAAATATTAACTTCAACTCCTGGAACATCTCATATGCTCCATGACGTTCAAAACGTCGTTGAAGGCCCGGTTCTAAGCCGTAAAGCATGGCACACTGAACTATAGAGTAGTCATCAGCTTTGCTCTGCCAGACGTTCTTAACGTCGTCAGTTGCATCAGCAGCAGGCCTGGCACCTAGCGGTGCTTCCAGGACGTAACTTTTCTGTGCAGCAATGAGGATAATCCTCAGGTTACGGACCCAGTCCATGTAATTGCTACCATCATTTTTCAACTTTGCTTTCTCAAGGAACGCATTAAAATTCAACGGAACAACAGCATGAGCCATCTATCTACAAACAAACATAGACAAGCAAGATACTATCAGGTACTAAGTTCATGATAAATTTAAGTTCAATTAATCATATTACTTAAGAACTCCCACTTAGACAGACATCTCTCTAGTCATCTAAGTGATCACGTGATCCAAATCAACCAAACCATGTCCGATCATCACATGAGATGGAGTAGTTTCAATGGTGAACATCGCTATGTTGATCATATCTACTATATGATTCACGCTCGACCTTTCGGTCTCCGTGTTCCGAGGCCATATCTGCATATGCTAGGCTCGTCAAGTTTAACCTGAGTATTCTGCGTGTGCAAAACTGGCTTGCACCCGTTGTAGATGGACGTAGAGCTTATCACACCCGATCATCACGTGGTGTCTCGGCAAGACGAACTTTGGCAACAGTGCATACTCAGGGAGAACACTTCTTGATAATTTTAGTGAGAGATCATCTTAAAATGATACCGTCAATCAAAGCAAGATAAGATGCATAAAGGATAAACATCACATGCAATCAATATAAGTGATATGATATGGCCATCATCATCTTGTGCTTGTGATCTCCATCTCCAAAGCACCGTCGTGATCACCATCGTCACCGGCGCGACACCTAGATCTCCATCGTAGCATCGTTGTCGTCTACGCCATCTATTGCTTCTACGACTATCGCTACCGCTTAGTGATAAAGTAAAGCAATTACAGGGCGTTTGCATTTCATACAATAAAGCGACAACCATATGGCTCCTGCCAGTTGCCGATAACTTTGGTTACAAAACATGATCATCTCATACAATAAAATATAGCATCACGTCTTGACCATATCACATCACAACATGCCCTGCAAAAACAAGTTAGACGTCCTCTACTTTGTTGTTGCAAATTTTACGTGGCTGCTACGGGCTTAGCAAGAACCGTTCTTACCTACGCATCAAAAACCACAACGATAGTTCGTCAAGTTGGTGCT
The DNA here is from genome assembly GCA_963921465.1 of Triticum timopheevii. Lineage (NCBI taxonomy): Eukaryota > Viridiplantae > Streptophyta > Magnoliopsida > Poales > Poaceae > Triticum > Triticum timopheevii. The sequence goes on from OY997274.1 coordinate 649,840,453, forward strand.
GTTTTAACCTTCGCAAGGACCGGGCGTAGCCACACTCGATTCAGCTAAAGTGAGAGAGACAGACACCCGCCAGTCACCTTTAAGCACGAGTGCTCGTAACGGTGAAACCAGTCTCGCGTAAGCGTACGCGTAATGTCGGTCCGGGCCGCTTCATCTCACAATACCGCCGAACCAAAGTATGACATGCTGGTAAGCAGTATGACTTGTATCGCCCACAACTCACTTGTGTTCTACTCGTGCATATAACATCAACGCATAAAACCTAGGCTCGGATGCCACTGTTTGGGGAACGTAGTAATTTCAAAAAAATTCCTACGCACACGCAAGATCATGGTGATGATATAGCAACGAGAGGGGAGAGTGTTTGTCCACGTACCCTCGTAGACCGTAAGCGGAAGCGTTAGCACAACGCGGTTGATGTAGTCGTACGTCTTCACGATCCGACCGATCCAAGCACCGAACGTACGGGGCCTCCGAGTTCAGCACACGTTCAGCTCGATGACGATCTCCGGCCCTCCGATCCAGCAAAGGCTCCAGAGATGAGTTCCGTCAGCACAATGGCGTGGTGACGATGATGATGTTCTACCGGCCCAGGGCTTCGCCTAAACTCCGCGACGATATGACCGAGGTGGAATATGGTGGAAGGGGGCACCGCACACGGCTAAGGAACGATCCATAGATCAACTTGTGTGTCTTTAGGGTGCCCCCTGCCCCCGTATATAAAGGAGCCAGGGGGGAGGAGGCGGCCGGCCTAGAGGGCGCGCCAAGGGGGGGAGTCCTACTCCCACTCCCTCTTTCCAAGTAGGAGTAGGAGAAGGGGGAAAGAGGAGGAAGAGGGGAAGGAAAGGGGGGGCGACGCCCCCCTTCCCTTGTCCTATTCGGACTAGGAGGGGGAGGGGTGCGCGGCCCCTCCTGGGTCCTTCCCTCTTCTCCCTCATGGCCCATGTAGGCCCATTAACCCCCCGGGGGGTTCTGGTAACCTCCCGGTACTCCGGTAAAATGCCGATTTCACCCGTAACTATTCTGATGTCCAAACATAGGCTTCCAATATACCAATCTTTATGTCTCGACCATTCCGAGACTCCTCGTCATGTCCGTGATCACATCCGGGACTCCGAACAAACTTCGGTACATCAAAACTTGTAAAATCATAATAAAACTGTCATCGAAACGTTAAGCGTGCGGACCCTACGGGTTCGAGAACTATGTAGACATGACCCTTCGGTCAATAACCAATAGCGGGACCTGGATGCCCATATTGGTTCCTACATATTCTACGAAGATCTTTATCGGTCAAACCGCATAACAACATACGTTGTTCCCTTTGTCATCGGTATGTTACTTGCCCGAGGTTTGATCGTCGATATCCAATACCTAGTTCAATCTCGTTACCGGCAAGTCTCTTTACTCGTTCTGTAATACGTCATCTCATAACTAACTCATTAGTTATAATGCTTGCAAGGCTTAAGTGATGAGTATTACCGAGAGGGCCCAGAGATACCTCTCCGACAATCGGAGTGACAAGACCTAATCTCGAAATACGCCAACTCAACATGTACCTTCGGAGACACCTGTAGTACTCCTTTATAATCACCCAGTTACGTTGTGACGTTTGGTAGTACCCAAAGTGTTCATCCGGTAAACGGGAGTTGCATAATTCTCATAGTTACAGAAACATGTATAAGTCATGAAGAAAGCAATAGCAGAATACTAAACGATCAAGTGCTAAGCTAACGGGATGGGTCATGTCAATCACATCATTTTCCTAATGATGTGATCCCATTAATCAAATGACAACACATGTCTATGGTTGGGAAACATAACCATCTTTGATTAATGAGCTAGTCAAGTAGAGGCATACTAGTGACTATATGTTTGTCTATGTATTCACACATGTGTCATGTTTCCGGTTAATACAATTCTAGCATGAATAATAAACATTTATCATGATATGAGGAAATAAAGAATAACTTTATTATTGCCTCTAGGGCATATTTCCTTCATTGTCCTCCACTCCCACGATGTCCCTTTTTCCTGAAAGAACTATGTGGCGCTTTGGCTCATCGTATGATGTATTCGCTTCCTTATCTTTTCTCTTTTTCGGTCTGGTAGACATGTCCTTCACATAGATAACCTGTGCCACATCATTGGCTAGGACGAATGGTTCGTCAGTGTACCCAAGATTTTTCAGATCCACTGTTGTCATTCCGTACTGTGGGTCTACCTGTACCCCGCCTCCTGACAGATTGACCCATTTGCACTTAAACAAAGGGACCTTAAAATCATGTCTGTAGTCAAGTTCCCATATGTCCACTATGTAACCATAATACGTGTCCTTTCCCCTCTCGGTTGTTGCATCAAAGCAGACACCGCTGTTTTGGTTGGTGCTCTTTTGATCTTGGTCAATCGTGTAAAATGTATTCCCATTTATCTCGTATCCTTTCCAAATCAATACAGTCAAAGATGGTCCCCTGGATAACAAGTACAGCTCATCACAAACAGTGTTGTCACCTCTGATACGTGCTTCCAACCAACTGCTGAAAGTCCTGATGTGTTCACATGTAATCCAGCCGTCGCACTGCTCCGGGTGTTTGGAGCGCAGACTGTTCTTGTGTTCATCGACATACGGGGTCACCAAGGTAGAGTTCTGTAGAACTGTGTAGTGTGCTTGAGACCAAGAATATCCGTCCCTGCATATTATTGAGTCCCTTCAAAGCGTGCCTTTTCCAGTCAGTCTCCCCTCATACCGCGATTTAGGGAGACCTATCTTCTTAAGGCCAGGAATGAAGTCAACACAAAACCCGATGACTGAAGGAAATATGCCCTAGAGGTAATAATAAAGTTATTATTTATTTCCTCACATCATGATAAATGTTTATTATTCATGCTAGAATTGTATTAACCGGAAACATGATACATGTGTGAATACATAGACAAAACAATAGTCACTAGTATGCCTCTACTTGACTAGCTCATTAATCAAAGATGGTTATGTTTCCAAACCATAGACATGTGTTGTCATTTGATTAGTGGGATCACATCATTAGGAGAATGATGTGATTGACATGACCCATTCCGTTAGCCTAGCACTTGATCGTTTAGTATACTGCTATTGCTTTCTTCATGACTTATTCAAAGTTCTTGCAACTATGAGATGGTGCAACTCCCGTATACCGGAAGAACACTTTGTGTGCTACCAAACGTCACAACGTAACTGGGTGATTATAAAGGTGCTCTACAGGTGTTTCCGAAGGTACATGTTGGGTTGGCATAATTCGAGATTAGGTTTTGTCACTCCGATTGTCGGAGAGGTATCTCTGGGCCCTCTCGGTAATACTCATCACCTAAGCCTTGCAAGCATGTAACTAATGAGTTAGTTATGAGATGGTGTATTACAGAACGAGTAAAGGGACTTGCCGGTAACGAGATTGAACTAGGTATTGGATACCGACGATCAAATCTCGGGCAAGTAACATACCGATGACAAAAGGGAACAAAGTATGTTGTTATGCGGTTTGACCGATAAAGATCATCGTAGAATATGTAAGAACCAATATGGGCATCCAGATCCCGCTATTGGTTATTGACCGAGAATGGTTCTAGGTCATGTCTAAATAGTTCTCGAACCCGTAGGGTCCGCACGCTTAACGTTTCGATGACAGTTTTATTATGAGTTTATAAGTTTTGATGTACCGAAGTTTGTTCGGAGTCCCGGATGTTATCACGGACATGATGAGGAGTCTCGGAATGGTCGAGACATAAAGATTGATATATTGGAAGCCTATATTTGGATATCGGAATGGTTCCGGGTGAAATCGGCATTTTACCGGAGTATCGGGAGGTTACCGGAACCCCCCGGGGGTTACTGGGCCTACATGGGCCAAGAGGGAGAAGACGGAAGGAGCCAGGAGGGGGCCGCGCGCCCCTCCCACTCCATGACCGAATAGTACAAGGGAAGGGGGGCGGCGCCCCCCCTTTCCTTCCCCTCTTCCTCCTCTTTCCCCCCTTCTCCTACTCCTACTTGGAAAAGGGGAGTCCTACTCCCGATGGGAGTAGGACTCCCCCCCTTGGCGCGCCCTCTAGGCCGGCCGCCTCCTCCCCCCTGGCTCCTTTATATACGGGGGCGGGGGGCACCTCAAAGACACACAAGTTGATCTATGGATCGTTCCTTAGCCGTGTGCGGTGCCCCCCTCCACCATATTCCACCTCGGTCATATCGTCGCGGAGTTTAGGCGAAGCCCTGCGCCGGTAGAACATCATCATCGTCACCACGCCGTTGTGCTGACGGAAATCATCTCCGGAGCTCGGCTGGATCGGAGGCCGGAGATCGTCATCGAGCTGAACGTGTGCTGAACTCGGAGGCTCCGTACGTTCGGTGCTTGGATCGGTCGGATCGTGAAGATGTACGACTACATCAACCGCGTTGTGCTAACGCTTCTGCTTACGGTCTTCGAGGGTACGTGGACGAACACTCTCCCCTCTCGTTGCTATGTCATCACCATGATCTTGCGTGTGCGTAGGAAATTTTTTGAAATTACTATGTTCCCCAACTATGACATCCTCTGTTTGATGGCCCATGGATATGCTTCCTTCTGGCCTAGCGCGGTTACGGACATATTTCTTTAGGACTCCCATGAACCTCTCAAAGGGGTACATATTGTGTAGAAATACGGGGCCCAGAATGACATTCTCGTCAACTAGATGAACTAGGACGTGCGTCATGATATTGAAGAAGGATGGTGGGAACACCAGCTCGAAACTGACAAGACATTCCACCACATCACTCCTTAGCCTTGGTATGATTTCTGGATCGATCACCTTCTGAGAGATTGCATTGAGGAATGCACATAGCTTCACAATGGCTAATCGGACGTTTTCCGGTAGAAGCCCCCTCAATGCAACCGGAAGCAGTTGCGTCATAATCACGTGGCAGTCATGAGACTTTAGGTTCTGAAACTTTTTCTCTGCCATATTTATTATTCCTTTTATATTCGACGAGAAGCCAGTCGGGACCTTCATACTAAGCAGGCATTCAAAGAAGATTTCCTTCTCTTCTTTGGTAAGAGCATAGCTGGCAGGACCTTCATACTACTTTGGAGGCATGCCATCTTTTTCGTGCAAATGTTGCAGGTCCTCCCGTGCCTCAGCTATATCTTTTGCCTTCCCATACACGCCCAAGAAGCCTAGCAGGTTCACGCAAAGGTTCTTCGTCACGTGCATCACGTCGATCGAAGAGCGGACCTCTAGGTCTTTCCAGTAGGGTAGGTCCCAAAATATAGATTTCTTCTTCCACATGGGTGCGTGTCCCCCAGCGTCACTCGGAACAGCTAGTCCGCTGGGACCCTTTCCAAAGATTACGTGTAAATCATTGACCATAGAAAGTACGTGATCACCGGTACGCATGGCGGGCTTCTTCCGGTGATCTGCCTCGCCTTTGAAATGCTTGCCTTTCTTTCGACATTGATGGTTGGTCGGAAGAAATCGACGATGGCCCAGGTACACATTCTTCCTGTAGCTTGCCAGGTATATACTATCGGTGTCAAGTAAATAGTGCGTGCATGTGTGGTATCCCTTGTTTGTCTGTCCTGAAAGGTTACTGAGAGCGGGCCAATCGTTGATGGTCACGAACAGCAACGCCTTTAGGTTAAATTCCTCCTGATTGTGCTCATCCCACGTACGTACACCGTTTCCATTCCATAGCTGTAAAAGTTCTTCAACTAATGGCCTTAGGTACACATCAATATCTTTGCCGGGTTGCTTAGGGCCTTGGATGAGAACTGGCATCATAATGAACTTCCGCTTCATGCACATCCAAGGAGGAAGGTTATACATACATAGAGTCACGGGCCAGGTGCTGTGATTGCTGCTCTGCTCCCCCGAAAGGATTAATGCCATCCACGCTTAAAGCAAACCATACGTTCCTTGGCTCACTTGCAAACTCATCCCAGTACTTTCTCTCGATTTTTCTCCACTGCGACCCGTCAGCGGGTGCTCTCAACTTCCCGTCTTTCTTACGGTCCTCACTGTGCCATCGCATCAACTTGGCATGCTCTCCGTTTCTGAACAGACGTTTCAACTGTGGTATTATAGGAGCATACCACATCACCTTTGCAAGAACCCTCTTCCTGGGGGGCTCGCCGTCAACATCACCAGGGTCATCTCGTCTGATCTTATACCGTAATGCACCGCATACCGGGCATGCGTTCAGATCCTTGTACGCACCGCGGTAGAGGATGCAGTCATTAGGGCATGCATGTATCTTCTGCACCTCCAATCTTAGAGGGCATACGACCTTCTTTGCTGCGTATGTACTGTCGGGCAATTCGTTATCCTTTGGAAGCTTCTTCTTCAATATTTTAAGTAGCTTCTCAAATCCTTTGTCAGGCACGGCATTCTCTGCCTTCCACTGCAGCAATTCCAGTACGGTACCGAGCTTTGTGTTGCCATCTTCGCAATTGGGGTACAACCCTTTTTTTGTGGTCCTCTAGCATGCGATCGAACTTCAGCTTCTCCTTTTGACTTTCGCATTGCGTCCTTGCATCGACAATGACCCGGCGGAGATCATCATCATCGGGCACATCGTCTGGTTCCTCTTGATCTTCAGCAGCTTCGCCCGTTGCAGCATCATCGTGCACATCGTCTGGTTCCTCTTGATCTTTATAAGCATCACCGTTTTCAAGGGGCACATAGTTGTCATCGTACTCTTCTTCTTCGCCGTCTTCCATCATAACCCCTATTTCTCCGTGCCTCGTCCAAACATTATAGTGTGGCATGAAACCCTTGTAAAGCAGGTGGGTGTGGAGGATTTTCCGGTCAGAGTAAGACTTCGTATTCCCACATACAGGGCATGGACAACACATAAAACCATTCTGCTTGTTTGCCTCAGCCACTTCGAGAAAATCATGCATGCTCTTAATGTACTCGGAGGTGTGTCTATCACCGTACATCCATTGTCGGTTCATCTGCGTGCATTATATAATAAAGTGACCAAATTAATAGAATTTCATCATCACATTAAAACCAAAGTACATACATAGTTCTCATCTAACAACATAAAGCTCTGCAGAGCATCTAAATTAATTAAACCATACACTGAAACTATGTAAAACATTTCAATGTGAAAACAAATGCGATCATAATCGCAAGCAATGTAATAACTGATCCAACGGCATAATGATACCAAGCCTCGGTATGATGGCATATTTTCTAATCTTTCTAATCTTCAAGCGCATTGCATCCATCTTGATCTTGTGATCATCGACGACATCCACAACATGCAACTCCAATATCATCTTCTCCTCCTCAATTTTTCTAATTTTTTCCTTCAAGAAATTGTTTTCTTCTTCAACTAAATTTAACCTCTCGACAATAGGGTCGGTTGGAATTTCCGGTTCAACAACCTCCTAGATAAATGAACCAATAGTCATGAAAAGATAAATGAACCAATAGTTATGAAAAGTTAATATATACCACATCCGAATCATAGACAGGACGAGGGCCGACGGGGGCGGATACCAAAACAATCGCACTATATAAGATGCAATAATAAAAGTAAGAAAATAATACAAGTATCTATCTAAACATACAAGTAAGAATATTTTTCCTTTCAGAAAGAAGATAAGAACAAGAGGCTCACCACGGTGGTGCCGGCGATGAGATCGGCGCGGGTGATCGACGACGGTGAAGACGGGGACGGGGCGTGACGGACCGCTAAATCTAGACAAATATTGAGGAAAATGGAGCTTGGTGGTCGAGCTTGGAGGGGAGAAAGCTTAAGTAGTGTGGCTCGGGCATTCCATCGAACACCTCGCGTGCATAGTAGGTGAGCTAGAGCACCACAAAGCTCTCCCCTCGCCGGCCACGAAAAACAGAGCACTGGGAGTGCTCTGCTCGCGAGCAGGGGGTATATATAGGCACCACCATTGGTCCCGGTTGATAGCACGAACCAGGACTAAAAGTTGGCCTTTGGTCCCGGTTCGTGCCACCAACCGGGACCAATGGTGGTGGCCCAGGAGCGAGGCCCATTGGTCCCGGTTCGTCCCACCAACCGGGACCAAAAGGTCCAGACGAACCGGGACCAATGGCCCACGTGGCCCGGCCGGCCCCCGGGGCTCAAGAACCGGGTCCAATGCCCCCATTGGTCCCGGTTCTGGATTGAACCGGGACTAATGGGCTGGACCGGCCTGGACTAATGGACTAGTGAGATGTCGTTCTCGAGTTCCCCTCTATGTTCACTAAATAAAGTACATATTGTTCAGCCGCACTGAGTGTGCTGCTTGGCCTCGCTACTTGATGTAATGTAACACTGTGCTTCCGCTAGTTTCAATAAAGTGGAGATATCTGTACCAAGATGTTGTGTGTTGCCAGAAGACATGATCTCTGGGTTGGCAATGCAAGGTAAACCGGCTGCTCAGAGCCGGGGTGCCACACTATCCCCGACGGTTTCTGGGTCATGTGGGAAGGACCCCCCCCTATCACCCACACTCACTTGGCGACGGTTCCAAATGCCGTTGCGGAAAGGCGTTAAAAACCGTTTGTATAGCACCTCGACGTACGAGTGAATCTTCTTTGCGTTTTAAACATTCACTAAGTTTGGTCCATATAAGGGAGTATTAAAGTTCATTGTAAAGATTTATGTTCACTCCCTCAAAGGGCAATAAGTTTTTCTCATGTTATCACTAATGCTTAAGTTATTACTAGCAAAAGGACCCGTGCGTTGCAACGGGGTACGAAAATTGTGGCCATCAAATAAAGCCATCGAAAACATAATATCTATCATGATTATAGATATGTACAAAAGAGCTCGTGCCTTGTTAATTCAAATCAAATAAAACGGATCGCTGGTAGCGCTTAAGAATTAGACATGCTAAGTAATTGATACGTTAAGTTGATGGACCACATGACACAAGCTAGAGACCACATTTTGTTCTGAAAATTTTACTTTAAATATAGCGAGTGGAACATCAATATTCATCATATAAATACAATATATGACTATGATTTTGTTTGGAATTTCATTTTAGACATAACAATACATGAACCATTAAATAAGAATTTTTTTCCTGAAATTAATAAGGCATGTGAATGCTTCGACAGAATACATAAACCATTTTAATTTAAATAACAAAATAAACAATTAGTAATATAGGTGGGCTGCTTAGCCATGTAATCTACTATCTGCCTTGAAATGTAGTGCAAATACCTTTTCCACATATCCTGAAATAAAGAAACATCAATAAACTTCAGTATCTTAGATGGAGAATTATGGAGTTTTATTCTACAGCAGAGTACCACCTGAAGTTGAGTAGTGGCTTTAGAGTCATAAATCTATATAACTGATAGGCTCAATAGTTGGTAAGAAACTCTATTTTAATTAGAGAAAAGGCATGCAAACTTCTTAAGTTAACATGTGCTATGAGCTAGCATCATGGCCATCTCTGCCTGTGCCCCTCGAACATGCTATGATATGGTGCAAAATAAATAAACTATGATGAACACAAAATAAATAAGGAAAGTAGAAGTCTGCCGGCTCAGGCCGGATCTCACCGATGGCGACATGGCCCTCCCTAAGGAGAAGCACTCATCTCCGCCGTTCAGGCCGTCCAAGGCTATTGTGGCCAGGGCTGCACCTACGCACCTAGGAACTGAACATTGCCTCCTTTGCATTATATACACTTTTTAGTTTCCACATCTGGTGCAGAAAAAACATATCACTGTCAGTATTTGAGTATTTTCATACTGCCAAGAGCACACACTCAAAACAATTAGAGCAATCTTCCCAGATCACTTTAGACATGGGAAAAAGGTTGAGTTTCCTGAAATGATGCGGATAATTATATGATTTGGTACAGAGGTGTTAGCTTATCTAGGTTTTTATAAGATGTGGCCGAGGATAGTGAATAGTAACACCCAAAGGACTATAATATCATCTAACTTGGCATGTTCATGTAAACTAAATGCAGCTAACATAATAGTACTTTTGATATATCTGAATTTAGTACCATAAAATTGAAGAACCATACGGTTTCATTTCTCATATTTCATTTCAGAAAATAGCAGAATCTGCTTTTAAAACTAACAGTTAGAATGCTCCTTATAAAATCAGAATGTGCCTTTCAACATTTAAGCTCTAGGCTTGGTGTAGAAACTCAAATCGATCTAAGAATGCAAGAGCAACTGAACTTGATCGTAACAACAGCAAGTTAAGTGTTGTCTGAACAGACTGTACATGATTTCTACGAAACAAATAAAGGCTCTTATGTTAGGATGATCCTCCTACTATAACAGTTTGATTTACTTCACTTGACAAACAAAGCACCTACCTATGATTTGGTCTAGTAGGCATGAAGCTACAGTAACAATTAACAATTTCTGTAGAATAAATATTTTCTATATATACATGGCAGAACTGAGTAAAGGGCATAGACAAAAAGAACAGAAACAAAAGCTTCTGTATCACCACAACAGTAAGTGTACTTTTAAGCTCACTTGTCTAGCTATAAGCTATCAAAATTCACTAACTCTGTGACTTTAAAACATCAAAATTAGGGGGTTACCAAAACATGGAATAACCAGCTCACGCCCCGAGGAAAAGGACCTCTGAAAGTCTGAAGTGTGTTCACTGTATTGTAGCAGGAAGCACATAAAATATAATAAAATATATTTGGTATTATATATGAAGCAATTGTATCCTGGAGCACTGATTTTTTGTACAACACATTTACTCATTGACACCAAACGGACCAAAAGATCAGCCCATCTCAAATATTTTCAATCACTGAAAGCTATCTACACATATGTTAATCTTTCGGACCAGACCAAGGAGAACAGTACTTTTTATGATTGTAGATGAGAATTTTACAGAATAATTTGGCAAACGCTGATACATACCTGTGGTGTAGCACGTTCGGACGGCAGGTGTTCTTCCAGCTCAGGTGTAGCACGCTCCGGCGGCGGATGTTCTTCCGGCGAACTCAGCGGAGGCAAAAATATTGGGCGGACTCTTGAAAGCTGCGATGTGATGCGATAATCAAGATTCCGGCCGAGGGCTCCTTCTTATGGAAGCAAGTCAATCTGAAATCCGGGTCGGGCACCCCATGGATTCAGGTTGAAGCACTTGTGCTGCGGGAACACGGACTTCAATCCAAATCGGCATCAGAAGGTTGGAGGTCCCGGAGGCTTGGGGTGTGACACAAAAGACAGGGGGCGGATGGGGAGGGGAAGGAGAGTAGGGCGGTGGCGCCAGTGCCAGAGAGAAACGGCCGTGCGCGGCGGCGGCGCTGCTGTACGCATTGGGGAGCCCGTGCTCCTGTGTTTCCTGTGCTCGCTCGAACATCGTGTGGAAGTAATGTATCGTTTTATGCAGGCCCATTGGAAAGGCCCAACCTGGAATGAAACGTTATCTCTGTTATAAAATAGGACTGCGGGAGAAGCTAGCAAAGGCAGCGACGGAAAGAGAGTTCGACTACGGGCGAGAGACCGAGTCGTGAAGGACTCGATTCCAGGTGAGGACCGGGTCGATTGCCGGGGATACGACAAAGGAAAACCTAAAATATTCATCGTGACCGTAAAACAATACCACCTCGTTTATATTATGATTTTATCAATACAAATCATAAAAGCGTATTATGACATGAGAAGAAAGCGTATTGTGACGGTGAACCCGGAGACCCAATCCGTGCTTTATTATTAGTGAGAGATAGGAAATATGCCCGTGCGTTGCAACGGGAGAAACAAACACTTTTACATGCACCATGAGGCTACCGCTCTCTTATTGCAGGCATGTGTAGCTTGCAAAAATTTCTTATAATATATGACAGAGGGAGTAATTAATCATTAGGGTTAGTAATAACCAAAGTAGCAACCTACGGCAATTGTCCTTTTTGCTACAAATAATTCTTGTTCATTATGTATATGGAATTGAATGAATGCTACAATACTGTGTAGATCAAGTGTGAATCTATCTAAGCTGGTGTAGTACTACATATTCTTCTTCATAGATTGTGATTTGTGAAATACTCTCGTACTACATTGTCTTGTTACACCATCTTGTGTCTTCGTCAAATCCTAATCAAAAGCAATGTTGAGTTGATAAGAACTCTATCAAAAGTAATGTCAATCAAGCTGGCATTGAAATGGTGGCCGCTGATCAATCCCACAAACAGTCTGCTTTCGCTAATTGACAACTCAAGAACTACGATAAAATTATTGTTAAATGCATGGTCTAACCAAACTGTTCTCATGCTGTTTATGATCCAACCTAAGCTAATTGCTTTGGCCCTAAGTGGCCGAGAGCATGGAAGTTGAGTATCCGTCTAATTGGCCGGTCTTAATAACGGAGATGCCCCTAAAAAATATAGGAAGACGAGTCCTGCCTATTCTAGTTTCATCGAGGCATCCAATGAAAACCTAATCTGTGGAGTACTCCCTCGGTTCCTAAATATAACTATTTTTATAGGGATTCCAACATGAACTACATACGTAACAAAATGAGTAAATCTATAATCTAAAATATGTCTATATATGTATAGCCTGTATTGGAATCTCTAAAAAAGACTTATATTTAGAAACCGAGGGAGTAGAAAATAATTGCATGTAGGCATCCCAATGTCAGGACTTTCTTCTGGTAGTACATTCTTTTTGTGAAATATATAGATGTATTTTTTTTCTAATGAAAGAATTTAACTGAATCTCCAGATGCATAGTGCATAGAGTTCTTCACTAAAACACGACTGCAGTATTGCACATATATATGAGGCCAAAATTAGAAGGAAAAGAAAATAGTCTTCAATTGTATGTAAACTAAGAACAGAAGATACACACGACATGCTACCACCTGGTTAATCTCACGCGCAAGCCAATAAATAATTCAGTAAAAAAAACCAAAGCAAATTGAGAAAAACTGAACCTACACTCTGCTGCTCCTCTGGCCGGTGATATGCATCGGCTGCTGCTCCAAGCACGCAGACACGGATCTGCAACCACTCCTCTCAGGGAAGCCTCCACGGTTCATGCAGTACGTCTCCCATGCGCACAATGAGGCAGCTGCCCGTGACAACAGCCATGCGAGCACCATGCTGGCTGCTAACATATCCATCGGCCAAAAAAGTACTTCAAATATGTTCAAGTAACACACACTGTACAACATAGATCTGTTCAGATAATAGATACCACAGAAATCTATCCAAATTCAGTTAAAAACAAAGAAGAAAGGAGGGTTTTGTTAGCTCAACGTGGAGCCAGATGACGTTGGAACCTCGATCGGCTGTTTTCGTGAGACCGACGAAATTGAATTGACAGTACATCAGACTGCAGAATTAGCTGCTCCAAAATTCCTTACTGAAACTTTTCCATACACATCGAAACTCTGCACACAGGATCTCATGTATCTGTTCCATTGCCCATTTACTCTTTGCATGGCCTACTGTTCACCAAAAGAATAGTGCCCACGAGAACTTAATCCTGTTAATTCACTACTTGGTAATACCACCTAAATCTTGCATACGGGGACAAAAAGTAAGGGAGCGAGCACAGAAAGGCAAGCAAGCAGCCACCTTAATAAATTTGTAGAACCTCGATCAAGCGCTTAGAACATACTGCTACCCTGCGCCTCAATCCGAAGCCTGCCGATCCGCGCCGCCGGCTTGACGGTGCAAGCGGCCGCCGTGAAGCTGCGCAGCCACCCTCAAACTCCTCCAGCTTGGTACTCCCATGGGCGCTTGTCGCCAACTCGGATCGGAGTATGCTGTCCTTCACCCTCTGCCACTTCCACGATGTGGTTGCCTACGCGCTAGCCCAGCAGCAGGAGCATTCGCGATCATAGGACCGTCGCTTTCCTCTCAGCCGCATCCATTGATCGAGGGGCTCGAGAGAGGAGCAGGAGGCTGTCAAGATAGATGAGATCACAGAGGCAACGGGAAAGGCGAGATGTTTAGGCAGTGGATAAGGCTAATCAACGCCGCGGAGACCTAGGACGTGGCCCAAGCTGCATCCTTTATATTACGATTTTATCAATACACGGGAAGAAGCGTAGGGAGATTAGTACCACCTCGTTTATATTACGATTTTATCAATACAAATCGTAAAAGTGTATTATGACATGAGAAGAAAGCGTATTGTGACGGTGAACCCGGAGACCCAATCCATGCTTTATTATTATAGGGAGAGATGTGCCCTTTTAAGTTTATAAGACTGGGATAAATAACAGACATAAGTCCAGGACTGAACCTCTGGAAAATTATTAAGGAAAGCTTTGCCTTGTTGGCGTAAGCACTAAAGGAATGATGTGTGATAAATCACATTAAGGGATTGCATGCTCGCATTTAAATATAATGGTAACCACCACGTTGTGGACCGGTGTGAGTTTACAAAAGTTTTATCCACAAAAGTTTTACCCTTGTGTGGGAGCCATATTGTGGAATTGCTCTACCCAATCTCCTTCTGGCATCATTAAAGATGCAAACTAAAGTCGTGACATGCTTTGATCCCTAAATTTTTGAGATATGGATTCATGTCCCTGATCCATATGAATTTAAAGAATGAGGAGTTTTCTTAAGATTAGTTATCCTATGATTCTTTATTTAAGAGTGCAGAGTATTCGAGTAACATGTCAAAAGATATCTGTCAGACATACGACATTGTGAAAGATTAATTCCAGAACCAAACTTGTTCAAGGTCTTGATGAATTAAGTTTTAAGGCTCAACAAACAAGTACTAAATCTAAGGCATAAGTGTTGAGCATTATATAAGATTAATGACTGATGCTTAAGTGTTATGCTAAAGACATTGAAGCTAAGTATCATATTTAAAGAGACTTGCCTTCTAATGTTGTCGACATAAAGAATAAATGGCAGGCTACTATTAAGGGACAAATTATGATTCTGGAAACAAAACATATATCTCTTTTTTTCATAAGCATGTGCATGAGGATTTGCGCAAGAATATACGAAGAGAAACTGCACTCTTGGGCCCATTGCAACACCATCTCCCCATAAACCTAAACTAGTTTGTTCCTTCGACGGAACGATGTACTATGGTCAGTTAGATCAATGGTACTTAATTGACCATTGTATTTTATTGGCTCTGTATAAGTTCCAACAAAGGGATGAGCTCATAAGTTTTTCAAGTAAGAATTAAGTTCATGGACCTCCTAAGTTAAAGAAGTTACATTTCGAGATGACGTGGTATATTGTAGTAACTGGGTTATGCGGTACTAATGGACCGTTGCAATCCTTTTATCTCGCATGCCATTTTATTAAGAAGTGGGCTTATAAGTTTAGCCTTACGATGAAGGGGAGAATGTTGGATGTTTTGATCTAGGCTAAACCTAGGTCAACTAAGATAAATTATTAAGGCTTCTATAGTGCAGCAACAATAGCTACAGAATTGCTACAGTATGACATTTTGCCGTGAGTGGGGGCACCAACATAAATATCATCTGACAGGTAGGTCCCCCTGTGGCACTGTACTTATAAAATATATAAGAGGACAAGTCCCTATGGGACACTAAGTGATAATGGATGCATATGCATATCACCTTTAGTTGCCCAATCCCAGCCAGCACAGCCAACCACGGGAAGGGCTCTCCAGCTCCTTCCGCAAGCAACAAGAGCAAACCAGAGAAGAAGAAGGGCTTCATCCCAAATGAAGGCCTAGTGCTATCTCAAGCAAATACAAGACTACTATGTTTGACATATTTATTACTCAAGGTGTGTTTGCTCTAATTCATGTCAGTTGTGGTTCAAATCTTGTGCAAGATGATCATGAGATCATCTATGCAACAAGATTGTTATGTGCAGGCACCAGGCATGAGCGTTGGGAAAGATTAATTTTGATATGAAGTCGTGGTATGATTTATTAGGCATGATTATTGAAAGGATCGTGGTTCGAGCGTTATTGCTTTTGTGAAGTCGGGTATCAGTTACCATGTGATCCGATTACACGAGGCCTAAAAAACACTATCCAACGGCATCTATTACCTTCCGTAAATAAGTTACGTTACAATCACCCGAATCAAACAGCCCGTTAATCTTGATCGAACTAATACTACTCTCATTCAGTGACTTAGCTTTCCGTATGCCGGGATCTGCTCCAGCGACTTAGCTTTCCAAGTTATGTAGGCGATGTGTGTATCTGCATTGGCAACCCTGCGCCTGTGCTGTAGCTATAGGACGCACGAGATGGACGGACACCGGTGAGGAGTAATGCTATGGGTTTCGCGAGACGATGATCTATGGTGCGATGGAGTATGCCTCGTCGGATTCCGGCGATGGGTTTGGCGAAAGGACGATCTACGGCGCAAGCGCGATGGAGTCTGGCTCGACGGACTTCACCATGACGTCCTACGGCGCGACGGCCTCCATCCATGGTACGAGGGACTCTCTATCAATACGGTGCGAGGCACGATTAACATTACATCAGGACTTGATGACAACTAACAGGATAAGAAACGATCAGGCAGTAAAACAACTTCATATCTCAAAAGAATCTCACCCTTAAATGACTTTATTTTTAGTATGGAGAGTGTGTATTACAGTATTACATAAGAGCCAGGAAGGGGTAGTTTACATTTATTTTTAAGAAGCGTCAAGCTTGTATCATTGCATCATGGCTGTATCGACGCGCTAGCAACAACAACATCTCAGACTAGCATGTATAGCAGTAGCATTTAAAGTCACAGTCACAATCGCCCCCCACGTTATCAGAGCTTTCATCATGGCATGTATGATCGCAACCGTGGGTAAGGCCAAAGCACGGTCCTCTATAATTGCGGCTCGGGTGCTTGCATTGACTCGGCTCGTGGCATACAAACGCCATTGAAGATAGTGGACATACTAGCACATGCAAGAATGTGGTTAATTAGCCCAAAGATTAATCAAAACAACATCTTTCAAAAAATATTAATCAAAACAACATATTAAGTTGCATAGACCAGCCAATTCAATGCCAATACATTAGTTGTTAGGACAGACTTATATTTACAACAGTTCATACATGTGCAAGTACATACCGGCTGCTACGATGACAGTTAGGAGCGCGGCTCCGGATATTCTTTCCTAAAGGCGCCATTGGTTGTTTTTTATGGAAGTTTTTTATGTTGAAGAATGCGCAAGCAGGTTGGAGATTGATCGATGAGAAGAAGTCTAACACACACATTAGCAAAAGAGCCCGTGCGTGGGGAGAGAAAAATAACACATGCTCTTAACCCAATAATCATGACTCAGTACACTAATAGGTTCACGTCCTTTATTTTCACATGGCATCACATTTGTGTTGCCAACGGTAGCCTCAGTGCTCTCACAGCGAAAACGTGTTTGAATGTGGTCAGTCCTAAGGCATCTCTCTCTCGCTCACGCATGCACACTCGCTCACAATAAGATGAGAAATATGTTGTTTTCCCCGCGAGTTTTTTCAAAGGTGTGCATGAGTGTTATCAATGTTTTCTTTTCTCACAATCGGGTTTTAATGTGTGTTTATTTGCAATTCGGATCGCGCTGGTACGAAAGAAAAATGGATCTTGCATTATATATTAAGTTGGCACTAAAAATAATATTTAGAAATATTTAACAGCTAAAAATAATATCATATTTAGATTCTACATATTTTTAAATCAAATTTCATATATAACATGTTAGAATCAGAGTTACGGTTTAAAAGATATGTATAATTTTAATTTAGATAAACTGCAGATTGATTAATCAAAAAGTTAGGTGGTTTTCTGTTAAAACAAAAAATCATCCGGCTGACTTAAATACAGACCACGGGTTGATTAATATAAAAGGCAGGAGGTTTTGTGTAAAACACGAAAAAATGATTCGTTCTCACTTAAAGATGGACTGTGGGTTAATTAATAGAAATGGCAGGGGGTTTCTGCAAAAAGATGCGATGGACGACCGGATGCGCGCGCACACACACACATGCCTAGTGTGTTCCACCGTAGAAGCATAAACATATGATACTATCCCCTAGTGTTTTCCAACTGAAGCTGGCCGACTGCTGGCAAAGCTGGGCCTGCACCAGCCATGGTGCTAGGCGCTAGATGGCCCACCACCAACGAGCTGGATCGTGAGGATCCCATTGTGGTGTGGCCTACTGCGGAGCCAAAGGAAAATCTGGTGGAGGGGCCGAATCCTTGCATTCTTTTGTAGAAGGAAAATTGGTGCAGGTAGTGAAGGCACCACACTATTCGTCGGTGCCTGGGCTCTGTCAAGGCACTGGATCTTAGTCCTTGTGTCTCCACCTGAGAGTGAAACGTCACTGTGGGCTCTTGGATTTATCCAACAGTAATATGCGGCATCACTCCCAGTAAGGAACTGTCAGGCCATAACGATCCAAAACTTGTCAGGATGCGAGGTTTAAGGCTGGTCGTAACGGGGAGTATCATTTACTCGTATCATGTATATGATACTACTTTCGTAATGCATAGTATCATAAGTTAGTATTTTAGCTTGCCTTATTAATTTCCATGCATGGCACAATGTAGTACAACATATAATATGATACGGTATCACGAGGCCCCTCCCAATGCTTCACCTTGTATAGGTGTTAAGCCTGCCATGTACGCAAAAAGTCTGATGTGCCAAGTTAATTAAGAGGAGAGAGATGAGTATGGTGACTCAAGGAAGAAAAAATGCTAAGCGAATGAACCTAGGCAAAACGTTTAAATGAAAAACAAAACACCAATGCATGAAGAACTTTAGTTGCTAAATCATTAAAGGAAGGAAGCTTAGCTACAAGAAACTAAGCACATATGCATTGAGGAGTATAGTTGCTAAGCTATTTAATGTGCTTAACACCTCATCTAAGCACCAGTGGAATGGCAGCAGCCTGATATGATATCACATCCTCTTTTCCCTCATTTAATTGTGTGTCACATCATCCAAAAAGTCTAGTTGGCATCTATATGATACCGCTTATGATACTCCATTACGACCAGCCTAAGACCCAAGAGTGAATCTTGCTCACTGATGGCTTAGGGACACTTAGCAGTGATTGGCCGGCTAGAAAGGCCTATTATCTAGTATTGCCAGTTAGAACATGCAATCTAAATGTTACGAATAAATGATCATATGTTGTTCCCAATAAATGTTTGAGGGATATTTTTATCAGTGTTGTTGATAAAAAATGAATTTTTTGTATTTTCCACAATCATTTGAGTGAAACTGAGACTAATAGGAGCAGTAAGATATATATCTACCAGTGAATTAGTGACTAGTGTGAGTGGCAAGATATCTACAAATCAATTACCAACCAGGGTATCTATATTGCACGGTGACGCAATTCAAGTATAAATAAGAGGTACTCACTTTTTGCTTGTATATATATGTACTACCAGAAATATATTGGATCATATGAAACATGTTCTTTTTACAGGTTCTCTGGACGATGTTTCTCACATCACCATCTACCACCATATATAATGCCCATGTCGAGGTGACTGTCCCAACAACTTGGTGTCACTGGACCTCATGTTAACTAATGAGATCAAACTAACAGAAGCAATCAACCACTCAGGCACCGGGAATGGGAGGTCCAGACGTATTTACGAATAACCTTAAGTTTAGGCAAACAATGTATTACATTGCACGAAATTATATGATGTAAATATTCCTATAAGAGTGACTAAAAGTTCAGTGTTGAGCTGTTTAAGTTAGTGGTTCTGCATGGGAGGGCATCAAATAGTTACTACCTGATACAGTGATACTAACACCATTGTACGGTTCTGCTTCTAAAATTTGTATCACATCGATGCCTCAAGCCATATAGGATTTGTCCCATCATTTTATGGTTTGAAGTTACAAATATTATTTACTCTCGCTGGCAGGTTGAGATATATTTATGGATCCAAACATCATATTTAGATCATTTTTGCTTTCATCGTCAAAAATCCACCTGACATGTTGGTGGGACAAATCGAATAGGTGTGTGCATTGGTGTGTACACACACACACACACACACACACACACACACACACACACACACACACACTCACACGCACATATATGTATGTATGTATGTATGTATGTATATGTGTTCTCGAGAAAAGTCAATTTTATTTTGATCCGCAAGTCCAACAATTTCATTTGTAGCAACACAAGTAATGAATGGATTTTAAGCTAACTTGGCACGCCTGTTGAGCAGTTTTCAAGCACAAAAATCCCTTGGTTGTCCATAGATAGAGAAAAGAAAGGTTACTTTCCCTCTAATTGAGCAATGGCTGGCTGCCCTTTTGTAATCCATCCTTATGATCTTCTTTCTTTCTCTCTTATGCTTTAATTGTTCAATATATATTTAACTAGCAGGGGTGGTAACCCTTCCTGTTTATTAAAAACCCTGTTATATATGCATATTACATAAGAGCTAGGAAGGGATAATTTATATTTAAGATACACGTGCCACACTGGGAGGATCATTGCATCATGAATGGATCAGAGTGCTAGGACGAGTAACAATCTCATAGGAGCAGTAGGAATAGCAGTAGCATTTAAAGTCGTCACAAGCGCCAGAAAAGGTGTTGGGCTTTTAGGTTGGCATACATGATTGCAACCGTAGCCATTGGCGCCAAGGCACTGTCTGTGATAATTGTTGCTTAGGTGTGTGTGCAAAGAGTATCCGATGGACGCCCACTGCGTGCATGCAGGGCATTGAACATACTAGCACACGCGATGCAAGAACGTGTTTATAATTAGCCGAAATATTAATCGAAACAACATATCATTAATATAAGTAGCATGAACCAGCCAATTTAATGCCAAAATGAATTAAGTTGCTAGGAAAGATACAGCCAATTCACTTATACTTCCACTCTTCATACATGTGCACATACGTACCGGCGGCCACGATGACAATTAGGAGCATGATCACAAAGAGATTCTTTTCTGAAGGCGCCATTGGCTGTTTTTTCTTTCTGGAAAGTTTTTGAAGTTGAAGAAAAGAATGAGCGAGAAGTTTGGTGGACTATCGAGTGAGAAGTCCGACAATATATGATTCTCCGATCCTATTCTCCTAGTGAGAAGTCCGACATGCCTAGTGTGTTCCACCATAAAATAAAAGCATGAACATAGGATTCTCCGGTCCTATTCTCCTAGTGTTTTCCAACAGAAGCACAAGAGTCCGTAAACATGTTTGTATTAAATGTTTTATTTACAACCAAAGTTTCACATCAACCACATTATATATTATGAGCATTCGAGGACCAGGTCCTCTTTGGATGTGGACTGAAGGACAAGCTAACATAGCTTAGTACGCCCAAGTAAACATGACACCAAGTTGCATTGGTACTAACCTACCTCGCTTGTCCACTAATACACTCATTTCCACCGCATGAATGTCAAATCACACTGCTGCATTAAAAAAAATATTGTTGTATGTGTGTGTTTCAGTTTCATTTTCTGATCCTCCATCAAAGCAAGGCTAATAATATAGCCTACTGCTGGTTGTATGAATCTTTGCAACCAGGCTCTCAACCTACTCATATACTAGTAGTTAGGTCTTCACTATTAAGACATGACCCGCTTTCTTCTCTCACGGAGTTTCCTATTTCTTGTGCGTAAGGCCCTTTTTGGATGAGCTTGGACTAATGATTAGCTGACCAGTGATTAGCTGAGTATTAGGCCATCTCTTACATGCGTCGAGTGTTTAGTGAGCACGGCTAGCATGCAGCATGCGTGATCAGTACTCGCTCCGTTTTTTTACACCGCCCATAAAATTTGGTCAAAGCCAAACTACTCAAAGTTTAACCAAATTTATAACAAAAAATATGAACATCTAAAATACTAAAACTAGATATTATGAATGTTGTGAATGTTGATATATTTTTAATATAAAGTTAGTCAAACATTACAAAGTTTGACTTTGACCAAACTTTGTAGAGTTAAAAGCACCCCAAGTACCTCAACTTACATAGAATGCGATGATTTAGTCCCAAACTTGCAAAACTGCACTCCACCATACCCCAACTTGCACTGGATGTGACGCTTTGGTCCTGAGCCTATCATAGCACGACACTTGGTAGCCAGGTGGCCGGACCGGTTGTCGTGGTACTTTTGTAGATACCCCCTGCCTTTTCATGTTATTGCAGACTGTAGATAGGAAGAATGATTTAGTCCCAAACTTGCAAAACTGCACTCCACCATACCCCAACTTGCACTGGATATGTGAAGATTTGGTCCCGGGCCCATCAAAATACAACACTTGGCAGCCAGGTGGCCGGATCGGTTATCATGGCACTGTTGCAGATAACCCCCCACCCCCTGCAGGCTGTAGATACGCAGAACCAGTGAAGATAAAAATGACCAAAAACGGAATGCATTATATCTAATGTGTAAAAATGACTGATCAGTTAAAGTGAACGCATCATGCTCTCCCCAGTCACCATTCGTTCTCATGGCCATCTTGCTCTGCATTTCCACTCCATGGTTTAGTACTTTAGTTTGCTCTAGAATGGAACATGCTAGTTGCTTAACCGAGCATACACTTGTACATCCAGTATTCATTTGCTGCATTTTTTTCCCAACAGATTTATTCATAATCATTACATGGTGTACGAATCTCATGGTCAATGTAGTGCTACATTGCAGGGCCCTTCTTTACACACACACACACACACACACACACACACACACACACACACACACACACACACACACACACACACACACACACACATCTAGGCTATTTTGTTTCGCGTAACAGAATATTATTCTATTACCCTACATGAACTGACGAAGGTGATAGGTTGGACTGACATGGTTTGCCACCTGAACTCATCTTCCTGCGTCTTCGACGGACGGAAACAGGGGATTCAACTGGGAGCTTCCGGGGGTTCTCCGACGCGGTGTTGCGGGCCATTCGTTGCTGGAGGAGACATGTACGGGGTTACGCACGTGCGCGCGCTCACCTAGTTGTGTTTTTCGATCTAAAGTCACCGGAGGTGACGGCGTGGGCCTTTGGCAGCAGAGGTGTTGCGGGCGTTGATGTTTACCGTGGTGTTCGTAGCCGTTGATTTTATGCCCGCTTGTTGTTTTATGTGTTATGGGGATGTGAGAATGATCAGTGGGTTTGAGTTTTGGAGATTCTTTGACTGCAATTTCTGATGAGAAGTTTTGCCATGCTAATTTGTTCTTCTTTTTCTGATGTTTTATTTTCGAATTGGCGTTGCACGAAGAGAGATGAGGATTGTAAGAATAGATTTGTGTTGTCAATTTTCCTTTTTGAGTTGTTTCTACCCCGGATTCCCATGTGATTTGGTCGCTGGCGGAGGTGGTGTATGGTGGCTGACTGTAGCCTACGATTTCTTGTAATCTGGTCAAACTATGTAATTAAGTTTTGTGTTTTTCAGTGTTGTTTCAATGGTTGCCGTGTGTGTAGTTGGACTGCTCCGTGTCAAAGTTGTATTACTGTGCGTTAATATCAGAGTAAGTAGTTTCTATTGGCAGCCTATCCAACCATCTGCACTTTCAATATAAGCCCCTGCCCTCTGCCACTTTCAGTCCACCAGTTGCCACCAAAAAAAAGCCAGATGGATCCTGAGTTGGGAGAGGTCACAGAGGAGGAGGGGGATGCCTCGACGTGAGGGTTGTAGCAGTAGAGCAGAGGAGGTGTAGGAGGAGGCGCAGACACAAGCAGAGGGCACAACATGCTACTGAGGAGGTAGTGGAGGCAGAGTTCAAAAAACTCCTTTCCCTCGAGGTGATGGATACTTGCAACTCCAATGATTTGGAGCTACTTTTCCCAGATGGGAGGGGAAGGAACCATATACAGATCATCAGGTGGGCTAGGGTGAGAGCAGCCACGGCTCCACATCCATCCACCAGGGCCAAATGGCGTCGTTTCTTTGGTCGTTATGACTGAAGTACTGAATTTTTATGTTTTTAAGATTGTGTTGTGAGAGAGCAGATGGTTGAATGACTAAATGAATTCATCTGTCTACCTTTGAATGAGTTATTTTATCTACATATGTTGGTATGTGCACTTTGAACTACTGCCATATGTGCTCTCCAATAATTATTTTGAACTGCTGTTGTATCTAAAGCTGAACTGTTTGCGCTCAATGTTGTATGACTTGTATAATAACTATTTTCTACCAACTGGCTGCTCACCTGCTTATTTATTATTTTTATAATCTGCGATTCTTCCTGGGTATAAATTATATCCATCTATGTGTGGTGTGTGGCTCAGTCTCCCCCTCCCTTTTCTTCCTTCTTCTAGAATCAGATCTAGGTTCCTCCCTGTTCTCTCTCTTGTTTTCTTCCCTTTTCCTATGATTCCCATGGAGATTGTTCATGCGGGTGTCTCACAAAGATGGCGCGCATAGCTGACAGCCGTGTGTACGAATCTTGTTTGGAGCTCACCGAGAGTCAGCGTCGTGGGCAACTTTCATCGTTGTTGTACATCAACCATGGATTTCCTGCTCCCTATGTTTGTCAGCTGACGGTTGGGGACTTGGAGGAATCATGGGTATGTGTTTTTATTTGGTTTTGTCAGAAGTTAACAGTAGGGATTTGTGTGCGTATTTGTTCATTAGTTAACAGTATTTATCCCTTTTTATATAATCCTTGTTTTGTTTTTGTCAGATGTTTTACTGTAGGGGTATTGATATGTATATTTCTTCAGTTTAGTCAGGACATATCAATAGTTAATTTGATGTTTTTGTTTTTGTTCAGATATTTTTTTTCACTTTGTTATGCAATAGTTGCTAGATCTGTGCAAATATTTGGTTTTGTCAGGTGTTCACTTTATTTTCTACTCCCATGCCCATTTGCAGAAAATGTCACCTAGGATCAGGATTATTGCTCCTAGTTCGGGGATACTGAAGATGGAGACTTCAGACAAAAACGGGTATCAGTTGATGGAAGTTGCCTACCACATCGACTTTGTTGGTTGCATCAACCTAACTACTGTGTGGAAGGAATTTGTGGCAGAGTCTGGAATTGAGGATGGAGATGTGGTTATGGTTATGTTCTCCAGGGAAGATGACTCTCTAACGTTCAGAATTTATGTGTTGTAGGTTTAATTGTGGCAAATGATGCTGGTTGTGAGATTTGTGTGCGTTTGATTATGTTGCAGTATTTTTTTTAAACAGTACATGTGAGATGGTTGAATTCTATGTTATTACGAGATGGTTTGGAACAATTTGTTCGTATGTTATTGTATGCGCTATTTTTTTAATGTAATGCTTCCTATTTTCGCTCAAGCACAACTGTTTCATTTTTATATATTTTTTATATTTGAATTGGAACAATTATAGTTGATCTGATGCGCATCCTTTGTTATTACTTGGATATTTTCATGTACATAGCCCGGACACGAAAAATATACGCTGATGATGGATGTAGGACCCCTTGGGTTGAGTTTGTTGAACTTGCATGTTGTTAATGATAGTACTGAACTATTTTCAAAGTCAATGGTAACCGCATTCGTTTGTTGTAGAGAATTTATTTTACTACTGACAGGAGTTTAGAGCACAATTTATTTTTTTAGTCGAATAGTGATATTTCTAGTATTTTTTTAAATATAAGGAATTTAATCTTGCTGCACAATACTAATTTTACTTGAACATTTTGAATTTTAGTAGTTGAACTTTTTAAAAATGTGTTTCTGAAATTTTTATTACAATCTTCTACGTTGAACTATCCTTTTATATAGTTATCTTTCAAAAAAAGTATTTTTTGTTTACTTTTTTATTTTTTACAACGAACATGTGTTTGAACTTTTCTACATTCTTTGTTTTGAACTGAATATTTTATGAGGGTTATTTTTAAATTATCTCCATTTGTCCCTTTTAATTTGGTTCATGCGTGATGGTAGGAATTTTGTATTGGGTCGCACTTTTGTATTGGGCCGTCCCCCAAAGCCATTGTTTTTGGCCCAAATAGGTCTTCCGTGTGGCTGTGCAGTGCCGTGTGCGCGTGCGCGATGCGTTTAGTCCCACCTCGGTAACCCAGGGGGCTCTCGACCTATTTATAAGCGCTGTTGAGTCTTACTAGTCGAACTCCTCTGAATACATACCTGAGTGCTTATACACGGCGCTCGCTCTCTGTCATGACCTGTGGGCCCTGGTCGGTTGGCCCTGCAGTCTGGTTTACAATGGAATTCGCCGGTAGTTTCGCTGTTGGTTTGAGATGGCCTGTCCCATGGGTGGTCAATTTTTTGGTTTCTTAGCATTTTTTTTGTTCTAGTTTTTACGATTTTGTTTTTGCCTCGTATAAGTATTAATTTTTATTTTAGTACTGAATGTTCTCCTCCTCTACTTGAACCGGCATCTTTTTTATAATGTGTTTCCCTCGATTTCTCTTTGTTCTCATTTTTTTTATTTTTTATGAAACATCCGAGTAAGATATATATGACCGCATGGAGTGGCATAGTCGTACTTACATATTTTTTTATATGGACTGAAGAACATCTTTTTTTAGGGGGTGTGGCTGCATGGGGGTGAGAAACAGAATAACCTTACTGCGCCGGTCAAACAAGCGGTACGACCCCCCCCCCCCCTTTCCCTATCCCGGCGAGGCCGGGCCAGGAACGAGTCGTAGCAGGCGACGGCGCGGCGTGCCGCAGCGTCGCATGTGGAGGCGAGTCCGTAAGATGACTAACCCCCATTATCTATCTTTTTATGGGAAAAACTAGCAACGCACCGAAGGGCATAGTTTGTACTAACACTTCTTCCTTGTATAGACTTGCCCCCATTATCTATCTTTTTTAGGGGGGAAATCAGCACCGCACTGAGGGCCATAGTTGTACTGACACATCTTTCTTGTATGGACTTGCCCCATTATCTATCTTTTTAGGGCAAAAACCAGCACTGCACCGAGGGGCGTAGTTGTACTGACACATCTTCCTTGTATGGACTTGCCTCCATTATCTATCAGTGTTGTGCCGATTACTAGGGATTCGCCAACGGTTCTGCAGTGGGCTTGAGTTCAAGTATCTACCTACGTTAGAGCCTGCTTGTCTTCGGGCGGTCAATTTTTTTGGTTTGAATCTAGTACTTGATTCCACCAGTGATGTGGACTAATACTTTTGTTGTAGTTCTTCTGAGTTTTCTTGAACTGTTATCTTTTCATTGAGTTTTGCCTTCTTTTTTTGTTTGTTGTTGTGATTATTCTCAAGGGTCTTCTGGTATTATATTTTAGCACTATATTACTTGAGTGTAAACTAAGTTGTACAGAGAGTTCATTCGTAGTAGCACTTCTATGGTTAGTCTGACATTTATTTTTGAGGGATTGTGAACTGATGATTCTTTGTACTTTTTATATTAGTAAATCTGCACTAATCTTTTCTGCAATGACATTCAACAGTTTTGGAATTAATCTTTTATGCATTTTTTCGTATACATGATGTGGGTAACATGTCATTTATTGAAGGTAACGTACAAGTTGAACTTGCATCACTGGACGGTATTAAACTCTGTTGTCTATTTTGTATCTGATGTAGTTTAAGTCGAATGATGAATGGACATGTTCAGCACTGATGTACTGATGTACTGTTTTTAGCACTGATACATCTATTATGCACAGTTTTTTATCTTTTCCCTAGAACAGATGCATGAACATTTGGTACACTGCTTGTAAACTGGACATTGAACTTCGGAACAGTATATATATATATATATATATATATATATATATATATATATATATATATATATATATATATATATATATATATATATATATATATATATATAACTGATGCATGTCTTCTCTTATTTTTATCTAGAACTTATGCATCTACATTAGAAGTACTCCTAGTTTCTGTATCATTAAACTTAGTGTTCAACAAGTGTATATTTCTTTCAACAACAGTCTTTTTACTAGTTCGAACTGAGCAACTACATGACTGTACTATTATAGAAATAATAATAGACAACTTGCAGTGGTAGCTGAACCATAGTAGTAGCTACTTGGACTGATGCATAAGTTTATGTTTTTTGATTGGAACTGAAGCTAGCATATTAGAGGTAATGACAGTAACCTCGACATCCAAATTGTGCATCAAGTGGCAGGGTTGTAATGAACTGATGCAAGCATTTGCAATGCACTATCAGCTTCCGCATCATAGGAACATGTGTCACTGATGCAGCACACATTTAATACTGATGAACCTAATAGTGTAACATGTAGGCAGAGCATAGTGTGTGCAATTTTTAAATCAAATCTTTTGCATAACAGGACTGATGAACTGACACAAACGTGGTATTTTTCTTCAGGCCAATCCAGATTTTGAACTGATCGTTTGTGCTTCAGTAGCAATCAGGTTGATTCAATTTTGAGGAAAATTAGTGTGGGAAGCAGACATCTCCTGAAGTGGCATGTTCTTGGATCTGAAGTCTTCTTCTTCCTCTCGTTGGCAGTGTATTGGCATAATCTTGGAAGGCGGCGCCATTGATGTAGGAAAGCAGCTTGGGGAGATGACGACGCTCCTGCTTGTGATGGAGCTCTGGCGACGAGGTCTGGGGAGGCAGCAGCTGGTGGCGGAGATCACGGATCCGACAAAGGAGCTCCGACGAGGGGGAGGCTGGTGGCGGGGATCACGGCCCCGTCGAAGGAGCTCCGGCGAGGGGGGAGGCGGGAGGAGGGGATCACAGCACCGTCGAAGGAGCTCCAACGAGGCGAGGAGGCGGGAGGCGAGGATCACGGCCCCGGCGAAGGAGCTCCGGCAAGGAAGGGAGGCATGAGGCGGGGATCACGACCCCTGTGTTTCTTTGCCAGCGAGGACGGGGATGGCGGCGGTGGATCCGTCTGCGGCCAGTCACAGCGCCACAGGCTCCCTCGCTCCGGCTGACGCCATCACTTGCTCGCCCACGACGGCTGCCTCCGGCGGAAGGAGGTGGGTTAGGTTCGGGCTGGGTCGGGGAGTTCCTACGGTGTAGGCGCATCGCGCCCTTATAGGGCCAAGGGGTAACAGAATATTATTCTGTTACTAGTAACAGAATACGTATAATATGAACCCTTTTTGAAGGAAGGAGAATCCTTCCATATAACAAAGACCATGAGCATATCGACGGCTATCAATCGTCATTGACGGGAAGAGGTACAAAGCAATTGACCCTCATTTCAATTTTGACAGAATGTCGTATAGTTCACCCGGGGGGTGCACTCTTCTTACGGGTTAACAAGAACCGACCTTCCATTTTAATGGACATTTATGTTGCAACCACGTGGGACAACTATTTTACTCTTTGAGAACTGTAAGCAACTACACGTTTACCAAATTTCCAGGTGAACAAGAACCTTTCTTTCTAGGCATGCGATTCGGTACCTAATGCAGTGTTTGACATATGATGGGTAGGAAGAGAAAGAGCGATTATTTATGTAGGATGTGAGGTCGATATACAATAAAATTGCATCATTGGGGCATCCGGGGTGGCGGGCCAGGTCTTATGGGTGAACGAGACTCCCCTTCGACCGCATTGACATATCACGCAAAACCTTCATCATGCACCGCGGGAACCATCAATACACCTACAGTAGGAACCCTTTTTAATGGAACAATAACCCTTCCAAACAACGTAGACTGTGAGCATATCAACGACTCTTACTCTTGGTTGATGCGAAAGAGGGAGAGAGCGGTCGACCCTCAATTTTCAATTTGGTCGGAACGTCGCATAGTCCTCACGTGTTGGCACTCATCTTATGGGTGAACGACAACCCAAGGAGACAGTTTTATTACTGGTTTCACAGAAGGTTTCCAACGCACCCACTGCATTCAGAGTTCGTATGCAACCTCCTCTTTTGGATGCAAGCCACGTCTTATGGGTGAACTGAAGGAAATATGCCCTAGAGGCAATAATAAAGTTATTATTTATTTCCTCATATCATGATAAATGTTTATTATTCATGCTATAATTGTATTAACCGGAAACATGATACATGTGTGAATACATAGACAAACATAATGTCACTAGTATGCCTCTACTTGACTAGCTCATTAATCAAAGATGGTTATGTTTCCTAACCATAGACATGTGCTGTCATTTGATTAACGGGTCACATCATTAGGAGAATGATGTGATTGACTTGACCCATCCCGTTAGCTTAGCATTTGATCGTTTAGTATGTTGCTATGGCTTTCTTCATGACTTATACATGTTCCTATGACTATGAGATTATGCAACTCCCGTTTACCGGAGGAACAATTTGTGTGCAACCAAACGTCACAACATAACTGGGTGATTATAAAGGAGCTCTACAGGTGTCTCCGAAGGTACATGTTGAGTTGGCGTATTTCGAGATTAGGATTTGTCACTCCGATTGTCGGAGAGGTATCTCTGGGCCCACTCAGTAATACACATCACTATAAGCCTTGCAAGCATTGTAACTAATGAGTTAGTTGCCGGATGATGTATTACGGAACGAGTAAAGAGACTTGCCGGTAACGAGATTGAGCTAGGTATTGAGATACCGACGATCGAATCTCGGGTAAGTAACATACCGATGACAAAGGGAACAACGTATGTTGTTATGTGGTTTGGCCAATAATGATCTTCGTAGAATATGTAGGAGCCAATATGAGCATCCAGGTTCCGCTATTGGTTATTGACCGGAAACATGTTTCGGTCATGTCTACATAGTTCTCGAACCCGTAGGGTCCGCACGTTTAAGGTTTCGATGACAGTTTTATTATGAGTTTATGAGTTTTGATGCACCGAAGGAGTTCGGAGTCCCAGATGACATCGAGGACATGACGAGGATTCTTGAAATGGTCGAGACGTAAAGATCGATATATTGGACGACTATATTCGGACTTCGGAAATGATCCGAGTGATTCAGGAATTTATCGGAGTACCGGAGAGTTACGGGAATTCGCCGGGGAGAAGTATTGGGCCTTATTACGGGAAAGAGAGAGGGGCTGCCTAGGGCAGGCCGTGCCCCCCCCCCCCAAGGCCTAGCCCGAATTGGACTAGGGGGAGGGGCCGCACCCCCTCCTTCCTTCCCTTCTCTCTTCCCCTTCCTTCTCTCCTACTCCTACTAGGAAAGGAGGAGTCCTACTCCCGGTGGGAGTAGGACTCCCCCCTTGGGCGCGCCTCCTCCTCCTTGGCCGGCCCTCCTCCCCTTGCTCCTTTATATACGGGGGCAGGGGGACACCCCATAGACACACAAGTTGATCTTCGTAATCGTTCCTTAGCCGTGTGCGGTGCCCCCCTCCACCATATTCCACCTCGGTCATATCGTAGCAGTGCTTAGGCGAAGCCCTGCGTCGATAGAACATCATCATCATCACCACGTGCATCAGGCTCAACCAACCTTAATGCTAGGTTGAGCGGCATTCTAATTTCTAACTAATCTGATGGAGTCCTCCTATGACACATCCCCTCTGCTTCCCACCTTCCAGCGGCTCGATGATGGTGATGAAGGACTATAGATAAAAATTTAACGACCCTTACTTTGTACACATTTGAATCTATTTTCAGATGAAAAACACTGAACTATGATAAAATAAACAATAATCAACGACCCTGGCTGGGGAATGATATCAGTCCTTCCTTGTACTAAACAAAGTATTGAGGGAAAATAAATCTAAGAACAGAATGTACAGATTAGCAGAAGCTAAACATCGAATGCTCTATTAGCAAGTCTAAATAATTTTGAGAAGTATTACCAAAGAGATGACTCTCTAGGCTGCCGAAGGGCATGTACTCGTACAACAGCAGCCGCTTGTCCCCTGCGCGTAGAAGCCGATCAGGCTGACGAAGTTAGGGTGGCTGAGCACCGCCAGTATCAGCACCTCCACCACCGCCAGTATCAGCACCTCCACCAGGAACTCCTTCCTCCCCTGCACGCTCTCTCGGGCCTGCTGCTTCACCGCCACCATCTGTGCATCGGAAGCGCCCTGCAAGAAGAAGAAGAATCATATTGTGTTGATGATATAATACATATATCATATATAGTCCAGACCAAAGAATGATCAGAAAATCAACATGGTAGTTGGATGCGTCAAACATCTGTGACAAAAGTGATTAAGAAAAGTAGTGTGTGAACTAAGGAAGCAGCATCGAGGACGACACGCAAGGAAATATGCTTATCACTTGACAGTACACTCCCCTAATCTCACCAAATACGCATACACTTTTATTGCTTTGAAGAATATAAAGATAGCAAATGAAGAAATCAATTGCTGCCTGCCCGACTCAGGTTTGCAACATACAAATGATATACACAGACCATGAATGTGTTATAACTTTAGAAGAATACTAGCAAACATGCCCGTGCGTTGCAACGGGTCATAAAAATTCTAGTAGTTCAACAACAATTCTCTCTCCCCTCTCCCTTGCCGCCACCAGAGGGTGCGGCAAGGCAAAGCCCAGCCAACGCCAGTGCTAGCAAGGTTCATTTCTCTTCACTCAGCAGTCGGCGACATGGGATGTGGCAGGGCGGCGTCCTTCTGCCGGTGGTGGACGTTTGTCGGATTGGTCGGCCAGATTTCCTTGGCTGCTTGGGCAGAAGGTCCCAGTGGACGACAGTCGTGGCATGAGGTGGTTCCCGGTGCCCCTCTCGTCAGATTTGAGGCGGACTATCATAGCATGCGGTTCTCTTCATCGGCTGCTCCAGATCTCCGGTGTCCGTGCTCGGAGGTGTTGGTGGCTGGCCTGGTTGCTGACGTGGTGGAGCTTGTCCAGGGGGAATTTCTGGCCGACAGCGACGGCCACGTCGTCGATGGCACTCTGGGCGTTATTCCCTTTCCTGGTGGCAACGGTGAGGTCAACTCCGATCCTCCCTGCTCCCTAGTTCCCCATGAATGAGCGGCGGCGGCGCCATGGCGTCATCACCTCCTTGGAGGTTCCGTCTTGGGCATTAGATGGAGGGTGTGCGCGGTGAGCACGGATGGTTCCCGGTGCCAGAGTTGGAGCGGTGTGGCATCTACCGCATCAACGACGGTGGATCTCAGCCGTGTGGCGCAGCGGGGTCTCAACGTTGGACATATGTTGATTGATGCGCTCAGGGTGGAGGCGATGTCTGGCGTCATGATGGCGTCGATGGTAGTTGTACATAGCAAGGTCAATGCATGAATCTCTCCAGAAGTTGGGACGACGGAAAATGGCGGCGGCGGATCTGGAGCGTGCGCATCCGATGCACGGTGTGGATCTGTTGGACCGATTGGTGATCTCGGCTTGCCATTGGGCGGCTTGGTGAGACTACCGGATTAGATGATGTGCATTCATGCATGGTCAGGGTACATCATCAAGCTAGTACATGTAGTGACGTAGTTCATCATCAAGCTAGTACGTGTAGTGACGTAGTTCGTCAGGATTATGGTTTGGTGTTAATTAATGAATTCATTCTTGTACCACTCTGTTGAATAATGTAATAAATATGATTGTGTGCACCGCTTGATGAAGAGGCCAGGGTATTTTTATTTAAAAAACACACACATAGTAGTATATATACAGCACATAAGCTAGCCTAATCTGGTACTAATCCAATACGATGATTGCACCGTATAGGAGCAGCACACGGCACCAGCGTTAGGATTGATGGGCTGTCTTTTGTGCGTGGGCGTAGGCCCACCCATGGGGCTAGACCGGCCCAGTCGAGGATGTGCCGGAAACGGATCAAGCGAAGAAGCCAGCCGCTGTCAACGTACGATATTTCTTTGAGCGATCGTGCAACATAAGATTAGTACCACCTCGTTTATATTACGATTTTGTCTATACAAATTGTAAAAGCGTATTATGATATGAGAAAAAAACGTATTGTGACGGTGAACCCGACAAAGTCAATCCGTGCTTTATTATATATATATATATATACTGCAGAACAAATTCCTCAAGCGTATTATATATATATATACTAGCACAAATGGCCGTGCGTTGCATCGGGTGAAAAATAAAACCACACTTTCCTAACCCAATTCCTCAAGACCCCCTCTCATTCCACGACACACCGCCAGGCATGATGACATGAACAAGCTCTTTGAAATCGTCCATGCTTCCATGAAAATATGTACTGCAGAAAAATATGAACGTATTTCAGAAGTGTACTGAAGATATGTGGAATTTAAATCATAGAAATATCTACCTGGTTGTGAGTATCTCTTCATGCCTTTGTTGGAGTTGCTTAGTGATGCCCAAAACATATCACATTATACCGTAAATAGTAAAGTCCATTTTAGTACAATGTTTTTTGCTCCACTACAGAGGTAACACGAATTTTCATGAACCAATGTTGGCTAAGTTTAGGGACTGTGTATCATAGCACTATTCGTGCCCAACAATACAGCACCTATTTTTAACCTGTACTATCTTTTTCATTATAATTCTCAAAAATTTATTGTACATGAACAATAAATAAACAATTGCTTTATTATGACTGTATTTTCTAACATAATTTTTCCTGTGATTATAAACAATAAATAAATAATTCTAGCATAATTTTCTCTCGAGTTATGGATGGGGCAAAACTTCGTTCGTGGGATTATAGCTGGTGGCAGAGGATGAATTGTTTTTGAGGGGGGAGACTTTTGATTGATTTCTAGCTGGTTTACTTTGCTCCCACAATCTTTTTAGAGATCAATCAACTCATTACGGGACAAAACAAATGACAAAAAATCACCAGGCTATTTTCTCTGTCAATCCCAGAAATCCCTCCCTTTCCTTCTTTATTATCAATTCCCGGAATCCCTCCTTTCCTTCTTTGTTCTCTCCTTTCTTCCTTATTAGGACACTTTCTTCTTATTACGGGACGTCTGGCTTCCAACTTTTTTCCCGAAATCCCTCTTTCCTTGTTATTACGGGACAGCTTCCCACTTTGCTTTTTTTTTTGCTTTCAATCCCCGAATTCTCTCCTTTCCTTCTTATTACTGGACGGGTTCCCACTTTCCTATTTGTCTTTGCTGTCAATCCCGGAAAACCCTTCTTTCCTTCTTTATTTTTAGGACGAGAGAACTGGTGTATCACCCGCTCCCGCGAAAAGAGATCCATCATGTTTGAAATAAGCGTACTGGAGAAAATCATACCCAACATAACCATAAGGAATCAAGAATTCTAGAAGAAGAATGAGGACAGAATGCACATAGAGGCTGGTGTGCTGGTTGTTTTCTTCAAACAGTGTGAAAGTATGCAATTATGAAGTATTGATCTGTTTGCTAATTGCAATGGCATTTATTTTCTGGTCTTGGAGATAGTGCACCCCAAGGGCCTTAGAAATTGACAGAAACCTGGGGGACGCCGTGGGCGGAGGCGGAGGAGGAGATGCAGGAAGACGGCGAGAAGGACCATCGCTGGAGGCGGCGGCGAGGAGGACGTCCGGGTCGGGTTCGTCGTGCTGGTCGTAGAAGACAGCACGGAAGAGGGTGCGACGGG
Organism: Triticum timopheevii; assembly: GCA_963921465.1. Taxonomy (NCBI): domain Eukaryota; kingdom Viridiplantae; phylum Streptophyta; class Magnoliopsida; order Poales; family Poaceae; genus Triticum; species Triticum timopheevii. The sequence continues at coordinate 649,875,753 of OY997274.1, forward strand.
AGAGGTCGCGCTCCCACAGGATGCCCTGCCGGTACGCCGCCTCGTCCCACTCGTGCGCGTCGAGTCCTGGCTGTGCCTGCACCGTTGCCATCGCCGTCGGCATCTCCTCGCGGGCAGATCCTATATGACGCCCGTGTGCATCCGGTTGTCGCTGCTTCGCTGAGGCGAAGCGAGCGAACGACGCAACACAGGCCGACCCACTTTGAACCAGTACCCGGTTTTGGGAACCTTCTAGTAGGTTCCCTAAGCCGGGTTTTTTCTTTTGCCGGTTTTTCCCTGTTTCCTTTTTCCTTTCTTCTGTTTTTTCTGCGTTTGTTTCTATTTATTTCCTTTTTCCTTTTCCTTCATTTTATCATTTTTTGTTTTTTATGTTTATACTTTGTTTTCAAGAAAAATGTTTTGAAATCACAAAATTTGTTCGTGATTTCAAAAAGTGTTCATAGTTTTCAAATTTATTCACTTTTTCAAATTTTGTTCATAATTTGAAATTGTTCAGTGTATATCACAAGAATGTTCAACGGGCATTTAAATGTTTTTCAGCGCATAGCTGTTTAATGTATAGTTAAAAATTGTTCATATTATATTACGAAAATGTTCAATGTTTAAAATTTCTTCATCGTATATCACAAAAATGTTTAATATGTTTCAAATTATTTCAGTGCATATCACAAAAATGTTCATCATGTAGTTAAAATATGTTCAATGTACATGTACATTTTACAATTGGTCGTCGTATATAATTTTTTTTCATGTTTTCATTAATTGTTCACGTTTTAACACTTTTTCGAGTTTTAAATTTCTTCAAGAAACATTAATCATTTTTTGAATGAAGATTGAAAAAATGGACCTGCCATCGTCCATAGTACTTTCAACTTTCGCTGTACTTTAGTACCAATCCAAGTCGCTAGCTGCAGTGGCTGGCGTCGCAACTATCAAGCCAAAGGTCGCGGGTTCAAATCCTACCAGCGGATCAATTTTTCCTTCGTTGCATTTTTCTCGTACTTTCACTTGTGACCTGGCAATGGGCCGGCCCGTTTGCCAGCGCTTCTGCTGGCTGCGCTCAAACGGGCCTGATTTACTGGGCGGATTCCTCGAATTAGTACCACCTCATGTATATGTTCTAAATTCAAACTGAAAGCGTAAACTTACGAGAAGAAGCGTATTGTGACGGTGAACCCGGAGACCCAATCTGTGCTTTATTATTATTAGGGAGAGAGTAGGAAAAAAGCCCGTGCGTTGCAACGGAAGAAAAAGTATTCCTGCATTATCCCGTTATAAAAGGAAGAGCCTCAGTCAAGGTTAATCTCCCTACCTGAATATTGGGGCTTCCGCCTCAAAACATGCATTATCATTAACCATGACTCGGGCTCTTCCTTTTAACATGATGATGCAGGAATACTTTTTCTTCCGTTGCAACGCACGACTTTTTTTCTAGTAACGTAAAAGAGAGGTCATTGCTAATAATTTTAAATATGAAACTTAACCTTTTTTGATTCATTTTGTGTTTTTAAGAATCAGAAATCTATGAAAATAGGTATATCCGAGATAAAAAAGACCATTGTTAAAAAAATGTTTGGAAATTATGAAAAAAATTGTTGGGTTACGAAAAACAAATTATAGTGATGCATAGTTGGATAGTTACCATAGATGGATGGATGTACTAAGCATAAATTTGTTTATCAATTATCACTTACTTAAGGCATTTATAGGTTGTAAATATTTTTGCATGTATGAAACTCAAAATATACTATTTAAGTCAATATTGTAAATGTATAGTTGACTCTGAACCAATAATATTATAACACCAATAATTATAATATTATTTATATATTTACAAAAATAGATCTTAATTAACACTGACAACACATGAAAAATAGAAGGGACAATTAAGTAGATGGCCTGAAAGTTGTGAGCATCTGATGTCGCACCCTGAGCTTGTATTCTTTAGGAGGATTATGTTCTCACCAGCGTTGTAGCAAAAGGCGTCGTCGCAGACTTCGCATATGGTAGTGCCAGTTGACGAGCAGTTGCCTGCGAGGATCATGGTCAACTGCAGCCAATATGGATGTACCAAAAAATGCAAAGATGTGGGCGAGCAGCACCGTGCAAGTGCAGAGAGAAGCGGTGTCGCGACTTTTAATTTGTGTAGAGCAGCAGCTGGTGGAGCCACGACACGAGGATGCTTCCGCGACAGCTTCAGCCCGGGCTCCTCCATGTCCCGGGACCGAGATGTCCGTCCCTGCCCGTCCCCGCCGGGGGGCACTGCATCGATCAGAGATCGAGTCTTCAATCTTGATTGAGGTGTGTGTGCCGCCGTCGGCCCTTCCCTTCGAGCCTTTTTTCCTTTTTTTCTCGTCGGATCACGTCGGATCCAATCTTTTTCTTTCCATCCAAGCTGTGCTGCACCTTTTCCGTTCTATTAAATCAGTTCTCTTTCCCACAAGGGCGGCCGTGCTTTTCTCCCTTCTTTATTTTATCGGTTTTCTCTCGCTCGTTAATTCCTTCTCTATACTCTTGAGGCGGCTTGATGATTTCAGATTGCACAGATATTTAAATTATAGTGAAATAGTATGTAAAAAAGCGAGGCGGTACTATTTAGCACGAAGTCTAATCAAAACCCAATCCATCTCATGGCTCAGTTGGATGTAATCATTGGTATTGATCGGATAGATCGTGAGTTCGATTGCTAAGCTGCAGATTATACTTTTTGCCTCCCCACGTATCCAGCATGGGCCTGGGCTCCAGTGGGCTAGATTCGTTAAGCTTCCAGAAAAGCCAGATGGGCCGCGTGACAATTCAGTGGACACGAGGATTTACGAAGCACCGAAGCACCGAGGGCCAGCCAGTTGGGACTAAATTTTCTTAGCGTAAATTTTCTTAGCGTATGAATCGGATAGAAATTTCATGTAAATAATACCACCTCGGATAGCGAAAATAATATAGGTGCAAAAAAACTGAAAGCGTAAAATCACGGGAAGAAGCGTATTGTGACGATGAACCCGACAAAGTCAATCCGTGCTTTATTATTAGGGAAAGATAAGAAAACTGCCCGTGCGTTGCAACGGAAGACACACTATCATGGCAGCGAAACCAGCGATTGAAGAAAAATAAAAATGATCATGTGTGTTTTGGCCACATGAAAATGCTAACATTGTTGCCTAAGATTATACTTAGGATCTGCCTCGGTTGTGTCGTGAAGCCAAACCGTCCAACACCATATGGCAGCCTCGGTTTGCGTGTGACTTACAAGCATTGTCGGCCTAGGGGAGCAAACAACGGTGTGAGGAGGGCCTCCTTGTCGAGGCCCAGCCGCGTGAGCATCTAGTCTAGGGCATCCTCCTTCACCACATCAAGACCTGTGGGCAGCCGAGGGCTCCACGATCTACTCTCTCCGTTCCTAAATATATTTCTTTCTAGAGATTTCAATACAGACTACATATGGATGTATGTAGATATATTTTACAGTGTAGATTCACTCATTTTGCTCTGTATGTAGTTTTCATTGGAATATCTAAAAAACACTTATATTTAGAAACGGAGGGAGTAGTAGATAGTAAATGTATTTAAAGAATTTCAACATATGATGCTATTAGCAAAAATTCAGTGAGCCAATGTTGTCACATGTACGCGTATGTATATTGAGCATTTTGCATAATTTCAACTATTCTACATGTCGTTACTGATCACCTTTTTTTTTTTGCTTTGATTCTACACAGTTCTATAAAAATTAATTTGGTTTCCTATACATAATTTTATAGAGTTCAAATCGAGTAGCACTTTTCTCCCAAATTGCTTTTAATTTTCACATTAATCCTAAACAAATTTAATTTGAAGCATTAAGAGAAAAACTTCCCCAAACTCACATCGGTAAACAAATTAAATTTAGATCAGGTAAAGCAAAGTTTAATCTGTGCGTAAAACATAGCAAAATAAAAGAATAAATAGACCAAGCCCATGCATCATCTTTCTGCTTACCTCGTCGATGACTGCAAGAAACTACTTTTCTCTTGTTTCATTGTGAGAGCAGATCGTATTCATCTTATTTGTTGCTGCCAAAACTATTATTTTAACTATTTTCCTTGCATGACTGGTGCATTATGTATATTCTTTTCAGACGCAGAGCAATCACAATCATCAGCATGAACAAACTCGCTACAACCTCGACTGTTTGTTTAAATAGGTCGTCCCTTGATCTTGGTGGAGAACAAATTCGCCTGCAATCTAGTCATAATTTTGCTGGGAAACACATGCACGTGTGCTTGCATTCCAATTAATCTTCATCATGCTTTCCAATTAATCTTCGTCCAATTGATGTCGACGATCTGGACGAAGACGCGGTGGCATCCCATCAGATCACGAGAAGGACGACGCGGACGTCTGCCATGTGGAGAAGACCACTGATGAGAGCTGGGCATCTCCGTAGCCACCGCCGCCGCCACCATCGACCTGAGTGCCATGAGCCCTCGGATCTGTGGTAAATAGTAGCTGCACCTGGACGGGGCTTTGCGCTTAGCGGCGGTGTCAATCTGAATTGTATACAAAATTTACAAATAGGATCAGATAAAAAGATCATCTCTGCTCTTTTGAAATCAGAATCCAACACAGCAAAAGTGCGCAAGGACACAGACATGGCCACATGCCAATGCAACGTCCTGCCAATTAGCACCAAACAACTGAAATCAACAACACAACACGCATGGTTAGGAGGTTACGAGGTGGCCGGATGGCAAAATTGATGAACTGCTCGATAATGGTGTCACCGATGTGCAGCTACAGCTCGCAGCCTGAATAACTCCCAAGGCCCAAGCTCCACCACACTGAATCCCACCCCGCCCACCCATGAGAAACAATCGGAGCCCAGAGCCACTTGCAAAAATCTCATCTTAATTTACATACGGGCAGCATGCAGGCCGTGCATGTACGTTTCGCATGCACCTGGATCGATTCAACGTCATCTTAATTTGCATCGCCGGAGCTACAGCGGCCGGCTGCATCCGAGCTCCACCGCCCTCTACCTCGCGCCATGGTATTCGCGATAGCCGCGTGACTGGTCGACCTGGAAGGCAAAGGCTGAACCTCGCCGGACTGTTAGCCCAGTATTAATGCTCCCTTTAGGAGTTCGATTCACTCCAGCGGCTATTTTTGCCTACTTACGTCGGACGGATCAGATGGGCTGAGGCCCAGGCGGATTGGGCCCAATGCAACGTACGTGCAGGATGCGTAAAATCACGAATATAGATTAGTACCACCTCGAATATGTTTTAAATTCAAACTGAAAGCGTAAAATCACGGCAAGAAGCGTATTGTGACGGTGAACCCGGAGACCCAATCCGTGCTTTATTATTAGAGAGAGAAGAGAGACTAGCAAAAGGGCCCGTGCGTTGCAACGGGGTAAAAAAGAATCTTAAAGCATCAACTTAAAGGTATTTCTATTATGAGCATGTGCATAAAGCTGATCAGTTTATCATATCACCACTAAGGTCCTTGCGTTCTGTTAAACATGCATATTTTATTTACTAAGACACCATTCTCGCTGTTGAAAATTTAGGAAATTCACACAGTTAGTAAAAAGTGCAATACATAAAAAAAACATACATAACTTTGTGTGACGGCCCGTCAGTGCACTGCTTCTCAATGACGGCAGCTGTGGCTTGGCTTCGTGCGGTTTTCGGAACAACGTTTATAAAGACCAAGTCAACCAGGCCTTTCGCTTGTTTTCTTATCCCTGATACTTCACTTTTTTCAAGTGCAACAAGTCTGGGCATCTTAGGCTTCTGTTGCATTAGTACTACATACATCTACTAAACTATAATGTTTGTTTCATGTTATTTTTGCTGGTCTTGTCATCATGCGTTGATTTGTATTGAGGTTTTTTTTAAATCCCTCACTTGAATTTTATTAAATTAGCCAACCAAATGAAATTCAAATAAGTAAATTTTATGGATCCTCGTTCTATCTAAATTGAGGGAATTCACATGGTGGTTCTCTTTATAACTCATGAACATAGCCCCCCAAAAATATTAGGGAGCTAAAAATAACAATCCCATTCATTTCGAATTAAGCATAACCCACTTTCAATTTAACCCCCTAAATTAAATATTTGGATTTTTATTTATAGCAATGTAAATATAAGTTCCACGTGGGATAATTTGTGTGGAGTTGCACAACCCCGAAAGGCCAAATAAAACAGTTTCAAGTTTTTCAAAACCAAATGAGTTTCAATTTATTTTCTGAGGCAAGATTTTATAATTCTTAAACACCGTACTCTCTTCCATGTGTTTCTTTTTGGCCCAACTCACAGCGCCTCCGTCCATGGACGCCGTCGCCCAGATGCGGCCCCCTCACGCTCTTGCACCTCCCGGCCGCCGCTTGTTCTCCTCTCGTCGCCGGCGTCCCTCGCCCCTCAACAACCTTTACTACTCCTGTTTGCCTCGCCAAGCCTGTTCAATGGTACTGCGTCATCTTCTCCCATTGGCTCTCGGGGCTGCTTGTTGATTCCCAGGTGGCTTTGTTGATATTTCAGCTAACTTGGGAACGTATATAAACTGAGACGACTCAATATAACAGAACGAGGTGGGATTATTCAACACCCAAGCAAACTTTAACAATTATTAAAAACATGCATGTATCGATTGGAATTAACCATGCTTCGTTCGGCTTGAGGGAATATACAGTCTAGCCCTCTCTTTTTGTACTTCTATAGCTATAAAAATACTGGAATTCCTTTTACGCACATCTTCGAGTTCATCATCTCCTGTCTTGCTTTGCTCAACCAATAGTACATTCACACACAAAAAAGATGGGACACACTCCTAGAAAAAATACCATGTTCAGATGCAGCTTCACCAATTTTGAAAGAATATCACGTAACAGTTTTCATGATGGACTGCAAGGGGGGCAGACCAATGTGAGGGGAGGGCTTCTGGATTTCCTTAACGCAATGCTAGAGGACAACAACGTTTGCACCATATGTACTGACGTTGAAAATTTCAGCTAGTTCCTTCCTACCTCCATGTCCACTTCATCGGAACATCACCATATGTAAGAATCACCTCAAGCATCAACCACCTGAGCCAACTGTGCATGTACGTCTTGGCTTCCAGCTCCTGTTCCCATCATCCACTATCTCGTCGACCCCATCGACCTCTACCTGGCTACCCGCTGCCACTGTCATCCTTCACTGGTGCTTCGCGCGGCTCATCTCATCTTGCGCCTCCTGCAGCCTCTTGTGGAGGCTTCGCCAGGGCCAGGCCTGTTGCGCAATCTCATCAGCCACGTTCTTCTAAGCCTTCTTGGCGTCTCGCTCGACGAGCTCAGAAAAGTGGATGAGCCGGATTGGGCCAGCCGCTACTCCTAGCCGGTGGTGTCCCTGCGGTTGGCAAATCGTACTGTCGCACCAAAAGTTCACAACGAATTGCATGGACAAGATTGAATGTACGCCAACCCATCTGATTGTCACGTGTATCTCCATAGGAAGAAAAAATATTGGACTCGGCTTCGCTAAGTTGAGGAGACGAAAGCAATCAAGAGACTAAAGCTTTCTCTGCGTCGCCGCGTCTTCACAATGGCAGCTTGGCATCTCCCCTCGACGTGGTGGCGACGGTGCTGGTCACGCTCCTTTTTCTTTTGCCACTCTTATACAACAGCCCCAACGTGATCCTCTCCGGCATCAATATCACCGCCGTGGCCAGGGTAATCGACGTATATGGCCCTGCCAAGCTGTGGAAGGTGGACAAGCTGATTTCCTGGCGTGCGTTGCCGCACTATTCGGCGTGCTCCTCGTTTCCGTCAAGATCGGTCTGCCGTGGCCGTCGGGATCTCGTTGTTGAAGATCCTGTGCATGTGAGACGGGAGAGAAAAAACGGGGGAAACAACTTGGACATTATATATAGTATATGTGGGGAAAGAAGACTCCTGTGGCGATTGGCTTGGCTCCGACGGTTTCTAGATCGTTTCATGGGAATTCCTTTTCGTGACCTAGTGGGTTTCTGATTTGGGGTTTCCTGTTCGTGCGCCAGCTTTTTTTTAAGACAATGTTCCTGCGCTAGCTATTGCCAAAAGATTGAAGCGGAAACAACATAGGCTAAAGCCCAAGTGCTAATAGGCCCAATCAGCGGTGAAAGAGCCCATGCCTGCGACATAAGGCACGATCGAGCGAACGGGATGAAATTAGTACCACCTCGGATAACGAAAATAATATATAGGTGAAAAAAAACTGAAAGCGCAAATTCACGACAAGAAACGTATTGTGACGGTGAACCCGGAGACCCAATCCGTGCTTTATTATTAGGGAGAGAGGGAGAGACTAGCAAAAGGACCCGTGCGTTGCAACGGGGTAAGAAAATTGTGGCCATCAAATAAAGCCATCGAAAACATAATATCTATCATGATTATAGATATGTACAAAAGAGCCCGTGCCTTGTTAATTCAAATCAAATAAAACGGATCGCTGGTAGCGCTTAAGAATTAGACATGCTAAGTAATTGATACGTTAAGTTGATGGACCACATGACACAAGCTAGAGACCACATTTTGTTCTGAAAATTTTACTTTAAATATAGCGACTGGAACATCAATATTCATCATATAAATACAATATATGACTATGATTTTGTTTGGAATTTCATTTTAGACATAACAATACATGAACCATTAAATAAGAATTTTTTTCCTGAAATTAATAAGGCATGTGAATGCTTCGACAGAATACATAAACCATTTTAATTTAAATAACAAAATAAACAATTAGTAATATAGGTGGGCTGCTTAGCCATGTAATCTACTATCTGCCTTGAAATGTAGTGCAAATACCTTTTCCACATATCCTGAAATAAAGAAACATCAATAAACTTCAGTATCTTAGATGGAAAATTATGGAGTTTTATTCTACAGCAGAGTACCACCTGAAGTTGAGTAGTGGCTTTAGAGTCATAAATCTATATAACTGGTAGGCTCAATAGTTGGTAAGAAACTCTATTTTAATTAGAGAAAAGGCATGCAAACTTCTTAAGTTAACATGTGCTATGAGCTAGCATCATGGCCATCTCTGCCTGTGCCCCTCGAACATGCTACGATATGGTGCAAAATAAATAAACTATGATGAACACAAAATAAATAAGGAAAGTAGAAGTCTGCCGGCTCAGGCCGGATCTCACCGATGGCGACATGGCCCTCCCTAAGGAGAAGCACTCATCTCCGCCGTTCAGGCCGTCCAAGGCTATTGTGGCCAGGGTTGCACCTACGCACCTAGGAACTGAACATTGCCTCCTTTGCATTATATACACTTTTTAGTTTCCACATCTGGTGCAGAAAAAACATATCACTGTCAGTATTTGAGTATTTTCATACTGCCAAGAGCACACACTCAAAACAATTAGAGCAATCTTCCCAGATCACTTTAGACATGGGAAAAAGGTTGAGTTTCCTGAAATGATGCGGATAATTATATGATTTGGTACAGAGGTGTTAGCTTATCTAGGTTTTTATAAGATGTGGCCGAGGATAGTGAATAGCAACACCCAAAGGACTATAATATCATCTAACTTGGCATGTTCATGTAAACTAAATGCAGCTAACATAATAGTACTTTTGATATATCTGAATTTAGTACCATAAAATTGAAGAACCATACGGTTTCATTTCTCATATTTCATTTCAGAAAATAGCAGAATCTGCTTTTAAAACTAACAGTTAGAATGCTCCTTATAAAATCAGAATGTGCCTTTCAACATTTAAGCTCTAGGCTTGGTGTAGAAACTCAAATCGATCTAAGAATGCAAGAGCAACTGAACTTGATCGTAACAACAGCAAGTTAAGTGTTTTCTGAACAGACTGTACATGATTTCTACGAAACAAATAAAGGCTCTTATGTTAGGATAATCCTCCTACTATAACAGTTTGATTTACTTCACTTGACAAACAAAGCACCTACCTATGATTTGGTCTAGTAGGCATGAAGCTACAGTAACAATTAACAATTTCTGTAGAATAAATATTTTCTATATATACATGGCAGAAGTGAGTAAAGGGCATAGACAAAAAGAACAGAAACAAAAGCTTCTGTATCACCACAACAGTAAGTGTACTTTTAAGCTCACTTGTCTAGCTATAAGCTATCAAAATTCACTAACTCTGTGACTTTAAAACATCAAAATTAGGGGGTTACCAAAACATGGAATAACCAGCTCACGCCCCGAGGAAAAGGACCTCTGAAAGTCTGAAGTGTGTTCACTGTATTGTAGCAGGAAGCACATAAAATATAATAAAATATATTTGGTATTATATATGAAGCAATTGTATCCTGGAGCACTGATTTTTTGTACAACACATTTACTCATTGACACCAAACGGACCAAAAGATCAGCCCATCTCAAATATTTTCAATCACTGAAAGCTATCTACACATATGTTAATCTTTCGGACCAGACCAAGGAGAACGGTACTTTTTATGATTGTAGATGAGAATTTTACAGAATAATTTGGCAAACGCTGATACATACCTGTGGTGTAGCACGTTCGGACGGCAGGTGTTCTTCCAGCTCAGGTGTAGCACGCTCCGGCGGCGGATGTTCTTCCGGCGAACTCAGCGGAGGCAAAAATATTGGGCGGACTCTTGAAAGCTGCGATGTGATGCGATAATGAAGATTCCGGCCGAGGGCTCCTTCTTATGGAAGCAAGTCAATCTGAAATCCGGGTCGGGCACCCCATGGATTCAGGTTGAAGCACTTGTGCCGCGGGAACACGGACTTCAATCCAAATCGGCATCAGAAGGTTGGAGGTCCCGGAGGCTTGGGGTGTGACACAAAAGACAGGGGGCGGATGGGGAGGGGAAGGAGAGTAGGGCGGTGGCGCCAGTGCCAGAGAGAAACGGCCGCGCACGGCGGCGGCGCTGCTGTACGCATTGGGGAGCCCGTGCTCCTGTGTTTCCTGTGCTCGCTCGAACATCGTGTGGAAGTAATGTATCGTTTTATGCAGGCCCATTGGAAAGGCCTAACCTGGAACGAAACGTTATCTCTGTTATAAAATAGGATTGCGGGAGAAGCTAGCAAAGGCAGCGACGGAAAGAGAGTTCGACTACGGGCGAGAGACCGAGTCGTGAAGGACTCGATTCCAGGTGAGGACCGGGTCGATTGCCGGGGATACGACAAAGGAAAACCTAAAATAATCATCGTGACCGTAAAATAATACCACCTCGTTTATATTATGATTTTATCAATACAAATCATAAAAGCGTATTATGACATGAGAAGAAAGCGTATTGTGACGGTGAACCCGGAGACCCAATCCGTGCTTTATTATTAGTGAGAGATAGGAAATATGCCCGTGCGTTGCAACGGGAGAAACAAACACTTTTACATGCACCATGAGGCTACCGCTCTCTTATTGCAGGCATGTGTAGCTTGCAAAAATTTCTTATAATATATGACAGAGGGAGTAATTAATCATTAGGGTTAGTAATAACCAAAGTAGCAACCTACGGCAATTGTCCTTTTTGCTACAAATAATTCTTGTTCATTATGTATATGGAATTGAATGAATGCTACAGTACTATGTAGATCAAGTGTGAATCTATCTAAGCTGGTGTAGTACTTCATATTCTTCTTCATAGATTGTGATTTGTGAAATACTCTCGTACTACATTGTCTTGTTACACCATCTTGTGTCTTCGTCAAATCCTAATCAAAAGCAATGTTGAGTTGATAAGAACTCTATCAAAAGTAATGTCAATCAAGCTGGCATTGAAATGGTGGCCGCTGATCAATCCCACAAACAGTCTGCTTTCGCTAATTGACAACTCAAGAACTACGATAAAATTATGGTTAAATGCATGGCCTAACCAAACTGTTCTCATGCTGTTTATGATACAACCTAAGCTAATTGCTTTGGCCCTAAGTGGCCGAGAGCATGGAAGTTGAGTATCTGTCTAATTGGCCGGTCTTAATAACGGAGATGCCCCTAAAAAATATAGGAAGATGAGTCCTGCCTATTCTAGTTTCATCGAGGCATCCAATGAAAACCTAATCTGTGGAGTACTCCCTCGGTTCCTAAATATAACTATTTTTATAGGGATTCCAACATGAACTACATACGTAACAAAATGAGTAAATCTATAATCTAAAATATGTCTATATATGTATAGCCTGTATTGGAATCTCTAAAAAAGACTTATATTTAGAAACCGAGGGAGTAGAAAATAATTGCATGTAGGCATCCCAATGTTAGGACTTTCTTCTGGTAGTACATTCTTTTTGTGAAATATATAGATGTATTTTCTTTCTAATGAAAGAATTTAACTGAATCTCCAGATGCATAGTGCATAGAGTTCTTCACTAAAACACGACTGCAGTATTGCACATATATATGAGGCCAAAATTAGAAGGAAAAGAAAATAGTCTTCAATTGTATGTAAACTAAGAACAGAAGATACACACGACATGCTACCACCTGGTTAATCTCACGCGCAAGCCAATAAATAATTCAGTAAAAAAACCAAAGCAAATTGAGAAAAACTGAACCTACACTCTGCTGCTCCTCTGGCCGGTGATATGCATCGGCTGCTGCTCCAAGCACGCAGACGCGGATCTGCAACCACTCCTCTCAGGGAAGCCTCCACGGTTCATGCAGTACGTCTCCCATGCGCACAATGAGGCAGCTGCCCGTGACAACAGCCATGCGAGCGCCATGCTGGCTGCTAACATATCCATCGGCCAAAAACGTACTTCAAATATGTTCAGGTAACACATACTGTACAACATAGATCTGTTCAGATAATAGATACCACAGAAATCTATCCAAATTCAGTTAAAAACAAAGAAGAAAGGAGGGTTTTGTTAGCTCAACGTGGAGCCAGATGACGTTGGAACCTCGATCGGCTGTTTTCGTGAGACCGGCGAAATTGAATTGACAGTACATCAGACTGCAGAATTAGCTGCTCCAAAATTCCTTACTGAAACTTTTCCATACACATCGAAACTCTGCACACAGGATCTCATGTATCTGTTCCATTGCCCATTTACTCTTTGCATGGCCTACTGTTCACCAAAAGAATAGTGCCCACGAGAACTTAATCCTGTTAATTCACTACTTGGTAATACCACCTAAATCTTGCATACGGGGACAAAAAGTAAGGGAGCGAGCACAGAAAGGAAAGCAAGCAGCCACCTTAATAAATTTGTAGAACCTCGATCAAGCGCTTAGAACATACTGCTACCCTGCGCCTCAATCCGAAGCCCGCCGATCCGCGCCGCCGGCTTGACGGTGCAAGCGGCCGCCGTGAAGCTGCGCAGCCACCCTCAAACTCCTCCAGCTTGGTACTCCCATGGGCGCTTGTCGCCAACTCGGATCGGAGTATGCTGTCCTTCACCCTCTGCCACTTCCCCGATGTGGTTGCCTACGCGCTAGCCCAGCAGCAGGAGCGTCACATATGGACCGCGACCGCGATGCGTGCGACGCCTTCGGCCTGCTAGTGGCGGTGGCAGCACAGGCTTTGTCAGTGATGTACGCCATGCAGACAAAAGCATGAGTCGCGAGGTTTGACGGCCATTAGCAATGGTACTGACGACCAATCACCAAACGGTAACAGCGATGGTGCAAGGTTAGCCGGCCGTGTGCTTGGCCCTCCCGACATGGCGGCGGCAGCTAATTAGCCATGCCGATCGTATTGTCCAACGCCGCCAAGAGACTGGTGGCCGTGGCCAACGTCGGCAATCGCTTGCTAGCCTTCCTCGCCCGCGAGCTCCAGGACGTCCCAGCATTCGCGATCATAGGACCGTCGCTTTCCTCTCAGCCGCATCCATTGATCGAGGGGCTCGAGAGAGGAGCAGGAGGCTGTCAAGATAGATGAGATCACAGAGGCAACGCGAAAGGCGAGATGTTTAGGCAGTGGATAAGGCTAATCAACGCCGCGGAGACCTAGGACGTGGCCCAAGCTGCATCCTTTATATTACGATTTTATCAATACACGGGAAGAAGCGTAGGGAGATTAGTACCACCTCGTTTATATTACGATTTTATCAATACAAATCGTAAAAGCGTATTATGACATGAGAAGAAAGCGTATTGTGACGGTGAACCCGGAGACCCAATCCGTGCTTTATTATTAGGGAGAGAGGAGAGATAGGGAGAGATACATTAGTCTTTCACAAGTATAGCGAAACTTATCATGGGACGGAGGGAGTACTATAGTTTAGCACATTTTTCTATCACAAGTATAGTTGTTGAATAATGACGAGCAATCTGAAATCATCCACTTACAAAGAAAGAGGGAAGACATAACACGGGCTTGTTAGCTCACCCATACAAAGTTGAGTCAGTGATTAAGTGGATTGCCAAAAAGAAAAATAGGGGAGACCATCATATCCATGTGTGTTGTACTCAGCTCCACCCTTTCTCATCACTATATTTGTTCATGTTCTCTGCTGGTTGGTTTTCTCAGAATCTGCTGGGGCAGAGGAAGCTCTCTTCAACTCCTGCTCAACAAAGAACCTTTGTGAGGCCAAACAACCAAAAATCCTTGTTCATACAAACATGAAAATAATGAACTATCCAATAATTTCTTTGTGATCATGCAATAAGCTGTGCCTTCCAAAACTTCCATATGGCTGCGGTAGATTCGGCTCACATGAAACATAAATAAAATAATATGTATATAATGATTTTACCTTATAATAGATGTTTTAGAAACTCATAATATATATTTGATAGCTCCACTCCAAAAGTATAAAATTCCTCACGTTGAATACCTATAAACAAAGGTGAAATAAGGATCTCTTTTGGACCTATCAATGAAAAGAGGAAAGGTTATGTCAGCAACCAATCGGAACCGTCGAAAGTTCAGCACATCCGTATTTTAGCAAATGTACATGCAAAGCAATTCTTTCTCGGAGTGAACTCTGAACTATTCTATGCCACATGTAAATAAATCATCAAATTACAGTAGGGAGACATGGTTTTTACATGTGTGGTTGGTGACCCTATAAGAATCAGCAGAAAGAAATCGAGTCAACAGAGATACTTTTGTAAGGGCCTGAGAGGTTATATAATGAATAGAAGATTCATGGAAAGACGTTACTTACATGATACATGTAGATAGAGAATCACAGTGCCCTCAATTGAAGTTTTATGTTCTCCCCATTAGTGATCGCACTGAATCAAAAAGCAAAATGTCAGACAAACAGATTACCTGCAGTAAAGGCTTCAGGTAAACAAATTATCTGAATCAAGCTCACTAAAAACAGAATCAAAAAGCTAAATGCCAAACAGATTGAGTACTTTGCCTGGTATACATACTTGTCCCACCTTGCATCAACCCCATGCATGGTGGTGGCATCAACAGCGTCATGAGCTCCTGCTGCCCTTGCGTCGATAGAAAGGTTGTCATCGTCGGCGCCGCACGCCTCCGAACCAAGGATCCGTTTGGCATGGAGGAGAGCGCCATTAGATTGATGCGTCCATCCCCAAACAACGAGCCAAGATAAAGAATATTATGACTGGGAGTTGTGTGTCCCCACTTTGTGTCTACAACCACCTCCTTTCTAAAGCTCCAAATCAGGGGAGCATCTCTTCGTTCCTAGCGAGACGGTCTATGCAGGTGCCGCCGGCGGCGGCGACGCCCCACCACAAAAGATTGTCTTCGAGCCGCCAGTTGCCGCATCCAACCCCAAGGACCTGCAGTTGGTAGATATTTATTGGGGAAAAACGACCAATAAACCATGACTGAAGTTTAAACTTTGCATAACTAAAAAGTAATCAATGTATCAAAGGATTTGATCTGTGGGCATTTTCCTTTTTCCCAAGTAACAACGTCAAACTCTTGAGGGGAAGGGTATATACAATATTTACTAAACTGAATGCTTTCCACGTGTTTTTAAATCAATGGATCCTCCTACAAATTCTTTAAAGAGTATAACTGGAAAACCATTGCGTGGGCAGCTGCTTTTCCCTCTCTTAAAGCATCGACTCTACAAATATAACACATTTTGTCACCAGAAACTCATGAATCATAAGGTACAGGGGTGGAGCACGCAACGCAACAGAGCAGAAGAGAATGTTGTACCTGAAACTTAAAGGCCACATTAAGGTTCGTGGGATTCTTGTTCGAGTGAAACAAATTGGTCTGTACAAACTGAAATATAGCCAGCGCAGCTATATCAGAACTCATGAGGCCATGAGCACACATATAGTCAGAAGCACAGCTAAATCACGTACCTTGTGAGCATACACCGTTCCCTCCAGCCACTTGGTTGGGTACCACGGGGTTCACCTTGAGACACCTCATGGATGACCATCATCCCTTCTACACAATTAAGCACAACAAAAAAACAAATTGAGTTCACCTTGCAAGACTATTGAGAGGGATTTAGGTCCTTATGAAGTACAGAGTATAGTACAGAAAAGGGGTTCTCTCCTAAAGAAAATAATTCAGCCTCCATCCAGAAACAAATGACGAATTAAGCACCCTCCAGTTCAATTTCACTCTCATCTAAATTCTATTTTCATGAGAAATTAATCAATTACCTAGGGTTAGTCCAGTTCATCCAAAACAGTGGAGCTCCAAGGAAGAAAGAAGAACGGTTGATCTAAAACAGGGAAGAAACAGGGCTATCACCTTCAAGATTAGTTCTGTATGAAAGCAAGAGCTCACGATTAGTTCTGGGAATTTTGAGTGATGAAGATAAGAAATGCAGTACTAGTACTCTTGCTCCCGCTCTGAGAAGGTTTGCATACCTCAAAGTGCCCAACATCTGCCGCTGGCTAAAATAGTGTGCATAAAAAGATTAAGAATATAAGCTACATTCAGATTAGTCTAGATAAGGAGCTATGCGATTGTACACATCAAGCCTATATCGTTATTTTCATACATCAAGGCAATTCGAATGCATTAGATTAGTCCAATGTGGCTGATGAACTACTGTTAGGAAGAGAATGAATGGAGTTACAACCAGTTAGGATGTGCACAAGTAGGAAATATAGTGACCACACCTACGAAGGAGACTCAAGGAAGTAGTTACCTGCAGCTGCATGCGATGGGGTGCCGTGCTTGAACGCTTTGTTGTGCCTCCACCATGTAGTTTCTCCGGTCCACATCCTTGTCCCCTCCGCTGCCGCCTCCACCCCTATCCCCTTCTGGAAGCCTGGATCTAGGCGCCTGGAGAGGCGGTGGCGCACGACCGGATCACAGGATACATGGAGGGGGACGTCACTGCTAGCGAGGCGCCGACCGATGGGAATCTGGGGCGGAGTCATCACCGGGGTGCAGCGTCATTGGTTGAGGCCGCATTGGGGAAGAAGAGGCACTCGAGGCCACCGCTCACCCGAGGTAGGAGGCGCCAGACGGGAAGAGGTGCGAGGCTAGGTATTGGGGAGGGGTAGGTCAGCGTGCGGCGTCTCCCGTCATCGGCGGCGGCTCCTCAACGGGATCAGTGGCGTCTCCCGTCATCGGCGGCGGCTCCTCAATGGGATCGGCGGCGGCTCCCGTAGTAGCGCAGGGATCGACGGCGGCTTGATGTGCGAGGGCGGCGGCGAAGGATGCGAGTGCGAGGGTGGCGGCCAAGGGATCTCATGCGAGTCGTTCTCGCTCGAGGGCATGTGACGTCGCTCGTAGGTGCGGGTTTTTTTTCGCTGGTTAATTTTCGTAGGTTTTTTTATCACTGGTTAATCATCGTAGATTTTTTTCTTCGACGCTTGTCTCAGGCGCGATCGGCTGTTATGACCTAAAGAGCGCGGGGGCTAGTGGAGGACTCGGTACGTGGTTTTTTTCGGTTGGTGGCGGGTCAGCGTGAGGTGGGAGGAGGTGGGAGGAGGTACCAAAATAGGTTAAAAAAATCAGGTGAGGTGGGACGAAAATAAACCTGGAACGAAGACTACCAACTGAGACATTAGAAGTAGAGACTAAGCATGCAACATGGAACTAAACTACGTAGATCATAGATCATCGAACAGACATAGAAATACACATTCCGATCACCAAGATCACCAACGGATCTCCAAAAGATCGCCAAAGTGCACATAATTCACATATATGACGGGCAAGTTTAAACTAGATTACTAAGAACATGAAATTAAAGACGGAGATGGAAGGGTTTCAACAATTCGTCGCCGGGCCTTTGCCCTTCCGGTCGCCGGCGCAGCTGTAGGCGTTTGCAGCTGGTGGAAGGTCTTGGTCGTCTGAAGAGGAGGTGTAGCTGTCGCAATTGCCGTCGTCGGAGTTGGAGAGGACGATGAGCCCCTTCATCTGACGGACCGTCGCACGGGCACTCTGTTTGGTGCTGGCCCTCGACGCTCTGATGGTCTCTGGGATCTTGACTGGCTTCGTCTTCCCTCTGTTGCCACCGCCGCCAGTCTCAGAGTCCCTGTTGCTGCATCTACCAGCTCTTTTAAGCAGTGGCATCATCGTCTTGGTCATTTGTGTGGTTCTCGTCTCTCGTCTTTGGTTCATCGCGGTGTTCTGGTATCTGTATCCGGTAACGCTTCGTGGGATTGTCTAGGTTGTAGGCTTGGCAAACAGATTCAGCTACCCTATCCTCACAGCGAGTCAGTGTCCGAGCGCCCTTTTGATCTTGTTCACTCTGATATGTGGGGTCCGGCTCCCTTCGCTTCGAAAGGGGGTCATCGCTACTATATTATCTTTATAAATGATTTTTCTCGGTACACTTGGATCTATTTCATGTCTTCTCGTAGTGAGGTCTTATCTATATACAAAAAATTTAATGCCATGGTTCATACCCAGTATTCCACTCCTATTCGTGTTTTTCACGCAGATTCAGCTGGTGAGTATATCTCCCATGCGCTGCGAGGATTCCTTACCGAGCAGGGTACTCTTGCTCAGTTCTCTTGTCCTGGTGCTCATGCTCAGAATGGTGTGGCTGAGCGCAAGCATCGTCACCTTCTTGAGACAGCGCGTGCGATGATGATCACCGCCTCTCTTCCGCCTCACTTCTGGGCTAAGGCTGTTACCACTTCCACCTATCTCATCAATATTCAGCCATCTGCTGCTCTGCAGGGTGGTATTCCTCTTGAACGTCTTTCTGGTCGGTCTCCTGATTATTCAGTGCTTCGATTGTTTGGCTGTGTTTGCTATGTTTTGCTTGCCCCTCGTGAACGCACCAAACTGACCGCTCAATCTGTCGAATGTGTCTTTCTCGGATACAGTGATGAGCATAAGGGCTATCGGTGTTGGGATCCTGTCAGTCGTCGGATGCGTATATCCCGGGATGTCACTTTTGATGAGTCTCATCCCTACTACCCGCGTCCATCCTCCTCAGCCTTTTCCACAGAGGACATCTCTTTTCTTACATTTCCAGATACACCCCCTCGGTGCCCAGTATTCCTACTCCTCGTCCCGTTGTTGCAGATCCGACGCCGTCCTTGCCTATGGTGTCTTCTCCTCCCTCATCGCATGACCCTCCACCTTCATCACCGATACCTTCCTCTTCTCTACCTTCATCATCGATACCTTCCTCTTCTCCACCTTCATCACCGATACATTCCCCATCTCCAGTGATTTCACCTCTTCCCTCCTTTCCTTTCCATTATACTCGTCGTTGACGTGTTGTGGATGAGTCTACTGATGTGAACTCTACTTCTGATGTGTCTTCTTCCTCCTTTCGGCCGACTTATGGTCTTCATTCTCGGCCTTGTCCACCCCCTGATCGATATTCTCCTTCTCACTATGGTCTTTCTACCGTTGTTGAGCCGACTTCTTATCGAGATGCTGTTGTTCATCCTGAATGGCAGTTTGCCATGGCAGAGGAGATTGCTGCCCTTGAGCGCACGGGCATGTGGGATCTGGTTTCTCTTCCTCCTCATGTTCGTCCCATCACTCGTAAGTCGGTCTATAAGATTAAGACTCGCTCTGATGGTTCTCTTGAGCGTTATAAAGCTCGTCTCCTGGCTCGTGGCTTTCAGCAGGAGCATGGTCGTGATTACGATGAGACCTTTGGCCTTGTGGCCCATATGACCACTGTTCGCACACTTCTCGCCGTGGCCTCTGTTCGCCACTGGTCCGTGTCTCAGCTTGATGTTAAGAATGCCTTTCTTAATGGTGAGTTGCGTGAGGAAGTTTATATGCAACCACCACCTGGGTATTCAGTTCCTGATGGCACGGTTTGCCGTCTTCGTCGCTCTCTCTATGGCCTTAAGCAAGCCCCCCGCGCTTGGTTTGAGCGTTTTGCCTTGGTGGTCATTGCAACTGGTTTTTCACCCAGTGCTCATGATTCAACATTGTTTGCCCACCTTTCTGCTCATGGTCGCACTCTTCTTCTTCTATATGTTGATGACATGATCATCACCGGCGACGATCTTGAGTACATTGCCTTTGTCAAGGCCCGTCTCAACGAGCAGTTTTCTATGTCTGATCTTGGTCCACTTCGTTACTTTCTTGGGATTGAGATTTCCTCCACCTCTGATGGCTTTTTTATTTCCCAAGAAAAGTATATCCAAGATCTTCTTGCTCATGCGGCTCTTAGCGATGAGTGCACCGTTGAGACTCCTATGGAGCTTAATGTTCAACTTCGTGCTTCTGATGGTGAGCCCTTGTCTGATCCGACTCGTTATCGTCATCTTGTTGGGAGTCTTATCTATCTCGCTATCACTCGTCCGGATATCTCCTATCCTGTCCATATCCTGAGTCAGTTTGTTTCTTCTCCCACTTCGGTTCACTATAGTCACCTTCTTCGTGTTCTACGGTATCTTCGTGGCACTATCTCTCGCCGTCTCTTCTTTCCTCGTTCCAGCTCGTTACAGCTCCAGGCCTATTCAGATGCTACCTGGGCTAGTGATCCGTCGGATCGTCGTTCTCTTTCTGCTTATTGTGTCTTTTTTGGTGGTTCTCTCATTGCCTGGAAGACGAAGAAACAGACTACAGTTTCCCGTTCGAGTGCAGAGGCTGAGTTGCGAGCTATGGCTCTTCTCACTGCAGAGGTGACTTGGTTACGCTGGTTACTTGAGGATTTTGGTGTTGCTGTTACTACACCTACTACAATCTTGTCAGACAGTATAGGTGCTATCAGTATTGCGCGAGACCCAGTGAAGCATGAGCTTACCAAGCATATTGGTGTTGATACTTTCTTTGTGCGCGCTGGTGTGCAGGATCATGTTATTGCTCTTCAGTATGTGCCTTCCGAGTTACAGCTAGTGGACTTCTTCACGAAGGCCCAGACTAGAGCGCAACATGGATTTTATCTTTCCAAACTCGGTGTTATGGATCCACCATGAGTTTGAGGGAGGGTGTTAGAGTTATATTTATGGTGGCCTTTGGCCTTTTGTATTCTGGCCTTTGGCCTTCTCTGTACATGTCTATATGATGGCTTTTGCCTCCTGATAGTACTAAATTGCATTCCTAACAGATTAATCAACCCTAGCACCAATTATAGCCTAACAAGGCATTGATACACATAAGGCCCGTGGCCTAGAAAGGTTTCTGACTGGTTTTGCAACCTTCAATAACATTCTAGTACAGTTTTTCCTGTCTTCACTTAACCGGTTTTTTGAATTATTTATTCTTTCATTTGTTGCAATTTTTCAAAAAATGTTCATGTTTTTAAAATATGTTCAAATTTTCAAAAATGATTTAGTTTCTGTAATAGTGTTTGGAATTTTTAAATATGTTTTCATTTTTGGAAAACAAATTGGAATTCTTAAAAGTGCTCTTCCTTTTAAAAAAAATAAACATTTGAACAAATGTTCACGTTAAAAAAAACTGAAAAACGCGTTTCCAAAAGAATTACGCATTTAAAAATAATTGTCGCAAAAATAAAATGCTACGACGTATAGTAAGGGAGCCAAAGCCAAAGACCTTGTCACATATCCGAAAAATGGGGAAAAAAGCTAACGAAGGCACCACGAGCGCGTATTATAGCAATGGAGTCCATCCAAATTATCAGCCGGCCGGATCCAGCAATGATACGAGTACCGACCGGCCGAAAAAGCAGCGAAGGGAAAACAGATATGCTACCGCTGAATCCTATTCAGGTTTATTCAGGTTCAGTTTTAACCGGGTAGGCAGCCTTCTGTTTTAACCGACTGGCCGTAAAAGCAGCGAAGGGAACGACAGAGATGCTACCTGAGGTTTTATTACTTCTGATGATGAATCCAGTTCAGGTTCAGTTTTACCCGGCTGGGTAACCTTCGGTTTCCATGCGTGTAGGTTTGGGAGACTAATTTAGCCTCCTCCAGTTGACCATACTCCGTGCCATCATATACACGATCGATGGTCGACGATATTCTGGATTAATTCGACGATGGAATCCCTGGCAGAGGAGATTTTGCGTGAGATCCTGCAGAAGCTGCCGGCGAGGGACCTGATCCGGTCCAGCTGCGTCTGCAGGCTATGGCGCGCCGTCGTTGGCGACCCCTCTTTCCGCAGGATCCACGCCAAAGCCACCCACGTCGCCTCCGGCTCCGGCGTGGAGACCCTGCTTGTCAGGCAGATCCGTGGGGCGCACATAAGCCAAGAGATGATCATCCACAACGTCTCGTCGGCGGCGAAGCCCATGTGCAGCATCACCGATGTCGGCAGTGCGTACAACCCTACCAACGTCTGCAACGGCTTCATCTGCCTCGCCTCCTGCATGCCGAACTGGCCAATCTATGTGTGCAACCCTCTCACCGGCGACAAGCTGACGGTTCCACCGCCACCAAAGATCGAGGGCGCGGCCTCCCGCAAGTACGCCATAGGGTTTAACGCGTCCACCCACCAGTACAAGCTCTTCCGGCTCTCCATCATGTGGTCCAAGGGCGGCCACAACCTGGACGTGTACACCTTAGGTGGCGATGGCGGGTGGCGTCGACATCCATACAGGTTCCCGTATAGCCTGACGCACGGCCTCCACTCGCCACCGCCGGTGTTCCTCGACGGCAAGCTGTACGCGCTGACAGCACGACCACATACCTTGCATGTGTTCGACACGATACTAGTAATTGACGTGGCGAGCGAGGTACACTGTACGTACACCCTCCCAGAGTCCGGGGGAAGGTATATGTTGGGGATGCATGCCTTCGAGATGCGCGCGAAGCTATGTGTCGCCGTAGATGTCATTTGCCCGCGACGGCTCTGCTTCTGGGTCATGCTGCCGCTCCAGAGCATGGGCCTACCTTGCAGCTGGGAATTGCGCTACACCATCTACATGGACGATGATCATAAAGGCAGCGACAGGTTGAGGTGTGTCTGGTTTGACGATGGTGACCGGACGCTGTGCTACAGAATGGGGAATTGTCTCTACAAGTATGACACCACCAAGGACGAGCAGGAAGCCATAGGTTGTTTCTCGAAGTGGGATCATCGGATCCAGCTGCCAGCAGCTCCACGGTCGGAGAACCAACAATGGAATGTTTACGGTGGTTACCGTCCCAGCCTTGTCTCGCCTCGTCTCCTATTTGCACCCGCGCCGTCATCGTTAATGCAGCACCAGGATGAACAAGAACGCTTTGCGCAAGCCTTGGTACATGCACTGCGACGTCAAAAATCATCAAAGGAATCGTCTCCAATGAGCCAAGATGATTCACAGGTCAAATTGTTAAAATAGGGGAGTCTTGGAGCGTAGAATCAAATGACAGTGAAGATGAAATCTTCTAATATTTTCATAATTATTGATCCAATCATTGTGGCCTAATGTTATACCCTTGGATAATAATCACTATTTCTTTCCTGCTCTTAGTGTTGCTAGTTAAGATCTAATTTGCTTATACATGATTATAAATGCATATACATTAGTTATAATCTTTTATCTTACATCCAACCTGCGATCAGGCGTGTTGTAGCATATGATATCAACTTTTTTTTACCACGACAATGATGGTAAAAAGAAAAAGGAGTGTAATTTGTTTTACTTTCTCTATACACACAACTTTTTAGATTTTAGCTTCTAGCTTTTTTTGCATATGTTCTCACGTGAAAATATAGAACGTGTATTATGAAATGCAATAAAATTATGAGACGAATATGAATATTCAACATCTCCTCCGCCATGGGTTCCACCAATAGTATCGTCGACTACCACCACTCATCATGGTACGCCTCAAGAGCTTGATCGATCAGCACCTTGATTGATTTCCGATACAAGCAAACCAACTGAATCAAGAGGTCCTAGCTAGGTTGTTGTTTCTTTCCAAACCGCTACCTACCTCGTGCTGCATGCATGTATTATTTCCTTCCTTTGTTGGCTAGCAAGAACAAAGAGGATCTAGCTAGGCTGCTAGGGTCTATATCGGAATCAAATTGATTTCCGTCTGGAATGATGTGCAAGCTGTTTCCTTAATTGTAAAATTCGTGTGCAATACTGCAGTGACGATAACTAACATTTGCAGCCACGTGTGTGCAAAACTGCAAAATCTTCCCATTTTCATCTATTCATGTGCGGATTTGGCCCAGGTCTCTGACCCAAACCCAAGCTAACCCCTCTACTTGTGACTCCCTCATCAATCTCTCTCGTATGTCACGGTATCATGGCTGAATCGGTCGCCGCTGCACCGTCGTCGCCCAAAACGTACGCCCCCGCGAGCGCCACCAGATCGTTTGCCGCCGACGCCGATCTGTAGTACCGGCGAGCGAGCGAGCTAGTAAGTTCTAGATTTCAATGGAGAACAACATAAAGCAGCAGAGTTGTGCTCACCCAGAGTCGGACGCCGGCGTAGCTGCTCCGGGAATCGCCATGAGCATAGCCTGACGGACCATGAGCGCCACAACTGCCTCCGGCTCAACGTGGTCTTTGACCCCAAATCGGAAAAGGAATCTCGTGCGAGATGCTGGACAAGCACCCAACCTGGGTACACACTACACACCATCCAGCCGGGGTCCTACCAAAACTTTATCGCCACAGCCTGGGCTCGTGCGCAAAAAGAAGTACCACACTGCACGCTCTGCGTGCCCGGGCCCTTTTTGCGTCAGATCGGTCCCCCGGGCGAGCCCATGAGCATGACGCGAGCAGTATTTGCTGGTATTGAGCGCTGTATGTCCACTTTACTCTTTACAACAAATTCGATTGCACGGATCACCTCGGGAAGCGTGACTGGCTGGATAACTACAATCAACTGCCGCTGCGTGGCTGGATAACTACAATCAGCTGCCGCTGCGTGCAGGACGTCCGCTCTCGGAAGGAGATGGTTGTCTTACAGTGTTAATGGGGAGTGGGGTTCATCCGTTGCACGAGGGAGTAAATCGCTGAAGAATGGCCAATGTGAACAATAGAGCCCACATGTCATACTTAGGGCATCCGGCCACGCTCTCTACACAACAGAAGTGTAGTTGCAGCCCTCGGTCTCAGCCCCACGCATGTCGTACATAGCGTGCAGTCAAACCGCCAGGAGCCTGCGTGACCATGCGATCTGAGATCGACGTCATCTAACTCGTTCAGATCTATAACAAAAATTGAGCTGTTCACCATTTAACTTTCTCGTTCATAAAGACAAAGAAGACGAGACTAGTTACATTAGTATAAGTTATATGTATTATTTTAGGGTACTACAAGGAATATTGGCACAAACATTTTTTGTATACAAACCATGAAGGTAGGGATTATGTCAAATAAATAATAGTTAAACACACACAAATATATAAAGAGTTTGCACATACAAATACATCCGACAGCAAGCACATATCAAAGTAAATCAACATACACACAAGTTTGGACACATACATTTTCATACACGCATACATATTCAGGCACGACACACAAATAGACCGAGAGAGAAACAGTCACACAACACGCACATAGCTCATGGCTCATACCTTAGTTTGCACCCATCATTGTGTGGACGTGGAATGGAGTTCGGGTCGGTGAAGTTTCCCATGAGCACCACCTCTTGCAGCCTCTGAAGGTGGTGAATTCCAGAAAGTTTGCCCGCCTGATTGATGACCATGTTGCGCCAAACGATCTTCTTGAGCAAAGGGGCTGCGCCACCATGTTCAATGCTGACGGTGGTGATGGTTTTGCCCTCGACGATGAGGAACCTGAGCTCTTGGAACCCATCCTTGTTGAAGATGAGCTTTGGCTCGTTGTACGAGTTGTGACGGAGCCGAAGGCGGCGCAAGCAATGCAGCTTGTTGCCAAGGTCCTGCAGAGAGACTTTAGACAGAAAGGTGTCATGCAGTGTAATGTCGGGGAGATTTTGCAGCGCCCAGATCCAGTGAGGCAACCCGGTGTTGAGAAAGCGCAGGCCCCTGATATCCAGGCTCTCAAGTAACTGGGGTGCGTAGTCTTGTATCATCACCATATTCACAGTGACACTAGGGTCCCCATTTGTGGGTGGTGGAGTGACCCATATTGACAGGGAGCGTAAGCACTCTCTCAGTTTGGCGATTGCTCGGAGCAGATTGTTCATGCCGTCTTGAGCTTGGCTTTGGCTGCCATCGAGAACCACGCCCAGCTTCCTAAGCTTCAGCAGGCGGCCAACTTCTTCGAGTTCTTTCTTGCCGTGCCGAACCTGAACCCTGGACAGTATCTCCATGTATTCCATCTCCCCGATCTTGCGAGGCATCCACGCCCAGTGGGGTGCCTCCTCCTCCGTCGTCACCGTCGTCGGGCTGGTGAGAAGGTGCTTTAGCTTTCGGAGGTAAATGTGCTTCATATCTGGGCCTCGTACCGTAGTTTGTCGGATGTCGAGCGTCTCCAGCAGTATGAGACGATTTATTTCCTCGGGAAGGTGTGAGACGTCCGTGTTCCGGAGGCTGAGGTACTTGAGCGAGACCACGTTGCAGATGCTCTTGAGGTGGATCTTCTTTAGACCCTTGCAACCCCCGAGATCAAGCACATTTAGCCGGTAGGCTTGGTTGAGAGACTTGAGGAAGTGTACCATGTCATCCATGGGATCGGGGTCCGCCACCATAATGTCATCCGGCGGTGTGGTCCCGCGGCCGCAGATGCTCCATGGGTGCTGTGGTTGTGGATGATGCTTTTCTAGACGTTTCACAAAGCCTCGGATGCGAAGCTGGTACTCGAGGTGAGTGGGCAGGTTGTCCACAAAGTTCTCCGTTGTGGACATACGGTAGACGAAGTTCCAGACGGTTTCTTCAATTCTGCAGCTCTTGACCTTGCTGGAAGCGGTGGCTGGGTCGTCGACAGGAAGAAGGAACCCCCGGAAGAGGAGATCTTTGAAGCAGAGCTCCGCTGCCTCCTCGAGGGTACCACCAAAACCTGCTTGCTTCTCCACGCGGCCTTCGTCATGCTGATAGCAGCTCGAGCCATCGCCTGACCAAGCTCGTCCTGCTGATAGTAGCTTCGTCATGGAAGGCATAGAGATACTGCAAGCAGCTCTTGTAGCTCCTCGACAGCTTGCTGTAGCAGAAGATCATGACTTGAGTGGGAAAATCTTGGATGTCCGTGTCCGCTTCATCCACTAATTTCATCAGTTCTTTCTTGGTCTTCTGGACCGCCGGGCGGGCATGGCTATGATCCCGAAGAGCACGGAGCAGCATCTCCATGCAGACGGCCGCACTCTCCTCATGCGGCAGATTTTTACGGAGGCAGTAACGTACTTTGGTGGCTGCCGATCACTGTTTTAAATAGCCCGTTATAGCTCCGCTATAGCACGCTATAGCGTTTACAAAAGGTCTTGCGCTAAGAGACATTGGTCCAAACAAATGAACAAACATTTTAAATAGCGCGCTATAGCTCCGCTATAACACGCTATAGCATTTGGAAGAAGTCCGCCGCTAAGATGCTTAGCGCGCTATTTAAAACTATGCTGCCGATTGAAGATCCTTAACAAGGAGGAGATGGATGGCCTCGTCAAAGCATGGGACGAGCTCCTTCTTCCGCTGCTGCTTCTCCTTGTCACGTGCCAACGCACGTACAAATTGAGTAACGAGACCGATGGCCTCGTTCTTGTTGTGCTGCTTCTCTTCGTCACGTGCCAACGCACGTACAAATTCTTCTCTCGCCTCGTCGATCTTGTCCTGGCTAGCTTGGGCCTCGGCCGGCGGCGTCCCTTCCTGTTCCTTGAGCGTGGGGATGCTGACTTGGTAGCGCTCCCGCCTCTCACCGACGTCCTTGACGCGGGCCTTGAGGTCGCGGATCCTGCTGGCGAGGTCGTGCTCCTTACAATGTCGACCCGTCACGAGGAGCACCACGCGGTAGTAGAAGCGGGCCAAGAGGCCGCCGCTAGACGGGCCCTTGAAGTCGCGTCTGTAGAGCTCGATGCAGTCCTGGGCGATGTAGGAGATATCGCGGACCTGCTTCATCCAGGCGCGGAGCTGGTCGTCGTGCTTGCCCTCCGTCTTGGTGAGGTGGATGAGGAAGCCGTTGATGCTCTCCATCTCGTCCTTGATGAACTGCATATCACCCTGCAGGCCGCCCAGCAGCTTCGCCTCCTCTGTGACCGCCGTCACCAGCAGGCCCACCAGCGAGTCCACCGCAGATAGGGTCAGGTCAGCCATCTCCCTCTCTCTTCCCGATCGGGTGTTGATGAATGTATGGCAGCTGGATTATGCAAGCGCAACTCCGCCTACCATATACAGAAATGGGCCTTGGAATGGAATAGATGTGCAATCGACAAGGATGCAAATTTATTTGGGTAACGGCCAATGCTTGGGGTTGGATGGAGCAAGATCTGACGGACCATCCATGTATTTATATGGAAGGAGGAAGAAGAATAAACAATGGTTGGAATTAAGAGGCAAGAACAAGCCAGCCTTCCATGGGACAAAGCATCCCAGTACGATGAGCAAGGCATGGCGTGACATGTTTGCTGACAGATTGAAGCAAGGATCCTCCACCCATTAAGAAAAGACTCCAAGAGGAAAGAATGTAGCATAAAGCACTTGCTTCCCGGTACAGTAAAGCTAGCACATCCACAAGGAAAGAAAGTGGTCGATCTAGTAGGAATAGGAAGTCTAAGTAAAGAACATATTTGTGTCTGCGTCATATGTTGGGCATGCTATTTCTTGTACAACAAGCACAGTGGCCCTCGCAAATGCGAGGGCGGCGTGGTCCTATATTGTGTTGAACATAGAAATATTTCTAGGTTGCACTGATCTTCAAATAATGTCATAGAAAATAATATGGTTGCATAACTATTATATTAGTATGTTTTTCCGAGGGCTTAAATCCATCACTTCCATCTCCCTTGGATACTTCTTACGAACTGGAAAGAATTCCAACCGTTTGATTTGCTTTTCATAGATAAATGTATGAAAAACAAATCCAGTTTCTAAGGGAAAATTCCAAACAAAACTGAAAATTTTACTCCTCACGGCCATGATACCATCCTAGGGCAATAGGTAAGAATCCAAAGGTAAAGAGTGAAAGCTTAAAAAAATAGCATAGGCAGATAATATTTACTTTCAACTTAGTGCGCTGAGTATGTCATTTACAAAAAGGTCACATTGATTACTGCATATGTTCCCTTATGCGAGTTAGCCTATATATAATTTTATGTGAGAATGTTAACATTCAGACATGCAGTTTGTCGGTCATTGGTATTAGATGTACAATAACCAAAATTTATCTATCTATCTATCTATCTATCTATCTATACCTCTACTAATTAGGCACTTCCTAAAAATTCACACGTTAATTAGAAAATACGATCCGTTAATCACATGGGACCGAATTATTACGGTGTTGATTAATCCGTTAGAAAAAAAACATCTATTTTATATCCATTAGAAAAAAATAAGAACCATCTATTTTATAGGACCAAGTTATAATCATCCAGATATAACCTCTCCGTGAGTAGAGTCCATGTAAAAGGAAACTACCAAACTACCAATCATATACTTTGTGCAAGTTATCACCGTCCAGATCTAACCTCCGTACGTACTGTAAAAATAAGATATAGCCTCCGTGAGTAGAGTCCAGGAAAAAAGAACTACCAACCCTATATTTTTGCACAACTCAGTACGTAGCAATCTATTTCCAGCCCATCTAATAAAAGCAACCGAGGTAACAAAACATTCTGATCGCACACATAAAAAAGGCAATCTGATCGCAACTCCATTGGGCCTAATCTCCTCTTCCCCGCATGCTTCTCCACTCCCTCGCTCATCCCATCCAAGTGCGCCTTCCTCCTCTCTTCTCAACTGAAAAAAATCTTCAATAGTTCTCTTCCATCGACTTGATGGCAACGAGTTAGATCCAGCGGCAAATCATGTCTCCTGGCTGAGTCGTATTGCACCAAAGCAATGCCGATTGGCCTTGGCCTTAGCTTCCGGGTGCAACCCATCTTTCTCTTTGTACGTTGCGTTTTATGCTTGACAAGCGATATTGAAAAGAAGATTATGAATACCGATTGATTAGGAAATCGGCTGCCTCCACACGATTCTACCAAATTGATGGATGAAGTTCAATGTAGGACCCTCGGTTGTGCAATGAATAATCGGTATGCATATCGCCCTGCCCAGCCTTTTGATTACGTAAAATACAATTCATTGCCTCTCCGTACAGTGTATCATGCTAGCATTATTTAATCTGTATGGGCAGGGCGCAGATGCTACGTTCTTCTTGATGTGTACCATACCCTAAGAAAGTAAGCATTGGAGATTGATTCATAGATGTTGATTATTGTTGTTGTGATTGGTTTTGACGCAACCACTTTGCTATGCATAGGTCCTCATGTGTTGGAGTCCTTTTACCAGGTGGCCTATGAGATCTAAGGTGATGCGCGTAAACTAAAGCTGGTTTAGACTTGGGCACCCATCATAAATGGCTCCATGTGTTTACCCTTATCCCTCTCTCTCTGAATTCCTATGTGGTTCCTTTGGCAAGTGGCAAATCAATGGAGGAGTATGCTTTGTACACGTAGGGAATAGTACATGCATCTAGGACAGTGTGTGTATTCGCCGGTAGTTCAATGGTTGCCCTTTCAGGGGTTCTATTTGGCCGAGGGAATCCACACACGTACAAGAGCTGAGCAGGTTGATCGATTTCTTCCATGAACACATGTACACATGCTGTACAGCGCTAATTGATTCAAATCAAGGGAAACATACACGTACAAGAGCAAACTGACATGTTTCCTATTCAACTCGGCTAGAATTGCATGATGCAGGGCATCCAATTCATTGTCACTTATGTTTTTTTATGACTTTGATCTGGTGAGGAGCAGCTTCAAGATGTTGGTATTTGCGATGTAGCAACGAAGAACTTGCAATTCTAGACACCTACACTGATTAAGGTAATACTCATCTTAACCCTAAAATTCTCTCCTCCTAATTAAGGCTAAAATAATTCTCTGTAGTGGCCTCCAATCTCTCAGTGATCTTGTGCATGCTTCCTGCTCGCTGCTGCATCAGCAGCTCAATGATGCCACAACTTAACTTGGCTCATGTCCTGGGTGTTGAGTATATGTGTTGTGCATATTTATGTATTGGGTCCACCTTCTAGTTGCCTTGTATAGTTGAGGTCGTGGCCTACTCCTGTACATCATATATACGTGCGTTTGCACCTGAGGAATACAACACGTAATTCCCACATCATACATGGTATCAGTTTTTTAGGTTTTCTCCTTGCTTCCGCCGCCGCCGCCGCGCGCCGCCGCCGCCGTGCGCCTCCCTCCCCGCTAACCGCGCGCCTCTCGCGCTGCTCGCCGCCTCCCGATCGCGCCTGCTGGCCGCCTCTCGCTCGCGCCAGGACACCTCCCCGCTAGACGCCAAACACAGCCAGCCACCGATCGCGCTTGCACACTTCCCCGCTAGCCACCAAACCATCGATCGTGCATGCAGACTTTCCTGCTAGCTGCCAACAAATCAATCACAGAGCCTGTTGATTGCTACCCAGCTCGCTAGCACACATCGCCGCCGTGTCACGCCGCCCGCGTTCGCTAGCTCCGAGCCGCTCCACCTAGCAGCCCCCGCCGCTTCGTGTCGTAGCCGTCTTTTTCCTCTCAGTTTTCGCCGCAGCAACCGTGCCATCTCACCCTCGCGATGCCGTCCGTCACCTCTTCCGCGTCCATCAACTCCAACCCGTTCGTCGACGCCAACCCCCCTGATGTGAACGTCCTCCGCAACCTGACCATCTTCGAGCGGGTGCCGGTTCGTCTCTCCCAGGCGGACTCCTCCTACTACACGTGGAAAACGTATTTTTCCCTCGTGTTTCGGAAGTATCACCTCATCGACCACGTGGACGGCATCGTCGACTCCAGCCTCGTCCCCGAGTTCCATGACTGGTTCACCATCGACACCACGATTATCCGCTGGTTTTCCCTCACCATCTCGCCGGACCTCTTTCAGACGGTCGTGGCGGATGGTGACGATGCCTGCGCCGTGTGGACCAAGCTGAACGGGCTCTTCACCGACAATCAGCTCCAGTGTCGCGTTTTTTTGCAGCAAGAGTTTTTCGGGTGTCACCAGAACAACACCTCCGTCGACGACTATTGTCACCGCCTGAAAACTCTCGCCGACGAGCTCCTCGATAATGGCGCGAAGATCGATGATGACTTCCTCCTCAGCACGCTCACCGCCGGGCTCAAGGAGGACTTCGGCAACGCCGCGGCGAATCTCAGCCTCATCCCCAACCCGTCCTTCGCCAAGTTCGTTGCGTACCTCCGCTTGGAGGGGCGGCGGATGAAGCAGGTGAAGGCGCGGGCCATCCACACCGCTCTCGCCGCCGGCACCACCCGCGGCGCCTCCGCGGCGCCTCCCGCCGCGACCCTCCGCAGCGCCATCCGGCGCCATCCCCGGCGCCGCCGCCGTACCCGGCCACCCAGCAGCCGGGGCTGCTCCCGCTGCCCTATGGGCTGCCTGCCCCTCCCGTCTCTCCCGCCGAACGGCGCCACGAGGGTCGGCGCGGTGGGGGCCGCCGCAGTGGTCAGCAGCAGCAGCCGCCGGGTGCCGGCCGGCCTCGTCAGCAACAGCAGCAGTTCCAGGTGCCCCCTCCGTGGGCCTCCGGCTACAACCCGTGGACCGGTGTCGTTCATGCCTACACCATGCCGGTTCCACGGGCTCCTACACCGACCCTTCCTATGCCGCACCCACCGGCGCATCAGGCGTACTACATGGCTCCGCAGCCGTACGGAGGATACCCACCGCCGCAGCTAAGTGGCGCCTGCGGTCTCCCTGCGACCCCGCCGCCACCCTCGCCGGCCCTGCCACCGGCTCCTTGGGATCCAGCGCTCCTCGCCGCGCTGCACACCGCGCCTACGCCGAACAACTACACTGGAGGCGGTGATTGTACATGGACACCGGGGCTACGGCTCACATGTTTGCTCATCCTGGTAATCTTGCATCCTTCACTCCCATCACCACCGACCGCCGCATCATTGTCGGCGACGGTTCCGCCCTCCCTATCACACATGTCGGGCACACTTCTTTTCCTTCTAATTCCATGCCTATTACTTTGTCTAACATACTTGTGTCACCTCATCTTATTAAGAACCTTGTTTCCATTCGTTGTTCAACCCGTGAAAATCTTGTTACTGTTGAATTTGACGAGCTTGGTTTTTGTGACAAGGACGCTCGAACCAGGATGGTACTTCACCGATGTGATAGCCTCGACGAGCTCTATCCGGTGTGTCCGCCGTCCACCTCCACCACTGCATCGGTTGCTCTCTCCGCCGGCGTGGATCTCTGGCACGCTCGTTTGGGTCATCCCAACCCCGTCACACTTCGTCATATTCTTAGGAGTTTCAGTTTGAGTTGTAATAAGATAGAGGATCACACCTGTCATGCATGTCGTGTCGGCAAACATGTTCGCCTCCCGTTTAATAACTCCACCACCATAGCTTCTTTTCCTTTTCAGTTGATCCATAGAGATGTGTGGACCTCTCCGGTTCCTAGTAATTCGGGCTATTTATATTATCTGGTTATCCTTGATGATTATTCTCACTATGTGTGGACGTTTCCTTTACGACGAAAGTCGGACGCACTCTCCACTTTGACGGCTTTTTACTCCTATGTCAGCACGCAGTTTGGGCATCCCATTCTTGCTCTTCAGACTGATAAAGAAAAAGAG
Source organism: Triticum timopheevii (assembly GCA_963921465.1). Lineage (NCBI taxonomy): Eukaryota > Viridiplantae > Streptophyta > Magnoliopsida > Poales > Poaceae > Triticum > Triticum timopheevii. Next base: position 649,909,634 of record OY997274.1, read on the forward strand.
TTCGACAACCTTGCTTTCCGCACTTTTCTGTCGCACCACGGCACAATTTTTCGTCCCACATGCCCGTATACTTCACAGCAGAACGATCGAGCCGAACGCGTCCTTCGCACTCTGAACGACTGCGTTCGCACGCTCTTGTTCCATGCTAATGTGCCGCCTCGTTTCTGGCCGGACGCACTCGCTACTGCTTCACTTCTCCTTAACATTCGCCCTTGCCGTCCACGGTGGAACTATGCACCTCACCATCTTCTCTTCGGTACGCCCCCATCTTATGATGGCTTGCGTATTTTCGGGTGCCTTTGCTATCCTAGCACTGTCGACTCCGCTCCTCACAAACTCGCACCTCGTTCTGTCGCTTGCATTTTCATCGGCTACCCCTCTAACTCCAAGGGATATCGGTGCTACGATCATGTCTCCCATCGTGTCTTCACTTCCCGGCACGTTTACTTTGATGAGCATGTGTATCCATTTCAGCAGGTACCCCCGGTTGTTCCTCCCGCCACCGGTGACGCGGGCTCTTCGATGCCTGTCCAGGGCGCTCGCGCGCCTCTCTTGGCCCGCCCTGGCTTTGAGGCACGCCCCTCGCTTGCGGCGCCTCCTACAGCCGCGACGTTGGCGCCCCCAGCGTCCCCGACGTTGGCGCCCGCGGCCTCCGCGGCCCCCCGGCGTCCCCGGTGTCGGCGCCCCCCTCGGCGCCCCCGACGCCCCCGGTGTCGGCGTCCCCCTCGGCGCCCTTGGCCCCCTCGGCGCCCTCGGCACCCTCGATGTCGGCGCCTCCCCCGGCACATGTGGCCGGTCCGGTCACCCGCGCCCGTACGGGCGTCCTTCGGCCGAGCTCGCGCTACGCCTCGGATGACTACGTCCACGCGGCGTCCACCTCTGAGCCGTCCCCGTTGCCGTCCTCCGTTCGAGCCGCTCTTCGTGACCCGCTCTGGATGGCTGCGATGCAAGAGGAGTTTGACGCCCTGTTGCGCAACCAGACGTGGTAGCTTGTTCCCCGTCCCCGGCACGCCAACGTGATTACCGGGAAGTGGGTTTTCAAACACAAGCTCCGTCCTGATGGTAACCTTGAACGCTACAAAGCGCACTGGGTTGTTTGTGGCTTCCGACAGCATGCTGGCATCGACTTCACCGACACCTTCGCTCCGGTCGTCAAGCCCGGCACGATACGCACGGTTCTCCACCTTGCGGTCTCCCGTGCTTGGCCGGTGCACCAGATGGACGTCTCGAACGCCTTCCTTCATGGTCACCTCGAGGAGCAGGTCTTCTGCCAGCAGCCCACTGGGTTTGTTGACCCGGCGCTTCCCGACCACGTGTGCCTGCTTTCGCGGTCCTTGTACGGACTCAAGCAGGCTCCGCGCGCTTGGTACCAGCGCATCGCGGCGTTTCTCCACCAGCTTGGGTTCCGCTCTACCCGCTCGGACGCCTCGCTCTTCGTCTATCATCAGGTCTCTGACATGGCCTACTTGCTGCTTTTGAAGGAAATATGCCCTAGAGGCAATAATAAAGTTATTATTTATTTCCTTATTTCATGATAAATGTTTATTATTCATGCTATAATTGTATTAACCGGAAACATAATACATGTGTGAATACATAGACAAACATAGTGTCACTAGTATGCCTCTACTTGACTAGCTCGTGAATCAAAGATGGTTAAGTTTCCTAGCCATAGACATGAGTTGTCATTTGATTAACGGGATCACATCATTAGGAGAATGATGTGATTGACTTGACCCATTCCGTTAGCTTAGCACTTGATCGTTTAGTATGTTGCTATTGCTTTCTTCATGACTTATACATGTTCCTGTAACTATGAGATTATGCAACTCCCGTTTACCGGAGGAACACTTCGGGTACTACCAAACGTCACAACGTAACTGGGTGATTATAAAGGAGTACTACAGGTGTCTCCAAAGGTACATGTTGGGTTGGCGTATTTCGAGATTAGGTTTTGTCACTCCGATTGTCGGAGAGGTACTGGGCCCTCTCGGTAATGCACATCACTATAAGCCTTGCAAGCAATGTAGCTAATGAGTTAGTTACGGAATGATGCATTACGTAACGAGTAAAGAGACTTGCCGGTGACGAGATTGAACTAGGTATTGGATACCGACGATCGAATCTCGGGCAAGTAACATACCGATGACAAAGGGAACAAAGTATGTTGTTATGCGGTTTGACCGACAAAGATCTTCGTAGAATATGTAGGATCCAATATGGGCGTCCAGGTTCCGCTATTGGTGATTGACCAAGAATAGTTCTAGGTCATGTCTACATAGTTCTCGAACCCGTAGGGTCCGCACGCTTAAGGTTTCGATGACAGTTATATTATGAACTTATGAGTTTTGATGTACCGAAGGAGTTTGGAGTCCCGGATGAGATCGGGGACATGACGAGGAGTCTCGAAATGGTCGAGACGTAAAGATCGATATATTGGACAACTATATTCGGAGTTCGGAAAGGTTCCGAGTGATTCGGGTATTTTTCGGAGTACCAGAGAGTTACGGGAATTCGCCGGTTAGTATATGGGCCTTATTGGGCCATACGGGAATAGAGGAGAGAGGCCAAAAGGAAGGAGGCCTGCGCCCCCCCCCCCCCCCCCCCTCTGGTCCGAATTGGACAAGGGGCGCAGCCCCCCTTTCCTTCTTCCTCTCCCCCTCTTTCCCCTTCTCCTACTCCAACAAGGGAGGTGGAATCCTACTAGGACTAGAGAGTCCTAGTAGGACTCCACATTTGGCGCGCCCCCTCCTAGGGCCGGCCCCCTCCCCCTTGCTCCTTTATATACGGGGGCAGGGGGACACCCCATAGACAAGTTGATCTACGGATCGTTCCTTAGCCGTGTGCGGTGCCCCCCTCCACCATATTCCACCTCGTTCATATCGTCGCGGAGTTTAGGCGAAGCCCTGCCGGTAGAGCATCATCATTGTCACCACGCCGTCGTGCTGACGGAACTCATCCCCGAAGCTTTGCTGGATCGGAGCCCGGGGATCGTCATCGAGCTGAACGTGTGCTGAACTCGGAGGTGCCGTACGTTCGGTGCTTCGATCGGTCGATCGTGAAGACGTACGACTACATCAACCGCGTTGTCATAACGCTTCCGCTTACGGTCTACGAGGGTACGTGGACAACACTCTCCCCTCTCGTTGCTATGCCATCACCACGATCTTAGGTGTGCGTAGGAAATTTTTTGAAATTACTACGTTCCCCAACAGCTTTATGTCGACGACATCATCCTGACGGCATGTACGGCTGGCCTCCTCAGTCAGCTCACGGCTCGTCTTCGCGCTGAGTTCGCCATCAAGGACTTGGGTCCTTTGCACTACTTCCTCGGTGTCGAGGTGATGCGCCGTCCGGATGGCTTCTTCCTTCATCAGTGGAAGTACGCTCACGAGATCCTGGAGCGCGCCGGCATGCTTAACTGCAAGCCTGCCGCTACGCCTGTTGATACGAAGGCCAAGCTTTCTGCCACGGATGGTTCTCTTGTTTCGGATGCTGCTTTCTACCGGTTTCTCGTTGGTGCTCTCCAGTACCTCACTCTGACTCGACCGGAGATCCAGTATGCCGTGCAGCAGGTGTGTCTTCATATGCATGCTCCTCGAGACGTTCACTGGGCTGCCGTCAAGCGGATTCTCCGCTATATCTATGGCACTATGGATCTTGGCGTCACGCTTCATGCCTCCGCCGACACCGCCCTCACCGCCTACTCCGATGCAGACTGGGCGGGCTGCCCTGACACTCGTCGCTCCATTTCGGGCTATTGTGTCTACCTTGGACCCTCACTTATCTCGTGGTCGTCCAAGCAGCAGCCTACGGTCACTCGTTCCAGTGCTGAGGCTGAGTATCGTGTGGTGGCCAACATTGTCGCTGAGTGTTCGTGGCTTCGCCAGCTGCTTCAGGAGCTCTCTTGCCCTGTTGACCGTGCCACGGTGGTCTACTGCGACAACGTCTCGGCGGTCTACCTCTCCGCTAACCCGGTGCATCATCGACGGACCAAGCATATTGAGTTGGATATTCATTTTGTTCGGGAATAGGTGGCCCTTGGCCATATTCGTGTTTTACACGTTCCTACTTCCCAACAATTTGCAGATATCATGACCAAGGGCTTGCCTACGGCGTCATTTGAGGAGTACCGGTCCAGTTTTTGCGTCAGCCGCGGTGCCGCTTCGACTGCGGGGGGGGGGGGGGGGGGGGGGGATGTATTGGGTCCACCTCCTAGTTGCCTTGTATAGTTGAGGTCGTGGCCTACTCCTGTACATCATATATACGTGCGTTTGCACCTGAGGAATACAACTCGTAATTCCCACATTATACACTGGGCATGCATTCTCATGTTTTTTTTTCATACTGATTCATCATTGTGATCGGCTGACAGCAAGCGATTGGCCGTTGACCGGCTGTCTCCTCAGTTCAATGAGAAACTTTCACTGCTTTAGATCGAGACATCCACACAATAGAAGGAACACATCGTATCAAGGCATAGAAAAGGAATCAGAAGGAAAGAAGTTGTGAGTTACCCGCATGTAATCTTCTTTCCTTTTAGTTACTTTTGTTTCTTCCGGCAGTTTTCGCATGGGGCTACCTGGTCCCTGATGTGTTCTGGTATTTGAGGTTTTGAACGCTGGACGTTTTCTTTTAATTTAGAGGAAGGTCCCTACGAGCTTGCATGGTATGTTTGATGAGATGCTCTGTATGAGAAAACCTGGTATGATTTGCGTTGCTGCATGCCTCCATTAAACTTTGTTTTCTAAAAGTTAGGCACACAAACAAGTTATGCTTAACTTCTACTCCCTCCGTTCCGAAATAATTGTCTTTCTAGAGATTTCAACAAGTGACTACATACGGAACAAAATGAGTGAATCTACACTCTAAAACATGTCTACATACATCCGTATGTTGTAGTCCATTTGAGATGGCTAGAAAGACAATTATTTCGGAACGGAGGGAGTACATGGTAAAAGAAAAACGCCAAATTTGGTCGTTGTTCTTTTCATATTCCAAGAAGCAATACGCAGTAAATCTTTTTTTTTCTCTTCAGGGTTTTTAGTTTTAACTATGGATGTTCACTGTGTTTTCTTTCATTTGTTTGCACTGATCTTCCCATAATGTCATAGAAAATAATATGGTTGCATAACTATTATATACTCCTTTCGTTTTTACATATAAGTCATTTTAGAGATTTCAATATGAACTACATACGGATGTATATAGACATATTTAAGAGTGTATATTCATTCATTTTGCTCCGTATGTAGGCGATATTGGAATATCTAAAAAGGCTTACATTTAGGAATGGAGGGAGTATGTTTTTTCCAAGGGTTCCCATCCCTCACTTCCATCTCCCTTGGATACTTTGGGACTTACGAATTGGAAAGAATTCCGACCGTTAGATTTTTTTTTCATAGATAACTGTACGAAAAACAAATCCAGTTTCTAAGTGAAAGTTCCAAACAAAATTGAAAAACTTACTCCTCACGGCCATGGCACCATCTTGGGGCAATAGAAAAGAATCCAAAGATAAAGAGTGAAAGCTAAAAAAATATCACATATACAGATAATATTTACTTTCAACTTGTGTGCTGAGTATGCCATTTACAAAAATGTCACATTGATTACTGTATGTTCCCTTCCGCGGGTTAGCCTATATATAATTTTATGTGAGGCTAGACTGGTATGTATTGTTGACATTCAGACATTCAGTTTGTCGATCATTGGTATTAGATGTACAGTAAGCAAAATATATATAATGTAGTCCAATATGGGGCCAGATGAAGTTTAGAGGATCTTTCAAATATAATACCAAAATGAATTTCATATATAGTGAATCCGAATACGATGAGCAAGAGATGGCGTAACAGATTGAACCAAGGAAACTCCAGCCATTAAGAAAGACTTTGAGAGCAAAGAATGTAGCATAAAGCACATGCTTCCAGATACAGTAAATTTGTCTGGGGATGTCTAGGGACCCCGGCCCTATGAGAAATGCAGACTCCACAAGAAAAGGGCTCGGCCTAGTAGGAATAGGAAGTCTAAGTAAAGAATATATGTGTATTCTATGTACGTTGGGCGCACTGTTTCTTGTACAATGCAATGCAAAAGTGCGTATGCTTCAACTAGCCATAATCTTTATTGTGAAATTTCATTCTTTGTTTTTCATCAGGATTAATATTTAAAAACTAGGTCACGCATTGGCCAAAGGGTTCGTACTTCGAACAATACAGTTGGTCTAGGCACACTAGCGTGGGCCATCTGTGCCGTCTGTCTAGTTAATCCACACAAAATGACTAACGTGAAAAGTGAGCGAGGGGTTACATGTACCGAAGTTCGCTTAGAATCACACATTAACAGGAATGATTTTCCAAAGTAAAATGGCCAGAGTGTTCCAGTTTTTATTGGTTTTTTCTTCTTCTTTTTTTGTCTTACTTTATGGTTTTTATTGGTTTTCTTTTTTTTCTTTTTTTCCAGTGTGTTTTCCTTGTGGTTTCTCCTTCGTTTTTGTTCCTTTCCTCATCAGGTATTTACGGTTTTCCTTTCTTTCCTATTCTTCTTTGTTGTTTCGGTTTATTTTGTTTCTTTCTTCGATTTTCACCGGGTTTTCATCGTCTTCACTGTTTTATTTCTTTTCTATGTGTTTTCTTTGCTACCATTGTTGTTTTTTCCTTTCTTTCTTTTTCTATGCTTTTCCTTGCAGTTTTATTTGGTTATCAATGGTTAGTTTCTTTACTTTCTTTTTCTGCGTGATTTCCTTACGGTTTTCATTGGTTTAGTTCTTTTCTTTTGTTTGTTCTCTTTAAAATGTTTCAACACATGTCTAAATTTTTATACACATTGTACTTTTTTGGATATATAAAGAAAAAAAATTAATGCATGTTTACCATTTTTCAAATACATTATTAACATTTTTCTCAAATATTTGTTTTCATGTTTATTGTTCTCATACACATTGTGCATTCTTGGTGTACATCTAAAACATTGCTTTATACAAGTTTAACATTTTCCGCATACATGAACAACAATTTTCAAATATATGTGTTCAATGTCTATTTTTCTTACACGTCATACACATTTCATATACGTCAAGAATTTTTTTTATACATGTTTAATATTTTTTAATATATTATTAAAATTTTCTGAACTATATGTTTTCATACCTATATTTAAACATTGTACATTTTTGGTATACATCTAAACTTTTCTCTATACAGGTTCAACATTTTTCATATAAATGATTAAGACTTTCTCAAATATATGTTTTTGATGTCTACTTTTTACATACAAATCGTACTTCTTTCTTATGCACCCGAATATCCAGTGGACGTCGGGTTTTTAAGCATGGCAAATCAACCATTTTTCGTGGCAAATTAATATTTCGTCGAGAATGGCAAGTTTAGTTGTCGAGCATGGCAAATCTGCCTTGGTTCATTTTTGCCAAGAAATTGTTGTGCATGCAAAATAAATTTGCCACCATCGTGCCAATATAAATTGACATGGAAAATGTTCGATTTTCCATGCCTACAAATCGAATGTTAGATTTTTAGCATTTCTGTTTCTTATACATTCAAAACATATTTATGCATGTTTAACATTTTTTTCAAATAAAGAACATTATCAATACAATTTTAACATTTTTCAAATACATTATTAACATTTTTTTCAAATATATGTCTTGATGTCTATTATTTTCATAAACATTGTACATTTCTGGTATACATCTAAAACATTTTTGTATTTAGGTTTAACATTTTTCGTGTACATGATAAACAGTTTTTCAAATATATATTTTGATGTGTACTCTTTTCATACACATCATACATTTTTCTTATACTCCCAAAACATTTTTTATACACGTTTAACATTTCGTTCAAATTAACATTTTTAAATAAAAATATGTGTAGTTATTTATGAAACAAAAATATTTCGAATATTTTGAAATATAAACAAAAGTAAAAATAGAAAGCAAAAAATGAAAAATATTTGTGAAAAAGCGGAAGCAAAAAACGAAAAAGAAACATGCTAGCTAGCTTTTTTAAGGGAAAACACACTAGCTAGTTAGAGGATCTCCGATAGATGGTGTAGAAGCAACCGATAGATGGTGTAGATGCAAAAAATAACTACCTTTTGCATCTCCGAGCAAAAGCGTTGTTCCAATAGATGATGTACATGTTAAAAAATTACATCTTCACCTCTCGGAGATGTAAACTACAACACCTTGCGGTGCAAATTTGCATCTCCACCTACAGAAAATGTAAAAACGCGTCTGCCCACCAACCGCCCAATTGCCACTTCCTTCCCCTTTGTGCGACCGGCCACCGCCACCCGACTACGGTTGGCCTAAACGCCTTCTCCGACTGTCGCCCGGCCCATTGCGATGTTGGACCCCCATCCCCCATCGCATGCCTCGCCGGCCAGCCACCTGCCCGATCCCCTTTCTGCCGGTGCTGCCTTCGGTCGATTACCGGCAGATCCGGCGTCACCCCGTGCTGCCGCAACCGGCCGTTTGGCTTCCTCTCAACCTCCCCTACCGATTCCTCCCCGCTTCCGACCGATTTCGGCCATCCCCGCCGGCCCCGGCGAGCTACAGCGGGAGCGCACGAGCTTTGACGGTTTCAACAGTAGGTTCAGTGCACTAAGTTGACATCTTCAAATACTTCATCTGTTGGAGTTAGAGTTATACATCACAAATATCCACCATCTGTTGGAGTTGGCTCTTTATTGAAGATGTAAAAAGCACTTTTTGGTGATGTAAATTATACAACACCTAGTTTTACATCTAAATTTGCATCATCTATTGAATATGCTCTTAGACGTGTGAGTGCAGTCGCGCCTTGGGCCTGGCCCACGGCCGTGAGCGCTTCAGTCGAGGTGACCCTCCAACGAGTCGCTCGGGGTAGCGCGCCCGGCAAATACGCACAAGGCAACATCACCCGAAATCACTAATTAAGGTGTACTATTTCTAAAGATCACTCCCACCTTCTCAAGTTTCAACAGGTGACGCACTGCATTCCCGCCACTTGTCGCAAACTGAAAGTTTTCCCTTTTTTTCATACGTCCCTTTATTAAAAACATTTCATCTTTTTAACCATGCGTCCAAATCTGAACTGTTTTCACCATTGGATTCCTCGCGTCGAGATCTTCAAAACTAGATCCCATGTTGATAGATTTTGATGAATTTTATTTTTCAAAAAAAAATTGGATGAAGAAACCGGACAGAAAAACCGAATTGGGAGCACGCTTTTTTTCCTTTCCGAAAGAGGCACGGAAGTGCCTCTCACGAAAGCACAATCGTGCCTCTCACGGAAGGAAAAAACAGAAAACATGTTTTTTCGTTTCCAAGAGGCGCGGCCATGACTCTTGCGAAAGCACAAACTTGTCTCTCGCGGAACCAAAACCGTGCCTCTCGTGAAAGGAAAAAAACAAAAAAAATGTTTTTTTCCCGAGAGGCACGGCCGAGCCTCTCGCGGAAGGGAAAAAACAGAAAACATGTTTCTTTTGCTTCCGAGAGGCACGGGCGTGCCTCTCGCGAAAAGCACAACCGTGCCTCTCGTGGAAGCACAACTGTGCCTCTCGCGGAAGGAAAAATAACAGAAAACGCTGTTTTTTTGTTTCCGAGAGGCGCGGCCGAGCCTCTCGCGGAAGCAAAAAAAACGCGTTTTTTCCTGCAAAAAAATCAAAAAAATTTGGTCCAAAAGCTAAGAAAGACCGGTGAACCAAAAAATGAAAAAAAAACTAGAAGAAAAACTATTTGAAAAGACGAAAACGCATGTGGAAACATTAAAAAAATCCGAAGGGAGCGCCCAGAGCACGAGACGTGGCGGCGGCTGAGAGTGCACCAAGTCAGCCCATCGCCAAATGATCATCGTGAGGCTCCCGAAGGAGCGCTCGTTAACTAGTTGCTCTCAACATCACCTATCTTGTGTTTAGACCGGCCGTTTAGGACTGTACACTTACTGCAAAACTCGGTTTTGGGAAAAGATCATGGCCGGTTTTGGGATCCTTCTAGAAGGTTTTATTTCAATTTTTCATGTTTCTTTTCAAAAAAATCTTAAATGATTTTTTCGCTTATGTTATTTTCCAATCTAAAAAATTCACATTTTTTGAAGATGTTTCAAAATTTCAAAATTAATTAACTTGAGCTAAAAATGTATGGTATTTCCAATCATGTTTGCATTCTTCATAAAAAGTTCAAATAAATTTAAGAGCGTTTGGAATTTTAGAAAAATGTTCGTGCTTGTAAAGAATTTTTTAAACTGTTGGAAAATATTTGAAAATTTGAAAAGTGCCCGTGTTCTAAAAATTTTAAAAATTTGCATTTTCGGAAAATGTTCCAAAATTTTCAATAATTGTTCAGTATTTAGAAAATAATGTTTTCTGTGAATTTTCAGAAAATATAATGTTTTCTGTGAACTTTCCTTCCATCATCTTTCTTCAGCTTCAGTCTGCAGTCCATGGGTGTATTGCAGCTATTGCACTCACTCATACCAGCCACTTCAAGGATTTTCTCTGCATAACCTTGTTAATACAAAGTGATTCGGTCCTCTGACTGTGTCACCTCGATCCCCAAGTAGTAACTTAGGAGACCAAGGTCGCTCATCTTGAAAAGCTGCTGCATCTACTCCTTGAATGCGATGATATGGGCCTTGTGAGTGCCGGTGATAATCAGATCGTCCATGTATACACCCACAAGCAGATAAGAATGAGCATCACCTCGCCGGTACACGGCATGTTCCAGTGGGCTTCTGACGAACCCAAGCTCGCCCAGCATTTCGTCCAGTTTGGCATACCAAGCTCTTGGAGCTTGACGAAGGCCGTAAAGCGCCTTCTGCAGCTTCAGTACTCGGCGTTCACTCCCTGCTGCAGTGTACCCAGGCGGCTGTGTGACATAAACCTCCTCCGCGAGATCACCATTAAGTAAAGCTGATTTTACATCCATGTGGTGCACTTCCCATCCAGAGTGCGCGGCGAGAGTGAGGAAGAGACGTACTGTCTCCATGCGCGCCACTGGTGCAAACACCTCCTCGAAATCAACCCCTTCATGCTGAGTGTATCCCTTCGCCACCAATCGTGCCTTATGCTTGATGATGTTGCCATCTGGGTCTCGTTTCACTTTGAAAACCCACTTCAGACAGATTGCCTTGTGGCCACGAGGAAGAGAAGCGAGTTGTCAGGCTGAATTTCAGCAATGGAGTCCATCTCAGCATCCATGGCTCCCTACCAGGCTGCATCTCCGAGCGCTTCATCAATGTTGCTCGGCTCCTCAGTGTTGAGCAAGCAGCGCTCCATCGCCTCACGCATAGCCTCCCTCTCAGTCTCGTCGAGGACGCAGGAGAGAAGTCGGTATCAAATCGGCCCGGCGTCGACGTCACGTGCATCGTCATCAGTCAGCGGAGTGGCCCACCGGATCTCTGGTGTGGTGGTGGGCGTCCTCAGCTCGGACTGTGACGACCCGGGCGTGTTCGCCGCTGGCGTGGCGGCCACAGAAGACTGCGGCGTCCCTGAGGCTGGTGTAGAGGGTGTCACCATCCTCCGTGGCAAGACCAGCGGGGTGGTCGAGCCGCTGTCGATCTCCTGAACGCCATAGTCTGCGGTGTAAATCACAGTGAATGTTGCTGGGGCTGCGCTCGTGCCAGGGGCGCTCCAAGTCCAAGGCATGTTCTCTTCAAAAACAGTCACGAGTTACCTGGACCTTCTTCGTCGCTAGATCATATGCACGGTATGCCTTGGAGCCTTCTTCATAACCAACGAACACCATTGGAGTTGATCGGTCGCTCAGCTTGGTGATCTCGGGGCCGACGCGCTTGACGTGAACCGCGCACCCGAAAGTGCGCAGATGCTGCAAGTTGGGCTTACGGCCATGCCACGCCTCATAGGGCGTGACACCATCCAGCCTCCTGGTCAGCGCACGGTTCAAGAGATAGACGGCCGTCCTCACCGGCTCCGCCCAGAAGTACGCGGCATACCCATGCTCTTCATCGTGCACCGAGCCATCTCCACCACAATTTGATTCCGGCGTTCGACGACTTCGTTTTGCTGCATGGAGTATGGTGCAGTGGTGAAGTACTTGATGTTGTTCAGCTCGCAGTACTCCTTGAACTCTCTGAACTTGAATTCGCCGCCGCGGTCCGATCTGAACGCGCGCAGTCTGCACTTGCCGCCGGCTTCGGCCATCGCCTGGCCTTTCTTGAAGCGTGGGTATGCCTCGTCTTTGGACTTCAAGAGCTCTAGCCACATATAGTGACTGTGATCGTCAGCCACAAGTAGGAAATACTTGTTACCTCTTGGAGTCGTCGGTCTGATCGGCCCGCACAGGTCCTTGTGCACGAGCTCCAAGCCGCGCTTGGCTCAGTACGCCGGGGCATGTGGGAACGGTGCGCCATGTCGTTTCCCAAGGGCGCAGCCGTCGCTCTACTCCTCCACGCGATCAATCACGGGCATGCCGCGCACAAGCTGCTTGGTGGACATGGTGCGGAGTGCGTGGAAGTGGAGATGCCCCATGCGTGCGTGCGACTGCCAGGTTGCGTCGTCTCCTTCCGCCATCAGGCACGCCGTCGGGTCGATTGTGAGGACGCCAGTGTACAGCTGGTTATCGTATTGCTTGATGCGCGCCAGGACGCGCCACGCCGGATCATGGACAGCCATGACGCCGTCCGCGATGCTGATGGTGCAGCCTGCCCCATCCAACTGTCCCATGGAGACGATGTTGGTTCATAGACTGGGAATGTAGAAGACGCCGGTGAGACGTGCACTGATCCCCGCTCTAACAGCGGAATACCATGCTGCCCAGCCCACATATGGCCACAACAGAGCCATCCCCAAACTTCACCGTATCGTGCACAGTGTCATCAAGCAACGAGAAGACATGTCTGTCGCCCGTCATATGACTGCTGGCCACGGTGTCAAAGAACCACACACCGTCTAGCGAGGGCACAGGCATGACCTTCTCCTCGTTGAGGTACACCTCTTGAGGCGCCACGAGCTGCGTCGTGTCGACACTGGTGACCACGGCCATGTACAGACCCTGATCTTGCTCGGCGCCGACTTGTACAAGATTTGCCTGGTCCTGTTTGCCCTTCTGGTCCTCGTCGTTGAGCCGAGTCTGGCACTCCTTTTTCCAGTGCCCCGGCTTGTTGCAGTAGTGGCACTTGCCCTTCTAGTCCTCATCCTTGAGCCGAGTCCGCATCCAGTACCCTGGCTTGTTGTAGTAGTGGCACTTGCCCTTCTTCTTCCTGTCGGAGCTGCACGCGCCCGCGCTCCCCAGCATGGGCTTGTTGTCGCCCTGAGGCTTGTACTTGCCCGGCAACTTGTTCTTACCACTACCGCCGCCGGATGATGACCCGCCAACCCCGTGCTACCGCTCGCATGTGGCCCACTCTGCGGCGGTGTACATGAGGCGCACACCGGACTGCACCGTGTCGTCGAGGTTGTAGTGGTATTCATGCCGACAGACGCCCTGTCAGCTCCTCGATTGACATCTTTTTCAGATCGATGTTAGTACTCGTGCGGCACGACGCGGAGAAACTTCTGGACAGCCTTGTGCTTCGTCACGGGATCGCCATACAGCTCGAGGTTGGTGACGAGGCCGGAGAACCGCAGCACAAAATCATCGACGGACTCGCTGTCCTTGAAGCAGAGCTCCTCGAATTCTCAATGGTGAACCCACGCGTTGGCCTCACGGGTGTGCTCGCTCCCCATCTGGAGCGCCTTGATCATCTCCCAGGCCGTTTTGGCCGTGTCCTTGCTGGCCAGGACCCGGAGCAGCTTCAGCGGCATGCCGGTGAGGATGATCTGAAGTGCACGCCTGTCGTCGCTGTCCTCGGCGGTGCCGTTAGTCACCGCAGATCAAACGCCCGCGAGTTGTAGCTTGACCTGCATCACAAGAGCCCACTCCATGTAATCTGTGCTGTTAGAATAAATCCGAGGCATATCATCAATCTTACGAGGACCAAGCAATCACACGAGCACGACACCGAGATTTGTTAACGAGGTTCACCGATATGGCTACATCCCCGGGGCTTGACTACGAGCGCTCCTCCCCGTGACACTGTTGGGGAACGTAGTAATTTCAAAAAAAATTCCTACGCACACGCAAGATCATGGTGATGGCATAGCAACGAGAGGGGAGAGTGTTCGTCCACGTACCCTCGTAGACCGTAAGCGGAAGCGTTAGCACAACGCGGTTGATGTAGTCGTACGTCTTCACGATCCGACCGATCCAAGCACCGAACGTACGGAGCCTCCGAGTTCAGCACACGTTCAGCTCGATGACGACCTCCGGCCTCCGATCCAGCCGAGCTCCGGAGATGAGTTCCGTCAGCACGACGGCGTGGTGACGATGATGATGTTCTACCGGCGCAAGGCTTCGCCTAAACTCCGCGACGATATGACCGAGGTGGAATATGGTGGAGGGGGGCACCGCACACGGCTAAGGAACGATCCGTAGATCAACTTGTGTGTCTTTGGGGTGCCCCCCCCCCCCCCCCCCCGCCCCCGTATGTAAAGGAGCCAGGGGGGAGGAGGCGGCCGGCCTAGAGGGCGCGCCAAGGGGGGAGTCCTACTCCCACCGGGAGTAGGACTCCCCTTTTCCAAGTAGGAGTAGGAGAAGGGGGGAAAGAGGAGGAAGAGGGGAAGGAAAGGGGGGGGCGCCGCCCCCTTCCCTTGTCCTATTCGGACTAGGAGGGGGAGGGGCGCGCGGCCCCCTCCTGGCTCCTTCCCTCTTCTCCCTCTTGGCCCATGTAGGCCCATTAACCCCCCGGGGGGTTCCAGTAACCTCCCGGTACTCCGGTAAAATGCCGATTTCAACCGGAACCATTTCGATGTCCAAAGATAGGCTTCCAATATATCAATCTTTATGTCTCGACCATTTTGAGACTCCTCGTCATGTCCGTGATCACATCCGGGACTCCGAACAAACTTCGGTACATCAAAACTTATAAACTCATAATAAAACTGTCATCGAAACGTTAAGCGTGCGGACCCTACGGGTTCGAGAGCTATGTAGACATGACCTAAAACCATTCTCGGTCAATAACCAATAGCGGGACCTGGATGCCCATATTGGTTCCTACATATTCTACGAAGATCTTTATCGGTCAAACCGCATAACAACATACTTTGTTCCCTTTGTCATCGGTATGTTACTTGCCCGAGATTTGATCGTCGGTATCCAATACCTAGTTCAATCTCGTTACCGGCAAGTCTCTTTACTTGTTCCGTAATACATCATCTCATAACTAACTCATTAGTTACATGCTTGCAAGGCTTAGGTGATGAGTATTATCGAGAGGGCCCAGAGATACCTCTCCGACAATCGAAGTGACAAAACCTAATCTCGAATTATGCCAACCCAACATGTACCTTCGGAAACACCTGTAGAGCACCTTTATAATCACCCAGTTACGTTGTGACGTTTGGTAGCACACAAAGTGTTCTTCCGGTATACGGGAGTTGCACAATCTCATAGTTGCAGCAACTTTGTATAAGTCATGAAGAAAGCAATAGCAGTATACTAAACGATCAAGTGCTAGGCTAACGGAATGGGTCATGTCAATCACATCATTCTCCTAATGATGTGATCTCACTAATCAAATGACAACACATGTCTATTGTTAGGAAACATAACCATCTTTGATTAATGAGCTAGTCAAGTAGAGGCATACTAGTGACTATAGTTTTGTCTATGTATTCACACATGTATCATGTTTCCGGTTAATACAATTCTAGCATGAATAATAAACATTTATCATGATATGAGGAAATAAGTAATAACTTTATTATTGCCTCTAGGGCATATTTCCTTCAGTATCCCACTTGCACTAGAGTCAATAATCTAGATTACATAGTAATGATTCTGACACCCATGGAGTCTTGGTGCTGATCATGTTTTGCTCGTGAGAGAGGCTTAGTCAATGGGTCTGCAACATTCAGATCCGTATGTATCTTGCAAATCTCTATGTCTCCCACTTGGACTTGGTCCCGAATGGAATTGAAGCGTCTCTTGATGTGTTTGGTCCTCTTGTGAAATCTGGATTCCTTTGCCAAGGCAATTGCACCAGTATTGTCACAGAAGATCTTCATTGGTCCCGATGCACTAGGTATGACACCTAGAATGGAAATGAACTCCTTCATCCAGACTCCTTCGTTCGCTGCTTCAGAAGCAGCTATGTACTCCGCTTCACATGTAGATCCCGCCACGACGCTTTGTTTAGAACTGCACCAACTTACAGCTCCACTGTTTAATAAAAACACGTATCCGGTTTGCGATTTAGAATCGTCCGGATCAGTGTCAAAGCTTGCATCGACGTAACCATTCACGACTAGCTTTTTGTCACCTCCATATACGAGAAACATATCCTTAGTCCTTTTCAGGTATTTCAGGATGTTCTTGACCGTTGTCCAGTGATCCACTCCTGGATTACTTTGGTACCCTCCTGCCAAGCTTATTGCTAAGCATACATCAGGTCTGGTACACAGCATTGCATACATGATAGAGCCTATGGCTGAAGCATAGGGAACATCTTTCATTTTCTCTCTATCTTCTACTGTGGTTGGGCATTGAGTTTGACTCAACTTCACACCTTGAAGCACAGGCAAGAGTCCTTTCTTTGCCTGATCCATTTTGAATTTTTTCAAAATTTTATCAAGGTATGTGCTTTGTGAAAGTCCTATTAAGCGTCTTGATCTATCTCTATAGATCTTGATGCCCAATATGTAAGCAGCTTCATCGAGGTCTTTCATTGAAAAACTTTTATTCAAGTATCCCTTTATGCTATCCAGAAATTCTATATCATTTCCGATTAATAATATGTCATCTACATATAATATCAGAAATGCTACAGAGCTCCCACTCTCTTTCTTGTAAATACAGGCTTCTCCAAAAGTCTGTATAAAACCATATGCTTTGATCATACTATCAAAACGTTTATTCCAACTCCGAGATGCTTGCACCAGTCCATAAATGGATCGCTGGAGCTTGCACACTTTATTAGCACCTTTTAGATCAACAAAACCTTCTGGCTGCATCATATACAACTCTTCTTCCAGAAATCCATTCAAGAATGCAGTTTTTACATCCATTTGCCAAATCTCATAATCATGAAATGCAGCAATAGCTAACATGATTCGGACAGACTTAAGCATCGCTACGGGTGAGAAAGTCTCATCGTAGTCAACCCCTTGAACTTGTCGAAAACCTTTCGCAACAAGTCGAGCTTTATAGACAGTTACATTACCATCAGCGTCAGTCTTCTTCTTAAAGATCCATTTATTCTCAATGGCATGCCGATCATCGGGCAAGTCAACCAAAGTCCATACTTTGTTTTCATACATGGATCCCTTCTCAGATTTCATGGCCTCTAGCCATTTTGCGGAATCTGGGCTCATCATCGCTTCCTCATAATTCGTAGGTTCATCATGATCAAGTAACATGACTTCCAGAATAGGATTACCGTACCACTCTGGTGCGGATCTCACTCTAGTAGACCTACGAGGTTCAGCAGAAACTTGATCTGAAGTTTCATGATCAATATCATTAGCTTCCTCACTAATTGGTGTAGTCGTCACAGGAACCGGTTCTCGTGATGAACTAATTTCCAATAAGGGAGTAGATACAGTTATCTCATCAAGTTCTACTTTCCTCCCACTCACTTCTTTCGAGAGAAACTCTTTCTCTAGAAAGGATCCATTCTTAGCAACGAATGTCTTGCCTTCGGATCTGTGATAGAAGGTGTATCCAACAGTTTCTTTTGGATATCCTACGAAGACACATTTCTCCGATTTGGGTTTGAGCTTATCTGGTTGAAGTTTCTTCACATAAGCATCGCAACCCCAAACTTTAAGAAACGACAACTTTGGTTTCTTGCCAAACCACAGTTCACAAGGCGTCATCTCAACGGATTTTGATGGTGCCCTATTTAACGTGAATGCGGCCGTCTCTAAAGCATAACCCCAAAACGATAGCGGTAAATCGGTAAGAGACATCATAGATCGCACCATATCAAGTAAAGTACGATTACGACGTTCGGACACACCATTTCGTTGTGGTGTTCCGGGTGGCGTGAGTTGCGAAACTATTCCGCATTGTTTCAAATGTAAACCAAACTTGTAACTCAAATATTCTCCTCCACGATCAGATCGTAGAAACTTTATTTTCTTGTTACGATGATTTTCTACTTCACTCTGAAATTCTTTGAAATTTTCAAATGTTTCAGACTTGTGCTTCATTAAGTAGATATACCCATATCTGCTCAAATCATCTGTGAAGGTGAGAAAATAATGATATCCGCCACGAGCCTCAACACTCATCGGACCACATACATCTGTATGTATGATTTCCAACAAATCTGTTGCTCTCTCCATAGTTCCGGAGAACGGCGTTTTAGTCATCTTGCCCATGAGGCACGGTTCGCAAGTATCAAGTGATTCATAATCAAGTGATTCCAGAAGTCCATCAGTATGGAGTTTCTTCATGCGTTTTACACCGATATGACCTAAACGGCAGTGCCACAAATAAGTCGCACTATCATTATCAACTCTGCATCTTTTGGCTTCAACATTATGAATATGTGTATCACTACTATCGAGATTTAATAAAAATAGACCACTCTTCAAGGGTGCATGACCATAAAAGATATTACTCATATAAATAGAACAACCATTATTCTCTGATTTAAATGAATAACCGTCTCGCATTAAACAAGATCCAGATATAATGTTCATGCTCAAAGCTGGCACCAAATAATAATTATTCAGGTCTAAAACTAATCCCAAAGATAGATGTAGAGGTAGCGTGCCGACCGCGATCACATCGACTTTGGAACCGTTTCCCACGCGCATCGTCACCTCGTCCTTGGCCAGTGCTCGCTTATTCCGTAGTCCCTGTTTCGAGTTGCAAATATTAGCAACAGAACCAGTATCAAATACCCAGGTGCTACTACGAGCTCTAGTTAGGTACACATCAATAACATGTATATCACATATACCTTTGTTTACTTTGCCATCCTTCTTATCCGCCAAATACTTGGGGCAGTTCCGCTTCCAGTGACCAGTCTGCTTGCAGTAGAAGCACTCAGTTTCAGGCTTAGGTCCAGACTTGGGTTTCTTCTCTTGAGCAGCAACTTGCTTGCCGTTCTTTTTGAAGTTCCCCTTCTTCTTCCCTTTGCCCTTTTTCTTGAAATTAGTGGTCTTGTTGACCATCAACACTTGATGCTCCTTCTTGATTTCTACCTCCGCGGCTTTTAGCATTGCGAAGAGCTCGGAAATAGTCTTGTTCATCCCTTGCATATTATAGTTCATCACAAAGCTCTTGTAGCTTGGTGGCAGTGATTGGAGAATTCTGTCAATGACACTATCATCAGGAAGATTAACTCCCAGTTGAATCAAGTGATTATTATACCCAGACATTCTGAGTATGTGTTCACTGACAGAACTATTCTCCTCCATCTTGCAGCAATAGAACTTATTGGAGACTTCATATCTCTCAATCCGGGCATTTGCTTGAAATATTAACTTCAACTCTTGGAACATCTCATATGCTCCATGACGTTCAAAACGTCGTTGAAGACCCGGTTCTAAGCCGTAAAGCATGGCACACTGAACTATAGAGTAGTCATCAGCTTTGCTCTGCCAGACGTTCTTAACGTCGTCAGTTGCATCAGCAGCAGGCCTGGCACCCAGCGGTGCTTCCAGGACGTAACTTTTCTGTGCAGCAATGAGGATAATCCTCAGGTTACGGACCCAATCCGTGTAATTGCTACCATCATCTTTCAACTTTGCTTTCTCAAGGAACGCACTAAAATTCAACGGAACAACAGCACGAGCCATCTATCTACAAACAAACGTAGACAAGCAAGATACTATCAGGTACTAAGTTCATGATAAATTTAAGTTCAATTAATCATATTACTTAAGAACTCCCACTTAGACAGACATCTCTCTTGTCATCTAAGTGATCACGTGATCCAAATCAACTAAACAATAACCGATCATCACGTGAGATGGAGTAGTTTTCAATGGTGAACATCACTATGTTGATCATATCTACTATATGATTCACGCTCGACCTTTCGGTCTCCGTGTTCCGAGGCCATATCTGCATATGCTAGGCTCGTCAAGTTTAACCTGAGTATTCTGCGTGTGCAAAACTGGCTTGCACCCGTTGTAGATGGACGTAGAGCTTATCACACCCGATCATCACGTGGTGTCTCGGCAAGACGAACTTTGGCAACAGTGCATACTCAGGGAGAACACTTCTTGATAATTTTAGTGAGAGATCATCTTAAAATGATACCGTCAATCAAAGCAAGATAAGATGCATAAAGGATAAACATCACATGCAATCAATATAAGTGATATGATATGGCCATCATCATCTTGTGCTTGTGATCTCCATCTCCGAAGCACCGTCGTGATCACCATCGTCACCGGCGCGACACCTTGATCTCCATCGTAGCATCGTTGTCGTCTACGCCATCTATTGCTTCTACGACTATCGCTACCGCTTAGTGATAAAGTAAAGCAATTACAGGGCGTTTGCATTTCATACAATAAAGTGACAACCATATGGCTCCTGCCAGTTGCCGATAACTTTGGTTACAAAACATGATCATCTCATACAATAAAATATAGCATCACGTCTTGACCATATTGATGGGGAACGTAGTAATTTCAAAAAAATTCCTACGCGCACGCAATATCATGGTGATGGCATAGCAACGAGAGGGGAGAGTGTTCGTCCACGTACCCTCGTAGACCGTAAGCGGAAGCGTTAGCACAACGCGGTTGATGTAGTCGTACGTCTTCACGATCCGACCGATCCAAGCACCGAACGTACGGAGCCTCCGAGTTCAGCACACGTTCAGCTCGATGACGATCTCCGGCCTCCGATCCAGCCGAGCTCCGGAGATGAGTTCCGTCAGCACGACGGTGTGGTGACGATGATGATGTTCTACCGGCGCAGGGCTTCGCCTAAGCTCCATGACGATATGACCGAGGTGGAATATGGTGGAGGGGGGCACCGCACACGGCTAAGGAACGATCCGTAGATCAACTTGTGTGTCATGGGGTGCCCCCTGCCCCCGTATATAAAGGAGCAAGGGGGAGGGGGCCGACCAAGAGGAGGAGGCGCGCCCAAGGGGGAGAATCCTACTCCAAGTAGAATTCCCCCTTCTTTCCAAGTCCTACTAGGAGAAGGGAAGGAAGGGGAGAAGAAGGAGAACGAAGGAGAGGGAGGAGAAGAAGGAAAGGGGGGACGGCCCCCTAGTCCAATTCGGTTTGGGCTAGGGGGTCCGCGCGCCCTACCTCCTCTCTTCCACCACTTGGCCCATGAGGCCCATTGCTTCTTCCTCGTATTCCCGTAACTCCCCGATACCCCCGAAAATACCCGAATCACTCGGAACCTTTCCGAACTCTGAATATAGTCGTCCAATATATCGATCTTTACGTCTCGACCATTTCGAGACTCCTCGTCATGTCCCCAATCTCATCCGGGACTCCGAACTCCTTCGGTACATCAAAACTCATAAACTCATAATAAAACTGTCATCGTAACGTTAAGCGTGCGGACCCTACGGGTTCGAGAACTATGTAGACATGACCTTGAACTATTCTCGGTCAATAACCAATAGCGGAACCTGGATGCCCATATTGGTTCCTACATATTCTACGAAGATCTTTATCGGTCAAACCGCATAACAACATACGTTGTTCCCTTTGTCATCGGTATGTTACTTGCCCGAGATTCGATCGTCGGATCCAATATCTAGTTGAATCTCGTTACCGGCAAGTCTCTTTACTCGTTCCGTAATACTTCATCCCGTAACTAACTCATTAGTTATAATGCTTGCAAGGCTTAAGTGATGTGTATTACCGAGAGGGCCCAGAGATACCTCTCCGACAATCGGAGTGACAAAACCTAATCTCGAAATATGCCAACCCAACATGTACCTTCGGAGACACCTGTATAGCACCTTTATAATCACCCAGTTACGTTATGACGTTTGATAGCACACAAAGTGTTCCTCCGGAAAACGGGAGTTGCATAATCTCATAGTTGTAGGAACATTGTATAAGTCATGAAGAAAGCAATAGCAACATACTAAACGATCAAGTGCTAGGCTAACGGAATGGGTCAAGTCAATCACATCATTCTTCTAATGATTTGATCCCGTTAATCAAATGACAACTCATGTCTATGGTTAGGAAATTTAACCATCTTTGATTAACGAGCTAGTCAAGTAGAGGCATACTAGTGACACTATGTTTGTCTATGTATTCATACATGTATTATGTTTCCGGTTAATACAACTATAGCATGAATAATAAACATTTATCATGAAATAAGGAAATAAATAATAACTTTATTATTGCCTCTAGGGCATATTTCCTTCAGTCTCCCAGTTGCACTAGAGTCAATAATCTAGTTCACATCACCATGTGATTTAACACCAATATTCATATCTGTATATGATTAACACGCATAGTTCACATCGTCATGTGACCAACACCCAAAGGTTTACTAGAGTCAATAATCTAGTTCACATCGCTTATGTGATTAACACCCAAATGAGTACTAAGGTGTGATCATGTTTTGCTCGTGAGAGAAGCTTAGTCAACGGGTCTGTCACATTCAGAGCCGTATGTATTTTGCAAATATTCTATGTCCACAATGCTCTGCACGGAGCTACTCTAGCTAATTGCTCCCACTTTCAATATGTATCCAGATTGAGACTTAGAGTCATCTGGATCAGTGTAAAAGTTTGCATCGATGTAACTTTTACAGCGAACTCTTTTATCACCTCCATAATCGAGAAACATCTCCTTAGTCCTTACTAAGGATATTCTTGACCGCTCTCCAGTGATCTACTATTAGATCAAAATTGTATTCCTTTGCCAAAGTCAGAGCAAGGTATACAATATGTCTGGTTCACAGCATAGCATACTTTATAAAACCTATGACTGTGGCATAGGGAATGACTTTTCATTCTCTTTCTATTTTCTGCCATGGTCGGGTCTTGAGTCTTACTCAATCTCACACCTTGCAACACAGGCAAGAACTCCTTCTTTGACTGTTCCATTTTGAACTATTTCAAAAATTTATCAAGGTATGTATTCATTGAAAAATCTTATCAAGCGTCTTGATCTATCTATATAGATCTTGATGCTCAATGTGTAAGCAGCTTCACCGAGGTCTTTCTTTGAAAAACTCTTATTCAAGTATCCTTTCATGCATTGCAGAATAATTCTACATTATTTCCGATCAACAATATGTCATTCACATATACTTATCAAAAATGTTGTAGTGCTCCCACTCACTTTCTTGTAAATACAGGCTTCACCGTAAGTCTGTACAAAACTATATGCTTTGATCAACTTATCAAAGCGTATATTCCAACTCTGAGATGCTTGCACTAGTCCATAGATGGATTGCTGGAGCTTGCACATTTTGTTAACACCTTTAGGATTGACAAAACCTTCTGGTTGCATCATATACAAGTCTTCTTTAAGAAAACCATTAAGGAATGCAGTTTTGACATCCATTTGTCAGATTTCATAAATTGTGGCAATTGCTAACATGATTCGGACAGACTTAAGCATCGCTACAGTTGAGAAAATCTCATTGTAGTCAACACCTTGAACTTGTCAAAAACCTTTTTGCGACAAGTCGAGCTTTGTAGATAGTAACACTACCATCAGCATCTGTCTTCCTCTTGAAGATCCATTTATACAATATGGCTTGCCGATCATCGGGCAACTCCACCAAAGTCCACACTTTGTTCTCATACATGGATCCCATCTCAGATTTCATGGCCTCAAGCCATTTCGCGGAATCTGGGCTCATCATCGCTTCCTCATAGTTCGTAGGTTCATCATGGTGTAGTAACATGACTTCCAGAACAGGATTACCGTACCACTCTGGTGCAGACTGTACTTTGGAAGACCTACGAGGTTCTGTAGTAACTTGATCTGAAGTTTCATGATCATCATCATTAGCTTCCTCACTAATTGGTGTAGGAATCACTGGAACTGATTTCAGTGATAAATGATTTTCCAATTCAGGAGAAGGTACAATTACCTCATCAAGTTCTACTTTCCTCCCACTCACTTCTTTCGAGAGGAACTCCTTCTCTAGAAAGGATCCATTTTTAGCAACGATTATCTTGCCTTCGGATCTGTGATAGAAGGTGTACCCAACAGTTTTCTTTGGGTATTCTATGAAGACGCAATTCTCCGATTTGGGTTTGAGCTTATCAGGATGAAACTTTTCCACATAAGCATCGTAGCCCCAAACTTTAAGAAACGACAACTTGGGTTTCTTGCTAAACTATAGTTCATATGGTGTCGTCTCAATGGATTTAGATGGTGCCCTTTTAACGTGAATGCAGCTGTCTCTAATGCATAACCCCAAAACGACAATGGTAAATTAATAAGTGACATCATAGATCGCACCATATCCAATAAATTATGATTACGACGTTCGGACACACCATAATGTTGTGGTGTTCCAGGTGGCGTGAACTGTGAAACTATTCCACGTTGTTTTAATTGAAGACCAAACTCGTAAATCAAATATTCGTCTCTGCGATCAGATCGCAGAAACTTTATTTTCTTGTTACGATGATTTTTCCACTTCACTCTGAAATTCTTTGAACCTTTCAACTATTTCAGACTTATGTTTCATCAAGTAGATATACCCATATCTGCTCAAATCATCTTGTGAAGGTCAGAAAATAACGATACTTGCCACGAGCATCAACACTCATTGGATCGCATACATCGGTATGTATTATTTCCAATAAGTCAGTAGCTTGTTCCATTGTTCCGGAGAACGGAGTTTTAGTCATCTTGCCCAAAAGGCATGGTTCGCAAGCATCAAATGATTCATAACCAAGTGATTCCATAAATCCATCTTTATGGAGTTTCTTCATGCGCTTTACACCGATATGACCCAAACGGCAGTGCCACAAATAAGTTGCACTATCATTATTAACTTTGCATCTTTTGGCATCAATATTATGAATATGTGTATCACTACGATCGAGATCCAACAAACTATTTTCATTGGGTGTATAACCATCGAAGGTCTTATTCATGTAAACAGAATAACAATTATTCTTTAACTTCAAATGAATAACCGTATCGCAACAATCATGATCAAATCATATTCATGCTCAATGCAAACGCTAAATAACATTTATTTAGGTTTAACACTAATCCCGAAAGTATAGGGAGTGTGCGATGATGATCATATCAATCTTGGAACTACTTCCAACACTCATCGTCACTTCCCCTTCAACTAGTCTCTGTTTATTCTGCAACTCCTGTTTCGAGTTACTAATCTTAGCAACCGAACAAGTATCAAATACTCAGGGGCTACTATAAACACTAGTAAGGCACACATCAATAACATGTATATCAAATATACCCTTGTTCATTTTGCCATCCTTCTAATCCACCAAATATTTAGGGCATTTCCGCTTCCAGTGACTATTTCCTTTGCAGTGTAAGAACTCAGTTTCGGGCTTTGGTCCAGCTTTGGTCTTATTCACGGGAGTGACAACTTGCTTGTCTTTCCACTTGAAGTTTCCTTTCTTTCCCTTTGCCCTTTTCTTGAAACTAGTGATCTTTGTCAATCATCAACACTTGATGCTCTTTCTTGATTTCTACCTTCATCGATTTCAACATCACGAAGAGCCCGGGAATCGTTTATGTCATCCCTTGCATACTATAGTTCATAACGAAGTTCTACTAACTTAGTGATGGTGACTAAAGAATTCTGTCAATCACTATCTTATCTGGAAGATTAACTCCCACTTGATTCAAGCGATTGAAGTACCCAGACAATCTGAGCACATGCTCACTAGTTGAGCGATTCTCCTCCATCTTTTAGCTATAGAACTTGTTGGAGACTTCATATCTCTCAACTCGGGTATTTGCTTGAAATATCAACTTCAATTTCTGGAACATATCATATGGTCCATGACGTTCAAAACGTCCTTGAAGTCCCGATTCTAAGCCGTTAAGTATGGTGCACTAAACTATCAAGTAGTCATCATATTGAGCTAGCCAAACGTTCATAACGTCTGCATCTGCTCCTGCAATAGGTCTGACACCTAGCGGTGCATGAAGGACATAATTCTTCTGTGCAGCAATGAGGATAAACCTCAAATCACGGGTCCAATCCGCATCATTGCTACTAACATCTTTCAACAATTTTCTCTAGAAACATATCAAAATAAACATATGA
The DNA here is from genome assembly GCA_963921465.1 of Triticum timopheevii. Taxonomy (NCBI): domain Eukaryota; kingdom Viridiplantae; phylum Streptophyta; class Magnoliopsida; order Poales; family Poaceae; genus Triticum; species Triticum timopheevii. The sequence goes on from OY997274.1 coordinate 649,935,870, forward strand.
AAGCAACAACGCAAGCTATTGATCTACAACATAATTTGCAAAATACTACCAGGACTAAGTTCATGATAAACTTAAGTTCAATTAATCATATTACTTAAGAACTCCCACTTAGACAGACATCTCTCTAGTCATCTAAGTGATAACGTGATCCAAATCAACTAAACCATGTCCGATCATCACGTGAGATGGAGTAGTTTCAATGGTGAACATCGCTATGTTGATCATATCTACTATATGATTCACGTTCGACCTTTCGGTCTCCGTGTTCCGAGGCCATATCTGCATATGCTAGGCTCGTCAAGTTTAACCTGAGTATTCCGCGTGTGCAAAACTGGCTTGCACCCGTTGTAGATGGACGTAGAGCTTATCACACCTGATCATCACGTGGTGTCTGGGCATGACGAACTTTGGCAATGGTGCATACTCAGGGAGAACACTTCTTGATAATTTTTAGTGAGAGATCATCTTAAAATGCTACCGTCAATCAAAGCAAGATAAGATGCATAAAGGATAAACATCACATGCAATCAATATAAGTGATATGATATGGCCATCATCATCTTGTGCTTGTGATCTCCATCTCCGAAGCACCATCATGATCACCATCGTCACCGGCGCGACACCTTGATCTCCATCGTAGCATCATTGTCGTCTACGCCATCTATTGCTTCTACGACTATCGCTACCGCTTAGTGATAAAGTAAAGCAATTACATGGCGTTTGCATTTCATACAACAAAGTGACAACCATATGGCTCCTGCCAGTTGCCGATAACTTCGGTTACAAAACATGATCATCTCATACAATAAAATATAGCATCACGTCTTGACCATATCACATCACATCATGCCCTGCAAAAACAAGTTAGACGTCCTCTACTTTGTTGTTGCAAATTTTACGTGGCTGCTACGGGCTTAGCAAGATCCGTTCTTACCTACGTATCAAAACCACAACGATAGTTCGTCAAGTTGGTGTTGTTTTAACCTTCGCAAGGACTGGGCGTAGCCACACTCGATTCAGCTAAAGTGAGAGAGACAGACACCCGCCAGCCACCTTTAAGCACGAGTGCTCATAACGATGAAACCAGTCTCGCGTAAGCGTACGTGTAATGTCGGTCCGGGCCGCTTCATCTCACAATACCGTCGAACCAAAGTATGACATGCTGGTAAGCAGTATGACTTGTATCGCCCACAACTCACTTGTGTTCTACTCGTGCATATAACATCAACGCATAAAACCTAGGCTCGGATGCCACTGATGGGGAACGTAGTAATTTCAAAAAATTTCCTACGCACACGCAAGATCATGGTGATGGCATAGCAACGAGAGGGGAGAGTGTTCTTCCACGTACCCTCGTAGACCGTAAGCGGAAGCGTTAGCACAACGCGGTTGATGTAGTCGTACGTCTTCACGATCCGACCGATCCAAGCACCGAACGTACGGAGCCTCCGAGTTCAGCACACGTTCAGCTCGATGACGATCTCTGGCCTCTGATCCAGCCGAGCTCCGGAGATGAGTTCCGTCAGCACGACGGTGTGGTGACGATGATGATGTTCTACCGGCGCAGGGCTTCGCCTAAGCTCCGCGATGATATGACCGAGGTGGAATATGGTGGAGGGGGGCACCGCATACGGCTAAGGAACGATCCGTAGATCAACTTGTGTGTCATGGGGTGCCCCATTGCCCCCGTATATAAAGGAGCAAGGGGCAGGGGGTCGGCCAAGAGGAGGAGGTGCGCCCAAGGGGGAGAATCCTACTCCAAGTAGGATTCCCCCTTCTTTCCAAGTCCTACTAGGAGAAGGGAAGGAAGGGGAGGAGAAGGAGAAGGAAGGAGAGGGAGGAGAAGAAGGAAAGGGGGGCCGGTCCCCTAGTCCAATTCGGTTTGGGCTAGGGGGGCCGCGCGCCCTACCTCCTCTCTTCCACCACTTGGCCCATGAGGCCCATTGCTTCTTCCTCGTATTCCCGTAACTCCCCGGTACCCCCGAAAATACCCGAATCACTCAGAACCTTTCCAAAATCCGAATATAGTCGTCCAATATATCGATCTTTACGTCTCGACCATTTCGAGACTCCTCGTCATGTCCCCGATCTCATCCGGGACTCCGAACTCCTTCGGTATATCAAAACTCATAAACTCATAATAAAACTGTCATCGTAACATTAAGCGTGCGAACCCTACGGGTTTGAGAACTATGTAGACATGACCTAGAACTATTCTCGGTCAATAACCAATAGCGAAACATGGATGCCCATATTGGTTCCTACATATTCTACGAATATCTTTATCGGTCAAAGCGCATAACAACATACGTTGTTCCCTTTGTCATCGGTATGTTACTTGCCCGAGATTCGATTGTCGGTATCCAATATCTAGTTGAATCTCGTTACCGGCAAGTCTCTTTACTCGTTCCGTAATACTTCATCCCGTAACTAACTCATTAGTTACAATGCTTGCAAGGCTTAAGTGACGTGTATTACCGAGAGGGCCCAGAGATACCTCTCCGACAATCGGAGTGACAAAACCTAATCTCGAAATATGCCAACCCAACATGTACCTTCGGAGACACCTGTAGAGAACCTTTATAATCACCCAGTTACGTTGTGACGTTTGGTAGCACACAAAGTGTTCCTCCGGTAAACGGGAGTTGCATAATCTCATAGTTGTAGGAACATTGTATAAGTCATGAAGAAAGCAATAGCAACATACTAAACGATCAAGTGCTAGGCTAACGGAATGGGTCAAGTCAATCACATCATTCTTCTAATGATTTGATCCCGTTAATCAAATGACAACTCATGTCTATGGTTAGGAAACTTAACCATCTTTGATTAACGAGCTAGTCAAGTAGAGGCATACTAATGACACTATGTTTGTCTATGTATTCACACATGTATTATGTTTCCGGTTAATACAATTATAGCATGAATAATAAACATTTATCATGAAATAAGGAAATAAATAATAACTTTATTATTGCCTCTAGGGCATATTTCCTTCACATATCACATCACATCATGCCCTGTAAAAACAAGTTAGGCGTCCTCTACTTTGTTGTTGCAAATTTTACGTGGCTGCTACGGGCTTAGCAAGAACCGTTCTTACCTACGCATCAAAAACCACAACGATAGTTCGTCAAGTTGGTGATGTTTTAACCTTCGCAAGGATCGGGCGTAACCACACTCGATTCAGCTAAAGTGAGAGAGACAGACACCCGCCAGCCACCTTTAAGCACGAGTGCTCGTAATGGTGAAACCAGTCTCGCGTAAGCGTACGCTTAATGTCGGTCCGGGCCACTTCATCTCATAATACCGCCGAACCAAAGTATGACATGCTGGTAAGCAGTATGACTTGTATCGCCCACAACTCACTTGTGTTCTACTCGTGCATATAACATCAACGCATAAAACCTAGGCTCGGATGCCACTGATGGGGAACGTAGTAATTTCAAAAAATTTCCTACGCACACGCAAGATCATGGTGATGGCATAGCAACGAGAGGGGAGAGTGTTCTTCCACGTACCCTCGTAGACCGTAAGCGGAAGCGTTAGCACAACGCGGTTGATGTAGTCGTACGTCTTCACGATCCGACCGATCCAAGCACCGAACGTACGGAGCCTCCGAGTTCAGCACACGTTCAGCTCGATGACGATCTCTGGCCTCTGATCCAGCCGAGCTCCGGAGATGAGTTCCGTCAGCACGACGGTGTGGTGACGATGATGATGTTCTACCGGCGCAGGGCTTCGCCTAAGCTCCGCGATGATATGACCGAGGTGGAATATGGTGGAGGGGGGCACCGCATACGGCTAAGGAACGATCCGTAGATCAACTTGTGTGTCATGGGGTGCCCCATTGCCCCCGTATATAAAGGAGCAAGGGGCAGGGGGTCGGCCAAGAGGAGGAGGTGCGCCCAAGGGGGAGAATCCTACTCCAAGTAGGATTCCCCCTTCTTTCCAAGTCCTACTAGGAGAAGGGAAGGAAGGGGAGGAGAAGGAGAAGGAAGGAGAGGGAGGAGAAGAAGGAAAGGGGGGCCGGTCCCCTAGTCCAATTCGGTTTGGGCTAGGGGGGCCGCGCGCCCTACCTCCTCTCTTCCACCACTTGGCCCATGAGGCCCATTGCTTCTTCCTCGTATTCCCGTAACTCCCCGGTACCCCCGAAAATACCCGAATCACTCAGAACCTTTCCAAAATCCGAATATAGTCGTCCAATATATCGATCTTTACGTCTCGACCATTTCGAGACTCCTCGTCATGTCCCCGATCTCATCCGGGACTCCGAACTCCTTCGGTATATCAAAACTCATAAACTCATAATAAAACTGTCATCGTAACATTAAGCGTGCGAACCCTACGGGTTTGAGAACTATGTAGACATGACCTAGAACTATTCTCGGTCAATAACCAATAGCGAAACATGGATGCCCATATTGGTTCCTACATATTCTACGAATATCTTTATCGGTCAAAGCGCATAACAACATACGTTGTTCCCTTTGTCATCGGTATGTTACTTGCCCGAGATTCGATTGTCGGTATCCAATATCTAGTTGAATCTCGTTACCGGCAAGTCTCTTTACTCGTTCCGTAATACTTCATCCCGTAACTAACTCATTAGTTACAATGCTTGCAAGGCTTAAGTGACGTGTATTACCGAGAGGGCCCAGAGATACCTCTCCGACAATCGGAGTGACAAAACCTAATCTCGAAATATGCCAACCCAACATGTACCTTCGGAGACACCTGTAGAGAACCTTTATAATCACCCAGTTACGTTGTGACGTTTGGTAGCACACAAAGTGTTCCTCCGGTAAACGGGAGTTGCATAATCTCATAGTTGTAGGAACATTGTATAAGTCATGAAGAAAGCAATAGCAACATACTAAACGATCAAGTGCTAGGCTAACGGAATGGGTCAAGTCAATCACATCATTCTTCTAATGATTTGATCCCGTTAATCAAATGACAACTCATGTCTATGGTTAGGAAACTTAACCATCTTTGATTAACGAGCTAGTCAAGTAGAGGCATACTAATGACACTATGTTTGTCTATGTATTCACACATGTATTATGTTTCCGGTTAATACAATTATAGCATGAATAATAAACATTTATCATGAAATAAGGAAATAAATAATAACTTTATTATTGCCTCTAGGGCATATTTCCTTCACATATCACATCACATCATGCCCTGTAAAAACAAGTTAGGCGTCCTCTACTTTGTTGTTGCAAATTTTACGTGGCTGCTACGGGCTTAGCAAGAACCGTTCTTACCTACGCATCAAAAACCACAACGATAGTTCGTCAAGTTGGTGATGTTTTAACCTTCGCAAGGATCGGGCGTAACCACACTCGATTCAGCTAAAGTGAGAGAGACAGACACCCGCCAGCCACCTTTAAGCACGAGTGCTCGTAATGGTGAAACCAGTCTCGCGTAAGCGTACGCTTAATGTCGGTCCGGGCCACTTCATCTCATAATACCGCCGAACCAAAGTATGACATGCTGGTAAGCAGTATGACTTGTATCGCCCACAACTCACTTGTCATCTACTCGTGCATATAACATCAACGCATAAAACCTGGCTCTGATACCACTGTTGGGGAACGTAGTAATTTCAAAAAAATTTCCTACGCACACGCAAGATCATGGTGATGGCATAGCAACGAGAGGGGAGAGTGTTCGTCCACGTACCCTTGTAGACCGTAAGCGGAAGTGTTAGCACAACGCGGTTGATGTAGTCGTACGTCTTCACGATCCGACCGATCCAAGCACCGAACGTACGGAGCCTCCGAGTTCAGCACACGTTCAGCTCGATGACGATCTCCGGCCTCCGATCCAGCCGAGCTCCGGAGATGAGTTCCGTCAGCACGACGGCGTGGTGATGATGATGATGTTCTACCGGCGCAGGGCTTCGCCTAAACTCCGCGACGATATGACCGAGGTGGAATATGGTGGAGGGGGGCACCGCACACGGCTAAGGAACAATCCGTAGATCATCTTGTGTGTGTTTGGGGTGCCCCTCCCCCGCCCCCGTATATAAAGGAGCCAGGGGGGAGGAGGCGGCCGGCCTAGAGGGCGCGCCAAGGGGGGAGTCCTACTCCCACCGGGAGTAGGACTCCCCTTTTCCAAGTAGTAGTAAGAGAAGGGGGAAAGAGGAGGAAGAGGGGAAGGAAAGGGGGGGCGCCGCCCCTTCCCTTGTCCTATTCGGACTAGGAGGGGGAGGGGCGCGTGGCCCCCTCCTGGATCCTTCCCTCTTCTCCCTCTTGGCCCATGTAGGCCCATTAACCCCCCGGGGGGTTCCGGTAACCTCCCGGTACTCCGGTAAAATGCCGATTTCACCCAGAACCATTCCGATGTCCAAATTTAGGCTTCCAATATATCAATCTTTATGTCTCGACCATTCCGAGACTCCTCGTCATGTCCGTGATCACATCCGGGACTCCGGACAAACTTCGGTACATCAAAACTTATAAACTCATAATAAAACTGTCATCGAAACGTTAAGCGTGCGGACCCTACGGGTTCGAGAACTATGTAGACATGACCTAAAACCATTCTTGGTCAATAACCAATAGCGGGACCTGGATGCCCATATTGGTTCCTACATATTCTACGAAGATCTTTATCGGTCAAACCGCATAACAACATACTTTGTTCCCTTTGTCATCGGTATGTTACTTGCCCGAGATTTGATCGTCGGTATCCAATACCTAGTTCAATCTCGTTACCGGCAAGTCTCTTTACTCGTTCCGTAATACATCATCTCATAACTAACTCATTAGTTACATGCTTGCAAGGCTTAGGTGATGAGTATTCCCGAGAGGGCCCAGAGATACCTCTCCGACAATCGGAGTGACAAAACCTAATCTGGAATTATGCCAACCCAACATGTACCTTCGGAAACACCTGTAGAGCACCTTTATAATCACCCAGTTACGTTGTGACGTTTGGTAGCACACAAAGTGTTCTTCCGGTATACGGGAGTTGCACAATCTCATAGTTGCAGGAACTTTGTTTAAGTCATGAAGAAAGCAATAGCAGTATACTAAACGATCAAGTGCTAGGCTAATGGAATGGGTCAAGTCAATCACATCATTCTCCTAATGATGTGATCTCACTAATCAAATGACAACACATGTCTATGGTTAGGAAACATAACCATCTTTGATTAATGAGCTAGTCAAGTAGAGGCATACTAGTGACTATAGTTTTGTCTATGTATTCACACATGTATCATGTTTCCGGTTAATACAATTCTAGCATGAATAATAAACATTTATCATGATATGAGGAAATAAATAATAACTTTATTATTGCCTCTAGGGCATATTTCCTTCAAACACCGTCACAATACCGCACCCGGTCTCCCTGGACACCGGCACATGCCGCCGGCTTCCCCTGCGTTCCGGTGCTATTATGTTGGCATAGGTTACATCGTGTGTCTACCCTCGCTATATAAGAGAGACCTAGGATACAAGTGTCCTGCTAGGACACGACTCCACATCCTATGTAAACACAATACAACTCATAGTCCAACTGTAACCTACCTTGTACACTATATTCGACACAACTCTAACAAACTCCACCTTGGCGAATATACTCCACCACCTTGAATTCATCAATGCGTCAAACTTCCATGTACATTGGACTTGAGCTTATCCCATGAGCACCGCTGCTACTCCAAAGACTCCACGTGACTCCACCTGCAACTTGTAGTTCCTTCTTTTCTTGACCACAGTCAACACTCGAGCAAAATTAAGTTCCTTGTTACTCTAGTTTGTGCTCCCAATCTCCAGAGTATCCATCCAACGCCATCACACACTGATCACTGACCTACGTGAAAGTGAACAACTCACATATTGGGTGTCACACACAAGAGTTACCTGACTCAACATCATTGCTCCTTTCTTGACCGCTTGTTTGAAACTTGAAGGAATTTCACCATTGCCTGTATCCTGTAGTCATCCCGAGTCAAATTCGCAGTTGTCTCACCACATGTATGACCACCAGAGCCCTGGCCCGTCTTCATGTCCCGTGCATACCGCACGCCTCGCCGCTATTACCGCGTCGAGCCTCCGCTGTCCCGGTCGAGTCTCAAGGGTCGCGAACCCACACCACTCAACCCCCACTGCAGAGTACCACCAATCATCACCGACCGATGACGAGTTTCACGCTTCCATCAGACCACTGGGCTCCAGTCCAAACTACGTGTCACTCGCTTTTCCTGCTGAATAGGCTTCGACTCTCTGACGTCTTACGCCGTAGCCCCTCAATCAGCATCGAGTGAAGTCTTCCAGACTCCAGCTCCACCTTCAACATGACTCCATGGTAGATGATCAGTCCACCCCCGCGCCTCATCGACTTCAAGCTCCGTGTATACACCACCTTGAATCAATCCCGCGTCATAGTCTTGTCGAAGCCACACAAGCACTCGGGCTTGTGCCACGTGTTTCCACGCCCCAGAAGTCGGTCACCATCAGAATCACGCTCCTATGTCGTCGTCGCCGATCCAACACCTTCTTCTGTACCAACCGACTTGCGTCGATCCGTCAAACCGATAAGTATGACCCAGCCGAACATATCCGACTGCAACCATGCTCCACCCTGCACCATGACCGCTCGCACATCTGTGCATGTCTTGGACGCCATGTGTATGCATGATCTTCATGACGCCCTCCAGGCTCCTCTGAGCCTTATACATACGTCACCAACCTGCCAACATCCTGGTAAAATCCCGTGCGCAATTCTCAACACATCCAGAAGAAAAACGGATTTCATGGTAGTCTCCATGGGTACACCAAGCATGTCTCCATAACTCCCAACACTCCTTTTCTTCATCTCATTGATGTCCATGTCACACGTCTATACCACACATTGCAGATTCTTTTTTGTTCTCAACAAATCTTCACGATGTCCTCTCTTTCATGTACAGCAAGCGCATCAGCCTCGGTCCCTTTGAACGCTCGTACGTCAACCTGCACACGGCTATCTCCGCACGAGCACAGCACAACGCCACCAGCCTTTTGCATCCACGTCAATGGGCCATTGCACGCCTGGTAACCAGCTCCACCTGGGCTAGACTCGCTCCTGAGCCCATCCAGTGCTCCACCTGGGCTAGACTTCCTGAGCCCATCCAGTGGGCCACATCGCTGGTGTCCAGCCGCTCTTGGGCCACAGCCGAACGTACATCCAGGCCGCACGCCACACAGATTCCCTAGTCCGAGCTGCTCCTGAACCGCGGCAGCCTTCCGCGTTACGACGCCGCCGCTTCCGATCGATCGAATCGATCTATACGCCACTGCTGCACGATTTCGCATATGCTTTCTTCAATCTTGCCAAGAACCACACCACAATCGGCTGCATCTCGACTCGATTCTTCCTCCAGATCAACAATCCGCAGCCTTCTCGTAACCTTGCTCATGATACCACTTGCTAGAATAAATCCGAGGCATATCATCGATCTTCCGAGGACCAAGCAATCACACGAGCACGACACCGAGATTTGTTAACGAGGTTCACCGATATGGCTACATCCCCGGGGCTTGACTACGGGCGCTCCTCCCCGTGACACCGTCACAATACCGCACCCGGTCGCCCTGGACACCGGCACATGCCGCCGGCTTCCCCTGCGTTCCGGTGCTATTATGTTGGCATAGGTTACATCGTGTGTCTACCCTCGCTATATAAGAGAGGCCTAGGATACAAGTGTCCTGCTAGGACACGACTCCACATCCTATGTAAACATAATACAACTCATAGTCCAACTGTAACCTACCTTGTACACTATATTCGACACAACTCTAACATGTGCGGGTGAGGACCATATTGTTGACGAAGAGGTCTCGTTCTCCGGCACTTCTCGCTCGACGATGCCTCCTCAGCCAATGCGAAGAGGAGTGTGGTCTGCGTTCCGTCCCCCTTCTTCTTCCCGTCCGACTCGTCGCCCGACATGTATGCCGTGGATCAAACACCGCCGGCCACTGGAGAGTGGATCAAACACCTCGCTCGGATGCCCATTGTCATTGTCGATCGGGCCAGAGAGGAAGACAGGAAGACTCGAACACGATGAACTCGAGCTTGAGAGAGTGGGAGCTTTTGTACTGCTAATATTTCGCAGCGTTTTCTGTTTTCATTCCTCTCTGCATACATGTTGGCGTTTACAACGAACAATAAAGAAGCTAATTACCTCCCGGCGGGCACACCATGCATGATCCGAGACGACCGCGTCATCCCATGGCCACGTCTCACAGCGCATGCGCCCACCGGGAGAGAAAAAGGGAACAACGTGATCGGTGCATGCCAGGCACCCGACCCCCTAGCTACGTGCATGTCCAGGTCACGTCACCCTTCATGCATTATTTGCTACTCCCTCCGTTCCTCAATGAGACATACTCATGTAAATAGTGGGTAGTATATAATAGATCCAATGGTCATTATTGATCCCTGTTTTTTTTCTCTTGAGGACATTTTGGTAATTGGCTGTAAGGGTAGATTAGTCCTTTCTTAATGATAATGTTATTGATTAATAATATGGGTAATTGTAATTGATTATATCACACCTTGAAAAGAATTGCCCTATCTTAGTTCGTAGGCTCCCCTTCTAGGATTCCCTTCTCATTCGTTCTTCATTCGTTGCCTGAGTCGCACAGGGGTGGCCGCTCCTTCTCCCGCCCTTTGATCGTCGTGCCTGAGTCGCACAGTGGCGGCAGCTCCGTCTCCCGCCCTGCGGTCGCCGCCGCAAGATCTTGGACGGGGCCCCAAGATCTTCAACGGCGCAGCCGGCCAGCACCGCCCGGCGGCCCTCTCTCCGTCGCAAGATCTTCGGACGGCGCCCGAGATCGGTTCCTCCCCGCATCGTGGTTGAGCTCCCTCGCATAGGTACGTCGCTTCTGATGCTCAGCTGTGCACATGGATGCTGTGCTGTGCACGCAATAGGAATTCGAAAATGGCTGTTGTATCTGTGTGCATATGGATTCTAGCTGTGCACTGAATAGGGCCGCTGGATTTGTGTGCGTTTGGTTGCTGGATTAGTAGTGTGTGTAAGGTTTCTAGATCTTCTCATTTATCCAACCAACGAATAGTAGTAGTGTGTGTGGGAACCGACAATAAATTATGATGGCATCCAAGAGTTTGTATTGTGACTAAAATGCTTTGCCATCACCTCAGATTATGAGTTTGATATCGTGGGATGCGTGTTACTTCTTACAAAAACTTAATACGGTTATTTGAAAACCAAGATTTCTCATAACATGAAAACGATGGGTTAAATTACTATGCCCAGTAGGATTATAGGCTTCCTATGAAACTAGTAAGGATGTCAGATATTCTTGGTTCAGTTACAGATGATAATCGTTGACAATTTATAAATAATATGTTTTAGTTCCAGCGTATTTTCTTTCATGTAAATATTTAACAGGTTTTGCTGTTTCTTATGGCAGGATAAAGGCATGGCTAGTGAAGGCATCTCGATAGATGAATTTATGGAGTACGACTCGATGGTCAGGCAGTGAGAACGAAGCGTACAAGTTCTACTTAGGGTATGCGAAGAACAAAGGGTTTGGATTTAGAAAGGGCTGTTCTTGAAGCATGTAAATATGCACAAATTCAACAATGTTTTGCGCTACACAGGAAAGCTCCATCACAGTTGAGTAAAGTTAGTATGATGACTTGGGGGAGAAAAAGAAAAGAGAACAATGACGAAGTTTGCGCTAAGAACAGAAGATCTTTGAAGTAAGTTTATGCATTTTCAGAAGTACAGATTTGAACAGGAAAACACCTGGAAAGTCAAGACAGACTAAGATGACAAGGGGAACAAAGAAAAGATAACAATAAACCTCTTCTGCGTGCGATTATTCTCTCGAATAGTTGGTCACTAGTGTTGTACATTCAGATTTTTACTATGGAATTTATCATCAGACTTATATTCTGGTTTGAATGAGATGTAGATGCACGCTACAGTTTCCCTTTTATGAAATTAGAATTGAGAAGATGCATCAGTGTTGACAGTTGTTTGCATACTGGCCTATTCTCTAGTTTGTCTCCTCTTCTCTTATGTTTATAACAACAGGTGAACGCACTACTTGCAGTTTGTCTCAGAGCATCTCTAGTAGAACCTTTATATCACGCCGAACTGCAAAATAGCCATCAGTTTATAGTTTTACGTGGAAAAAGCGGCTCAAGCATACGCCTTAAATGCCCCCGACCCTTAATTTTTTTGAGGGACGCGGTAAATTGACCCCCGACCTGCGAAAACACAGAATTTCCCCTCGCCCCGTCGGTGTCCTGTATCGTGGAAAAGCAGTTGGTGGGAGGAACATTTCAGCATACGCGCGTTCCCCTCCGCCATTCCACAGCCATCCGTCGCCGTTGCTGCCCGCCCTCCGCCTTCGATTCCGGCTATATCCGCCGACGGAAACACACCGCCGGGTCACTGCAGACCCGGGTCCACCGTGCCTCTTCACCGGCGCCTCAGATCGACCGCCGCCGAGTCGCCGCCCGCCCTGAATCCACCGGCAAGACCTTTTCTGCCCCTTCAAATTAGATTTAGCGAACGATTTCCGTTCACGCGAGCTCCGTTGCGGTTTGTAGATGGATTTGAGCCCTTGTGAGGAATTTTTGCTCGAGGATTCGTCCTTGTCCGACGGCTCGGACATAGAGACGCTGCTCGAAAACAATCCACAACAGATGGTGGTGGTGGTCCTCGCCGTGAAGGAGCTCGAGGATAGGAACAGAAAGAGATGGCAAGGATGGACCGTCGGCCGTCTTTGCATCCTTCGCATTTTTACATTCATTTAATTTAAGATTTGTATCATTGTTGTATTCGGAATAATTCTTGTATTGAATTATAAGCTTAATTCTTAGATTTGAATAATTATTATAATTTGGATGATTGTTGTATTTTAATATTCAGATTTTAATTTATACTGATTTTATATTTCTATGCAATATGACATATATGTCAAATTGAAAAAAAACACGTGTTTTGAGGGCTGGCGCGAGCAGCGGCTGGACAAACCGCGCAAAGCTGTGGCCTTGTGTGGTCTGTTCGGCCGCACCCCGCGCCAGCCCTCAAAACAAGTTTTCTTCGGCCCTTATGCTCACTTTAAAGGTCCGCCCGATAAGGGGTTTGCTAGAGATGCTCCCACAGCGACCACGCAGGCACGGGCCAGTCGTACATTACATGGAATTGATCGATAATGTTTCAATAATTCATGTGAATGTTCAGACGCTTTTTGTTGGACCATAAGCGCATTATTAATTAGTAATGGCAAGAAAACCACCATGATTTAGGATGTTCGTTCTGTTCAACATGAATGATCTCAATCCCACAAAAAAAATCTCTAGCTGAGATCTATAGTCTTATAAAGTGTGTTAAAATTCTAGCAACATATATGATCATCATGAACCAAAAAAGTATTGAGCATCTCCTACATTTGTATCTCTCTTCTTGTAATTTCTTGGCAAGTATTATGTCATTCGAGGTGTCCTTCTCTCTAGGCAACTCTGAAGCTAGATCGTACAGTTTTTTTTTTTTTGGAACATAGCTAGATCGTACAGTTTGATGGATGAGGAGACACCAGCGCCAGATGTGAATCGCAGAAAAGGATCCCGTGCTGGAAGTAGATGGATGAGGAGCCCGAGACGTGAGATATGCACGGTTTGTTAACAAATCAGGAGATACCTAATCCCATGAAATCAGGAGATACCTAATCGAGAGAACCAGCCCGTGCTTTTCGTAAACAGTGAACTACCGGAACTGCCCTGATCGGAAAATATACTACCAAAAATCTGCTGTAGTATTTTCATATCTGGACCGTCCAAATGCAAAAATGAACGGTCAATATTGATCTAATGCACCGTAAAAAGTCTCTGAATATAAGTCTTTGTAGACATTCCACTATGAACCACATACGGACGTATATAGATGCGTTTTAGAGTATAATTCACTCATTTTGCTCCATATGTAGTCCATAGTGAAATCTCTCCAAAGATTTATATTTAGGAACGTAGGGAGTAAAACAGAAAACTACTCTACGTGACATGAGCTTATCAGGTCTAACACCAGCAACAAGACATGGTTCGCAGACATGGGCATTCAGAGAGACCTTATCTTCGGCGGCCAGCTCTCCCTGACGCCATTGTTTGTAAATGACTTCACTGCTTGTTGGCTTGTCAACATGGCAGCCTACGAGGCATGCGGGTCTACCGGATTTCCATCAGACAACTTTTTCACCAGCTTGTACATCTCCCTCCTGGCAATGCTCATGGACAAGGAAGAGGATGTGCATGAGCAGTGAGCGAAGCACCTCGTTCGCAGCTTCTTCAGCAACCATGAGCTGCTCGTTTTCCTCAAGGGCCTCGCTCGCCACCTGCGCCTCGGCAACCGCTACTTTGTCATCACTGAGAAGATTGAGATGTACAAGCGTGAAAAGCCTATGAGCATCGCCGGGTATAGGTTCGCCTACAACAACATCAGAGTCATCGCTGCTTTGCTATCTATAGCTAGCGTGCTCGCAGGTATCTTCAGAACCCTGATGAGTCTCAAGCAGCATCAGCCGTAGCAGTTCGAACGAACCATGTGCATTTGATAAATTGATTTCTGATTCATCTACAATTTCGTGCTTATTGCGGTGTGATCGATGTCATACAGTTTCCATGTGTAAAATTATTCCATCACATCCACCTTGGTTTGATCCCTTGTTAGATTTACATTACATGGTGTGATATTTCTGATCACAGTATATGTATAATGTATAACCAGTATGTATACCTCTACTTGTGCTATCTTTATAAATCTGTCTAGTCAAGGGCCAACCCCTTCCCTTTGATCTTCTTACTAGTTAGGTGTATCAAATGTACCTGAATTTTGTGTCGCCAGTTGTTTGTACCTGAAGTTTGTATCATCAGTGGTTATTCAAGATAGATATTGTCAGCTTCCAAGCCCAGCGCATTCCTTTTCTTGATAAAAGCTAGCGCATTCATGTTTGATTATCTAGCTTCCTAGGCCAGCGCCTTCCTATTCTCTTAGTTATCTGTGCCTTTTCTAATTGGAGATGTCGAAACATCAGACTAAAAGAATGAATCCCTAAGAAAATTAGGATAGAAGATGCTTGCAGCTATGAAGAGGAGGAACAAGAAAACAGAGGAAAGCTTATTAAGAGCAGAGTAGTAATGTGCCAAAGGAAAGGTTGGTCCAATCCAGTAACGAGTAGTATTTTCTAGATTTTAGTTTGGGTCTGAGACTGAGTGTAAATTCGGTGAAAACTGTGAGTTTCCTATGGTTTAGGAGTCAAAAAATTTCTGTGCCAATGTTCCCTCAAAGTTTCCTTTGAAATGCTAAACTTCCAAGGCTGGTGGTTTTGCCTGTTTACCAAAAAGTACGCTGGCTTAGAAGACTGGCAGTCACAGATACAAGCATCATAGACATGCAAATCAAGTGGCAATCCTTTTGTTTGAGGAGGGCGTATCCCTATCCCTGACAAGGAGGTGACTGAGCTCACGCGGTTTTGATGAAGCCGCAGCAATCACCATAGAGAGGGATAAAAGGCTTCAATTCAGAGAGATTTTTATTAGTCAGGATCCGTTTTGAGCTACATACGACCATCTAGTCGCTACACTCTACTAGAAGAACCCAATGAGATCCCAATCAATTCAGCACGATCTCAAAACAAAATGCAATGCCTGACGATCTCAAAACAAGACAACAATTGTTTGTGTAATGCAAGGGCGGATGTGACTCTGTTATGTCTTTCTGGCATAAAAAGGCACCACACAAAACACAAACACACACAGTTTCTGTCATTCAAGCTCCGCAACTTAATATTGACACAAACATCGTATAAACCAACCGGAGGTAGGGATTATGTTAAAATGAATAATGATTGAATAAACACACACAAATATATATATATATAAATAAGTTTTCACATACAAATACATCCGACAGCAAGGTCGTAGATGCACATATCAAAGTAAATCACAACCAATTACGTACACACAAGCATGCACACACATTTTCAGGCACACAGACATTTACATGCACACATACATATTCAGGCACGGCACACAAATAGATTGAGAACGAATCAGTCACGCAACACATAGCTCATTGCTCATGCCTCGGTTTGCACCCATTGCTGTGCGGAATAAAGCTCGAGCCGGTGAAGTGGCCCTTGAGCTCCACCTCTTTCAACATGTCGAGGTGGCAGATTCCAGAAAGCGTGCCCGCCTGATTGATGGCCATGTTGCGCCAAACGATCTTCTTGAGCCGAGGGCAAGGTGCTTCCTTGTTGACGGCCATGTTGCGCCAAAGGATCTTTTTGAGCTGAGGTAAATGTGTTGTGCTGTCTTCTTCAAAGTCGACGGTGGTGATGGTGTCGCCCTCGATGATGAGGAACCTGAGGTCTTGGAATCCATCCTTGCTGAAGGTGAGCTTGTGCTCGTTGTACGAGTTGTGACGGAGCCGAAGGCAGTGCAAGTGATGGAGATTGTTGCCAAGGTCCTGCAGAGAGTCCTTAGATAGAAAAGTGTTCCACAGCGTAATCTCAGAGAGTAGATGTAGCTCGCAGATCCAGCGAGGCAGCCTGGAGTTGGGAAAGCGCACGCCCTTGATATTCAGGCTCTTGAGTAACCTGGGTGCACTTTGCTCCGATGTCATCTCCATATTCAGAGTGACACTATGGTCCCCATTTGTGGGTGGTGGAGTGACCCATATTGAGAGAGAGCGTAAGCACTCTCTCAGCTTGGCGATTGCTTGGAGCAGATTGTCCATGCTGTATTGAGCTTGGCTTTGGCTACCGACGAGAACTACGCCCAGCTTCCTAAGCTTCAGCAGGCGGCCAACTTCTTCGAATTCCTTCTTGCCATACCAAACCTTGACCCGGGATAGTATCTCCATGTCTTTCATCTTCCCAATCCTACCAGGCATACCCGCCCAGGAGAGTGTCTCCTCCTCTGTCCTCATCTTCAGGCTGGTAAGCAGGTGCTTTAGCTTTTGGAGGTAAATGTAGTTCATGTGTCGGCCCCGTACCTTAGTTTCCCGGATGTCGAGTGTCTCCAACATTATGAGATTGTTGATCTCCCAGGGCAGGTGGGAGACATCTGTTTTCCGGAGGCTAAGGTACTTGAGCGAGACCACCTTGCAGATGCTCTTGAGGTGGCTCTTTTGTAGACCCTTGCAGCCCCCAAGATCCAGCACGTTCAGCCGGTAGGCTTGGTGAAGAGAATCGAGGAAGTTGAGCATGTCAAGCATGGGATTGGGATCCACCGCCGTGTTGTCATCCGGCGGCAGCATCCCGCGGCCGCAGATGCTCCAAGGGTGTCGTGGTCGTGGATGATTATTCTGTAGTTGCTCTGCTTGCCGTTTCACAAAGCGTCGGATGCGAAGCTGGTAGTGGAGGTGAGTCGGCAGGTTGTCCACAAAGTTATCAGTTGTGGACATACGATGGAGGAACTTCCAGATGATGTCATCAATTGTGCAGCTCTTGACCTTGCAGGTGGCAGTGGTTGGGTCGTCGGCAGGATGAAGGAACCCTCGGAAGAGGAGATCTTTGAAGCAGATCTCCGCTGCCTCCTCGAGGGAAGCAGCAACTTGCTTCTCCACCTCCTTGAGGGAATCATCAACTTGCTTCTCCACGCGGCCTTCAGCGAGCCATCGCCGGACCAAGCTTGTCCTGCTGATGGTGGCTTCGTCGTGGAAGGCATAGAGATACTGCAAGCAGCTCTTGTAACTCCTAGACAACTTGCTGTAGCAGAAGATCATCACTTGAGTGGGAAAATCTTTGATATCCATGCCCGCATCCTTGACTAATTTCTTCAGTTCTCCCTTGGTCTTCTCAACCGCCCGGTAGACATTGCTATGATCCCGAAGAGCACGGAGAAGCATCTCCATGCAGACGGCCGCACTCCGATCTTGCGACAAATTACTAAGGAGGCACTTATGTACATCAGTGGCTGCCGATTGAAGATCCTTATTAATGAGGAGGATGGCCTCTTTAAAAAAAGGGAGTTCCTTCTTCTTCTTCTTCTTCTTGTCACGTGCTAGCGCACGTGCAAATTCTTCTCTGGCCTCGTCGATCTTGTCCTGGCTAGGTAGGACCTCTGCCAGCGTCAGCGGGGCCTCCTCAACCGTGGGGATGATGACGCCGTAGCGCTCCCGCCTCTGGCCGACGTCATGGACGCGGGCCTTGAGCTCACTGATCCTCTTGGCCAAGCGGTGACGTGCACAACACCTCCAGAGGAGCATGGGGAGGTACTCGAGGTAGGCCTGAAGGCCCCTGCCGGACGGGCCAGGGAAATCACGCTTGTAGAGCTCGACGCAGTCCTGGGCGATGTAGGAGATATCACGGATCTACAAGAATCCATCTCAGACTTTTTAGGTCGATTTTGTGTGTATATAGGAAACTAAACAGGAGGACTTTACCAACTCATGGTTGTAAGGGATTAGTGGAACATTTCATCTTCTATGTATACTAGCATAGTGACCCGCGCAATTGCGCAGGCAACATCATAACATGTCTAATATTCTTCACCAAAGATCGATGTTAGAAGAAAAGGTACATACCCACTAAGGTATTTATAGTAATATAAAAGTACATATAATTTGTTAATTAGATAAACTATTATAAATGATTTCAAAGCTGAGGAATAATAGTATTATATGTGCACTCTTTTTTGTTACAGAACCATTTGCATCAATTTTGTATCCATATTTAAGAATTACTGTGCCTTACTGTCAGAGCAATAAAATAAGTTAAACACATAAGTTTAGTAATACATGTTCATATTCACCCTGTTTTGTAGGTAGCGCTGGTTAAACTATTATGGCATTATAGACTACTTTGTATTTCTTTTCTCGAAAACAAATTGTCTAGCTGACCCAATCTATACATTAAGTGAACATATTCATGATTGATCAACGGCTAAGTTCGCCTTCAAGTCTTTTTGACACGGCTTAGGCATCAGATTCATCTAGAATGTTTTTATCCCATCTTAAATGTGTTTTTCTTTTTTGATCACTGTTTTAGGACTGCGTGATACAGGACCATAATGCAGAGATTTTGTTTAACTTCTGCCGATTGGGCGATAATAATGGCCTTAAAGAAATCTAGAAACTCTCTCGCTTTTTTTCTAATAAGGCATATGTTTCTCCGCAAATCTACATATTTCCTAACCTGCACCTATCAATTTTTATATTATATTGGCCAGTTAACAGTTTGCATGTGTTTTTGTATCCAATAATTGTCGTGCCTGACTTTTAACGAAAATAAAAGAATTAATCTGACATATAAGATGAGTGGTACATGCCCATGTCAGCTTTGATCGATTGCCAGGTTGACAATTGCTACATTTTTGTGGTTTTATAGACTAATGCTCAATTTGTATGGAAGTATAGTTGGTTGACCACCTCGCTATACAATAAAAAAATATGTTTATATTGCCAGCAACTGAGGTTTCAATTTTCTGAAGTCTTGATCAACCAAGCTTAGCCATCAGATTCATCTCGGGCATTTTATTACATCTTAAATGTAAACAAATTCGGTGAAATATTATAACTCAAACTATGAGTCTGCATGTCGGCGTTTGTACACTAATTTGCCAGTCTACTTGTGACTGATGTTTGAATATGGCATAGACTTGTAAACCATTAGGTGGAATAAAATTTAGGTCGTGGAACGAACAATCGGACGTCGACACTTGATATTGTTTGTATTGATTGATCCATCAGATTTATTGCACATATTATTGGATTTACACATATTGTTAGATGGATACACTGAATTAATGTTCATCTCGCGAGTGAGTTGGTTGCATGGTCATTGTAGTGAACTGGTAGGTTGATGTAAATAATATTATATCATATGCAATAATATTGCAAGTCGGTTAGCTTAGTCGTTTATAGTGAGAACAAAGGCATAAAGCATAGTACCATCACATGTTAAAGTAACGTGAAAGATAATTTGTATTCCGTGACAAACTCCAGGCATGGTCTCTTTGTTGTATTGGCTATATGTTCAAAGCAAGGTAAGCACAAACATTCCGGAGAATATGAAAGAGATTAAGCGCAGAAATACATATTTGGACTCATATCCTAGACTGATCCATACATTTGTCATTATCTATTAAATGTGATATCCTTAGATACATTTATAAAAATTAATTTTATCATAGATATAATTACAGAGACCTAAATATAATTATTTAAGAATATTTATTAAATATACCATATGTGGTATGCTTAAGTAAGTTATGCAGATGTATCTTTTGTGATATTTCTACAAACAATTAGAAATGTCTTTATTGTGATCGATAATTCAGCGGGGTCCACTAAATTAATGGCTTGATCATGTTTAGGTGTACTTCAAAAATGAACCTATATGTGCCAATTGAACAAAGTTTGATCCGGTGAACCACAATAATAAAGATGATGATAATAATAAACATAAAATAGGAGAAAAATGAATTTGTTAATGCCAAATCCTGAAGGGTATTATCTGCATTTCTGAACATTTGACTGGCCTTAAGAAAATTATTTCTAAAGTGAGGTGTATTGTTTTGGTGAAGCACAATTAAGGCATGATGAATATCCTCATATCTTCAACTGGAAAGTTGGAACTTTTCCTTTTTGATACTTAGGGATTCCTCATCGGCAGAGAAAGTTGAGCAGAAGACCGCCAGTTGGTATGGCAACCTTCTCTCTCTTAGTGGTAGACTAATACTAATGGTTCTAGTTTCATGCTTTCCTTCTTTAGGGTTCCAAAAGGTGTTGTCAAGCATATGCAATTTTTCCAGGGCTTGTTTGATTCGGCAAGAGAAACGTGTGTGCACGTGTGTGTATGGGTTCGGGGAGGGCATATACCACTTGGTTCGATGGGTGCTTTTTGCCAACCTAGAGATCAAGGGGGTCTAGGGGTAACTAATTTAGACACTAGAATACAACTATGTTGTGCAAATACTGGAAGGACATTCTTAGAGCTAAAATATTGCTAAATGTAGAACCTCTCCTGGTAATTCTCATTT
The DNA here is from genome assembly GCA_963921465.1 of Triticum timopheevii. Taxonomy (NCBI): domain Eukaryota; kingdom Viridiplantae; phylum Streptophyta; class Magnoliopsida; order Poales; family Poaceae; genus Triticum; species Triticum timopheevii. The sequence continues at coordinate 649,956,888 of OY997274.1, forward strand.
TTGGCCTAGACTGATGGAAGTGAAAGATACTTTTACATTTTTTAACAAAGGGTGGTAGATGGGTGTAGGACTAGGTATGCATGCATGGTTGGGTCTGAACCCACAGTAGCATATGTTTCCTACACTATAATCTCACCTTTACCAAGAAATTTATTGTATCTATGGTGAGCAGTTAGAATTCTGAATGTTAAATCCCGTAGGGTCCTTACAGATTAAACCTTAGATATGTGGGTTGAGATCTAATATATTTGCAGTCAGGTAGCTCTAACGGAGGAATTTCACAAAATAAGATGGATGCTTACACAACTTGTTTATGCCTAGTGTCTTCCTTAGTGCCTAATGGTAGTAGGATACTACTTCCTCCGTCACAAAATAAGTGTCTCGAGCTTAATGCAACTTTGTACTAAAGTTGGTACAAAGTTAAGACACTTATTTTGGGATGGAGGAAATATACGATTTCTTTAGTTGAATTCTATATTTGGTCCCCCCCAGGGTTAAAGAGGAGCTGAGGAGTTTTATAATAGCAGATTCCCATTTTTCTTAATCTCTACTTTTATACAAAGCAGAGTTGGTGATGATGGTGTGCCTGCCATCCTGCAATATAGGCCATCTGATCCATATCTGACGGATAGGAAGAAAACTATGATAAATTACCCGCACTCCTCTTCACATTTGCAGATAAGGCCTTTCCTCGTTCATCCTTTTCTCCCACAAGATAAACTATTCATACAAATGTATCTTGATATTCCGTGCAATGCACAAGCATCTTGCTAGTAAAATAAAAAAATCACGGACCTGCTTCATCCACGCGCGGAGCTGGTTGTCGTGCACGCAGTCCGTCTTGGTGATGTGGAGGAGGAAGCCGTTCATGCTCTCCATCTCGTCCTTAATGAACTGCATGTCACGCTCCACGCCCCTCTGCAGCCTCACCTCCTTTGTGATCACCGTCGACAGCAGGCCCACCAGTGAGTCCACCGCACCTTGGGTCAGGTCAGCCATCTCTCTCTTCCCTATCCGGTGGACGGCGATAGATATATGGATGGATGCAAGTGCAAGTCAGGCTACGATATATAGAAATGGGTCTTGGAATGGAGTAGATGTGCTATTGACAAGGATGCAAATTTATTTGAGTACGTAGTACAATGGCCAATGCTTGGGTTGTGGTGTCGGCGGCTAATTTCGGGGCAGTAGGCTAGCCATTTGGGCTGGGTTGAGCAAGATCAACGGCTGCTCTACTCCGGCCATCCGCCATCCATGTATTTATATGGTACGAGGAAGAAGAGTAAAGAATGGTTGGAATTAAGAAGCAAGAACAATCCAGCCTTGCATGGGACAAAGCATCAGCAAGGGATGGCGTGACATGCTGCTACAGATTGAAACAAGGAACCTCCAGCCATTAAGAAAGACTTTGAGAGCAAAGAATGTAGCACAAAGCACATGCTTCCGGATACAGTAAAGCTAGCACATGTCCGTGGACGCCTATGAAAAGTGCAGACTCAACAAGGGAAGGGCTCGACCAAGTACGAAGCTAAGTAAAGAATATATGTGTGTGTTCTACGTACGCTTGGGCACGCTATTTCTTGTATGATGCAATGCAAGAGTGTATGAATTTATTTATTTTTAACACATTACAGACGCAAATGCTCATAAACATGCATGCACATCCTATCCTTAGTAGCACCTACGCACGAGAGACTGAGCCGGCATTGAAAAGACTAAAAGAAATACAGAAAACGTGAATATCTATATCAAATCTAGGACTTAAACCTAGGTGGACAGGTTTCACCATGAGGAATTTAATCATCTACACTATGCTCGGTTCACTATTTATTGTCAAATTGCATTTCTTTGCTTTCCATTAGGATTAATATTTAAAAAATAGCCCGCACATTCGATGCAGGGTCCATACTTCTAACTAATGTGAAGTTGGTCTTGGCACACTTGCGAGGGCCATCTGTATTGTCTGTGTAGTTAATACACACGAAATGACTATATGTGAAATATGGGCGAGGGTTTTATCCGGAATTATTTTCCCCAAAAAGAAAATTATTTTAGAGGAGAATTCGCAAACAAGAGAGAAAGCATGTGGTTTATAGGCATAGCAAGAAATTTTTTAGTATGCGCAACACAAGGAAGCTTTGGTATTGGTAAGCTAGTTTTTTAGCTAGGTTTCAAACAAGAGGAAATGACATTAGTAAGGTGTGGAGCAGCTTAACATAAGGGTTGGAGCTTAGTAAAAGCCAAGGTGGGCACCACTACCCCCAAGTCCCACATACACATACACACCCCGCCAGCCAAACTATTTATGTATATAAAATCCTAATGCTTAAGAATACTAAATGATTCCCAGTGTGTTGCCATGAAAACGCTAAATTAATCAATGCGACATCAAATAATCAACTGAAGATTACAAAATAAACAAATATAATTAGCGTACATGGAAACTCAGGATTAAACCTCCTATTTGTATCCCCCCCCCCCCCCCCCCCCCCCACACACACACACACACACACAACTGTGTCTACGGAAATATATAAGTGCGAGCAGGGTGGCAAGGGATATAAATCAGGCATTTTCCTCTTAATTACCATGGCACTGAGATTTGGATGATAATCTTCTATTCGTTTCTCTTTTCCTTGGGTCTACTGAATCTCATCTTCCCTTTTAATATCACTGGGACATTACTTTTGTGATATTGCTTGGCAAAAAGAAGAAGAATTGAACAAGAACCATGTACTTGTATTTGCAATGGCCAGTTAAATAAAGTGGATTCCCCACTTCAGAAAAAACTTGTACATGGAACGAGAAAACGTTGTAAGAATGCCAGCATCTTGGGAGAATAATTTTTGCACTAATATTGATAGAACTAAGGCCCCCTAAAAAAAGATAGAATTAGGGCGTGTCTTCATGATACCTTGGACAAGGATTGTGGCTTGTGACGGTACACAAATACTTGATCGATCGATGGAGTCCAGAGCCTCCACCCCCCCCCCCCCCCCCCCCGCGCTGACGAGACCGTGTTTTTTACGCTCGTTGCACCAAAACAGGCGGGCAAATCCACATAGCTAGAGTTTTCGGACGGCCCTTTAGATAATACACATAATGCAAAATCCGGTTTTGGGGATGTTTTCTGACCGGTTTTGGAACCTTCGGTAACATTCTGCTTCGGTTTTCCATGTTCTCTTTTTCTATTTTTTGTTAACTTGTTTTTTTCTTTCAATTTTTTTAAAAATGTTCATGTTTTAAAAATAATGTTTGGAATTTTAAAACATGTTTTATATTTCTTAATAAAAAATAAAAATTATTTTATAAAGGTCTTGCTTTTATAAAAAAATTAAAAATTGGTGTTCCAAAAATATAAAAACAATACTTTTTTTCTAAAAGTTCACACTTTTCCAAATAATTTTTCCAATTTTTAAAATACTAATGAAAACAAAATAACGGGAAAAATCTACCACTACAGTAACTTGAACCGCTATCCTCTACATGGGCCAGCCGAGTCAGAGGGCGCCCTGTGCATGAGGCTACCTATTTGACGCTTCCACTTGTTACGTTGTTCCCTAAAAATAAATTGTTACGCTGTTTTCCTCTCGAGATTTTTCCGCACGATGCATTGCTCTTATGATGATGATTACCTATGTAGGCGCTCATACATGTGTATATATACTCATCTCTATAAACGCACACACGTGCATTCTACCCCTATGAGCACCTCCAAGAGAATGAGTCAGCACATCATCTTAAGACTGGCGAAGTTACCACAGACGCATTCGTAGTCGACGGTGTTAGAAGAGATGGAGAGATTGGCGGAGTATGATGGATGTGTTATTGAGCCTCGAGGGTGAGTATATATTGAGTACAAGACTTTGAGGGCAAGACACCTCCTAAAGATAAGATGGAAATAACTCTATCTAATCCCGGGCAATCTCTACCAAATATATCTCTAACAATGAACAATGGCGTCAGGGAGAGCTGGCCGCCGAAGAGGCAGCAGTCTCTCTGGATGCTCATGTTTGCCAACCCTGTTTTGTTGCTGGCGGTCAGCTTAATTCCAATTTCCTGGAGATAAGGTAAGAGACGGATTACAAATCATAGACTATCAAATACATGTAACCCAAATATATCTTTAACATCCCCCCCGCAGTGGTAGCAGTAGCGTCGGAGACAACAGGAGCGTCGCGGACGGTCAGACTGGAGAGAATAGCAGCCGACGGGCTGACATCCCCCTGCAGTTGTAGCGGGAGTGTCGTGGACAATGTTGCATTGCGGGCACGTTAACTGTAGAGGAAGCCGGGGAGTTGCTCAAGCGAGGTGATAGCCCTTTGTGCCATTGTCAAGGTAGCCGAGAGTGTGAGTGGTGTAGTCATGGTCGAGGTAGCCATGCGAAGAACATCGTGGTCGATGTCGAGTCGGGGTGGCCAGTGCCGAGGAAATCGCCGGGGAGCCGCGGGCGCAATGAGGCGCCATGTTAGTCATGGGCGCAGCGGTGTCGAAGAAGTGGTGCGCTAGGAAGAAGACATTGTTGATGGCACGAACCGGTACTAGAGGCTCACATTTAGTCTCGGGTAGTATCATGAACCGGGACTAAAGATGTTCCTATATATAACCCTTCGTCGATCCCGAGTTCCCTGTTCTTCCCCTTTCCTCTCCTCTCTATTCTTCCCATTTCCTCTCCTCTCTATTCTTCCCATCTTGCTCGAGCTCATCCTTCATTTTACCCACAATTTGTCAATATTTGAAGGTCTCCCATCCATCCAAGTGATCACAAAGGTTAACAACTTTGTCCTTTCATCTCTCATTGCTAGATTAGCTCTTGCAATGCTCTATAAGTATAGTGATTTGTGGGTTTTAGTTTGGGAGTAATTATATGTGGTATTTTATTTGAATTATATGCAATTTGAGCTCAAATTAACTCTTAGTTTGCATATGTAGGTGTGGTTTACTTAGTGCCTTCCCGTCCCCGTCCTAAACACCGTCGATCGCCCGCACCGTCCCGTCGCTGGCACCACCTTGGTGAGCCTCTTGTCTTATCTTTTTTATATAAAAAAAACCATGTTTGTGTGATTTAGATATATAGTTACTTGTATAATTTTCTTACTCGTATGTTGTCTGTTATACATAGTGCCATGGTTTTGATATCCGTCCCCATCGGCCCTAGTCCGGTTTATGACTCGGATGTGGTATATTCTCTTTTATAACTATTTGTTGCATTTCGTGTTTATGACAAATTACGCCCATCAAGTTGACATAGATATTTTTATGTAGGAGGTATGTGAAACGGAAATTCCAACCGACCCTCTTGTCAAGAGGTTAAATTTAGTTGAAAAAGAAAACGAGTATTTGAAAAAAAATTAAAAAGAATTGAAGAAGAGAAGATGAAACTGGAGTTGTATGTTGCCGATGTCGTTGATGATCACAAGATCAAGATGGAGAATATGCGTTTGAAGATTAGAAAGATTAGAAAATATGCCATTGATAGTGAGGCTTGGTGGCATTATGTTGTTGAATCAATTGTTATCTTAGTTGCGATCTTGATCGTATTTGTTGTTGCATTTAAATGCTTTATCTAGAGAGTTTGTATGTTGTTTTATGAAAATAAGTTTGTATCATCTCAAAACTAATGATTAGTTACATCTTCTTATAACCATTGTAGCACTTGTCTAGCTGCTTGCTTTGAACCATTCTACATCCTACAGCAGTTAAAGAGAGTAAAAACATTTCAATGCTCTACCAGAGCATATTGCAGCATACAGCACCTGACATTCTGGCAACAAATTAAATGTGGAGATAAGAAAGAGTGTACTCTTCGGAACTGAGTTCAGGGTGTCCACAAGCTGCTTACATTAATTTTCTTTACTGTTTCACTTTCTTCATGTAGTATCCCTGCCTTGGCTTCAGTACGTTGCTGCTTACTTCACTCTCTCTCTCTTCCTCTCTAAACTACTCCTTCCGTCCGAAAATACTTGTCATCAAAATGGATGAAAAGGGATATATTTAGAACTAAAATACATCTAGATACATCTCATTTTATTTATTTTGATGACAAATATTTCCGGATGAAAAGAGTACTAATCGCTGCCAGTAAAGCATCCTATGCAGGAACAGTATAAAAGCAATTCTCTGCTTTAGATCTCGCGTTGGTGGCCGGCCGGAGGCCTCGCGGTGTTCAAGGCACGTGCATTTCAAACGGTAATTATATTCAGACAGAGCTAAGAGCATGATTAATAGTATATCCACCAGCAGCTGGTTATAAGTCATTCTCATGTCATCTATAGCCCATCCTATAACCAATATGTACAATATTTAAATTGAAGAGTGTACTACTTTTTTATTATATGGCTTTCCTTTTACTCTCACAAAGTGCCTAGGAGCACGTGCTAGAGCTGGCTCTTCACCAAGAGCCCGCTTACCTTCTCTCTTCTCTTTTCTTCCCTCCAACTAAGCAAGAATACACTAGTTTATTTCTTATAGCCAATCAGCTCTATTGTACATGCTCTAAAGCGTCAAACGGCATGCCATTGCACGAACTAAGCAAAGCCTAGGATTTCGCGCCTGCCGGCGACCACGCCGTGCTGTCGTGAATGAAAGTTATAACCACTAGCAGCGCACTAGAGTTTCGAATCTCCCCCGGCTGCTTAACTTTACAGTTTCTCCCTCTCTTGGTTTGGGCGAGGACAGCCACGCTTCACTTAGTATCTACTCCAGTACACAAGATGGTTTAAGAATAGGGTCTCCTGCTCTAGTAGCTTAGCTAGCTTTATAAACCCCTCCCCGTGGTCATGGAAAGAAGCTGACCACGTTGGCTCGACCCTGATTCCTACCTACAGTGTTGAGAGAAGAGAGAAGAGAGATCCTACCTACAGTGTTGGCGCCATGAACGGCACTAGTATCCAGAATTCCGGATCCAAGAGATGGTGAGAAATACGAGGGAGAGACTGGAGGCCGATTTCTCCAAGCTTGGAACCAAGATCCACAGGTTCCCACGAGGCTTACGGGATGTCAATCCACGCTAAATAATCCCGAGCTTCGTGTCCCTCGGCCCATATCACCATGGTTCGTCGCACCTGCTGGAGACGGAGGAGGTAAAGCACACGGCAGTCCACTACTTCTGCGAGCAATCGCACTGCTCGGTCGAGGAAGTCTACAGCAAGATCCTCAACATCGTCAGCGAAGCCCGCAGCTGCTATGCCGATGATGCGGTGGCGAAGTTCACCGATGCTGAATTTGCGGCAATGATGTTACTCATGGTTGCTGTGCAGTGCTCTATATGCAGATGGATTTCACACGTCATATATATATTGTCCAATCGGATGCTCTTGTCCACCGGGCCTTGCATGCTAAGGGATATCTTTCTGCTGGAGAATCAGCTGAAGCTCCCTTGGTTAGTCCTCGACACTCTTATGCGCCTTATGGAAGAACCTCCAGTCTACGAATTTGTCTTTGTTTTTGAGAAATATTTCGATGTCACCACATCTCGGGCTCTTGTAGATGATACATCAAATCCAAACAGTACAAGAGCTTACGTAGATCAACTCGAGAACTACAGGCCACCACATCTCCTTGGGCTCCTCCGATATTTTCAGATCGGCAATATAACTGAGGAAGATGGTACGGACAGTTTCACACACGGCATAGGTAGTAGTGCCCTTGAACTCGCAGAAATGGGCATCAAGCTCACCGCCAGCAACAAAACAGGGTTGGCAGACATGAGGATCCATAGAGACTGCTGACTCTTCGGCCAGCTCTCTGTGACGCCACTGTTCGTAAATGACTTCACTGCTTGCTGGCTCGTCAACATGGCAGCTTATGAGGCCTCCGTGGCCATCACATATCCATCAGACGGCTTCACCATCAGCTCGTACATCTCTGTCCTAGCAATGCTCATGGACAAGAAAGAGGATGTGCACGAGCTGCGAGCTAAGCACCTCGTTCCCAGCTTCTTGAGCAACCATGAGCTGCTTGTTCAAGTGTGAAAGGCCAGTGAGGATCGCCGTGCATAGGTTCGTATACAAAAACTTCAAGACGATTGTCGCCATGCTCTCTATTGCTGGTGTGCTCGTGGGTATCTTCAGAACCTTGATGACTCTCAAACAGCATTAGCCATTGCAGTCGGGGTGAAGCATATGTGTTGTTAAATTATTTCATGATTCCTCTACGGTTTTCGTGCTTATTCTGATGTGATCGTTATCATATACTCGAACGTCTTTGTGTGTGTAAAATAGAGAGCACCTTCCGTTCGATCTCTTCTTAGTTGGGTGTGTGTCAGAAGTACCTAAAGTTTGTATTGTCAGTGGTTATTCAAAATATATGTTGTTGTGTTATTGATAATAAATTTGATATTGTGCTCTGTCAAGCTTCCAAGTTCAGCGCCTTCCCTTTTCTTAATTATCTATTCCCTCCGTTCCAAAATACTTGTCATGGTTTTAGTTCTTGAAACGGAGGGAGTAGCTTCCAAGGCCAGTGCCTTCCCTTCTTCTTAGGAATGTAGGCCTGGATGTATCCTAGTCGAAGAATATAAGTTGACTGCAGCTATGAAATGGAGGAACAAGAAAACAGAGGAGAGCATATTAAGAGCAGAGTAGTAATATGTGCCAAGGAAAGGTATGTCCAATGCAATAGCAAGTACAGTAGCATTTCTAGATTTTACGTTGGGTCTGAGACTCTGAGTGGATGTTTAAAATCCGATGAGATCTGCAACTTTCCTATGTTTTACTAGTCCTAACGCAGCAAAAGTGGAAATTTCTGTGGCAAGTTTCCTCCAAAACTTCATTTGAAATTTCTATGAACCAACCCCTGCTTCCGCCAGAAGGCTACTGGCTTTGGCTGGTTTCCAGCTGTGCACAGGTTTAGAAGCGGGGAGCAGTCGAGAAATAGCTTCATAGCAATGTCAATCGATCTCGAGCAGGTGGCCAGACAAAAACCCTAGAATCCCGAAGTCTCTTCTCTTGGATCGTCGATTCGATCTCACATATACGAGCACACAAGAGGGGTTATTACCCAACCAGAGGGCCTGAACTTACACCACTATTGTTCAAAGCCTCTCTTTTTAACTTGAGAATGAAGGCCGCCATCTTATTCAAAAATACATTTACCTCGAAGTTGATTAAAAAGAAAAAACAGCAAAAAACTGCATACCTCCGGAAGGTCTTGGAACTTAATTCTTCGCCTTCACTTGTGAACCGTGTGGGTTCCCTTGCTGGTTGCTGGGTAACATTGTGATGGGCATGAGCTAAGATTACTCAAGTTCCGTACTAGAGCACGAATCTCAGCGGGACTCGACAGATAGGAAGGGGCGGCGAGGGGACGGTGGCTTCTCGTGTTCCCCACTCGCCGCGACGATTGGAAATCCGCGGTAGAAGTAGGGTTTCCTTTTCCGTTTATTTTGGGAGTTTTTTAGTGGAATTTATTTTGGGAGTTGGGGCCGGAAAGAACGAAGGAAAATTCCTATTCGTCAAAAACGTCGCTGCTTCGAGCGATCGCTCACATTGGGACTGCCCGTTTAAGCGTTGGGAACATCCTTCTGGTTCTGATAACCTTCTAGAACGTTCCCTGAACCGTTTTTTTCTTTAAGCGGTTTTCTTGTTTGTTTTTGGTTTTTCACGATTTTTTTCTTCCTATTTTCGTTTTTCTGTTAAATTTTCTTCTTTTCTTCTTCCTTTTCTGTTTCTGTTTTATTCACTTCTTATTTTCTTTTCAATTCTTCATTTTTTTCCTTTTACAAAATTGTTCAGAATTTTTAAAAAGTGTTTGTGCTTTTAAAAAAATCAATTTCTCCGAAAATGGAAGTGTTTAAAAAAAATCATAAATTCAAAAATATATTCCTGTTTTAAAAAAAACTGATCACAAATTATTTGAAAATGTTCTTATTTTCAAAAAAATTAGGGTATTAAAAAATTGTTTCCGTTTCCCAGTTTTGGGTTATCAATTTGTTCAAAAAAATCAAAATATGTTTGTCATTTAAAAGTTTGTTCCCATTTTCAAATTTTGTTCACAAATTCAAAAAAGGTTCATATTTTGAAAATTTATTTGTAAATTCAAAAACAGTTTGCATTTTATTTTTTTCACAAATTCAAAGTTGTTCAAATTTTCAAGTTTTGTTTATCAATTCAAAAAATGTTTGGGAATTGCAAAAAAAATGTTCTAGCTTTCCAAATTTGTTCACAAATTCAATGATAGTTCATGTTTTCAAATTTGGTTCACAAATCAAAAAAAAATCTGGAATTTTGAAAAAATGAAAATATTTTTTAAAAAATCAAAATTTAAGAAATGTTCTCTCTTTCCAAATTTGTTCACATCATCAAAATTTTCATGTTTTACAAAATTTGTTTGAAAATTCGGAAAATGTTTGTGTTTTGAAGAAAGTATTCGTAATTTCAAAAAAATTCAGTTGTAGGAGGTCCTCAGTTCGACCCAATACATGGACTGTAGTTTGGGGGATTTTTTGCAAATTAATGTTCAAGTTTTGTCGCTGTGGTATATCTCTTTAAGTGCTGCGCTGCAAATTGTACATGAGAGCGTCTCAGTGGCTTGCACGCCGGGCTAGTTACTACGAAGTCGAGCGCCCTCACTTCGCCGCAACGAGCAGCGTATAGGAGCTCCCAAGAACGAAAGAGATGAGGAGAGGAAATTAAAGGACCGAACAAATTAACACTGTTGTGAATTGAAATTTTCCAACTTTTTTTTTGTGTGATGAATTGTCTAAGTTTCGTTCTAGCGGGGTTTTTATTTTGGAAGAACAACTAAGTCATAAAAAAATTACAAAATGTCATTTGGATCTGAGTATCAAACATATAAAAATGTATGTGCTTTGATAACCGCTAGAAAAAACTTTTGAAAAGGTATTTCCGTCTATCCACGTAAATAAAAAGATTAATCATTTGATTTTTTTTTTGGTGAAACGTTTGATTTGCCGTTTTTCCTTTCCGTACTGCATCGGAAGCTTGCACTAGGATGCTTGTTTTTAAGTTTTTGTTTTGTTATCTCTTGATAAGGGAACTTGGTCTTTTTCTAGGATCGTATTGGAAAAAAATGATCGTGTTTAGGAAACTTCAGCCATTCAGCAAGACTTTTAGAGCAAAGAATGTAGCATAAAGCACATGCTTCTGATACAGCAAACTAGCACATGTGTGGAAATGGGACCCCTACGAGAATTATGCAGGCATGATCTACCCCGCAAAAAAAATGCAGGCCCCTAAACAAATGCAGACATGATTTTGTAGGAAGTGTAAGTAAAGTACACTATCTTTTTATCTAGCACCAAAACTTTTGAATTTATTATTTATTTTCATTTTATTTCAAGTTTTTAACGGTTTACTAGTTGTTGTACACGACGATTGATATGAAGTTTATTTTGAAAAGTACACCATTTTTTTCTTTAGCACCAAAACTTTTCCTTGTGTTTGTAGGTTCCTATTATCAATGAACTAGTTGCATAATTCGAATATGATAACTGCCAACTCTAGTGATTGGAATGTGCAACATGGGTAGTTGAACATTATCACCCAATAGGCCCATGGAACCCTTATCTATTTTTTGCTACTATTGTTCTTTCCATTCGATGCTTTCTCTTCTTGGTATTTTTCACAGCACTTCTGAAGTTCTGATACAGTGGTAGCTTGTGGTTTAAGCACTACCGATTGTTTTGATTTTCCCAAGCATTATAAAACTTGACAAAATCCCAAGCCGGTTTTTAAACCAGAAACTAACAAACCCGCAAAGACTGACTGACAAAAACACAAGGCCGCTGAGAAACGCAAACCTCGTCTAAGGATCTGCGAAAAATCAAAAACAAATGAGGCATGGCCGAACATGAGGTAAATTTACCTCTTGGTTTGGGACGTTGAGGGGGTGAGGACCTACAAGTTGCTAAATAATCGAAGCAAGGAATAGGACATTAAGAAAGACTTTGAGCAAAGAATGTAGCATAAAACACATGCTTCCGGATACAGCAAGCCAGCACATGGTCGGTGACTCCTGTGAAAAATGCAGACTCCGTAAGGGAAGGCCTCGATCTAGTAGGAAGTCAAGTAATGAATATATGCGAGTCTTGTTGGCAGCTATTTCCTGTGACTTGCAGGAGTGTACATGGTTGAACAGCATAGTTTCAAATAGCTGTTTGAGCATGTTGCCGCTAAATGATTTCATGTACAATTTGCCGCTATAGCTGTTTTTAAAGGTCGCCGCTATATGCCATAGCCTGCTATTTAAAACATTTACTACCAATCACCTTTACTGTGAAATTTTCGTTTCTCCTTTTCCTTTTTTTTTTTGGCTTCCATCGGGAATTAATTGAACCTGCTGTAAAGTGTATCAGCAAAACAGGGGTTGGAACTAATGTACATTTGGTCTTGCCACACTTGCACGCAATCTGTGGGCCTAGTAGTCAATGATCCACACAAAAAATGTCTAGAGGTGAAAAGTGAGCAATGGTTTACGAACATGAAATTGCAGTTCGCTAGAGTTAAGCATCTCCAATGATTCTCCAAACAGATTTAATCTTGTATAAGAATCCACAGAGAATAGGACGTGCGTAGCTTATACATGCAAGCCAAGAATATTTTAGTGTATGCAGTGCAACACAAGGAAGCTCCTTGATAATCCTTTGGTTGTGCAAAAAGCAGAGGAAAGAATATAAATACGGCAGGCAATAGTGTTGTTTGTATGTGTTATATTTGTGTCGAATATACTATGTACGCAAGGGGTTACGTGGATTTGGAGTTGTAATTGGTGTGGTTGGGTACGAGTTGTGTAGGAGTCGGACACTTGTATCCTAGACCTCTTATAGACAGAGGGGCACCACACATTGTAACCCATGACGACTTGATAGCAACAGGTACGCGGGGGAGCCGGTGGCTTGTGCCGGCGCCCGGGCGGCCGGTGTTGCGGTATCTTGGGGAGGAGCGCCCGTAGTCATGCCCCGGGGATGTAGCCATATTGGTGAACCTCGTTAACAAATATCATGCCTCGGTGTGTCATCTATGATCTTGCATTAGCGTTTTATTCTAACAAGTGGTATCATGAGCAAGGTTGCGACAAGGCTATGCGGAAGATCATCCGGAGGTACGAGGATCATGCTCGACGGGTGCCATGGAACGTCCGGTTGGTGCAAGGTGGAGCATGGCGGCGATCGCGGAGGCGGTCGGTGGTGTCGGACACTTCGGGCAGGAGGCCTGGACCGTTCGATGGGCTGCGGTCGGTAAGGATCGGCTAGACGTGGCGATCGGACCGGCGTAGTGGCTGTTGAAGACGTTGCGGAGGCGACGGATTTGGCTCGCGATCAGACCGGCGGCCAGACGTGGGGGACGGCCGGATAGATCGGAGTGTGAGAGCATCGAGATGATGCGCTCTGTGTTGTACAAGGGCGGCGATGCGGCACTGCGGACGGATCGTGTCGGTGACGTGGATGGCCAGGGTACGACACGGCTCGTGCACGGATGATGCGTGAGGTGGCGTCTGTTTCAGCAGGGTTGGCGTTGATAAATATGTGTGACAGGGCTGAACAGATTGCTGGCAAAGAACCAAGATCAGAGGCGATTTTCTCGTAGTAGATACAGCAGCGGCGGAATTTTTTTCAGGAGACACGAACAGAGGAAAGGGAGGTCAGGTTTCAGTTGGCGTTGCGCGAGACGGCCGCTTCGAGCCGAGGTGACGTGTGGCAGTCGGTCTCGGCAGCTGCCCGACGTGCAAGGCAAAGGAAAGTCAAGGCAGTAGGTTTCCTCGTACGCGGTGCAGCACACAAGGAAAGAAAAATCGTATTGTGGCAGGAGTCCAAGGGATTAACACACGCGCGGTTAGCCGATCTGGTACGTTCATGCGTGTGCATGTTTGGTCAAGGGGACAAAGCCTGCTACTGGCTATGATTGAGAAAGGAAAAAGGAGACGTGTGCATGCATGGAACTTGGGACCGTGCGTGACTTTGTTTGGCAAAGGCCTAGCAAACCGTAAAACCGTGACAGATTTGGACTCGTTTTCGTGTCAGTCAGGAAAATAAGGGTCGGCTGAGCCAGCAGAAATAAAGGGTTGGGGTGACGAGGCGCAAAGACGCACAAAAAAAGGAAATTGTTTGTGAGTTCAGGAAAAGGTGGAGCGGACGAGTTGCTGTGGGCGGAATTAATCTGTGCGTTGCGGCAAGAGGCTTCAAGTGGTTTTCTGAAGGGCAGACAGGAAGGTTGTGCAGGTCATATTTCTTGGTAGATCGCGGACTGCGGCGTGGCTTCAGACGAGGAATACGGGATCAGTGATCTTTTTCGCGAGGAAGTCGCAGAGGAAAACAAGGGCGGTCAGACCGGCGGCAACAGGTCGGTTAGATCGCGGCTCGGCATGGCGCCGGGGTTCACCAAGTTTGATGTGGAGAAATTCGATGGCACGGGTAACTTCGGTCTATGGCAGACAAGAGTCAAGGATATTCTGGCGCAGCAGGGAATCTTGAAGGGTTTGCAGGAGACGAAGCCGGCCAAGGTTGACAACGATGCGTGGGAGGATATGCAAGTGCAGGCGGCCGCTACCATATGGCTTTGTCTTGCGGATCAGGTCATGTATCATGTCATGGACGAAGATACTCCTAAGGGAATTTGGGACAAGTTGGCAAATCGTTATATGTCCAAGTCAGCGACCAATAAGCTGTATTTGAAACAAAAGTTCTATGGGCTGAAGATGCAGGAGGGGTCGGATCTTGTGGAGCATGTGAATGCCTTTAATCAGTTGGTCACGGATCTAGCGCGTCTGGATGTGAAGATTGATGATGAGGATAAGGCACTACTTCTTTTTGTTTCATTGCCACCGTCCTATGAGCATTTGGTCATTACATTGACACATGGAAAGACAACCATCAATAATGAGGAAGTCACTGCAGCGTTACTTGGGCATGAGTTGATGAAGCAAAAAAATGCTGTAGAAAGGGAGAGTACTCAAGGTTTGGGGTTGGCAGTTAAAGGTTATCAGCTCAGGAAGGGACAAGAGGCGGAGAAGAAAAAGAAGAAAAAGGTGCAGTGCTACAGGTGCAAGGACTGGGGACATATAAAGAGGGAATGCCCAAAACTGAAGGGTGAGGCAAGTGCTAATGCGGCTACTCATGGTGATGGCTCGGACAGTGATAGTGATGTTCTCGTTGTATCAAATAGACGGTCAACAAAAACTGAAGCGTGGATGTTGGATTCAGCTTGCTCTTTTCATGCGACGCCCAACAGGGAGTGGCTCTCTTCGTACAAGTCTGGTGAGTTTGGTTTAGCCTATGTGAGCGATGACACAGGTTATCATGTTGCTGGAGTAGGTGACATCAAAATCAAGATGGTTGACGGAGTTGAGCGGATGCTTCGGGGAGTCAGGCATGTGCCAGGGCTAAGGAGGAATCTAATTTCGCTTGGTGTTCTTCATGATGGTGGTATGGAATTCCGTTGTGATCGGGATACGAAGACCATGAAAATCATGGAAGATGGGGTGACCGTGATGATAGGAGAGAGGACGGCTTCGCATCTTTACAAGTTGCAAGGGAGCACTATTGCAGGTGGAGCCATGGAGAGTGGAGCTGCAGGAGTAGCAGTGGAATCTCACGGTGGCGGCGGGTCTGGCCCGTCGGATAGCTCTCAGTAAGCTACAAAGGAGACAACCCAAGTCCGGAGTACATGAATGTTCGAGTATGGACGACTTCTAAGTGGTGGAGAATATTCGCCAAGGTGGAGTTTGTTATATTTGTGTCGAATATACTATGTACGCAAGGGGTTACGTGGACTTGGAGTTGTAATTGGTGTGGTTAGGTACGAGTTGTGTAGGAGTCGGACACTTGTATCCTAGGCCTCTTATATACGGAGGGGCACCACACGTTGTAACCCATGACGACTTGATAGCAATAGATACGCGGGGGAGCCGGCGGCTTGTGCCGGCGCCCGGACGGCCGGTGTTGCGGTATCTTGGGGAGGAGCGCCCGTAGTCATGCCCCGGGGATGTAGCCATATCGGTGAACCTCGTTAACAAATATCGTGCCTCGGTGTGTCATCTATGATCTTGCATTAGCGTTTTATTCTAACGATATGTATGTGTACATATTGTTGGGCATGGATGCAACGAGTGTGATCTCAACTAGCTAAACCCCCAAGTCTTATACTCTACCTACATACAGTGTTGGCGCCATGAACACTAGTACTGTCCAAATCCAAGAGACTACTACTATCCAAATCGAAGATACTACTGCTATCCAAATCCAAGAGACAGTGAGGAATACGAGGGAGCGGCTGGAAGCCGATTTCTCCAAGCTTGGAACCAAGATCCACAGGTTCCCGCGAGGCTTGCCACCGGCGGTCGACGAGCGCTACATCATCCCAAGCTTTGTGTCCCTCGGCCCGTACCACCATGATAAAGAGCACCTGCAGGAGACGGAGGAGTTGAAGCACGCGGCAGCCCACTACTTGTGCGAGAAGTCAGGCCACTCAGTTGAGGAGGTCTACGGCAAGATCCTCTCCATTGCTGGAGAAGCCCGCAGCTGCTACGCCCATGATGCGGTGGCCAAGTTCACCGACCCTGAGTTTGCGGTAATGATGTTCCTTGATGGTTGCTATCTTCTGTGCTATATGGAGATGAATTTCACACGTCCTATGTTGACCAATCGGATGATCTTGTCCACGGGACCTTGCATGCTAAGGGATATCTTTCTGTTGGAGAACCAACTTCCTTGGTTGGTTCTAGAGGCTCTTACAGACTTTTTGATGCCATCTCCTGCATACGATTTTGTTATTGATTTTGCGAAAAAATTTGATATCACCCCGCAATATTTATCAGATTCAGATTCAAATGGTGCAAGGGTTTCTGTTGACGAACTCAAGATATACAGGCCGCCACATCTCCTTGGGCTCCTCCGATACCATCTGATTGGTGATATGACTGGAAAAGATCATACTCACAGTCTCACTTGCTCCTCATTAGCCAGCAGTGCGACTGAGCTCGCGGAAATCGGCATCAAGCTGACCTCCAACAGCAAGACATGGTTTGCAGACATGAGCATGCAAAGAGACCCTATCTTCGTCGGCCAGCTCTCACTGACACCATTGTTTATAAATGATGCCAATGCTTGCTGGCTCGTCAACATGGCAGCTTATGAGGCCTGCGTGTCCAGCACATATCCAGCAGATGGCTTCGTCATCAGCTCATACATCTCCATACTGGCAATGCTCATGGACAAGGAAGAGGACGTGCACGAGCTGCGAGCCAAGCACCTCCTTTGCAGCTTCCTCAGCAACCATGGGCTTCTTGTTTTCTTCAAGGACCTTGCTCGCCACATGCGCCTCGGCAACAGCTACTTTGTCATCATAGGAAAGATTGAGATGTTCAAGCGTGAAAAGCCTGTGACTGTCGCCGTGCATAGGTTCGTCTACAAAAACTTCAAGACAATCGTCGCCGTGCTCTCCATTGCTGGTGTGCTCGCAGGTATCTTCAGAACCTTGATGAGTCTCAAGCACCATGAGCCTTAGCAGTTCGGGTGAAGCATGTGTGTTTGCTAAATAGATTTCTGCTTCATCTTCAGTTTTCATGCTTATTGTGGTGTGATAGATAGCGTACGTCTTTGTGTGTAAAATTAGCCCCTTCCCCTCAATCTCTTCTTAGTTTGTGTGTGCGTGCGTGCGTGCGTGCGTGCGTGTGTGTGTGTCAAATGCACCTGAAGTTTGTATCGTCAGTGGTTATTCAAAATAAACATTGTTGTATTATTAATTTGCTATATTGTGTCTTGTCAAGCTTCCCAATCCAGCGCCTTCCTTTTATAAAGTACTCTCTCCGTCCTGTAATGTAAGACGTTTTTTTGACACAAAAACGTCTTACATTATAGGACGGAGGGAGTACTATATAGCTTCTCAGGCCAACGCCTTTCCTTTTATTTGTTATGTAGGTGTTGTTCGAACTGGAGTTATGAAATTCGAAGACAGGATTGAAAGAATTCATAAGATAGAAGATGACTGCAGCTGTGAAATGGGGGAACAAGAAGACCATGGCCAGTTGAGTTCCTCACATTTTTTTTTGGCTAACATTACGATGATATTACTAGTACATATGCCCGTGCGTTGCAACGGACGGAAAAAATCACAAAACTTGTTTCACGCACCACTATGCTCTCCTGATGCATGTCCGCATACTCTGGTGTACAAATCCATCTCCGGCCCAAACGTTCGGACTGACCGGCACTTTCATATCCGGCCCATATCTGGGGTGGATATGGGACACCCGGAGGCGCCTGGGCACGCCATCGTCCCCACAAAACCCTACACTCTCGGACGAGCCCTAATCACTCTTAGTCCACTTGCCCTCCCCGCTCCCCTCTCGTCTTCTCCACTTCTCTTACCTGAATCTTTCTACCTCCTCCGCCACCTCCGCAATGGCCAACTCCGGCGACGAATCCGGCAGCGAGTCCAATCCCATCGACCGGGACAACCTCGTGAAGGAGGAGCACTCCGACAGCGATACTCCCAACGATGAGGAGCTGGCACTCCGCATCGCCATCGAGCGGCGGGGTCAAGCTCCGTGGCTTCCGCTGCCAGCGCGAACGTTCCGTGTCGGTGGATCCGAAGGAGGCGCTCCTCCGCGAGGTGATGCAGTGCTCGCTCACCACATCGGAGACCGACGCAAGGCATCATCGGCAGAAGAACGCGAAGGCGCTCTGCCACGCTCGAGGTTTCAGAGCTCCTCGCGAGGGAGAAGGAGAGCGCCAAGGCAAAGGCAGCATGCCACGCTCGGCAGCAGAGTCGCGCCATTCGCCATCTAACGGGATACATCTCCGCATCGTAGAGTGGCACCGGCAGCTTGGATGGCGACCGTCCCCCCCCCCCCCCCCCCCCCCGCCGCCGCGGACGCATACATGGAGGAGATAGGCAAGGGCCCGCGCCAAGAAGTGGTGTCTCGCCCTCCGCATCGTCTTTCTTATTAGTAGCTAAGTTTAATACGGTGAGCTTTGTCTATTTTGGGTACGATTAGTCTGTCGGATGAACTATCTATGCCTGAATCTATCTAAATTTGCCTGTCCAATGAACTTATTTTGGGTACGATTAGTCCGTCGGATGAACTATCTATATCTGAATCTATCTAAATTTGTCTGTCCAATGAACTTGTTTGTGATGTTGATCTACATGTTATGTTGTTGCATGGCTTGTATGGATTTGTTGCAGATATAGATATATTAGGACTGCCCGGTCAGTATCAGTGGGCGTG
The DNA here is from genome assembly GCA_963921465.1 of Triticum timopheevii. NCBI lineage: Eukaryota > Viridiplantae > Streptophyta > Magnoliopsida > Poales > Poaceae > Triticum > Triticum timopheevii. Next base: position 649,976,073 of record OY997274.1, read on the forward strand.
CGTTGTTCTTAAAAAAAATCAACCGACTGATAAATTGTTGGCTCGAGCGGCCGACACGTATCCACCGCTTTAGGTTATCCATTCGCCTCCACCGTCTAAAAAGCTTATCCATCGGGGCATGCATCCTTTTCTACTCTCGATCCATCTCTCATCCCCAGCATCTGGTGCTTCCTTCAGAAGAGCCGCAGCCTGCTGCCAGCGGGATTTGCCAAGTTTTGTGAGCCGGCGGCTGTCCGGTGAGCGTCGTTCCAGATTGTCGGCGCCGTCGTTCCCACATATCAGGTGGCTCGCTACCCCACGCGTGGCTCACCCGTCGGGGATCCCCGCATCATCACCACCTCCAACGGCCATGGCGGGCTCCACATCTACGCGCGCCTGGGAAATCCCACGCAAGCCATCCCATCACCAGGCTCTCCATCACCATCGGGACCCCTCCCCCCCTCCCTCGCGCGCCGATAGGATCCCCTGCACCCCCCTGCTCCACCACCGCCGCCATCGGTTGGGCAGCATCCGGAGGCCCCGTCCGTCCCCTCGCGCGCCTGTGACCGGATCTGGCAGCGTCGACGTGTTTGCTGTTGGGGCGGCGACAGCATGCTCGTCAGGCGCGGGGGCCGGGGCGGCGTCCCCTTCGTGGTGGAGCCCCTCCCCGGTGGGTGGCTGGGGGTGACGGGGGCTGCGGGTCCAGTGCGCAGTGGCGTTCGGTCGCCAGATCTGGCCGGCCATCCCTGCTTCGCGTTCGTCGGCCGGTTGCGGCGCGGCTGGCCGGCGGCTGGCCTGCGCGCGCGAGGGCTGGCCGAGCCTGTGGCGGAGGCGCTGGAGGAGGTCTGGTGGAACTCGGTTTCCGGTGGCGCAAGGACGGTTGGTTGGGGTGGCCGCGGATCGCTGAAGCCATGGCTACACCAATTCTATATGTTCAGATCGTCTGGGCAATGCCTTCTTTTTTCTGTATCTGCAGATCGTCTGGGCAACACAATTTCTGGGCATATCTGCAGATCGTCTGGGCAACACAGCCTGGCTGCACCACTTTTTTTAATCTTCAGATCGGCTCGCTCCTTTTTTTTTCTTATTTAGAATTCTTAGAAGATGCATAATACATGGCAGGCACCCTTCTTCATTTCTCCAGGGTAAATATGAACCATATCTTGCTGGCTTGTTGATTCTTCTAACTCTCACCTATATAAGTAGGTAGAATTTGATGTAAAAGAGCAGGGTGGGACTAATAATTAGAAGCACAAGCATATTGAAACTCGGTTTGTTGCAACGTTAATTTTTTTGGCCCATGTGACATCGAAACTGCAAATAACGTCCCAAACAGGGCGAGTTTTCTCACTTATTTTTGGACTACGGGTTTATTGTAAGAAAAGTCAAGGGGTTTTTTGCAAAAATGCCGAGCAGTACGACCAGAATCACTTTTTGGACTGCGGGTTTATTTCCATAAAAGTCAAGGGGATTTCTGCAAAAGCGCCGACGACGTACAACCAGAAACCCTGCGTGCTTTATTATTAGGTAGAGATAAAAGATTAGCATATAGCTTGACAAATCAAGGGCGTGAGCTAAGATAATTCATGTTCCGTACAAGCAGAGTCTCCTGTAGTCAAGGATCGTTCCCAGGTGATTCAGAAATAAATATGGGGGAATAAAAATCGTGTCCCGGACGTCCTAGCAATGGGGGATCTACAGTGTTTTCAGGAATAAAACTGTTGCACGCGTCGTCGCTCAGAGCAAACCGGAGCAAGACGTAGGGGATCAGTAGCAGGATTAGAAAGGCCAGACCTGCATGTGGGGGCGGCGAGGCGACGGTGGCTTCTCGTGTTGCCGCTCGCTGCGACGACCGGAAAATCCGCGGTAGAAATCTGGGGCGTCGACCGAGGAAGAAGAAATTAAATCCGTGGTAGGGTTTTGTTTTCGGGTCGCCGTCAGGCAAAACTCGAGAGAGGCACTCGGCGGCGGCGGTGGAGGGTTTTCCTTTTTTTCTCTTCATTTTGGGAGTTGGGACCGAAAGAACAAAAGAGGTGAGGAAGGGAAAGGGGCGAACAAATTAAATCTGTTTGTGGATTGAAATTGTCAAAAAAATATTTTTTTGCACGATGAATTGCCCAAGTTTTCTTTTTTTCCAGGAACTTTCGATCTATTCATTTTCAATCATGGCAGTATAACAAACACAAGAATAATAAAAATTAGATCCAGATTCATAGACCACGTAGCGACGACTACAAGCACTGAATTAAGCCGAAGGCGAACCGCCGTCATCACCCCTCGCTCGCCGGAGCTAGACATAACTTGTTGTAGTAGACAGTCGGAAAATCGTCATGTGAAGGCCCCATGGGACCAACACACCAGAACAGTAACTGCCGCCGATGAAGAGAAGTTTAGATCGGAAGGACCTAACCTAAAGACACATGAACAAAGACAAACAAAGACTGGATCCGAGCGGATCCACTAAAAGACAACCACCGACCGAATTCCGCGAGATTCATTAGAGACACACCTCCACTTGCCCTTCGACGATGCTAAAGCACCACTGGGACGGGGGCTAGGCGGGGAGAATCTTATTCCATCTTCAAGAAGCTGCAGTCGTTTCATCATCCTGAGCAAGACACAAACTCTAACAAAACGTGAAGAAGCACCTAAAACCGAAGTCCTCCCACCAGCAAGGGCCATAATCAACCGTGCACCCATGGCCCTAAGGCCACATGAGACGTGGACGGAGGCAGAAACCCTGGCCGTCGTTCCTTGGAGAAGAGACAAATGGTTGAGAGACAACGCCTGGTATATTCATCATCGAATTATCCAAGTTTCGTACTGGCAGTTTTTAGAACAACTGAATTCTTAAGATCTTTTTTTACAAAATGTCATGTATCTGAGTAACAGGCATATAAAAAATGGATGTGCTTCGACAACCGCTAGAAAAACTTTTGAAAAGTTATTTTCTATTCACGTAAATAAATAGATTAATCGTTTGATTGTTTATCTATTTTGCGCAACATTTCATTTGTACGAGGTTTCTTGTACTGTGCATCAGATGCACCGGGATGCTTGTTTTTATGTTTTTCTTCTACTATCCCTTGATATTGGAACCAGATCCTTTTCTTCAATCATATATGAATAAAAATTGGGGTAAGGAACTTCCAGCCATTAAGGAAGACTATGAGAGCAAAGCATGTAGCATAAAACACATGCTTCCAGGGATACGTCTTCGAACCCAACTCCGGTGGTGAACCTCTTTGAGCCTGTGGTCACTGATGTGTGATGCGATGAATGAAAATCTGTGTGCTGAATTTTCGGAGGAGATAGCTGATGGGCTCTTTCAGATAGGCCCTTTAAAAGCTCCAGGAAGTGATGGACTGCCGGCACGGTTTTTTCAACGAAATTGGAGTATCTTCAAGGATGAGATTGTCAGCGCGGTAAGGAAGTTTTTTCAAACTGGAATTATGCCCGAGGGTGTCAATGAGGCCATCATTGTTCTCATCCCAAAAACTGATGAGCCTAAGTGGGTAACGGATTTTCGGCCTATTAGTCTCTGTAACGTAATATAGAAGATAGTGGCCGAGTGCTTGGTCAATCGCCTTCGCCCTATTCTGGATGAGATCATTTCACCGTTTCAGAGTGCATTTGTACCAGGCCGGCTGATTACGGAGAACGCACTATTGGCGTTTGAATGTGTTCATGCAATACACCGGGAGAAGAAGCCGGATGCTAGCTTTTGTGCATACAAGTTGGACCTATCTAAGGCATATGATAGGGTTGACTGGGGATTCTTGGAGCAAGTGATGGTCAGGTTGGGTTTTGCTCATCGGTGGGTGCAATGGATCATGACGTGCGTTACCACGGTGAGGTATACGGTAAAATTTAATGCAACCCTTCTTGAATCGTTCGCACCAGAGCGGGGCCTCCGGCAAGGTGATCCCTTATCGCCATTTCTATTCCTATTTGTGGCTGATGGGTTATCTGAGTTGCTCAAACAGGGAGTGAGCACAAATGTTATAGAGCCGCTGAAAATATGTCGTGGAGCCCCGGGGGTCTCGCACTTGCTGTCGTGGTTCTAAGTCTGACAGTAGAATAGGGGGTAGGTATGGAGAGGCAAGATCCTAACTATGGAGCAGTTGTGAACACAAGGATGTACGAGTTCAGGCCCTTCTCGGAGGAAGTAACAGCCCTACGTCTCGGAGCCCGGAGGCGGTCGACTGGATTATGTATGTATGGATTACAGGGGTGCGAACCCTTTACACTGAGGAGGGGGGTGGCTTATATAGTGTCCGCCAGACCCCTCCGGCCCTCAGTAATGCAGGGTTTTAAAGTACATTAAGTCTGGGCGTTACTGGTAACGCCTTACATAAAGTGTCCTAAATGCCATTAAGACTACTTAATTACAGACCGTTTGGATGCAGAGTGACTCTCGATCCCCTGGTGGTCGAGTGAGTCTTCATGGTCGAGTCCTTCGAGTCCGTCGAGTGAAGTCCCTCTTGGTCGACTGGAATGCAGCTTCTTCTGAGGGTGTCCTTGGGAAGGGTAGTTGGATCAGGTCTATGACCCTACCCTAGGTACATGACTTCATCATTAGCCCCCGAATGGATCGAGGTTTGAGTGAGGAAGGAGTTGATATAATTTCCGACCTGCTTTTGTGTTCTGGATATGTATCGTCTTGGACCAATCTCTTCATTGATAACAGCAACTTTTCTTTCAGTCGCCTTGATCCATTCTTTTTTCTCGTCGAGTGAACTTTTGAACTTAGTCATTTCCGAGCGACGGATCACGGGAAATCTCTCGTCTGACAGATCGATCTGCTGTTAGCGGATTTTGCGGGATCCGAATTTTGGGAAGCGCGCGAAGCGGGGCGGACCGCGGCGCTCAGATGGGATAGGGCATAGACGCCTCAATTCCCGCGCCGCCTTTTTCGCCACGTATCGCGTGCGCGCGACTATTTCGGGATGTGATTGGATCGCCTGGGCCCACTTGTCATCCACTCGGAAGCGGCTCTATAAAGTGCGTCCGGTGAGGGTTTTTGAATAGTGCTTCTCCAATCTCCCTTCTGCCCTCTCCACCTCCGCCCGCATCTCCTGCTCTCGCCTCTGCCCAACCACTCCTCGTGCTCTTCGACGGCAACAATGGTGAAGGAGAGGACGGCGGCTCTGGAGCGCGAAGGAGGTGACGGCGACGGGGAAGGCGAAAGGGAGAGCGACTAGTCGGGGTGGATCTTCGTCAAGGTCCCGCCTGCCGCAAGGCTGGGTCCAAGGGGATTGGATCCGGTCGACCATCACCGAGAAGGATCTCACGGAGATGGCCAATGAGGGTCTGATCCCCCACGGAGCAGCGAGACTTTCGGGGGACGAGTGGCAACCACAGCCGGAAGAGGGTGAGTGTGTTCTTTTGGCTACCCACGTCGACCGCGGGTTCTCTCTGCCTCCGAGTGTTTTCTTCCGTGGTTTCTTGAATTTCTTTGGGGCGCAACTCCACCACTTCAATCCGAATTCCATCGCCTACCTTGCTGCCTTTGTGTCCATGTGTGAGAACTTCCTGGGCTGTCGACCGCACTGGGGTCTGTTCAAGCACATATTCACTTGTCGCTCTCAGACAGTGAAAAAGGCGAGTCCAGATGACGATAAAACCAAGGTTATTCAGATGTGTGGAGGTCTGGGGATTCAGATGAGAAACAAAAGCACCTTTCCCACCATGACTCTCCCCGAGTCGGTCAGAGGATGGCAGTCGACTTGGTTTTACTGCCAAAACGAGTCGACGCCGGGGATGTCGAGTGGTCTCCCTCCGTTTACCATGGACCGAGCAAGCAAACCCTCTTCTCTGAAGGTGCTCCTTGAGGAGAAAGCCCAAGTGAAGATGTTGATGGAGCGTGTAGTCCAACTAGTTCGGGAAGGAGTGACGGGTATGGACCTTCTGGAGGTCTTCCTCAGGCGACACATCCAGCCTCTTCAGTACCAAGGCCATTGTATGTGGCTGTACTGTGGAACCGAGGATGAAACCCGGGTCCATCCAAAAGCAGTCGACGATGCCACACTAGAGAGGTGGATGGCCGTGGTTACTGGGAACAAGGACAACCCTCGAGGAGCCAGGAGGATTCCGCCACTCGACCATTCTAGCACTCCAGACAAGGTATGCCCACTTTATTTTCAATTGTAATCTTGCCATACTTTCGCTGTAAATTGGTCGATTGATCTTTATCTTGCTGTCTGTCAGGCCTTCACTGAACTATACTCGATGCCCAATGGAGCACAGACGCCGACTGAAGAAGAGGAAGGAAGCGGGGGCGAAAGCCAGGAGGAGTGGGACTCGGACGCTGATGATGATGATGATGATGACGACTCTGATGGGGAGGAAGAAGAGGAGGTGGAGGAGGAAGTTGCACCGCCTCGCACGGAAAGGCGATCGAAGCTCTCTCATGACCCTGCGACTGAACGTGGCAAAGGGGTCGCGACTGTCGTGCAGTTGACCAAGCGCCCTCGGACCACTTCTCCGGCGCCGACTGAAAAGGCTCCGAAGCAATCTCGAATGGCGCCATTGAAGCAGGCGAAGGTCTTGCCGAAGATGAAGGTGGCGATCCCCACTATCTCCGGGTAATGATGTTGCTTGAGTTTTTCCGTTCTCCATGAACTTATCTTTGGTCGACTCATAAATTAATCGACTGTCTTTTGGAATCACAGTGCTGCTACTTCTGACACCTCAGCTAGGGCTGATGATCATGAGATGGAAGACGCTGCCACTTCAAAACCTGGTATGACTCGCAATTCTGTCTTTTAGTCGATTGGCTCTTAGTCTCTAATTCAGATTCTTTTCTGTAGCTCCATCCAATGTCGTTATCACCCTTCCTGACGACGACGACGATGAGGAACCGCTGAAGCAATGGAGGAGCAGGAAAGCATCTGCTGGCAGGGTGACTCAGGACGTGCCAGCACCCGAGACACTGGTCACGGAGGGGGGGAACACCACTCGGCCCATCGTATCTTTCGCGGAGCCGTTGACGAGTGCTCACCCCGCATCGTCGAGTGCTGCACAGCCTTCACTCTTCTCGACCCACTACGTCCCGGAGGACCAAGCCAGTGCTGCAAAAGAAGCGATACGCCAGGCGGGAGTCATGATGGAGCAGGTGAAGGCCATCCGGGAGGCTAGCCAGGCAGCCTATGACGCCAGTTCCGCTCTTCAAAGCAACGTTCAGGTCAGTCGGTCATCGCCTGTTCTGTTAGGATATGTTATCTGAAAATTCTTCTTTCTGAAATCAGTAGTAGTCCTACACCCACTGGGTGTGTCGATTGAAATTTCGGGTAAGTGGGGGCACGCTGAGTGCATCCACTGGGTGTAGTCCCCAAGGCTATGGTGGACTGCTGGCAGTCGACCATAGGCTTTATAAATTTTTCCTCCATTCGACTGGGTCGAATGGATTTCTCAAACCGGTGGGGGCACGCTGAGTGCACCCACTGGGTGTAGTCCCCGAGACTGTGGTCGACTGCTGGCAGTGGACTACAGTCTGAAGAGCAACTCCCTTTTTTTTGTGTGTTGGTCGACTGGTCGACTCTTCCTTGATAGAACTAGTGGGGGCACGCTGAGTGCACCCACTGGGTGTAGTCCCCGAGACTACGGTCGAATGTTTGTATTTGGCTGTAGTCTTAGAAACGTATGATTTTTCCTTAGTCACTCAGAAGTGAATTATCTTTGACATCTTGTCGATTGGTTCTTCGTAGAAATCCTGCAACCTTGCGGCTCGTTACACCGAGTTGGAGAACAAACATATCCAACTCGAGCTTGACCTGAAGCTAGTCCAGGAGAATTTGGCGAAGGCAAAGGAGGAGACCAAAGGTATGTTTGGTGAGGACTCGACGACTGCTTTTGCCCCTTATTTGTTTCAAAGTCTGATCTTGCTGTAACTTTGCAGGCAAAGTGAAGGAGGCCCAGAAGAAGAAAGACCTTGAGCTAGCTGAGATGCAGAAGACAGCCTTAGAGAAGACCAAACTCGCGGACGAGAAGCTGGCTTCGGTCACCAAGCTTGAAGAAGAAAATTCCAATCTGAGAGCTGCCCTTGATATTGCCAACAAAGAAGTAAGTTGACTGAAAAGTGACAAGATTGCCCTGAATGACAAAGCCAGTGAGCTGATGGGGAAGAAGAAAGATCTGGAGGCTTATCTGGGCGGGCTCGCCAAGAAGCTATTCCTCATGCTCGAAGGTAAACTTTTGCGCCAAACGGGTATTTCAACTGTGATCTTTCCATTCGACTGTTATCTTGACTCGGTGGTTGTGCTTGCAGAATTTTGCCAAAACTTTGAAGAGGAAACTGGTCGACTGGAGCCAAGCCTGGACCCCATCAACTCTCCTGTGAATGACGAAGTCGCCATGAACGTGCTCCGGCTCGAATCTCGTGTCGTTGCCGTTGTTGATTATCTCGCAAGGCTGAAGGTCGCCACTTCTCGCATCGACGCTACACTCTGGCCCAGAGAGACGCTCCAGAATGACCTTGAGTCTCTGATGACTCGACTGAACACAGTCCCTGGTCGAGTGCAGGAATGGAAGAAATCTTCTGCCAGGTGCGGTGCAGACGTCGCTCTGTGTCTGGCCCGAGTTCATTGCAAGGATGCATGAGAGGACAAGCTGGCGGCTCTTCGGGTGGCGAACACCAAGAAACACGACTTCCGGTCCTTCATGGAGACCTTCATCGCCGCTGCCACTCGGATCGCTGACGGAATCGACCTCGACGAATTCATCGCACCTTCCAGCCCTCCACGGGAGGGGTAAAAAACTTCTTGAGCTCGACACTTTAAATTTGCCTCGGTATGCCGAGTGATTGTGTAACCGATAAACCTTAACAGGCCTAGCGCCTAAGCACTTTTGGTTATGTTAGGTATCTATCCGAACTTGGATTCGTCGTTTGAATATGCTCGTGTTTGGTTTGAAATGTCTTTTGCAGGTTGAAGCGAGGAGCTTTTTGCAATCGACTTGTTTTTCAAAAAACATAGGCGAGCACTGGGCTGCAGCTAAGCCCCCGAGTGGGAGGTCTGCTCTCCACTCGGTAGGATTTTCCAAAACTTAGGCGAGCACTGGGCTGCAGCTAAGCCCCCGAGTGGGAGGTCTGCTCTCCACTCGGTAGGATTTTCAAAAACTTAGGCGAGCACTGGGCTGCAGCTAAGCCCCCGAGTGGGAGGTCTGCTCTCCACTCGGTAGGATTTTCCAAAACTTAGGCGAGCACTGGGCTGCAGCTAAGCCTCCGAGTGGGAGGTCTGCTCTCCACTCGGTAGGATTTTCAAAAAACTTAGGCGACCACTGGGCTGCAGCTAAGCCCCCGAGTGGGAGGTCTGCTCTCCACTCGGTAGGATTTTCCAAAACTTAGGCGAGCACTGGGCTGCAGCTAAGCCCCCGAGTGGGAGGTCTGCTCTCCACTCGGTAGGATTTTCAAAAACTTAGGCGAGCACTGGGCTGCAGCTAAGCCTCCGAGTGGAAGGTCTGCTCTCCACTCGGTAGGATTTTCACGTTGTACTTGTGGCGTAGCTCGGAGGAGAGGGTCGCGGTCGACTTGCACCTCGTCCTCCTTGCGACCGCACGTTGTACTTGTGGCGTAGCTCGGAGGAGAGGGTCGCAGTCGACCTGCACCTCGTCCTCCTTACGACCGCACGTTGTACTTGTGGCATAGCTCGGAGGAGAGGGTCGCAGTCGACTTGCACCTCGTCCTCCTTGCGACCGCACGTTGTACTTGTGGCGTAGCTCGGAGGAGAGGGTCGCAGTCGACCTGCACCTCGTCCTCCTTACGACCGCATGTTGTATTTGAACTTAGGCGAGTACTTAGACTGCAGCTAAGCCTCCGAGTGGAAGGCTGGCTCACCACTCGGTAGGATTTTATTGAAACTTAGGCGAGTACTTGGACTACAGCTAAGTCCCCGAGTGGGAGACTGGCTCACCACTCGGTAGGATTTTATTGAAACTTAGGCGAGTACTTGGACTGCAGCTAAGCCCCCGAGTGGGAGGCTGGCTCACCACTCGGTAGGATTTTATTGAAACTTAGGCGAAACAAATCCGCAGCTAAGCCCCCGAGTGGGAGGCTGGCTCGCCACTCGGTAAGGATTTTATTGAAAATTAGGCGAAACGGATCCGCAGCTAAGCCCACGAGTGGGAGGCTGGCTCGCCACTCGGTAAGGATTTTTTTTTTACAAACTTAGGCGAAACGGATTCGTAGCTAAGCCACCCACTGAGGGGAAATTTTACTGAACAAATAAAAGTGACAAAAATCATTGGGGAAATTATGACACTATTATCTTGCAAAACACGAACTACAGAAGTATTTTTTATTACAACTCATCCGAGTGAAAACTTAAGTGTAAAATGGGCGGAGTAGCTCCGCGTTCCAAGCTCGGGGCTCGTCAATGTTGTGTTCGACGTTGTAGAGACGGTACGCTCCATTGTGGAGAACCTTGGTAACGATGAAGGGTCCTTCCCAAGAAGGAGCAAGCTTGTGTGGTTTATGCTGATCCACTCGGAGAACCAAATCCCCTTCTTGGAAGGCTCGACTCTTCACGTTTCTGGCGTGGAAGCGACGCAAGTCTTGTTGGTAGATGGTCGATCGGATCAGAGCCATCTCCCTTTCTTCTTCTAGGAGGTTGACTGCGTCCTGCCGCGCTTGTTCCACTTCAGCTTCGTTGTAGAGCTCAACTCGAGGAGCATTGTGGAGTAGATCACTCGGTAAGACCGCTTCAGCTCCGTAGACCAAGAAGAATGGAGTTCGTCCGGTCGACCGATTAGGTGTGGTCCGTAGACCCCAAAGCACTGAAGGAAGCTCGTCGACCCATGCTCCAGCCACATGCTTGAGATCACGCATCAGTCGCGGTTTCAATCCCTTGAGGATCAAGCCATTGGCTCGCTCCGCTTGTCCATTCGACTAAGGATGGGCGACTGAAGCGTAGTCGACTCGAGTGCACTGAGATGCGCAGAATGCTTTGAACTCTTCCGAATCGAAGTTAGATCCATTGTCAGTGATGATGCTGTGCGGGACTCCATATCTGAAAATCAGTTCTCTGATGAAGCTGACAGCAGTACCGGCGTCAAGATTCTTGATGGGTTTAGCCTCAATCCACTTGGTGAACTTGTCGACTGCTACCAGTACGTGTGTGAAACCGCTTCGTCCTGTTCTCAAGGGACCAACCATATCTAAACCCCATACTGCGAAAAGCCAAACGAGTGGAATGGTCTTCAGAGCTGATGCAGGCTTGTGTGACATGTTGGAGTAAAATTGGCATCCCTCGCACTTGTCGACTATTTCCTTTGCCATTTCATTCGCTTTTGGCCAATAAAACCCGGCTCGGTATGCTTTGGCCGCGATGGTCTGAGAGGACGCATGATGGCCACAGGTCCCCGAGTGGATGTCATTAAGAATTATCCGACCTTCTTCTGGCGTTATGCACTTCTGACCAACTCCGGTCGTGCTCTCTCTGTATAACTGCCCTTTGATCACAGTAAAGGCTTTGGATCGGCGGACGATCTGTCGAGCCTCTTCCTCGTCCTCCGGGAGCTCTTTCCTCAAGATGTATGCGATGTATGGAACCGTCCAGTCGGGAGTGATCACTAAAACTTCCATGACCAAGTCGACCACTGATGGGACCTCCACCTCAGTCGGATCTGTGGCACTCTTGGGTTGTGGAGCTTCTTCGGTGAAAGGATCTTCCTTGACTGACGGAGTATGGATATGCTCCAAGAACACACCACTGGGCACGGCTTCTCTCTTGGAACCTATCTTTGCCAAATCATCAGCCGCTTGATTTTTCAGTCGGGGTATATGATGGAGCTCTAAGCCCTCAAACTTCTTTTCCAACTTCCTCACTGCATTGCAGTATCCAGTCATGGCTGGGCTTCTAACGTCCCACTCCTTCATCACTTGGTTGACCACCAAATCTGAGTCGCCATAAACCATAAGGCGTCGGACGCCGAGTGAAATGGCCATGCGCAACCCATATAAAAGGGCCTCGTATTCTGCCTCGTTGTTAGAGGAATCGAAATGAATTTGGAGCACATATCTGAGCTTATCTCCTCTAGGGGAAACCAGGACAACCCCAGCACCGGAACCATTCAACATCTTAGAGCCATCAAAGAACATGGTCCAATGCTCCGAGTGAACCTGAGTCGGCTGCTGTTGTTCAATCCACTCAGCAAGGAAATCTGCTATTGCTTGGGACTTAATGGCTTTCTTTGCCTCAAACTTGATATCAAGGGGAAGGAGTTCAATCGCCCATTTCGCCACTCGACCAGTTGCATCTCTGTTGTGCAGAATCTTTGAAAGTGGAGCGTCGCTGACGACTGTAATGGAATGATCAGAGAAATAATGAGCAACCTTCTTCGTGGTCATGTAGATCCCATACACAAGCTTCTGATAATGAGGATATCTTTGCTTTGATGGAGTCAAAACTTCAGACAGATAGTACACTGGGCGCTGAACTTTGAAGGCTTTCCCTTCTTCTTCCCGCTCGACCGTAAGCACTGTACTAACGACTTGTCCTGTGGCTGCAATATAAAGCAACAAAGGCTCTTTGCTGATTGGAGCAGCAAGCACCGGCTGGGTGGAAAGCAGAGCTTTTAGCTCGGCAAACGCTGCATCAGCTTCTAGAGTCCACTCGAACTTGTCTGCCTTCTTCATCAGTCGGTAAAGAGGCAATGCCTTTTCACCGAGTCGTGAGATGAGTCGACTTAATGCGGCCAAGCATCCAGTAAGCTTCTGGACATCGTGCACCCGCACGGGGCGTTTCATTCGGAGTATAGTGCCGATTTTTTCCGGGTTAGCGTCGATTCCTCGTTCGGAAACGAGAAAACCGAGTAACTTGCCACCAGGAACTCCGAATGTGTACTTTGATGGACTGAGCTTGGTATCATACCTCCTGAGGTTGGCAAATGTTTCGGCAAGGTTAGTCAGCAGGTCGGAACCTTTTCGCGACTTGACCACGATATCATCCATATACGCTTCCACATTCTGACTGATTTGAGTGAGCAAACACTTCTGAATCATTCGCATGAACGTGGCTCCGGCGTTCTTGAGGCCGAATGGCATGGTGATATAGCAGAAGCACCCGAATGGAGTGATGAAAGCTGTTTTTATCTCATCGGGTCCGTACAGACGGATCTGATGGTACCCAGAATAGGCGTCTAGAAAAGACAATCTCTCGCATCCCGCAGTCGAGTCAACAATTTGATCGATGCGAGGGAGAGGAAAATGATCTTTCGGGCAGGCCCGATTGATGTGTTTGAAATCTATGCACATGCGGAGTGACTTGTCCTTCTTGGGGACCATGACGACATTGGCGAGCCACTCGGAGTGGTATATCTCTCGGATAAATCCTGCCGCCAATAGTCGAGCCACTTCCTCACCAATTACTTTTCTCTTCTGGATGGCAGACCGTCGAAGATGTTCTTTGACTGGTTTTGCGGTTGAGTCGACTCTAAGGCGATGCTCAGCCAGTGCCCTGGGAACACCCGGCATGTCAGCAGGCTTCCATGCAAAGATGTCCCAGTTCTCACGGAGGAACTGGATGAGTGCTTCTTCCTATTTAGGGTCGAGTGTTGTGGAAATATGGGTCGGAGCTGCATTGGGGTTGGTCGGGTGAATGTGGACGGGCTTTGTCTCACCGGACGACTGAAACGCTGACTCTGTAGCAGGCTTCTTTGCCCGCAACAAATCACTCGGATCTGCATTTTGCTTGTACCCCTCGAACTCGACCGTTGTCACCTAGGAATCGGCAATTTTCGAGCCTTTCTGGAAACACTCCTCTGCTTTCTTCCGGTCCCCAGTGACAGTGATCACGCCTTTGGGGCCGGGCATCTTCAGCTTGAGGTACACGTAACAAGGTCGAGCCATGAACCGTGCGTAAGCTGGCCTCCCCAAAATAGCATGGTAAGCACTTTAAAAGTCTACAACTTCAAACGTCAGCTTCTCCTTGCGGAAATGCTTCGAGTCGCCGAACACCACGTCTAGAGCTATCTGACCGAGCGACTCAGCTTTCTTTCCAGGTATAACTCCATGAAAACTCATGTTGCTCTTGCTCAGTCGGGACATCGGAATGCCCATCCCTTTCAGCGTGTCCGCATACAACAAATGCAGTCCACTGCCGCCATCCATTAGCACCTTCGTCAGTCGAGTGCCTTCGACGACCGGGTCGACCACCAAAGCTTGCCTCCCAGGGGTGGCTATATGAGTCGGGTGATCAGACTGGTCGAATGTGATGGGAGTTTGGGACCATCTCAGATAACTGGGTGTCGCCGGGGCGACCATGTTCACCTCACGGTTAATAACCTTCAGTCGGCTCTTGCTTTCTACATCCGCAAAGATCATCAGAGTGGAATTAACATGAGGATATCCTCCCTCACTGTCCTCCTTGTCTTCGGCTTTGTCCGACTCCTTTTCCTTGTCCTTGGCATGTTTACCTTGGAACTGCTGGATCAGGAGTCGACACTGGCGAGTGGTATGCTTCGGGTAGATGATATTACCCTCTTCGTCTTTCTTCGTGTGGATGTGACACGGCATATCCATCACGTCATTTCCTTCTTTATCCTTCACCTTCTTGGGGTTCCAGGATCCTTTGGGTTTTCCCTTGAACTTGCCCTGAGTCACGGCCAGAGCCTCCCCAGGAGCCGCTGGTTCGGCCTTCCGCTTCTGCTTCCGACTGGAGTTTCCCTTCTCCGACTGACTCGGCTTGTACTTGCCGCTGCGGAGTCGGTCCTCCTCTTCACCATTGGCGTACTTGGTGGCAATTTCCATCATTCGACTCAGGGTCATATCTCCGGTCCGGCCCAACTTCAAACTTAACTCTCTGTTCTTGACACCATCCTTGAAGGCGCAGACTGCCTGATGATCAGACACGTTCTCCACGATATGATGCAAAGTAATCCACCTCTGAATGTACTCTCTCAAGGTTTCATTCGACTTCTGCACGCAAACTTGCAGCTCTGTCAACCCAGCTGGTCGGTTACAGGTTCCCTCAAAAGTCCTGACGAACACTCAGGAAAGATCTTCCCAAGTGTAAATCCGCCATCCGCCATCCGCCATCCATGTATTTATATGGTACGAGGAAGAAGAGTAAAGAATGGTTGGAATTAAGAAGCAAGAACAATCCAGCCTTGCATGGGACAAAGCATCAGCAAGGGATGGCGTGACATGCTGCTACAGATTGAAACAAGGAACCTCCAGCCATTAAGAAAGACTTTGAGAGCAAAGAATGTAGCACAAAGCACATGCTTCCGGATACAGTAAAGCTAGCACATGTCCGTGGACGCCTATGAAAAGTGCAGACTCAACAAGGGAAGGGCTCGACCAAGTACGAAGCTAAGTAAAGAATATATGTGTGTGTTCTACGTACGCTTGGGCACGCTATTTCTTGTATGATGCAATGCAAGAGTGTATGAATTTATTTATTTTTAACACATTACAGACGCAAATGCTCATAAACATGCATGCACATCCTATCCTTAGTAGCACCTACGCACGAGAGACTGAGCCGGCGTTGAAAAGACTAAAAGAAATACAGAAAACGTGAATATCTATATCAAATCTAGGACTTAAACCTAGGTGGACAGGTTTCACCATGAGGAATTTAATCATCTACACTATGCTCGGTTCACTATTTATTGTCAAATTGCATTTCTTTGCTTTCCATTAGGATTAATATTTAAAAAATAGCCCGCACATTCGATGCAGGGTCCATACTTCTAACTAATGTGAAGTTGGTCTTGGCACACTTGCGAGGGCCATCTGTATTGTCTGTGTAGTTAATACACACGAAATGACTATATGTGAAATATGGGCGAGGGTTTTATCCGGAATTATTTTCCCCAAAAAGAAAATTATTTTAGAGGAGAATTCGCAAACAAGAGAGAAAGCATGTGGTTTATAGGCATAGCAAGAAATTTTTTAGTATGCGCAACACAAGGAAGCTTTGGTATTGGTAAGCTAGTTTTTTAGCTAGGTTTCAAACAAGAGGAAATGACATTAGTAAGGTGTGGAGCAGCTTAACATAAGGGTTGGAGCTTAGTAAAAGCCAAGGTGGGCACCACTACCCCCAAGTCCCACATACACATACACACCCCGCCAGCCAAACTATTTATGTATATAAAATCCTAATGCTTAAGAATACTAAATGATTCCCAGTGTGTTGCCATGAAAACGCTAAATTAATCAATGCGACATCAAATAATCAACTGAAGATTACAAAATAAACAAATATAATTAGCGTACATGGAAACTCAGGATTAAACCTCCTATTTGTATCCCCCCCCCCCCCCCCCCCACACACACACACACACACACACAACTGTGTCTACGGAAATATATAAGTGCGAGCAGGGTGGCAAGGGATATAAATCAGGCATTTTCCTCTTAATTACCATGGCACTGAGATTTGGATGATAATCTTCTATTCGTTTCTCTTTTCCTTGGGTCTACTGAATCTCATCTTCCCTTTTAATATCACTGGGACATTACTTTTGTGATATTGCTTGGCAAAAAGAAGAAGAATTGAACAAGAACCATGTACTTGTATTTGCAATGGCCAGTTAAATAAAGTGGATTCCCCACTTCAGAAAAAACTTGTACATGGAACGAGAAAACGTTGTAAGAATGCCAGCATCTTGGGAGAATAATTTTTGCACTAATATTGATAGAACTAAGGCCCCCTAAAAAAAGATAGAATTAGGGCGTGTCTTCATGATACCTTGGACAAGGATTGTGGCTTGTGACGGTACACAAATACTTGATCGATCGATGGAGTCTAGAGCCTCCACCCCCCCCCCCCCCCCCCCCCCCGCGCTGACGAGACCATGCCGTTGTTTTTTACGCTCGTTGCACCAAAACAGGCGGGCAAATCCACATAGCTAGAGTTTTCGGACGGCCCTTTAGATAATACACATAATGCAAAATCCGGTTTTGGGGATGTTTTCTGACCGGTTTTGGAACCTTCGGTAACATTCTGCTTCGGTTTTCCGTGTTCTCTTTTTTCTATTTTTTGTTAACTTGTTTTTTTCTTTCAATTTTTTTAAAAATGTTCATGTTTTAAAAATAATGTTTGGAATTTTAAAACATGTTTTATATTTCTTAATAAAAAATAAAAATTATTTTATAAAGGTCTTGCTTTTATAAAAAAATTAAAAATTGGTGTTCCAAAAATATAAAAACAATACTTTTTTTCTAAAAGTTCACACTTTTCCAAATAATTTTTCCAATTTTTAAAATACTAATGAAAACAAAATAACGGGAAAAATCTACCACTACAGTAACTTGAACCGCTATCCTCTACATGGGCCAGCCGAGTCAGAGGGCGCCCTGTGCATGAGGCTACCTATTTGACGCTTCCACTTGTTACGTTGTTCCCTAAAAATAAATTGTTACGCTGTTTTCCTCTCGAGATTTTTCCGCACGATGCATTGCTCTTATGATGATGATTACCTATGTAGGCGCTCATACATGTGTATATATACTCATCTCTATAAACGCACACACGTGCATTCTACCCCTATGAGCACCTCCAAGAGAATGAGTCAGCACATCATCTTAAGACTGGCGAAGTTACCACAGACGCATTCGTAGTCGACGGTGTTAGAAGAGATGGAGAGATTGGCGGAGTATGATGGATGTGTTATTGAGCCTCGAGGGTGAGTATATATTGAGTACAAGACTTTGAGGGCAAGACACCTCCTAAAGATAAGATGGAAATAACTCTATCTAATCCCGGGCAATCTCTACCAAATATATCTCTAACAATGAACAATGGCGTCAGGGAGAGCTGGCCGCCGAAGAGGCAGCAGTCTCTCTGGATGCTCATGTTTGCCAACCCTGTTTTGTTGCTGGCGGTCAGCTTAATTCCAATTTCCTGGAGATAAGGTAAGAGACGGATTACAAATCATAGACTATCAAATACATGTAACCCAAATATATCTTTAACATCCCCCCCGCAGTGGTAGCAGTAGCGTCGGAGACAACAGGAGCGTCGCGGACGGTCAGACTGGAGAGAATAGCAGCCGACGGGCTGACATCCCCCTGCAGTTGTAGCGGGAGTGTCGTGGACAATGTTGCATTGCGGGCACGTTAACTGTAGAGGAAGCCGGGGAGTTGCTCAAGCGAGGTGATAGCCCTTTGTGCCATTGTCAAGGTAGCCGAGAGTGTGAGTGGTGTAGTCATGGTCGAGGTAGCCATGCGAAGAACATCGTGGTCGATGTCGAGTCGGGGTGGCCAGTGCCGAGGAAATCGCCGGGGAGCCGCGGGCGCAATGAGGCGCCATGTTAGTCATGGGCGCAGCGGTGTCGAAGAAGTGGTGCGCTAGGAAGAAGACATTGTTGATGGCACGAACCGGTACTAGAGGCTCACATTTAGTCTCGGGTAGTATCATGAACCGGGACTAAAGATGTTCCTATATATAACCCTTCGTCGATCCCGAGTTCCCTGTTCTTCCCCTTTCCTCTCCTCTCTTCTTCCCATTTCCTCTCCTCTCTATTCTTCCCATCTTGCTCGAGCTCATCCTTCATTTTACCCACAATTTGTCAATCTTTGAAGGTCTCCCATCCATCCAAGTGATCACAAAGGTTAACAACTTTGTCCTTTCATCTCTCATTGCTAGATTAGCTCTTGCAATGCTCTATAAGTATAGTGATTTGTGGGTTTTAGTTTGGGAGTAATTATATGTGGTATTTTATTTGAATTATATGCAATTTGAGCTCAAATTAACTCTTAGTTTGCATATGTAGGTGTGGTTTACTTAGTGCCTTCCCGTCCCCGTCCTAAACACCGTCGATCGCCCGCACCATCCCGTCGCTGGCACCACCTTGGTGAGCCTCTTGTCTTATCTTTTTTATATAAAAAAAACCATGTTTGTGTGATTTAGATATATAGTTACTTGTATAATTTTCTTACTCGTATGTTGTCTGTTATACATAGTGCCATGGTTTTGATATCCGTCCCCGTCGGCCCTAGTCCGGTTTATGACTCGGATGTGGTATATTCTCTTTTATAACTATTTGTTGCATTTCGTGTTTATGACAAATTACGCCCATCAAGTTGACATAGATATTTTTATGTAGGAGGTATGTGAAACGGAAATTCCAACCGACCCTCTTGTCAAGAGGTTAAATTTAGTTGAAAAAGAAAACGAGTATTTGAAAAAAAATTAAAAAGAATTGAAGAAGAGAAGATGAAACTGGAGTTGTATGTTGCCGATGTCGTTGATGATCACAAGATCAAGATGGAGAATATGCGTTTGAAGATTAGAAAGATTAGAAAATATGCCATTGATAGTGAGGCTTGGTGGCATTATGTTGTTGAATCAATTGTTATCTTAGTTGCGATCTTGATCGTATTTGTTGTTGCATTTAAATGCTTTATCTAGAGAGTTTGTATGTTGTTTTATGAAAATAAGTTTGTATCATCTCAAAACTAATGATTAGTTACATCTTCTTATAACCATTGTAGCACTTGTCTAGCTGCTTGCTTTGAACCATTCTACATCCTACAGCAGTTAAAGAGAGTAAAAACATTTCAATGCTCTACCAGAGCATATTGCAGCATACAGCACCTGACATTCTGGCAACAAATTAAATGTGGAGATAAGAAAGAGTGTACTCTTCGGAACTGAGTTCAGGGTGTCCACAAGCTGCTTACATTAATTTTCTTTACTGTTTCACTTTCTTCATGTAGTATCCCTGCCTTGGCTTCAGTACGTTGCTGCTTACTTCACTCTCTCTCTCTTCCTCTCTAAACTACTCCCTTCGTCCGAAAATACTTGTCATCAAAATGGATGAAAAGGGATATATTTAGAACTAAAATACATCTAGATACATCTCATTTTATTTATTTTGATGACAAATATTTTCGGATGAAAAGAGTACTAATCGCTGCCAGTAAAGCATCCTATGCAGGAACAGTATAAAAGCAATTCTCTGCTTTAGATCTCGCGTTGGTGGCCGGCCGGAGGCCTCGCGGTGTTCAAGGCACGTGCATTTCAAACGGTAATTATATTCAGACAGAGCTAAGAGCATGATTAATAGTATATCCACCAGCAGCTGGTTATAAGTCATTCTCACGTCATCTATAGCCCATCCTATAACCAATATGTACAATATTTAAATTGAAGAGTGTACTACTTTTTTATTATATGGCTTACCTTTTACTCTCACAAAGTGCCTAGAAGCACGTGCTAGAGCTGGCTCTTCACCAAGAGCCCGCTTACCTTCTCTCTTCTCTTTTCTTCCCTCCAACTAAGCAAGAATACACTAGTTTATTTCTTATAGCCAATCAGCTCTATTGTACATGCTCTAAAGCGTCAAACGGCATGCCATTGCACGAACTAAGCAAAGCCTAGGATTTCGCGCCTGCCGGCGACCACGCCGTGCTGTCGTGAATGAAAGTTATAACCACTAGCAGCGCACTAGAGTTTCGAATCTCCCCCGGCTGCTTAACTTTACAGTTTCTCCCTCTCTTGGTTTGGGCGAGGACAGCCACGCTTCACTTAGTATCTACTCCAGTACACAAGATGGTTTAAGAATAGGGTCTCCTGCTCTAGTAGCTTAGCTAGCTTTATAAACCCCTCCCCGTGGTCATGGAAAGAAGCTGACCACGTTGGCTCGACCCTGATTCCTACCTACAGTGTTGAGAGAAGAGAGAAGAGAGATCCTACCTACAGTGTTGGCGCCATGAACGGCACTAGTATCCAGAATTCCGGATCCAAGAGATGGTGAGAAATACGAGGGAGAGACTGGAGGCCGATTTCTCCAAGCTTGGAACCAAGATCCACAGGTTCCCACGAGGCTTACGGGATGTCAATCCACGCTAAATAATCCCGAGCTTCGTGTCCCTTGGCCCATATCACCATGGTTCGTCGCACCTGCTGGAGACGGAGGAGGTAAAGCACACGGCAGTCCACTACTTCTGCGAGCAATCGCACTGCTCGGTCGAGGAAGTCTACAGCAAGATCCTCAACATCGTCAGCGAAGCCCGCAGCTGCTATGCCGATGATGCGGTGGCGAAGTTCACCGATGCTGAATTTGCGGCAATGATGTTACTCATGGTTGCTGTGCAGTGCTCTATATGCAGATGGATTTCACACGTCATATATATATTGTCCAATCGGATGCTCTTGTCCACCGGGCCTTGCATGCTAAGGGATATCTTTCTGCTGGAGAATCAGCTGAAGCTCCCTTGGTTAGTCCTCGACACTCTTATGCGCCTTATGGAAGAACCTCCAGTCTACGAATTTGTCTTTGTTTTTGAGAAATATTTCGATGTCACCACATCTCGGGCTCTTGTAGATGATACATCAAATCCAAACAGTACAAGAGCTTACGTAGATCAACTCGAGAACTACAGGCCACCACATCTCCTTGGGCTCCTCCGATATTTTCAGATCGGCAATATAACTGAGGAAGATGGTACGGACAGTTTCACACACGGCATAGGTAGTAGTGCCCTTGAACTCGCAGAAATGGGCATCAAGCTCACCGCCAGCAACAAAACAGGGTTGGCAGACATGAGGATCCATAGAGACTGCTGACTCTTCGGCCAGCTCTCTGTGACGCCACTGTTCGTAAATGACTTCACTGCTTGCTGGCTCGTCAACATGGCAGCTTATGAGGCCTCCGTGGCCATCACATATCCATCAGACGGCTTCACCATCAGCTCGTACATCTCTGTCCTAGCAATGCTCATGGACAAGAAAGAGGATGTGCACGAGCTGCGAGCTAAGCACCTCGTTCCCAGCTTCCTGAGCAACCATGAGCTGCTTGTTCAAGTGTGAAAGGCCAGTGAGGATCGCCGTGCATAGGTTCGTATACAAAAACTTCAAGACGATTGTCGCCATGCTCTCTATTGCTGGTGTGCTCGTGGGTATCTTCAGAACCTTGATGACTCTCAAACAGCATTAGCCATTGCAGTCGGGGTGAAGCATATGTGTTGTTAAATTATTTCATGATTCCTCTACGGTTTTCGTGCTTATTCTGATGTGATCGTTATCATATACTCGAACGTCTTTGTGTGTGTAAAATAGAGAGCACCTTCCGTTCGATCTCTTCTTAGTTGGGTGTGTGTCAGAAGTACCTAAAGTTTGTATTGTCAGTGGTTATTCAAAATATATGTTGTTGTGTTATTGATAATAAATTTGATATTGTGCTCTGTCAAGCTTCCAAGTTCAGCGCCTTCCCTTTTCTTAATTATCTATTCCCTCCGTTCCAAAATACTTGTCATGGTTTTAGTTCTTGAAACGGAGGGAGTAGCTTCCAAGGCCAGTGCCTTCCCTTCTTCTTAGGAATGTAGGCCTGGATGTATCCTAGTCGAAGAATATAAGTTGACTGCAGCTATGAAATGGAGGAACAAGAAAACAGAGGAGAGCATATTAAGAGCAGAGTAGTAATATGTGCCAAGGAAAGGTATGTCCAATGCAATAGCAAGTACAGTAGCATTTCTAGATTTTACGTTGGGTCTGAGACTCTGAGTGGATGTTTAAAATCCGATGAGATCTGCAACTTTCCTATGTTTTACTAGTCCTAACGCAGCAAAAGTGGAAATTTCTGTGGCAAGTTTCCTCCAAAACTTCATTTGAAATTTCTATGAACCAACCCCTGCTTCCGCCAGAAGGCTACTGGCTTTGGCTGGTTTCCAGCTGTGCACAGGTTTAGAAGCGGGGAGCAGTCGAGAAATAGCTTCATAGCAATGTCAATCGATCTCGAGCAGGTGGCCAGACAAAAACCCTAGAATCCCGAAGTCTCTTCTCTTGGATCGTCGATTCGATCTCACATATACGAGCACACAAGAGGGGTTATTACCCAACCAGAGGGCCTGAACTTACACCACTATTGTTCAAAGCCTCTCTTTTTAACTTGAGAATGAAGGCCGCCATCTTATTCAAAAATACATTTACCTCGAAGTTGATTAAAAAGAAAAAACAGCAAAAAACTGCATACCTCCGGAAGGTCTTGGAACTTAATTCTTCGCCTTCACTTGTGAACCGTGTGGGTTCCCTTGCTGGTTGCTGGGTAACATTGTGATGGGCATGAGCTAAGATTACTCAAGTTCCGTACTAGAGCACGAATCTCAGCGGGACTCGACAGATAGGAAGGGGCGGCGAGGGGACGGTGGCTTCTCGTGTTCCCCACTCGCCGCGACGATTGGAAATCCGCGGTAGAAGTAGGGTTTCCTTTTCCGTTTATTTTGGGAGTTTTTTAGTGGAATTTATTTTGGGAGTTGGGGCCGGAAAGAACGAAGGAAAATTCCTATTCGTCAAAAACGTCGCTGCTTCGAGCGATCGCTCACATTGGGACTGCCCGTTTAAGCGTTGGGAACATCCTTCTGGTTCTGATAACCTTCTAGAACGTTCCCTGAACCGTTTTTTTCTTTAAGCGGTTTTCTTGTTTGTTTTTGGTTTTTCACGATTTTTTTCTTCCTATTTTCGTTTTTCTGTTAAATTTTCTTCTTTTCTTCTTCCTTTTCTGTTTCTGTTTTATTCACTTCTTATTTTCTTTTCAATTCTTCATTTTTTTTCCTTTTACAAAATTGTTCAGAATTTTTAAAAAGTGTTTGTGCTTTTAAAAAAATCAATTTCTCCGAAAATGGAAGTGTTTAAAAAAATCATAAATTCAAAAATATATTCCTGTTTTAAAAAAAACTGATCAAAAATTATTTGAAAATGTTCTTATTTTCAAAAAAATTAGGGTATTAAAAAATTGTTTCCGTTTCCCAGTTTTGGGTTATCAATTTGTTCAAAAAAATCAAAATATGTTTGTCATTTAAAAGTTTGTTCCCATTTTCAAATTTTGTTCACAAATTCAAAAAAGGTTCATAATTTGAAAATTTATTTGTAAATTCAAAAACAGTTTGCATTTTATTTTTTTTCACAAATTCAAAGTTGTTCAAATTTTCAAGTTTTGTTTATCAATTCAAAAAATGTTTGGGAATTGCAAAAAAAATGTTCTAGCTTTCCAAATTTGTTCACAAATTCAATGATAGTTCATGTTTTCAAATTTGGTTCACAAATCAAAAAAAAATCTGGAATTTTGAAAAAATGAAAATATTTTTAAAAAAATCAAAATTTAGGAAATGTTCTCTCTTTCCAAATTTGTTCACATCATCAAAATTTTCATGTTTTACAAAATTTGTTTGAAAATTCGGAAAATGTTTGTGTTTTGAAGAAAGTATTCGTAATTTCAAAAAAATTCAGTTGTAGGAGGTCCTCAGTTCGACCCAATACATGGACTGTAGTTTGGGGGATTTTTTGCAAATTAATGTTCAAGTTTTGTCGCTGTGGTATATCTCTTTAAGTGCCGCGCTGCAAATTGTACATGAGAGCGTCTCAGTGGCTTGCACGCCGGGCTAGTTACTACGAAGTCGAGCGCCCTCACTTCGCCGCAACGAGCAGCGTATAGGAGCTCCCAAGAACGAAAGAGATGAGGAGAGGAAATTAAAGGACCGAACAAATTAACACTGTTGTGAATTGAAATTTTCCAACTTTTTTTTTGTGTGATGAATTGTCTAAGTTTCGTTCTAGCGGGGTTTTTATTTTGGAAGAACAACTAAGTCATAAAAAAATTACAAAATGTCATTTGGATCTGAGTATCAAACATATAAAAATGTATGTGCTTTGATAACCGCTAGAAAAAACTTTTGAAAAGGTATTTCCGTCTATCCACGTAAATAAAAAGATTAATCATTTGATTTTTTTTTTTGGTGAAACGTTTGATTTGCCGTTTTTCCTTTCCGTACTGCATCGGAAGCTTGCACTAGGATGCTTGTTTTTAAGTTTTTGTTTTGTTATCTCTTGATAAGGGAACTTGGTCTTTTTCTAGGATCGTATTGGAAAAAAATGATCGTGTTTAGGAAACTTCAGCCATTCAGCAAGACTTTTAGAGCAAAGAATGTAGCATAAAGCACATGCTTCTGATACAGCAAACTAGCACATGTGTGGAAATGGGACCCCTACGAGAATTATGCAGGCATGATCTACCCCGCAAAAAAAATGCAGGCCCCTAAACAAATGCAGACATGATTTTGTAGGAAGTGTAAGTAAAGTACACTATCTTTTTATCTAGCACCAAAACTTTTGAATTTATTATTTATTTTCATTTTATTTCAAGTTTTTAACGGTTTACTAGTTGTTGTACACGACGATTGATATGAAGTTTATTTTGAAAAGTACACCATTTTTTTCTTTAGCACCAAAACTTTTCCTTGTGTTTGTAGGTTCCTATTATCAATGAACTAGTTGCATAATTCGAATATGATAACTGCCAACTCTAGTGATTGGAATGTGCAACATGGGTAGTTGAACATTATCACCCAATAGGCCCATGGAACCCTTATCTATTTTTTGCTACTATTGTTCTTTCCATTCGATGCTTTCTCTTCTTGGTATTTTTCACAGCACTTCTGAAGTTCTGATACAGTGGTAGCTTGTGGTTTAAACACTACCGATTGTTTTGATTTTCCCAAGCATTATAAAACTTGACAAAATCCCAAGCCGGTTTTTAAACCAGAAACTAACAAACCCGCAAAGACTGACTGACAAAAACACAAGGCCGCTGAGAAACGCAAACCTCGTCTAAGGATCTGCGAAAAATCAAAAACAAATGAGGCATGGCCGAACATGAGGTAAATTTACCTCTTGGTTTGGGACGTTGAGGGGGTGAGGACCTACAAGTTGCTAAATAATCGAAGCAAGGAATAGGACATTAAGAAAGACTTTGAGCAAAGAATGTAGCATAAAACACATGCTTCCGGATACAGCAAGCCAGCACATGGTCGGTGACTCCTGTGAAAAATGCAGACTCCGTAAGGGAAGGCCTCGATCTAGTAGGAAGTCAAGTAATGAATATATGCGAGTCTTGTTGGCAGCTATTTCCTGTGACTTGCAGGAGTGTACATGGTTGAACAGCATAGTTTCAAATAGCTGTTTGAGCATGTTGCCGCTAAATGATTTCATGTACAATTTGCCGCTATAGCTGTTTTTAAAGGTCGCCGCTATATGCCATAGCCTGCTATTTAAAACATTTACTACCAATCACCTTTACTGTGAAATTTTCGTTTCTCCTTTTCCTTTTTTTTTTTGGCTTCCATCGGGAATTAATTGAACCTGCTGTAAAGTGTATCAGCAAAACAGGGGTTGGAACTAATGTACATTTGGTCTTGCCACACTTGCACGCAATCTGTGGGCCTAGTAGTCAATGATCCACACAAAAAATGTCTAGAGGTGAAAAGTGAGCAATGGTTTACGAACATGAAATTGCAGTTCGCTAGAGTTAAGCATCTCCAATGATTCTCCAAACAGATTTAATCTTGTATAAGAATCCACAGAGAATAGGACGTGCGTAGCTTATACATGCAAGCCAAGAATATTTTAGTGTATGCAGTGCAACACAAGGAAGCTCCTTGATAATCCTTTGGTTGTGCAAAAAGCAGAGGAAAGAATATAAATACGGCAGGCAATAGTGTTGTTTGTATGTGTTATATTTGTGTCGAATATACTATGTACGCAAGGGGTTACGTGGATTTGGAGTTGTAATTGGTGTGGTTGGGTACGAGTTGTGTAGGAGTCGGACACTTGTATCCTAGACCTCTTATAGACAGAGGGGCACCACACATTGTAACCCATGACGACTTGATAGCAACAGGTACGCGGGGGAGCCGGTGGCTTGTGCCGGCGCCCGGGCGGCCGGTGTTGCGGTATCTTGGGGAGGAGCGCCCGTAGTCATGCCCCGGGGATGTAGCCATATTGGTGAACCTCGTTAACAAATATCATGCCTCGGTGTGTCATCTATGATCTTGCATTAGCGTTTTATTCTAACAAGTGGTATCATGAGCAAGGTTGCGACAAGGCTATGCGGAAGATCATCCGGAGGTACGAGGATCATGCTCGACGGGTGCCATGGAACGTCCGGTTGGTGCAAGGTGGAGCATGGCGGCGATCGCGGAGGCGGTCGGTGGTGTCGGACACTTCGGGCAGGAGGCCTGGACCGTTCGATGGGCTGCGGTCGGTAAGGATCGGCTAGACGTGGCGATCGGACCGGCGTAGTGGCTGTTGAAGACGTTGCGGAGGCGACGGATTTGGCTCGCGATCAGACCGGCGGCCAGACGTGGGGGACGGCCGGATAGATCGGAGTGTGAGAGCATCGAGATGATGCGCTCTGTGTTGTACAAGGGCGGCGATGCGGCACTGCGGACGGATCGTGTCGGTGACGTGGATGGCCAGGGTACGACACGGCTCGTGCACGGATGATGCGTGAGGTGGCGTCTGTTTCAGCAGGGTTGGCGTTGATAAATATGTGTGACAGGGCTGAACAGATTGCTGGCAAAGAACCAAGATCAGAGGCGATTTTCTCGTAGTAGATACAGCAGCGGCGGAATTTTTTTCAGGAGACACGAACAGAGGAAAGGGAGGTCAGGTTTCAGTTGGCGTTGCGCGAGACGGCCGCTTCGAGCCGAGGTGACGTGTGGCAGTCGGTCTCGGCAGCTGCCCGACGTGCAAGGCAAAGGAAAGTCAAGGCAGTAGGTTTCCTCGTACGCGGTGCAGCACACAAGGAAAGAAAAATCGTATTGTGGCAGGAGTCCAAGGGATTAACACACGCGCGGTTAGCCGATCTGGTACGTTCATGCGTGTGCATGTTTGGTCAAGGGGACAAAGCCTGCTACTGGCTATGATTGAGAAAGGAAAAAGGAGACGTGTGCATGCATGGAACTTGGGACCGTGCGTGACTTTGTTTGGCAAAGGCCTAGCAAACCGTAAAACCGTGACAGATTTGGACTCGTTTTCGTGTCAGTCAGGAAAATAAGGGTCGGCTGAGCCAGCAGAAATAAAGGGTTGGGGTGACGAGGCGCAAAGACGCACAAAAAAAGGAAATTGTTTGTGAGTTCAGGAAAAGGTGGAGCGGACGAGTTGCTGTGGGCGGAATTAATCTGTGCGTTGCGGCAAGAGGCTTCAAGTGGTTTTCTGAAGGGCAGACAGGAAGGTTGTGCAGGTCATATTTCTTGGTAGATCGCGGACTGCGGCGTGGCTTCAGACGAGGAATACGGGATCAGTGATCTTTTTCGCGAGGAAGTCGCAGAGGAAAACAAGGGCGGTCAGACCGGCGGCAACAGGTCGGTTAGATCGCGGCTCGGCATGGCGCCGGGGTTCACCAAGTTTGATGTGGAGAAATTCGATGGCACGGGTAACTTCGGTCTATGGCAGACAAGAGTCAAGGATATTCTGGCGCAGCAGGGAATCTTGAAGGGTTTGCAGGAGACGAAGCCGGCCAAGGTTGACAACGATGCGTGGGAGGATATGCAAGTGCAGGCGGCCGCTACCATATGGCTTTGTCTTGCGGATCAGGTCATGTATCATGTCATGGACGAAGATACTCCTAAGGGAATTTGGGACAAGTTGGCAAATCGTTATATGTCCAAGTCAGCGACCAATAAGCTGTATTTGAAACAAAAGTTCTATGGGCTGAAGATGCAGGAGGGGTCGGATCTTGTGGAGCATGTGAATGCCTTTAATCAGTTGGTCACGGATCTAGCGCGTCTGGATGTGAAGATTGATGATGAGGATAAGGCACTACTTCTTTTTGTTTCATTGCCACCGTCCTATGAGCATTTGGTCATTACATTGACACATGGAAAGACAACCATCAATAATGAGGAAGTCACTGCAGCGTTACTTGGGCATGAGTTGATGAAGCAAAAAAATGCTGTAGAAAGGGAGAGTACTCAAGGTTTGGGGTTGGCAGTTAAAGGTTATCAGCTCAGGAAGGGACAAGAGGCGGAGAAGAAAAAGAAGAAAAAGGTGCAGTGCTACAGGTGCAAGGACTGGGGACATATAAAGAGGGAATGCCCAAAACTGAAGGGTGAGGCAAGTGCTAATGCGGCTACTCATGGTGATGGCTCGGACAGTGATAGTGATGTTCTCGTTGTATCAAATAGACGGTCAACAAAAACTGAAGCGTGGATGTTGGATTCAGCTTGCTCTTTTCATGCGACGCCCAACAGGGAGTGGCTCTCTTCGTACAAGTCTGGTGAGTTTGGTTTAGCCTATGTGAGCGATGACACAGGTTATCATGTTGCTGGAGTAGGTGACATCAAAATCAAGATGGTTGACGGAGTTGAGCGGATGCTTCGGGGAGTCAGGCATGTGCCAGGGCTAAGGAGGAATCTAATTTCGCTTGGTGTTCTTCATGATGGTGGTATGGAATTCCGTTGTGATCGGGATACGAAGACCATGAAAATCATGGAAGATGGGGTGACCGTGATGATAGGAGAGAGGACGGCTTCGCATCTTTACAAGTTGCAAGGGAGCACTATTGCAGGTGGAGCCATGGAGAGTGGAGCTGCAGGAGTAGCAGTGGAATCTCACGGTGGCGGCGGGTCTGGCCCGTCGGATAGCTCTCAGTAAGCTACAAAGGAGACAACCCAAGTCCGGAGTACATGAATGTTCGAGTATGGACGACTTCTAAGTGGTGGAGAATATTCGCCAAGGTGGAGTTTGTTATATTTGTGTCGAATATACTATGTACGCAAGGGGTTACGTGGACTTGGAGTTGTAATTGGTGTGGTTAGGTACGAGTTGTGTAGGAGTCGGACACTTGTATCCTAGGCCTCTTATATACGGAGGGGCACCACACGTTGTAACCCATGACGACTTGATAGCAATAGATACGCGGGGGAGCCGGCGGCTTGTGCCGGCGCCCGGACGGCCGGTGTTGCGGTATCTTGGGGAGGAGCGCCCGTAGTCATGCCCCGGGGATGTAGCCATATCGGTGAACCTCGTTAACAAATATCGTGCCTCGGTGTGTCATCTATGATCTTGCATTAGCGTTTTATTCTAACGATATGTATGTGTACATATTGTTGGGCATGGATGCAACGAGTGTGATCTCAACTAGCTAAACCCCCAAGTCTTATACTCTACCTACATACAGTGTTGGCGCCATGAACACTAGTACTGTCCAAATCCAAGAGACTACTACTATCCAAATCGAAGATACTACTGCTATCCAAATCCAAGAGACAGTGAGGAATACGAGGGAGCGGCTGGAAGCCGATTTCTCCAAGCTTGGAACCAAGATCCACAGGTTCCCGCGAGGCTTGCCACCGGCGGTCGACGAGCGCTACATCATCCCAAGCTTTGTGTCCCTCGGCCCGTACCACCATGATAAAGAGCACCTGCAGGAGACGGAGGAGTTGAAGCACGCGGCAGCCCACTACTTGTGCGAGAAGTCAGGCCACTCAGTTGAGGAGGTCTACGGCAAGATCCTCTCCATTGCTGGAGAAGCCCGCAGCTGCTACGCCCATGATGCGGTGGCCAAGTTCACCGACCCTGAGTTTGCGGTAATGATGTTCCTTGATGGTTGCTATCTTCTGTGCTATATGGAGATGAATTTCACACGTCCTATGTTGACCAATCGGATGATCTTGTCCACGGGACCTTGCATGCTAAGGGATATCTTTCTGTTGGAGAACCAACTTCCTTGGTTGGTTCTAGAGGCTCTTACAGACTTTTTGATGCCATCTCCTGCATACGATTTTGTTATTGATTTTGCGAAAAAATTTGATATCACCCCGCAATATTTATCAGATTCAGATTCAAATGGTGCAAGGGTTTCTGTTGACGAACTCAAGATATACAGGCCGCCACATCTCCTTGGGCTCCTCCGATACCATCTGATTGGTGATATGACTGGAAAAGATCATACTCACAGTCTCACTTGCTCCTCATTAGCCAGCAGTGCGACTGAGCTCGCGGAAATCGGCATCAAGCTGACCTCCAACAGCAAGACATGGTTTGCAGACATGAGCATGCAAAGAGACCCTATCTTCGTCGGCCAGCTCTCACTGACACCATTGTTTATAAATGATGCCAATGCTTGCTGGCTCGTCAACATGGCAGCTTATGAGGCCTGCGTGTCCAGCACATATCCAGCAGATGGCTTCGTCATCAGCTCATACATCTCCATACTGGCAATGCTCATGGACAAGGAAGAGGACGTGCACGAGCTGCGAGCCAAGCACCTCCTTTGCAGCTTCCTCAGCAACCATGGGCTTCTTGTTTTCTTCAAGGACCTTGCTCGCCACATGCGCCTCGGCAACAGCTACTTTGTCATCATAGGAAAGATTGAGATGTTCAAGCGTGAAAAGCCTGTGACTGTCGCCGTGCATAGGTTCGTCTACAAAAACTTCAAGACAATCGTCGCCGTGCTCTCCATTGCTGGTGTGCTCGCAGGTATCTTCAGAACCTTGATGAGTCTCAAGCACCATGAGCCTTAGCAGTTCGGGTGAAGCATGTGTGTTTGCTAAATAGATTTCTGCTTCATCTTCAGTTTTCATGCTTATTGTGGTGTGATAGATAGCGTACGTCTTTGTGTGTAAAATTAGCCCCTTCCCCTCAATCTCTTCTTAGTTTGTGTGTGCGTGCGTGCGTGCGTGCGTGCGTGTGTGTGTGTCAAATGCACCTGAAGTTTGTATCGTCAGTGGTTATTCAAAATAAACATTGTTGTATTATTAATTTGCTATATTGTGTCTTGTCAAGCTTCCCAATCCAGCGCCTTCCTTTTATAAAGTACTCTCTCCGTCCTGTAATGTAAGACGTTTTTTTGACACAAAAACGTCTTACATTATAGGACGGAGGGAGTACTATATAGCTTCTCAGGCCAACGCCTTTCCTTTTATTTGTTATGTAGGTGTTGTTCGAACTGGAGTTATGAAATTCGAAGACAGGATTGAAAGAATTCATAAGATAGAAGATGACTGCAGCTGTGAAATGGGGGAACAAGAAGACCATGGCCAGTTGAGTTCCTCACATTTTTTTTTGGCTAACATTACGATGATATTACTAGTACATATGCCCGTGCGTTGCAACGGACGGAAAAAATCACAAAACTTGTTTCACGCACCACTATGCTCTCCTGATGCATGTCCGCATACTCTGGTGTACAAATCCATCTCCGGCCCAAACGTTCGGACTGACCGGCACTTTCATATCCGGCCCATATCTGGGGTGGATATGGGACACCCGGAGGCGCCTGGGCACGCCATCGTCCCCACAAAACCCTACACTCTCGGACGAGCCCTAATCACTCTTAGTCCACTTGCCCTCCCCGCTCCCCTCTCGTCTTCTCCACTTCTCTTACCTGAATCTTTCTACCTCCTCCGCCACCTCCGCAATGGCCAACTCCGGCGACGAATCCGGCAGCGAGTCCAATCCCATCGACCGGGACAACCTCGTGAAGGAGGAGCACTCCGACAGCGATACTCCCAACGATGAGGAGCTGGCACTCCGCATCGCCATCGAGCGGCGGGGTCAAGCTCCGTGGCTTCCGCTGCCAGCGCGAACGTTCCGTGTCGGTGGATCCGAAGGAGGCGCTCCTCCGCGAGGTGATGCAGTGCTCGCTCACCACATCGGAGACCGACGCAAGGCATCATCGGCAGAAGAACGCGAAGGCGCTCTGCCACGCTCGAGGTTTCAGAGCTCCTCGCGAGGGAGAAGGAGAGCGCCAAGGCAAAGGCAGCATGCCACGCTCGGCAGCAGAGTCGCGCCATTCGCCATCTAACGGGATACATCTCCGCATCGTAGAGTGGCACCGGCAGCTTGGATGGCGACCGTCCCCCCCCCCCCCCCCCCCCCCGCCGCCGCGGACGCATACATGGAGGAGATAGGCAAGGGCCCGCGCCAAGAAGTGGTGTCTCGCCCTCCGCATCGTCTTTCTTATTAGTAGCTAAGTTTAATACGGTGAGCTTTGTCTATTTTGGGTACGATTAGTCTGTCGGATGAACTATCTATGCCTGAATCTATCTAAATTTGCCTGTCCAATGAACTTATTTTGGGTACGATTAGTCCGTCGGATGAACTATCTATATCTGAATCTATCTAAATTTGTCTGTCCAATGAACTTGTTTGTGATGTTGATCTACATGTTATGTTGTTGCATGGCTTGTATGGATTTGTTGCAGATATAGATATATTAGGACTGCCCGGTCAGTATCAGTGGGCGTGCGTTGTTCTTAAAAAAAATCAACCGACTGATAAATTGTTGGCTCGAGCGGCCGACACGTATCCACCGCTTTAGGTTATCCATTCGCCTCCACCGTCTAAAAAGCTTATCCATCGGGGCATGCATCCTTTTCTACTCTCGATCCATCTCTCATCCCCAGCATCTGGTGCTTCCTTCAGAAGAGCCGCAGCCTGCTGCCAGCGGGATTTGCCAAGTTTTGTGAGCCGGCGGCTGTCCGGTGAGCGTCGTTCCAGATTGTCGGCGCCGTCGTTCCCACATATCAGGTGGCTCGCTACCCCACGCGTGGCTCACCCGTCGGGGATCCCCGCATCATCACCACCTCCAACGGCCATGGCGGGCTCCACATCTACGCGCGCCTGGGAAATCCCACGCAAGCCATCCCATCACCAGGCTCTCCATCACCATCGGGACCCCTCCCCCCCTCCCTCGCGCGCCGATAGGATCCCCTGCACCCCCCTGCTCCACCACCGCCGCCATCGGTTGGGCAGCATCCGGAGGCCCCGTCCGTCCCCTCGCGCGCCTGTGACCGGATCTGGCAGCGTCGACGTGTTTGCTGTTGGGGCGGCGACAGCATGCTCGTCAGGCGCGGGGGCCGGGGCGGCGTCCCCTTCGTGGTGGAGCCCCTCCCCGGTGGGTGGCTGGGGGTGACGGGGGCTGCGGGTCCAGTGCGCAGTGGCGTTCGGTCGCCAGATCTGGCCGGCCATCCCTGCTTCGCGTTCGTCGGCCGGTTGCGGCGCGGCTGGCCGGCGGCTGGCCTGCGCGCGCGAGGGCTGGCCGAGCCTGTGGCGGAGGCGCTGGAGGAGGTCTGGTGGAACTCGGTTTCCGGTGGCGCAAGGACGGTTGGTTGGGGTGGCCGCGGATCGCTGAAGCCATGGCTACACCAATTCTATATGTTCAGATCGTCTGGGCAATGCCTTCTTTTTTCTGTATCTGCAGATCGTCTGGGCAACACAATTTCTGGGCATATCTGCAGATCGTCTGGGCAACACAGCCTGGCTGCACCACTTTTTTTAATCTTCAGATCGGCTCGCTCCTTTTTTTTTCTTATTTAGAATTCTTAGAAGATGCATAATACATGGCAGGCACCCTTCTTCATTTCTCCAGGGTAAATATGAACCATATCTTGCTGGCTTGTTGATTCTTCTAACTCTCACCTATATAAGTAGGTAGAATTTGATGTAAAAGAGCAGGGTGGGACTAATAATTAGAAGCACAAGCATATTGAAACTCGGTTTGTTGCAACGTTAATTTTTTTGGCCCATGTGACATCGAAACTGCAAATAACGTCCCAAACAGGGCGAGTTTTCTCACTTATTTTTGGACTACGGGTTTATTGTAAGAAAAGTCAAGGGGTTTTTTGCAAAAATGCCGAGCAGTACGACCAGAATCACTTTTTGGACTGCGGGTTTATTTCCATAAAAGTCAAGGGGATTTCTGCAAAAGCGCCGACGACGTACAACCAGAAACCCTGCGTGCTTTATTATTAGGTAGAGATAAAAGATTAGCATATAGCTTGACAAATCAAGGGCGTGAGCTAAGATAATTCAT
Source organism: Triticum timopheevii (assembly GCA_963921465.1). NCBI lineage: Eukaryota > Viridiplantae > Streptophyta > Magnoliopsida > Poales > Poaceae > Triticum > Triticum timopheevii. The sequence goes on from OY997274.1 coordinate 650,010,594, forward strand.
GTTCCGTACAAGCAGAGTCTCCTGTAGTCAAGGATCGTTCCCAGGTGATTCAGAAATAAATATGGGGGAATAAAAATCGTGTCCCGGACGTCCTAGCAATGGGGGATCTACAGTGTTTTCAGGAATAAAACTGTTGCACGCGTCGTCGCTCAGAGCAAACCGGAGCAAGACGTAGGGGATCAGTAGCAGGATTAGAAAGGCCAGACCTGCATGTGGGGGCGGCGAGGCGACGGTGGCTTCTCGTGTTGCCGCTCGCTGCGACGACCGGAAAATCCGCGGTAGAAATCTGGGGCGTCGACCGAGGAAGAAGAAATTAAATCCGTGGTAGGGTTTTGTTTTCGGGTCGCCGTCAGGCAAAACTCGAGAGAGGCACTCGGCGGCGGCGGTGGAGGGTTTTCCTTTTTTTCTCTTCATTTTGGGAGTTGGGACCGAAAGAACAAAAGAGGTGAGGAAGGGAAAGGGGCGAACAAATTAAATCTGTTTGTGGATTGAAATTGTCAAAAAAATATTTTTTTGCACGATGAATTGCCCAAGTTTTCTTTTTTTCCAGGAACTTTCGATCTATTCATTTTCAATCATGGCAGTATAACAAACACAAGAATAATAAAAATTAGATCCAGATTCATAGACCACGTAGCGACGACTACAAGCACTGAATTAAGCCGAAGGCGAACCGCCGTCATCACCCCTCGCTCGCCGGAGCTAGACATAACTTGTTGTAGTAGACAGTCGGAAAATCGTCATGTGAAGGCCCCATGGGACCAACACACCAGAACAGTAACTGCCGCCGATGAAGAGAAGTTTAGATCGGAAGGACCTAACCTAAAGACACATGAACAAAGACAAACAAAGACTGGATCCGAGCGGATCCACTAAAAGACAACCACCGACCGAATTCCGCGAGATTCATTAGAGACACACCTCCACTTGCCCTTCGACGATGCTAAAGCACCACTGGGACGGGGGCTAGGCGGGGAGAATCTTATTCCATCTTCAAGAAGCTGCAGTCGTTTCATCATCCTGAGCAAGACACAAACTCTAACAAAACGTGAAGAAGCACCTAAAACCGAAGTCCTCCCACCAGCAAGGGCCATAATCAACCGTGCACCCATGGCCCTAAGGCCACATGAGACGTGGACGGAGGCAGAAACCCTGGCCGTCGTTCCTTGGAGAAGAGACAAATGGTTGAGAGACAACGCCTGGTATATTCATCATCGAATTATCCAAGTTTCGTACTGGCAGTTTTTAGAACAACTGAATTCTTAAGATCTTTTTTTACAAAATGTCATGTATCTGAGTAACAGGCATATAAAAAATGGATGTGCTTCGACAACCGCTAGAAAAACTTTTGAAAAGTTATTTTCTATTCACGTAAATAAATAGATTAATCGTTTGATTGTTTATCTATTTTGCGCAACATTTCATTTGTACGAGGTTTCTTGTACTGTGCATCAGATGCACCGGGATGCTTGTTTTTATGTTTTTCTTCTACTATCCCTTGATATTGGAACCAGATCCTTTTCTTCAATCATATATGAATAAAAATTGGGGTAAGGAACTTCCAGCCATTAAGGAAGACTATGAGAGCAAAGCATGTAGCATAAAACACATGCTTCCAGGGATACGTCTTCGAACCCAACTCCGGTGGTGAACCTCTTTGAGCCTGTGGTCACTGATGTGTGATGCGATGAATGAAAATCTGTGTGCTGAATTTTCGGAGGAGATAGCTGATGGGCTCTTTCAGATAGGCCCTTTAAAAGCTCCAGGAAGTGATGGACTGCCGGCACGGTTTTTTCAACGAAATTGGAGTATCTTCAAGGATGAGATTGTCAGCGCGGTAAGGAAGTTTTTTCAAACTGGAATTATGCCCGAGGGTGTCAATGAGGCCATCATTGTTCTCATCCCAAAAACTGATGAGCCTAAGTGGGTAACGGATTTTCGGCCTATTAGTCTCTGTAACGTAATATAGAAGATAGTGGCCGAGTGCTTGGTCAATCGCCTTCGCCCTATTCTGGATGAGATCATTTCACCGTTTCAGAGTGCATTTGTACCAGGCCGGCTGATTACGGAGAACGCACTATTGGCGTTTGAATGTGTTCATGCAATACACCGGGAGAAGAAGCCGGATGCTAGCTTTTGTGCATACAAGTTGGACCTATCTAAGGCATATGATAGGGTTGACTGGGGATTCTTGGAGCAAGTGATGGTCAGGTTGGGTTTTGCTCATCGGTGGGTGCAATGGATCATGACGTGCGTTACCACGGTGAGGTATACGGTAAAATTTAATGCAACCCTTCTTGAATCGTTCGCACCAGAGCGGGGCCTCCGGCAAGGTGATCCCTTATCGCCATTTCTATTCCTATTTGTGGCTGATGGGTTATCTGAGTTGCTCAAACAGGGAGTGAGCACAAATGTTATAGAGCCGCTGAAAATATGTCGTGGAGCCCCGGGGGTCTCGCACTTGCTGTCGTGGTTCTAAGTCTGACAGTAGAATAGGGGGTAGGTATGGAGAGGCAAGATCCTAACTATGGAGCAGTTGTGAACACAAGGATGTACGAGTTCAGGCCCTTCTCGGAGGAAGTAACAGCCCTACGTCTCGGAGCCCGGAGGCGGTCGACTGGATTATGTATGTATGGATTACAGGGGTGCGAACCCTTTACACTGAGGAGGGGGGTGGCTTATATAGTGTCCGCCAGACCCCTCCGGCCCTCAGTAATGCAGGGTTTTAAAGTACATTAAGTCTGGGCGTTACTGGTAACGCCTTACATAAAGTGTCCTAAATGCCATTAAGACTACTTAATTACAGACCGTTTGGATGCAGAGTGACTCTCGATCCCCTGGTGGTCGAGTGAGTCTTCATGGTCGAGTCCTTCGAGTCCGTCGAGTGAAGTCCCTCTTGGTCGACTGGAATGCAGCTTCTTCTGAGGGTGTCCTTGGGAAGGGTAGTTGGATCAGGTCTATGACCCTACCCTAGGTACATGACTTCATCATTAGCCCCCGAATGGATCGAGGTTTGAGTGAGGAAGGAGTTGATATAATTTCCGACCTGCTTTTGTGTTCTGGATATGTATCGTCTTGGACCAATCTCTTCATTGATAACAGCAACTTTTCTTTCAGTCGCCTTGATCCATTCTTTTTTCTCGTCGAGTGAACTTTTGAACTTAGTCATTTCCGAGCGACGGATCACGGGAAATCTCTCGTCTGACAGATCGATCTGCTGTTAGCGGATTTTGCGGGATCCGAATTTTGGGAAGCGCGCGAAGCGGGGCGGACCGCGGCGCTCAGATGGGATAGGGCATAGACGCCTCAATTCCCGCGCCGCCTTTTTCGCCACGTATCGCGTGCGCGCGACTATTTCGGGATGTGATTGGATCGCCTGGGCCCACTTGTCATCCACTCGGAAGCGGCTCTATAAAGTGCGTCCGGTGAGGGTTTTTGAATAGTGCTTCTCCAATCTCCCTTCTGCCCTCTCCACCTCCGCCCGCATCTCCTGCTCTCGCCTCTGCCCAACCACTCCTCGTGCTCTTCGACGGCAACAATGGTGAAGGAGAGGACGGCGGCTCTGGAGCGCGAAGGAGGTGACGGCGACGGGGAAGGCGAAAGGGAGAGCGACTAGTCGGGGTGGATCTTCGTCAAGGTCCCGCCTGCCGCAAGGCTGGGTCCAAGGGGATTGGATCCGGTCGACCATCACCGAGAAGGATCTCACGGAGATGGCCAATGAGGGTCTGATCCCCCACGGAGCAGCGAGACTTTCGGGGGACGAGTGGCAACCACAGCCGGAAGAGGGTGAGTGTGTTCTTTTGGCTACCCACGTCGACCGCGGGTTCTCTCTGCCTCCGAGTGTTTTCTTCCGTGGTTTCTTGAATTTCTTTGGGGCGCAACTCCACCACTTCAATCCGAATTCCATCGCCTACCTTGCTGCCTTTGTGTCCATGTGTGAGAACTTCCTGGGCTGTCGACCGCACTGGGGTCTGTTCAAGCACATATTCACTTGTCGCTCTCAGACAGTGAAAAAGGCGAGTCCAGATGACGATAAAACCAAGGTTATTCAGATGTGTGGAGGTCTGGGGATTCAGATGAGAAACAAAAGCACCTTTCCCACCATGACTCTCCCCGAGTCGGTCAGAGGATGGCAGTCGACTTGGTTTTACTGCCAAAACGAGTCGACGCCGGGGATGTCGAGTGGTCTCCCTCCGTTTACCATGGACCGAGCAAGCAAACCCTCTTCTCTGAAGGTGCTCCTTGAGGAGAAAGCCCAAGTGAAGATGTTGATGGAGCGTGTAGTCCAACTAGTTCGGGAAGGAGTGACGGGTATGGACCTTCTGGAGGTCTTCCTCAGGCGACACATCCAGCCTCTTCAGTACCAAGGCCATTGTATGTGGCTGTACTGTGGAACCGAGGATGAAACCCGGGTCCATCCAAAAGCAGTCGACGATGCCACACTAGAGAGGTGGATGGCCGTGGTTACTGGGAACAAGGACAACCCTCGAGGAGCCAGGAGGATTCCGCCACTCGACCATTCTAGCACTCCAGACAAGGTATGCCCACTTTATTTTCAATTGTAATCTTGCCATACTTTCGCTGTAAATTGGTCGATTGATCTTTATCTTGCTGTCTGTCAGGCCTTCACTGAACTATACTCGATGCCCAATGGAGCACAGACGCCGACTGAAGAAGAGGAAGGAAGCGGGGGCGAAAGCCAGGAGGAGTGGGACTCGGACGCTGATGATGATGATGATGATGACGACTCTGATGGGGAGGAAGAAGAGGAGGTGGAGGAGGAAGTTGCACCGCCTCGCACGGAAAGGCGATCGAAGCTCTCTCATGACCCTGCGACTGAACGTGGCAAAGGGGTCGCGACTGTCGTGCAGTTGACCAAGCGCCCTCGGACCACTTCTCCGGCGCCGACTGAAAAGGCTCCGAAGCAATCTCGAATGGCGCCATTGAAGCAGGCGAAGGTCTTGCCGAAGATGAAGGTGGCGATCCCCACTATCTCCGGGTAATGATGTTGCTTGAGTTTTTCCGTTCTCCATGAACTTATCTTTGGTCGACTCATAAATTAATCGACTGTCTTTTGGAATCACAGTGCTGCTACTTCTGACACCTCAGCTAGGGCTGATGATCATGAGATGGAAGACGCTGCCACTTCAAAACCTGGTATGACTCGCAATTCTGTCTTTTAGTCGATTGGCTCTTAGTCTCTAATTCAGATTCTTTTCTGTAGCTCCATCCAATGTCGTTATCACCCTTCCTGACGACGACGACGATGAGGAACCGCTGAAGCAATGGAGGAGCAGGAAAGCATCTGCTGGCAGGGTGACTCAGGACGTGCCAGCACCCAAGACACTGGTCACGGAGGGGGGGAACACCACTCGGCCCATCGTATCTTTCGCGGAGCCGTTGACGAGTGCTCACCCCGCATCGTCGAGTGCTGCACAGCCTTCACTCTTCTCGACCCACTACGTCCCGGAGGACCAAGCCAGTGCTGCAAAAGAAGCGATACGCCAGGCGGGAGTCATGATGGAGCAGGTGAAGGCCATCCGGGAGGCTAGCCAGGCAGCCTATGACGCCAGTTCCGCTCTTCAAAGCAACGTTCAGGTCAGTCGGTCATCGCCTGTTCTGTTAGGATATGTTATCTGAAAATTCTTCTTTCTGAAATCAGTAGTAGTCCTACACCCACTGGGTGTGTCGATTGAAATTTCGGGTAAGTGGGGGCACGCTGAGTGCATCCACTGGGTGTAGTCCCCAAGGCTATGGTGGACTGCTGGCAGTCGACCATAGGCTTTATAAATTTTTCCTCCATTCGACTGGGTCGAATGGATTTCTCAAACCGGTGGGGGCACGCTGAGTGCACCCACTGGGTGTAGTCCCCGAGACTGTGGTCGACTGCTGGCAGTGGACTACAGTCTGAAGAGCAACTCCCTTTTTTTTGTGTGTTGGTCGACTGGTCGACTCTTCCTTGATAGAACTAGTGGGGGCACGCTGAGTGCACCCACTGGGTGTAGTCCCCGAGACTACGGTCGAATGTTTGTATTTGGCTGTAGTCTTAGAAACGTATGATTTTTCCTTAGTCACTCAGAAGTGAATTATCTTTGACATCTTGTCGATTGGTTCTTCGTAGAAATCCTGCAACCTTGCGGCTCGTTACACCGAGTTGGAGAACAAACATATCCAACTCGAGCTTGACCTGAAGCTAGTCCAGGAGAATTTGGCGAAGGCAAAGGAGGAGACCAAAGGTATGTTTGGTGAGGACTCGACGACTGCTTTTGCCCCTTATTTGTTTCAAAGTCTGATCTTGCTGTAACTTTGCAGGCAAAGTGAAGGAGGCCCAGAAGAAGAAAGACCTTGAGCTAGCTGAGATGCAGAAGACAGCCTTAGAGAAGACCAAACTCGCGGACGAGAAGCTGGCTTCGGTCACCAAGCTTGAAGAAGAAAATTCCAATCTGAGAGCTGCCCTTGATATTGCCAACAAAGAAGTAAGTTGACTGAAAAGTGACAAGATTGCCCTGAATGACAAAGCCAGTGAGCTGATGGGGAAGAAGAAAGATCTGGAGGCTTATCTGGGCGGGCTCGCCAAGAAGCTATTCCTCATGCTCGAAGGTAAACTTTTGCGCCAAACGGGTATTTCAACTGTGATCTTTCCATTCGACTGTTATCTTGACTCGGTGGTTGTGCTTGCAGAATTTTGCCAAAACTTTGAAGAGGAAACTGGTCGACTGGAGCCAAGCCTGGACCCCATCAACTCTCCTGTGAATGACGAAGTCGCCATGAACGTGCTCCGGCTCGAATCTCGTGTCGTTGCCGTTGTTGATTATCTCGCAAGGCTGAAGGTCGCCACTTCTCGCATCGACGCTACACTCTGGCCCAGAGAGACGCTCCAGAATGACCTTGAGTCTCTGATGACTCGACTGAACACAGTCCCTGGTCGAGTGCAGGAATGGAAGAAATCTTCTGCCAGGTGCGGTGCAGACGTCGCTCTGTGTCTGGCCCGAGTTCATTGCAAGGATGCATGAGAGGACAAGCTGGCGGCTCTTCGGGTGGCGAACACCAAGAAACACGACTTCCGGTCCTTCATGGAGACCTTCATCGCCGCTGCCACTCGGATCGCTGACGGAATCGACCTCGACGAATTCATCGCACCTTCCAGCCCTCCACAGGAGGGGTAAAAAACTTCTTGAGCTCGACACTTTAAATTTGCCTCGGTATGCCGAGTGATTGTGTAACCGATAAACCTTAACAGGCCTAGCGCCTAAGCACTTTTGGTTATGTTAGGTATCTATCCGAACTTGGATTCGTCGTTTGAATATGCTCGTGTTTGGTTTGAAATGTCTTTTGCAGGTTGAAGCGAGGAGCTTTTTGCAATCGACTTGTTTTTCAAAAAACATAGGCGAGCACTGGGCTGCAGCTAAGCCCCCGAGTGGGAGGTCTGCTCTCCACTCGGTAGGATTTTCCAAAACTTAGGCGAGCACTGGGCTGCAGCTAAGCCCCCGAGTGGGAGGTCTGCTCTCCACTCGGTAGGATTTTCAAAAACTTAGGCGAGCACTGGGCTGCAGCTAAGCCCCCGAGTGGGAGGTCTGCTCTCCACTCGGTAGGATTTTCCAAAACTTAGGCGAGCACTGGGCTGCAGCTAAGCCTCCGAGTGGGAGGTCTGCTCTCCACTCGGTAGGATTTTCAAAAAACTTAGGCGACCACTGGGCTGCAGCTAAGCCCCCGAGTGGGAGGTCTGCTCTCCACTCGGTAGGATTTTCCAAAACTTAGGCGAGCACTGGGCTGCAGCTAAGCCCCCGAGTGGGAGGTCTGCTCTCCACTCGGTAGGATTTTCAAAAACTTAGGCGAGCACTGGGCTGCAGCTAAGCCTCCGAGTGGAAGGTCTGCTCTCCACTCGGTAGGATTTTCACGTTGTACTTGTGGCGTAGCTCGGAGGAGAGGGTCGCGGTCGACTTGCACCTCGTCCTCCTTGCGACCGCACGTTGTACTTGTGGCGTAGCTCGGAGGAGAGGGTCGCAGTCGACCTGCACCTCGTCCTCCTTACGACCGCACGTTGTACTTGTGGCATAGCTCGGAGGAGAGGGTCGCAGTCGACTTGCACCTCGTCCTCCTTGCGACCGCACGTTGTACTTGTGGCGTAGCTCGGAGGAGAGGGTCGCAGTCGACCTGCACCTCGTCCTCCTTACGACCGCATGTTGTATTTGAACTTAGGCGAGTACTTAGACTGCAGCTAAGCCTCCGAGTGGAAGGCTGGCTCACCACTCGGTAGGATTTTATTGAAACTTAGGCGAGTACTTGGACTACAGCTAAGTCCCCGAGTGGGAGACTGGCTCACCACTCGGTAGGATTTTATTGAAACTTAGGCGAGTACTTGGACTGCAGCTAAGCCCCCGAGTGGGAGGCTGGCTCACCACTCGGTAGGATTTTATTGAAACTTAGGCGAAACAAATCCGCAGCTAAGCCCCCGAGTGGGAGGCTGGCTCGCCACTCGGTAAGGATTTTATTGAAAATTAGGCGAAACGGATCCGCAGCTAAGCCCACGAGTGGGAGGCTGGCTCGCCACTCGGTAAGGATTTTTTTTTTACAAACTTAGGCGAAACGGATTCGTAGCTAAGCCACCCACTGAGGGGAAATTTTACTGAACAAATAAAAGTGACAAAAATCATTGGGGAAATTATGACACTATTATCTTGCAAAACACGAACTACAGAAGTATTTTTTATTACAACTCATCCGAGTGAAAACTTAAGTGTAAAATGGGCGGAGTAGCTCCGCGTTCCAAGCTCGGGGCTCGTCAATGTTGTGTTCGACGTTGTAGAGACGGTACGCTCCATTGTGGAGAACCTTGGTAACGATGAAGGGTCCTTCCCAAGAAGGAGCAAGCTTGTGTGGTTTATGCTGATCCACTCGGAGAACCAAATCCCCTTCTTGGAAGGCTCGACTCTTCACGTTTCTGGCGTGGAAGCGACGCAAGTCTTGTTGGTAGATGGTCGATCGGATCAGAGCCATCTCCCTTTCTTCTTCTAGGAGGTTGACTGCGTCCTGCCGCGCTTGTTCCACTTCAGCTTCGTTGTAGAGCTCAACTCGAGGAGCATTGTGGAGTAGATCACTCGGTAAGACCGCTTCAGCTCCGTAGACCAAGAAGAATGGAGTTCGTCCGGTCGACCGATTAGGTGTGGTCCGTAGACCCCAAAGCACTGAAGGAAGCTCGTCGACCCATGCTCCAGCCACATGCTTGAGATCACGCATCAGTCGCGGTTTCAATCCCTTGAGGATCAAGCCATTGGCTCGCTCCGCTTGTCCATTCGACTAAGGATGGGCGACTGAAGCGTAGTCGACTCGAGTGCACTGAGATGCGCAGAATGCTTTGAACTCTTCCGAATCGAAGTTAGATCCATTGTCAGTGATGATGCTGTGCGGGACTCCATATCTGAAAATCAGTTCTCTGATGAAGCTGACAGCAGTACCGGCGTCAAGATTCTTGATGGGTTTAGCCTCAATCCACTTGGTGAACTTGTCGACTGCTACCAGTACGTGTGTGAAACCGCTTCGTCCTGTTCTCAAGGGACCAACCATATCTAAACCCCATACTGCGAAAAGCCAAACGAGTGGAATGGTCTTCAGAGCTGATGCAGGCTTGTGTGACATGTTGGAGTAAAATTGGCATCCCTCGCACTTGTCGACTATTTCCTTTGCCATTTCATTCGCTTTTGGCCAATAAAACCCGGCTCGGTATGCTTTGGCCGCGATGGTCTGAGAGGACGCATGATGGCCACAGGTCCCCGAGTGGATGTCATTAAGAATTATCCGACCTTCTTCTGGCGTTATGCACTTCTGACCAACTCCGGTCGTGCTCTCTCTGTATAACTGCCCTTTGATCACAGTAAAGGCTTTGGATCGGCGGACGATCTGTCGAGCCTCTTCCTCGTCCTCCGGGAGCTCTTTCCTCAAGATGTATGCGATGTATGGAACCGTCCAGTCGGGAGTGATCACTAAAACTTCCATGACCAAGTCGACCACTGATGGGACCTCCACCTCAGTCGGATCTGTGGCACTCTTGGGTTGTGGAGCTTCTTCGGTGAAAGGATCTTCCTTGACTGACGGAGTATGGATATGCTCCAAGAACACACCACTGGGCACGGCTTCTCTCTTGGAACCTATCTTTGCCAAATCATCAGCCGCTTGATTTTTCAGTCGGGGTATATGATGGAGCTCTAAGCCCTCAAACTTCTTTTCCAACTTCCTCACTGCATTGCAGTATCCAGTCATGGCTGGGCTTCTAACGTCCCACTCCTTCATCACTTGGTTGACCACCAAATCTGAGTCGCCATAAACCATAAGGCGTCGGACGCCGAGTGAAATGGCCATGCGCAACCCATATAAAAGGGCCTCGTATTCTGCCTCGTTGTTAGAGGAATCGAAATGAATTTGGAGCACATATCTGAGCTTATCTCCTCTAGGGGAAACCAGGACAACCCCAGCACCGGAACCATTCAACATCTTAGAGCCATCAAAGAACATGGTCCAATGCTCCGAGTGAACCTGAGTCGGCTGCTGTTGTTCAATCCACTCAGCAAGGAAATCTGCTATTGCTTGGGACTTAATGGCTTTCTTTGCCTCAAACTTGATATCAAGGGGAAGGAGTTCAATCGCCCATTTCGCCACTCGACCAGTTGCATCTCTGTTGTGCAGAATCTTTGAAAGTGGAGCGTCGCTGACGACTGTAATGGAATGATCAGAGAAATAATGAGCAACCTTCTTCGTGGTCATGTAGATCCCATACACAAGCTTCTGATAATGAGGATATCTTTGCTTTGATGGAGTCAAAACTTCAGACAGATAGTACACTGGGCGCTGAACTTTGAAGGCTTTCCCTTCTTCTTCCCGCTCGACCGTAAGCACTGTACTAACGACTTGTCCTGTGGCTGCAATATAAAGCAACAAAGGCTCTTTGCTGATTGGAGCAGCAAGCACCGGCTGGGTGGAAAGCAGAGCTTTTAGCTCGGCAAACGCTGCATCAGCTTCTAGAGTCCACTCGAACTTGTCTGCCTTCTTCATCAGTCGGTAAAGAGGCAATGCCTTTTCACCGAGTCGTGAGATGAGTCGACTTAATGCGGCCAAGCATCCAGTAAGCTTCTGGACATCGTGCACCCGCACGGGGCGTTTCATTCGGAGTATAGTGCCGATTTTTTCCGGGTTAGCGTCGATTCCTCGTTCGGAAACGAGAAAACCGAGTAACTTGCCACCAGGAACTCCGAATGTGTACTTTGATGGACTGAGCTTGGTATCATACCTCCTGAGGTTGGCAAATGTTTCGGCAAGGTTAGTCAGCAGGTCGGAACCTTTTCGCGACTTGACCACGATATCATCCATATACGCTTCCACATTCTGACTGATTTGAGTGAGCAAACACTTCTGAATCATTCGCATGAACGTGGCTCCGGCGTTCTTGAGGCCGAATGGCATGGTGATATAGCAGAAGCACCCGAATGGAGTGATGAAAGCTGTTTTTATCTCATCGGGTCCGTACAGACGGATCTGATGGTACCCAGAATAGGCGTCTAGAAAAGACAATCTCTCGCATCCCGCGGTCGAGTCAACAATTTGATCGATGCGAGGGAGAGGAAAATGATCTTTCGGGCAGGCCCGATTGATGTGTTTGAAATCTATGCACATGCGGAGTGACTTGTCCTTCTTGGGGACCATGACGACATTGGCGAGCCACTCGGAGTGGTATATCTCTCGGATAAATCCTGCCGCCAATAGTCGAGCCACTTCCTCACCAATTACTTTTCTCTTCTGGATGGCAGACCGTCGAAGATGTTCTTTGACTGGTTTTGCGGTTGAGTCGACTCTAAGGCGATGCTCAGCCAGTGCCCTGGGAACACCCGGCATGTCAGCAGGCTTCCATGCAAAGATGTCCCAGTTCTCACGGAGGAACTGGATGAGTGCTTCTTCCTATTTAGGGTCGAGTGTTGTGGAAATATGGGTCGGAGCTGCATTGGGGTTGGTCGGGTGAATGTGGACGGGCTTTGTCTCACCGGACGACTGAAACGCTGACTCTGTAGCAGGCTTCTTTGCCCGCAACAAATCACTCGGATCTGCATTTTGCTTGTACCCCTCGAACTCGACCGTTGTCACCTAGGAATCGGCAATTTTCGAGCCTTTCTGGAAACACTCCTCTGCTTTCTTCCGGTCCCCAGTGACAGTGATCACGCCTTTGGGGCCGGGCATCTTCAGCTTGAGGTACACGTAACAAGGTCGAGCCATGAACCGTGCGTAAGCTGGCCTCCCCAAAATAGCATGGTAAGCACTTTAAAAGTCTACAACTTCAAACGTCAGCTTCTCCTTGCGGAAATGCTTCGAGTCGCCGAACACCACGTCTAGAGCTATCTGACCGAGCGACTCAGCTTTCTTTCCAGGTATAACTCCATGAAAACTCATGTTGCTCTTGCTCAGTCGGGACATCGGAATGCCCATCCCTTTCAGCGTGTCCGCATACAACAAATGCAGTCCACTGCCGCCATCCATTAGCACCTTCGTCAGTCGAGTGCCTTCGACGACCGGGTCGACCACCAAAGCTTGCCTCCCAGGGGTGGCTATATGAGTCGGGTGATCAGACTGGTCGAATGTGATGGGAGTTTGGGACCATCTCAGATAACTGGGTGTCGCCGGGGCGACCATGTTCACCTCACGGTTAATAACCTTCAGTCGGCTCTTGCTTTCTACATCCGCAAAGATCATCAGAGTGGAATTAACATGAGGATATCCTCCCTCACTGTCCTCCTTGTCTTCGGCTTTGTCCGACTCCTTTTCCTTGTCCTTGGCATGTTTACCTTGGAACTGCTGGATCAGGAGTCGACACTGGCGAGTGGTATGCTTCGGGTAGATGATATTACCCTCTTCGTCTTTCTTCGTGTGGATGTGACACGGCATATCCATCACGTCATTTCCTTCTTTATCCTTCACCTTCTTGGGGTTCCAGGATCCTTTGGGTTTTCCCTTGAACTTGCCCTGAGTCACGGCCAGAGCCTCCCCAGGAGCCGCTGGTTCGGCCTTCCGCTTCTGCTTCCGACTGGAGTTTCCCTTCTCCGACTGACTCGGCTTGTACTTGCCGCTGCGGAGTCGGTCCTCCTCTTCACCATTGGCGTACTTGGTGGCAATTTCCATCATTCGACTCAGGGTCATATCTCCGGTCCGGCCCAACTTCAAACTTAACTCTCTGTTCTTGACACCATCCTTGAAGGCGCAGACTGCCTGATGATCAGACACGTTCTCCACGATATGATGCAAAGTAATCCACCTCTGAATGTACTCTCTCAAGGTTTCATTCGACTTCTGCACGCAAACTTGCAGCTCTGTCAACCCAGCTGGTCGGTTACAGGTTCCCTCAAAAGTCCTGACGAACACTCAGGAAAGATCTTCCCAAGTGTAAATCCGCCATCCGCCATCCGCCATCCATGTATTTATATGGTACGAGGAAGAAGAGTAAAGAATGGTTGGAATTAAGAAGCAAGAACAATCCAGCCTTGCATGGGACAAAGCATCAGCAAGGGATGGCGTGACATGCTGCTACAGATTGAAACAAGGAACCTCCAGCCATTAAGAAAGACTTTGAGAGCAAAGAATGTAGCACAAAGCACATGCTTCCGGATACAGTAAAGCTAGCACATGTCCGTGGACGCCTATGAAAAGTGCAGACTCAACAAGGGAAGGGCTCGACCAAGTACGAAGCTAAGTAAAGAATATATGTGTGTGTTCTACGTACGCTTGGGCACGCTATTTCTTGTATGATGCAATGCAAGAGTGTATGAATTTATTTATTTTTAACACATTACAGACGCAAATGCTCATAAACATGCATGCACATCCTATCCTTAGTAGCACCTACGCACGAGAGACTGAGCCGGCGTTGAAAAGACTAAAAGAAATACAGAAAACGTGAATATCTATATCAAATCTAGGACTTAAACCTAGGTGGACAGGTTTCACCATGAGGAATTTAATCATCTACACTATGCTCGGTTCACTATTTATTGTCAAATTGCATTTCTTTGCTTTCCATTAGGATTAATATTTAAAAAATAGCCCGCACATTCGATGCAGGGTCCATACTTCTAACTAATGTGAAGTTGGTCTTGGCACACTTGCGAGGGCCATCTGTATTGTCTGTGTAGTTAATACACACGAAATGACTATATGTGAAATATGGGCGAGGGTTTTATCCGGAATTATTTTCCCCAAAAAGAAAATTATTTTAGAGGAGAATTCGCAAACAAGAGAGAAAGCATGTGGTTTATAGGCATAGCAAGAAATTTTTTAGTATGCGCAACACAAGGAAGCTTTGGTATTGGTAAGCTAGTTTTTTAGCTAGGTTTCAAACAAGAGGAAATGACATTAGTAAGGTGTGGAGCAGCTTAACATAAGGGTTGGAGCTTAGTAAAAGCCAAGGTGGGCACCACTACCCCCAAGTCCCACATACACATACACACCCCGCCAGCCAAACTATTTATGTATATAAAATCCTAATGCTTAAGAATACTAAATGATTCCCAGTGTGTTGCCATGAAAACGCTAAATTAATCAATGCGACATCAAATAATCAACTGAAGATTACAAAATAAACAAATATAATTAGCGTACATGGAAACTCAGGATTAAACCTCCTATTTGTATCCCCCCCCCCCCCCCCCCCCCCACACACACACACACACACACAACTGTGTCTACGGAAATATATAAGTGCGAGCAGGGTGGCAAGGGATATAAATCAGGCATTTTCCTCTTAATTACCATGGCACTGAGATTTGGATGATAATCTTCTATTCGTTTCTCTTTTCCTTGGGTCTACTGAATCTCATCTTCCCTTTTAATATCACTGGGACATTACTTTTGTGATATTGCTTGGCAAAAAGAAGAAGAATTGAACAAGAACCATGTACTTGTATTTGCAATGGCCAGTTAAATAAAGTGGATTCCCCACTTCAGAAAAAACTTGTACATGGAACGAGAAAACGTTGTAAGAATGCCAGCATCTTGGGAGAATAATTTTTGCACTAATATTGATAGAACTAAGGCCCCCTAAAAAAAGATAGAATTAGGGCGTGTCTTCATGATACCTTGGACAAGGATTGTGGCTTGTGACGGTACACAAATACTTGATCGATCGATGGAGTCTAGAGCCTCCACCCCCCCCCCCCCCCCCCCCCCCCCGCGCTGACGAGACCATGCCGTTGTTTTTTACGCTCGTTGCACCAAAACAGGCGGGCAAATCCACATAGCTAGAGTTTTCGGACGGCCCTTTAGATAATACACATAATGCAAAATCCGGTTTTGGGGATGTTTTCTGACCGGTTTTGGAACCTTCGGTAACATTCTGCTTCGGTTTTCCGTGTTCTCTTTTTTCTATTTTTTGTTAACTTGTTTTTTTCTTTCAATTTTTTTAAAAATGTTCATGTTTTAAAAATAATGTTTGGAATTTTAAAACATGTTTTATATTTCTTAATAAAAAATAAAAATTATTTTATAAAGGTCTTGCTTTTATAAAAAAATTAAAAATTGGTGTTCCAAAAATATAAAAACAATACTTTTTTTCTAAAAGTTCACACTTTTCCAAATAATTTTTCCAATTTTTAAAATACTAATGAAAACAAAATAACGGGAAAAATCTACCACTACAGTAACTTGAACCGCTATCCTCTACATGGGCCAGCCGAGTCAGAGGGCGCCCTGTGCATGAGGCTACCTATTTGACGCTTCCACTTGTTACGTTGTTCCCTAAAAATAAATTGTTACGCTGTTTTCCTCTCGAGATTTTTCCGCACGATGCATTGCTCTTATGATGATGATTACCTATGTAGGCGCTCATACATGTGTATATATACTCATCTCTATAAACGCACACACGTGCATTCTACCCCTATGAGCACCTCCAAGAGAATGAGTCAGCACATCATCTTAAGACTGGCGAAGTTACCACAGACGCATTCGTAGTCGACGGTGTTAGAAGAGATGGAGAGATTGGCGGAGTATGATGGATGTGTTATTGAGCCTCGAGGGTGAGTATATATTGAGTACAAGACTTTGAGGGCAAGACACCTCCTAAAGATAAGATGGAAATAACTCTATCTAATCCCGGGCAATCTCTACCAAATATATCTCTAACAATGAACAATGGCGTCAGGGAGAGCTGGCCGCCGAAGAGGCAGCAGTCTCTCTGGATGCTCATGTTTGCCAACCCTGTTTTGTTGCTGGCGGTCAGCTTAATTCCAATTTCCTGGAGATAAGGTAAGAGACGGATTACAAATCATAGACTATCAAATACATGTAACCCAAATATATCTTTAACATCCCCCCCGCAGTGGTAGCAGTAGCGTCGGAGACAACAGGAGCGTCGCGGACGGTCAGACTGGAGAGAATAGCAGCCGACGGGCTGACATCCCCCTGCAGTTGTAGCGGGAGTGTCGTGGACAATGTTGCATTGCGGGCACGTTAACTGTAGAGGAAGCCGGGGAGTTGCTCAAGCGAGGTGATAGCCCTTTGTGCCATTGTCAAGGTAGCCGAGAGTGTGAGTGGTGTAGTCATGGTCGAGGTAGCCATGCGAAGAACATCGTGGTCGATGTCGAGTCGGGGTGGCCAGTGCCGAGGAAATCGCCGGGGAGCCGCGGGCGCAATGAGGCGCCATGTTAGTCATGGGCGCAGCGGTGTCGAAGAAGTGGTGCGCTAGGAAGAAGACATTGTTGATGGCACGAACCGGTACTAGAGGCTCACATTTAGTCTCGGGTAGTATCATGAACCGGGACTAAAGATGTTCCTATATATAACCCTTCGTCGATCCCGAGTTCCCTGTTCTTCCCCTTTCCTCTCCTCTCTTCTTCCCATTTCCTCTCCTCTCTATTCTTCCCATCTTGCTCGAGCTCATCCTTCATTTTACCCACAATTTGTCAATCTTTGAAGGTCTCCCATCCATCCAAGTGATCACAAAGGTTAACAACTTTGTCCTTTCATCTCTCATTGCTAGATTAGCTCTTGCAATGCTCTATAAGTATAGTGATTTGTGGGTTTTAGTTTGGGAGTAATTATATGTGGTATTTTATTTGAATTATATGCAATTTGAGCTCAAATTAACTCTTAGTTTGCATATGTAGGTGTGGTTTACTTAGTGCCTTCCCGTCCCCGTCCTAAACACCGTCGATCGCCCGCACCATCCCGTCGCTGGCACCACCTTGGTGAGCCTCTTGTCTTATCTTTTTTATATAAAAAAAACCATGTTTGTGTGATTTAGATATATAGTTACTTGTATAATTTTCTTACTCGTATGTTGTCTGTTATACATAGTGCCATGGTTTTGATATCCGTCCCCGTCGGCCCTAGTCCGGTTTATGACTCGGATGTGGTATATTCTCTTTTATAACTATTTGTTGCATTTCGTGTTTATGACAAATTACGCCCATCAAGTTGACATAGATATTTTTATGTAGGAGGTATGTGAAACGGAAATTCCAACCGACCCTCTTGTCAAGAGGTTAAATTTAGTTGAAAAAGAAAACGAGTATTTGAAAAAAAATTAAAAAGAATTGAAGAAGAGAAGATGAAACTGGAGTTGTATGTTGCCGATGTCGTTGATGATCACAAGATCAAGATGGAGAATATGCGTTTGAAGATTAGAAAGATTAGAAAATATGCCATTGATAGTGAGGCTTGGTGGCATTATGTTGTTGAATCAATTGTTATCTTAGTTGCGATCTTGATCGTATTTGTTGTTGCATTTAAATGCTTTATCTAGAGAGTTTGTATGTTGTTTTATGAAAATAAGTTTGTATCATCTCAAAACTAATGATTAGTTACATCTTCTTATAACCATTGTAGCACTTGTCTAGCTGCTTGCTTTGAACCATTCTACATCCTACAGCAGTTAAAGAGAGTAAAAACATTTCAATGCTCTACCAGAGCATATTGCAGCATACAGCACCTGACATTCTGGCAACAAATTAAATGTGGAGATAAGAAAGAGTGTACTCTTCGGAACTGAGTTCAGGGTGTCCACAAGCTGCTTACATTAATTTTCTTTACTGTTTCACTTTCTTCATGTAGTATCCCTGCCTTGGCTTCAGTACGTTGCTGCTTACTTCACTCTCTCTCTCTTCCTCTCTAAACTACTCCCTTCGTCCGAAAATACTTGTCATCAAAATGGATGAAAAGGGATATATTTAGAACTAAAATACATCTAGATACATCTCATTTTATTTATTTTGATGACAAATATTTTCGGATGAAAAGAGTACTAATCGCTGCCAGTAAAGCATCCTATGCAGGAACAGTATAAAAGCAATTCTCTGCTTTAGATCTCGCGTTGGTGGCCGGCCGGAGGCCTCGCGGTGTTCAAGGCACGTGCATTTCAAACGGTAATTATATTCAGACAGAGCTAAGAGCATGATTAATAGTATATCCACCAGCAGCTGGTTATAAGTCATTCTCACGTCATCTATAGCCCATCCTATAACCAATATGTACAATATTTAAATTGAAGAGTGTACTACTTTTTTATTATATGGCTTACCTTTTACTCTCACAAAGTGCCTAGAAGCACGTGCTAGAGCTGGCTCTTCACCAAGAGCCCGCTTACCTTCTCTCTTCTCTTTTCTTCCCTCCAACTAAGCAAGAATACACTAGTTTATTTCTTATAGCCAATCAGCTCTATTGTACATGCTCTAAAGCGTCAAACGGCATGCCATTGCACGAACTAAGCAAAGCCTAGGATTTCGCGCCTGCCGGCGACCACGCCGTGCTGTCGTGAATGAAAGTTATAACCACTAGCAGCGCACTAGAGTTTCGAATCTCCCCCGGCTGCTTAACTTTACAGTTTCTCCCTCTCTTGGTTTGGGCGAGGACAGCCACGCTTCACTTAGTATCTACTCCAGTACACAAGATGGTTTAAGAATAGGGTCTCCTGCTCTAGTAGCTTAGCTAGCTTTATAAACCCCTCCCCGTGGTCATGGAAAGAAGCTGACCACGTTGGCTCGACCCTGATTCCTACCTACAGTGTTGAGAGAAGAGAGAAGAGAGATCCTACCTACAGTGTTGGCGCCATGAACGGCACTAGTATCCAGAATTCCGGATCCAAGAGATGGTGAGAAATACGAGGGAGAGACTGGAGGCCGATTTCTCCAAGCTTGGAACCAAGATCCACAGGTTCCCACGAGGCTTACGGGATGTCAATCCACGCTAAATAATCCCGAGCTTCGTGTCCCTTGGCCCATATCACCATGGTTCGTCGCACCTGCTGGAGACGGAGGAGGTAAAGCACACGGCAGTCCACTACTTCTGCGAGCAATCGCACTGCTCGGTCGAGGAAGTCTACAGCAAGATCCTCAACATCGTCAGCGAAGCCCGCAGCTGCTATGCCGATGATGCGGTGGCGAAGTTCACCGATGCTGAATTTGCGGCAATGATGTTACTCATGGTTGCTGTGCAGTGCTCTATATGCAGATGGATTTCACACGTCATATATATATTGTCCAATCGGATGCTCTTGTCCACCGGGCCTTGCATGCTAAGGGATATCTTTCTGCTGGAGAATCAGCTGAAGCTCCCTTGGTTAGTCCTCGACACTCTTATGCGCCTTATGGAAGAACCTCCAGTCTACGAATTTGTCTTTGTTTTTGAGAAATATTTCGATGTCACCACATCTCGGGCTCTTGTAGATGATACATCAAATCCAAACAGTACAAGAGCTTACGTAGATCAACTCGAGAACTACAGGCCACCACATCTCCTTGGGCTCCTCCGATATTTTCAGATCGGCAATATAACTGAGGAAGATGGTACGGACAGTTTCACACACGGCATAGGTAGTAGTGCCCTTGAACTCGCAGAAATGGGCATCAAGCTCACCGCCAGCAACAAAACAGGGTTGGCAGACATGAGGATCCATAGAGACTGCTGACTCTTCGGCCAGCTCTCTGTGACGCCACTGTTCGTAAATGACTTCACTGCTTGCTGGCTCGTCAACATGGCAGCTTATGAGGCCTCCGTGGCCATCACATATCCATCAGACGGCTTCACCATCAGCTCGTACATCTCTGTCCTAGCAATGCTCATGGACAAGAAAGAGGATGTGCACGAGCTGCGAGCTAAGCACCTCGTTCCCAGCTTCCTGAGCAACCATGAGCTGCTTGTTCAAGTGTGAAAGGCCAGTGAGGATCGCCGTGCATAGGTTCGTATACAAAAACTTCAAGACGATTGTCGCCATGCTCTCTATTGCTGGTGTGCTCGTGGGTATCTTCAGAACCTTGATGACTCTCAAACAGCATTAGCCATTGCAGTCGGGGTGAAGCATATGTGTTGTTAAATTATTTCATGATTCCTCTACGGTTTTCGTGCTTATTCTGATGTGATCGTTATCATATACTCGAACGTCTTTGTGTGTGTAAAATAGAGAGCACCTTCCGTTCGATCTCTTCTTAGTTGGGTGTGTGTCAGAAGTACCTAAAGTTTGTATTGTCAGTGGTTATTCAAAATATATGTTGTTGTGTTATTGATAATAAATTTGATATTGTGCTCTGTCAAGCTTCCAAGTTCAGCGCCTTCCCTTTTCTTAATTATCTATTCCCTCCGTTCCAAAATACTTGTCATGGTTTTAGTTCTTGAAACGGAGGGAGTAGCTTCCAAGGCCAGTGCCTTCCCTTCTTCTTAGGAATGTAGGCCTGGATGTATCCTAGTCGAAGAATATAAGTTGACTGCAGCTATGAAATGGAGGAACAAGAAAACAGAGGAGAGCATATTAAGAGCAGAGTAGTAATATGTGCCAAGGAAAGGTATGTCCAATGCAATAGCAAGTACAGTAGCATTTCTAGATTTTACGTTGGGTCTGAGACTCTGAGTGGATGTTTAAAATCCGATGAGATCTGCAACTTTCCTATGTTTTACTAGTCCTAACGCAGCAAAAGTGGAAATTTCTGTGGCAAGTTTCCTCCAAAACTTCATTTGAAATTTCTATGAACCAACCCCTGCTTCCGCCAGAAGGCTACTGGCTTTGGCTGGTTTCCAGCTGTGCACAGGTTTAGAAGCGGGGAGCAGTCGAGAAATAGCTTCATAGCAATGTCAATCGATCTGGAGCAGGTGGCCAGACAAAAACCCTAGAATCCCGAAGTCTCTTCTCTTGGATCGTCGATTCGATCTCACATATACGAGCACACAAGAGGGGTTATTACCCAACCAGAGGGCCTGAACTTACACCACTATTGTTCAAAGCCTCTCTTTTTAACTTGAGAATGAAGGCCGCCATCTTATTCAAAAATACATTTACCTCGAAGTTGATTAAAAAGAAAAAACAGCAAAAAACTGCATACCTCCGGAAGGTCTTGGAACTTAATTCTTCGCCTTCACTTGTGAACCGTGTGGGTTCCCTTGCTGGTTGCTGGGTAACATTGTGATGGGCATGAGCTAAGATTACTCAAGTTCCGTACTAGAGCACGAATCTCAGCGGGACTCGACAGATAGGAAGGGGCGGCGAGGGGACGGTGGCTTCTCGTGTTCCCCACTCGCCGCGACGATTGGAAATCCGCGGTAGAAGTAGGGTTTCCTTTTCCGTTTATTTTGGGAGTTTTTTAGTGGAATTTATTTTGGGAGTTGGGGCCGGAAAGAACGAAGGAAAATTCCTATTCGTCAAAAACGTCGCTGCTTCGAGCGATCGCTCACATTGGGACTGCCCGTTTAAGCGTTGGGAACATCCTTCTGGTTCTGATAACCTTCTAGAACGTTCCCTGAACCGTTTTTTTCTTTAAGCGGTTTTCTTGTTTGTTTTTGGTTTTTCACGATTTTTTTCTTCCTATTTTCGTTTTTCTGTTAAATTTTCTTCTTTTCTTCTTCCTTTTCTGTTTCTGTTTTATTCACTTCTTATTTTCTTTTCAATTCTTCATTTTTTTTCCTTTTACAAAATTGTTCAGAATTTTTAAAAAGTGTTTGTGCTTTTAAAAAAATCAATTTCTCCGAAAATGGAAGTGTTTAAAAAAATCATAAATTCAAAAATATATTCCTGTTTTAAAAAAAACTGATCAAAAATTATTTGAAAATGTTCTTATTTTCAAAAAAATTAGGGTATTAAAAAATTGTTTCCGTTTCCCAGTTTTGGGTTATCAATTTGTTCAAAAAAATCAAAATATGTTTGTCATTTAAAAGTTTGTTCCCATTTTCAAATTTTGTTCACAAATTCAAAAAAGGTTCATAATTTGAAAATTTATTTGTAAATTCAAAAACAGTTTGCATTTTATTTTTTTTCACAAATTCAAAGTTGTTCAAATTTTCAAGTTTTGTTTATCAATTCAAAAAATGTTTGGGAATTGCAAAAAAAATGTTCTAGCTTTCCAAATTTGTTCACAAATTCAATGATAGTTCATGTTTTCAAATTTGGTTCACAAATCAAAAAAAAATCTGGAATTTTGAAAAAATGAAAATATTTTTAAAAAAATCAAAATTTAAGAAATGTTCTCTCTTTCCAAATTTGTTCACATCATCAAAATTTTCATGTTTTACAAAATTTGTTTGAAAATTCGGAAAATGTTTGTGTTTTGAAGAAAGTATTCGTAATTTCAAAAAAATTCAGTTGTAGGAGGTCCTCAGTTCGACCCAATACATGGACTGTAGTTTGGGGGATTTTTTGCAAATTAATGTTCAAGTTTTGTCGCTGTGGTATATCTCTTTAAGTGCCGCGCTGCAAATTGTACATGAGAGCGTCTCAGTGGCTTGCACGCCGGGCTAGTTACTACGAAGTCGAGCGCCCTCACTTCGCCGCAACGAGCAGCGTATAGGAGCTCCCAAGAACGAAAGAGATGAGGAGAGGAAATTAAAGGACCGAACAAATTAACACTGTTGTGAATTGAAATTTTCCAACTTTTTTTTTGTGTGATGAATTGTCTAAGTTTCGTTCTAGCGGGGTTTTTATTTTGGAAGAACAACTAAGTCATAAAAAAATTACAAAATGTCATTTGGATCTGAGTATCAAACATATAAAAATGTATGTGCTTTGATAACCGCTAGAAAAAACTTTTGAAAAGGTATTTCCGTCTATCCACGTAAATAAAAAGATTAATCATTTGATTTTTTTTTTTTGGTGAAACGTTTGATTTGCCGTTTTTCCTTTCCGTACTGCATCGGAAGCTTGCACTAGGATGCTTGTTTTTAAGTTTTTGTTTTGTTATCTCTTGATAAGGGAACTTGGTCTTTTTCTAGGATCGTATTGGAAAAAAATGATCGTGTTTAGGAAACTTCAGCCATTCAGCAAGACTTTTAGAGCAAAGAATGTAGCATAAAGCACATGCTTCTGATACAGCAAACTAGCACATGTGTGGAAATGGGACCCCTACGAGAATTATGCAGGCATGATCTACCCCGCAAAAAAAATGCAGGCCCCTAAACAAATGCAGACATGATTTTGTAGGAAGTGTAAGTAAAGTACACTATCTTTTTATCTAGCACCAAAACTTTTGAATTTATTATTTATTTTCATTTTATTTCAAGTTTTTAACGGTTTACTAGTTGTTGTACACGACGATTGATATGAAGTTTATTTTGAAAAGTACACCATTTTTTTCTTTAGCACCAAAACTTTTCCTTGTGTTTGTAGGTTCCTATTATCAATGAACTAGTTGCATAATTCGAATATGATAACTGCCAACTCTAGTGATTGGAATGTGCAACATGGGTAGTTGAACATTATCACCCAATAGGCCCATGGAACCCTTATCTATTTTTTGCTACTATTGTTCTTTCCATTCGATGCTTTCTCTTCTTGGTATTTTTCACAGCACTTCTGAAGTTCTGATACAGTGGTAGCTTGTGGTTTAAACACTACCGATTGTTTTGATTTTCCCAAGCATTATAAAACTTGACAAAATCCCAAGCCGGTTTTTAAACCAGAAACTAACAAACCCGCAAAGACTGACTGACAAAAACACAAGGCCGCTGAGAAACGCAAACCTCGTCTAAGGATCTGCGAAAAATCAAAAACAAATGAGGCATGGCCGAACATGAGGTAAATTTACCTCTTGGTTTGGGACGTTGAGGGGGTGAGGACCTACAAGTTGCTAAATAATCGAAGCAAGGAATAGGACATTAAGAAAGACTTTGAGCAAAGAATGTAGCATAAAACACATGCTTCCGGATACAGCAAGCCAGCACATGGTCGGTGACTCCTGTGAAAAATGCAGACTCCGTAAGGGAAGGCCTCGATCTAGTAGGAAGTCAAGTAATGAATATATGCGAGTCTTGTTGGCAGCTATTTCCTGTAACTTGCAGGAGTGTACATGGTTGAACAGCATAGTTTCAAATAGCTGTTTGAGCATGTTGCCGCTAAATGATTTCATGTACAATTTGCCGCTATAGCTGTTTTTAAAGGTCGCCGCTATATGCCATAGCCTGCTATTTAAAACATTTACTACCAATCACCTTTACTGTGAAATTTTCGTTTCTCCTTTTCCTTTTTTTTTTTTGGCTTCCATCGGGAATTAATTGAACCTGCTGTAAAGTGTATCAGCAAAACAGGGGTTGGAACTAATGTACATTTGGTCTTGCCACACTTGCACGCAATCTGTGGGCCTAGTAGTCAATGATCCACACAAAAAATGTCTAGAGGTGAAAAGTGAGCAATGGTTTACGAACATGAAATTGCAGTTCGCTAGAGTTAAGCATCTCCAATGATTCTCCAAACAGATTTAATCTTGTATAAGAATCCACAGAGAATAGGACGTGCGTAGCTTATACATGCAAGCCAAGAATATTTTAGTGTATGCAGTGCAACACAAGGAAGCTCCTTGATAATCCTTTGGTTGTGCAAAAAGCAGAGGAAAGAATATAAATACGGCAGGCAATAGTGTTGTTTGTATGTGTTATATTTGTGTCGAATATACTATGTACGCAAGGGGTTACGTGGATTTGGAGTTGTAATTGGTGTGGTTGGGTACGAGTTGTGTAGGAGTCGGACACTTGTATCCTAGACCTCTTATAGACAGAGGGGCACCACACGTTGTAACCCATGACGACTTGATAGCAACAGGTACGCGGGGGAGCCGGCGGTTTGTGCCGGCGCCCGGGCGGCCGGTGTTGCGGTATCTTGGGGAGGAGCGCCCGTAGTCATGCCCCGGGGATGTAGCCATATTGGTGAACCTCGTTAACAAATATCATGCCTCGGTGTGTCATCTATGATCTTGCATTAGTGTTTTATTCTAACAAGTGGTATCATGAGCAAGGTTGCGACAAGGCTATGCGGAAGATCATCCGGAGGTACGAGGATCATGCTCGACGGGTGCCATGGAACGTCCGGTTGGTGCAAGGTGGAGCATGGCGGCGATCGCGGAGGCGGTCGGTGGTGTCGGACACTTCGGGCAGGAGGCCTGGACCGTTCGATGGGCTGCGGTCGGTAAGGATCGGCTAGACGTGGCGATCGGACCGGCGTAGTGGCTGTTGAAGACGTTGCGGAGGCGACGGATTTGGCTCGCGATCAGACCGGCGGCCAGACGTGGGGGACGGCCGGATAGATCGGAGTGTGAGAGCATCGAGATGATGCGCTCTGTGTTGTACAAGGGCGGCGATGCGGCACTGCGGACGGATCGTGTCGGTGACGTGGATGGCCAAGGTACGACACGGCTCGTGCACGGATGATGCGTGAGGTGGCGTCTGTTTCAGCAGGGTTGGCGTTGATAAATATGTGTGACAGGGCTGAACAGATTGCTGGCGAAGAACCAAGATCAGAGGCGATTTTCTCGTCGTAGATACAGCAGCGGCGGAATTTTTTCCAGGAGACACGAACAGAGGAAAGGGAGGTCAGGTTTCAGTTGGCGTTGCGCGAGACGGCCGCTTCGAGCCGAGGTGACGTGTGGCAGTCGGTCTCGGCAGCTGCCCGACGTGCAAGGCAAAGGAAAGTCAAGGCAGTAGGTTTCCTCGTACGCGGTGCAGCACACAAGGAAAGAAAAATCGTATTGTGGCAGGAGTCCAAGGGATTAACACACGCGCGGTTAGCCGATCTGGTACGTTCATGCGTGTGCATGTTTGGTCAAGGGGACAAAGCCTGCTACTGGCTATGATTGAGAAAGGAAAAAGGAGACGTGTGCATGCATGGAACTTGGGACCGTGCGTGACTTTGTTTGGCAAAGGCCTAGCAAACCGTAAAACCGTGACAGATTTGGACTCGTTTTCGTGTCAGTCAGGAAAATAAGGGTCGGCTGAGCCAGCAGAAATAAAGGGCTGGGGTGACGAGGCGCAAAGACGCACAAAAAAAGGAAATTGTTTGCGAGTTCAGGAAAAGGTGGAGCGGACGAGTTGCTGTGGGCAGAATTAATCTGTGCGTTGCGGCAAGAGGCTTCAAGTGGTTTTCTGAAGGGCAGACAGGAAGGTTGTGCAGGTCATATTTCTTGGTAGATCGCGGACTGCGGCGTGGCTTCAGACGAGGAATACGGGATCAGTGATCTTTTTCGCGAGGAAGTCGCAGAGGAAAACAAGGGCGGTCAGACCGGCGGCAACAGGTCGGTTAGATCGCGGCTCGGCATGGCGCCGGGGTTCACCAAGTTTGATGTGGAGAAATTCGATGGCACGGGTAACTTCGGTCTATGGCAGACAAGAGTCAAGGATATTCTGGCGCAGCAGGGAATCTTGAAGGGTTTGCAGGAGACGAAGCCGGCCAAGGTTGACAACGATGCGTGGGAGGATATGCAAGTGCAGGCGGCCGCTACCATATGGCTTTGTCTTGCGGATCAGGTCATGTATCATGTCATGGACGAAGATACTCCTAAGGGAATTTGGGACAAGTTGGCAAATCGTTATATGTCCAAGTCAGCGACCAATAAGCTGTATTTGAAACAAAAGTTCTATGGGCTGAAGATGCAGGAGGGGTCGGATCTTGTGGAGCATGTGAATGCCTTTAATCAGTTGGTCACGGATCTAGCGCGTCTGGATGTGAAGATTGATGATGAGGATAAGGCACTACTTCTTTTTGTTTCATTGCCACCGTCCTATGAGCATTTGGTCATTACATTGACACATGGAAAGACAACCATCAATAATGAGGAAGTCACTGCAGCGTTACTTGGGCATGAGTTGATGAAGCAAAAAAATGCTGTAGAAAGGGAGAGTACTCAAGGTTTGGGGTTGGCAGTTAAAGGTTATCAGCTCAGGAAGGGACAAGAGGCGAAGAAGAAAAAGAAGAAAAAGGTGCAGTGCTACAGGTGCAAGGACTGGGGACATATAAAGAGGGAATGCCCAAAACTGAAGGGTGAGGCAAGTGCTAATGCGGCTACTCATGGTGATGGCTCGGACAGTGATAGTGATGTTCTCGTTGTATCAAATAGACGGTCAACAAAAACTGAAGCGTGGATGTTGGATTCAGCTTGCTCTTTTCATGCGACGCCCAACAGGGAGTGGCTCTCTTCGTACAAGTCTGGTGAGTTTGGTTTAGCCTATGTGAGCGATGACACAGGTTATCATGTTGCTGGAGTAGGTGACATCAAAATCAAGATGGTTGACGGAGTTAAGCGGATATACTATACGTGGTGGAGAATATTCGCCAAGGTGGAGTTTGTTATATTTGTGTCGAATATACTATGTACGCAAGGGGTTACGTGGACTTGGAGTTGTAATTGGTGTGGTTAGGTACGAGTTGTGTAGGAGTCGGACACTTGTATCCTAGGCCTCTTATATACGGAGGGGCACCACACGTTGTAACCCATGACGACTTGATAGCAATAGATACGCGGGGGAGCCGGCGGCTTGTGCCGGCGCCCGGACGGCCGGTGTTGCGGTATCTTGGGGAGGAGCGCCCGTAGTCATGCCCCGGGGATGTAGCCATATCGGTGAACCTCGTTAACAAATATCGTGCCTCGGTGTGTCATCTATGATCTTGCATTAGCGTTTTATTCTAACGATATGTATGTGTACATATTGTTGGGCATGGATGCAACGAGTGTGATCTCAACTAGCTAAACCCCCAAGTCTTATACTCTACCTACATACAGTGTTGGCGCCATGAACACTAGTACTGTCCAAATCCAAGAGACTACTACTATCCAAATCGAAGATACTACTGCTATCCAAATCCAAGAGACAGTGAGGAATACGAGGGAGCGGCTGGAAGCCGATTTCTCCAAGCTTGGAACCAAGATCCACAGGTTCCCGCGAGGCTTGCCACCGGCGGTCGACGAGCGCTACATCATCCCAAGCTTTGTGTCCCTCGGCCCGTACCACCATGATAAAGAGCACCTGCAGGAGACGGAGGAGTTGAAGCACGCGGCAGCCCACTACTTGTGCGAGAAGTCAGGCCACTCAGTTGAGGAGGTCTACGGCAAGATCCTCTCCATTGCTGGAGAAGCCCGCAGCTGCTACGCCCATGATGCGGTGGCCAAGTTCACCGACCCTGAGTTTGCGGTAATGATGTTCCTTGATGGTTGCTATCTTCTGTGCTATATGGAGATGAATTTCACACGTCCTATGTTGACCAATCGGATGATCTTGTCCACGGGACCTTGCATGCTAAGGGATATCTTTCTGTTGGAGAACCAACTTCCTTGGTTGGTTCTAGAGGCTCTTACAGACTTTTTGATGCCATCTCCTGCATACGATTTTGTTATTGATTTTGCGAAAAAATTTGATATCACCCCGCAATATTTATCAGATTCAGATTCAAATGGTGCAAGGGTTTCTGTTGACGAACTCAAGATATACAGGCCGCCACATCTCCTTGGGCTCCTCCGATACCATCTGATTGGTGATATGACTGGAAAAGATCATACTCACAGTCTCACTTGCTCCTCATTAGCCAGCAGTGCGACTGAGCTCGCGGAAATCGGCATCAAGCTGACCTCCAACAGCAAGACATGGTTTGCAGACATGAGCATGCAAAGAGACCCTATCTTCGTCGGCCAGCTCTCACTGACACCATTGTTTATAAATGATGCCAATGCTTGCTGGCTCGTCAACATGGCAGCTTATGAGGCCTGCGTGTCCAGCACATATCCAGCAGATGGCTTCGTCATCAGCTCATACATCTCCATACTGGCAATGCTCATGG
Source organism: Triticum timopheevii (assembly GCA_963921465.1). Classification (NCBI taxonomy): domain Eukaryota; kingdom Viridiplantae; phylum Streptophyta; class Magnoliopsida; order Poales; family Poaceae; genus Triticum; species Triticum timopheevii. The sequence goes on from OY997274.1 coordinate 650,039,635, forward strand.
ACAAGGAAGAGGACGTGCACGAGCTGCGAGCCAAGCACCTCCTTTGCAGCTTCCTCAGCAACCATGGGCTTCTTGTTTTCTTCAAGGACCTTGCTCGCCACATGCGCCTCGGCAACAGCTACTTTGTCATCATAGGAAAGATTGAGATGTTCAAGCGTGAAAAGCCTGTGACTGTCGCCGTGCATAGGTTCGTCTACAAAAACTTCAAGACAATCGTCGCCGTGCTCTCCATTGCTGGTGTGCTCGCAGGTATCTTCAGAACCTTGATGAGTCTCAAGCACCATGAGCCTTAGCAGTTCGGGTGAAGCATGTGTGTTTGCTAAATAGATTTCTGCTTCATCTTCAGTTTTCATGCTTATTGTGGTGTGATAGATAGCGTACGTCTTTGTGTGTAAAATTAGCCCCTTCCCCTCAATCTCTTCTTAGTTTGTGTGTGCGTGCGTGCGTGCGTGCGTGCGTGTGTGTGTGTCAAATGCACCTGAAGTTTGTATCGTCAGTGGTTATTCAAAATAAACATTGTTGTATTATTAATTTGCTATATTGTGTCTTGTCAAGCTTCCCAATCCAGCGCCTTCCTTTTATAAAGTACTCTCTCCGTCCTGTAATGTAAGACGTTTTTTTGACACAAAAACGTCTTACATTATAGGACGGAGGGAGTACTATATAGCTTCTCAGGCCAACGCCTTTCCTTTTATTTGTTATGTAGGTGTTGTTCGAACTGGAGTTATGAAATTCGAAGACAGGATTGAAAGAATTCATAAGATAGAAGATGACTGCAGCTGTGAAATGGGGGAACAAGAAGACCATGGCCAGTTGAGTTCCTCACATTTTTTTTTTGGCTAACATTACGATGATATTACTAGTACATATGCCCGTGCGTTGCAACGGGCGGAAAAAATCACAAAACTTGTTTCACGCACCACTATGCTCTCCTGATGCATGTCCGCATACTCTGGTGTACAAATCCATCTCCGGCCCAAACGTTCGGACTGACCGGCACTTTCATATCCAGCCCATATCTGGGGTGGATATGGGACACCCGGAGGCGCCTGGGCACGCCATCGTCCCCACAAAACCCTACACTCTCGGACGAGCCCTAATCACTCTTAGTCCACTTGCCCTCCCCGCTCCCCTCTCGTCTTCTCCACTTCTCTTACCTGAATCTTTCTACCTCCTCCGCCACCTCCGCAATGGCCAACTCCGGCGACGAATCCGGCAGCGAGTCCAATCCCATCGACCGGGACAACCTCGTGAAGGAGGAGCACTCCGACAGCGATACTCCCAACGATGAGGAGCTGGCACTCCGCATCGCCATTGAGCGGCGGGGTCAAGCTCAGTGGCTTCCGCTGCCAGCGCGAACGTTCTGTGTCGGTGGATCCGAAGGAGGCGCTCCTCCGCGAGGTGATGCAGTGCTCGCTCACCACATCGGAGACCGACGCAAGGCATCATCGGCAGAAGAACGCGAAGGCGCTCTGCCACGCTCGAGGTTTCAGAGCTCCTCGCGAGGGAGAAGGAGAGCGCCAAGGCAAAGGCAGCATGCCACGCCCGGCAGCAGAGTCGCGCCATTCGCCATCTAACGGGATACATCTCCGCATCATAGAGTGGCACCGGCAGCTCGGATGGCGACCGTCCCCCCCCCCCCCCCCCCCCGCCGCCGCGGACGCATACATGGAGGAGATAGGCAAGGGCCCGCGCCAAGAAGTGGTGTCTCGCCCTCCGCATCGTCTTTCTTATTAGTAGCTAAGTTTAATACGGTGAGCTTTGTCTATTTTGGGTACGATTAGTCTGTCGGATGAACTATCTATGCCTGAATCTATCTAAATTTGCCTGTCCAATGAACTTATTTTGGGTACGATTAGTCCGTCGGATGAACTATCTATATCTGAATCTATCTAAATTTGTCTGTCCAATGAACTTGTTTGTGATGTTGATCTACATGTTATGTTGTTGCATGGCTTGTATGGATTTGTTGCAGATATAGATATATTAGGACTGCCCGGTCAGTATCAGTGGGCGTGCGTTGTTCTTAAAAAAAATCAACCGACTGATAAATTGTTGGCTCGAGCGGCCGACACGTATCCACCGCTTTAGGTTATCCATTCGCCTCCACCGTCTAAAAAGCTTATCCATCGGGGCATGCATCCTTTTCTACTCTCGATCCATCTCTCATCCCCAGCATCTGGTGCTTCCTTCAGAAGAGCCGCAGCCTGCTGCCAGCGGGATTTGCCAAGTTTTGTGAGCCGGCGGCTGTCCGGTGAGCGTCGTTCCAGATTGTCGGCGCCGTCGTTCCCACATATCAGGTGGCTCGCTACCCCACGCGTGGCTCACCGTCGGGGATCCCCGCATCATCACCACCTCCAACGGCCATGGCGGGCTCCACATCTACGCGCGCCTGGGAAATCCCACGCAAGCCATCCCATCACCAGGCTCTCCATCACCATCGGGACCCCTCCCCCCCTCCCTCGCGCGCCGATAGGATCCCCTGCACCCCCCTGCTCCACCACCGCCGCCATCGGTTGGGCAGCGTCCGGAGGCCCCGTCCGTCCCCTCGCGCGCCTGTGACCGGATCTGGCAACGTCGACGTGTTTGCTGTTGGGGCGGCGACAGCATGCTCGTCAGGCGCGGGGGCCGGGGCGGCGTCCCCTTCGTGGTGGAGCCCCTCCCCGGTGGGTGGCTGGGGGTGACGGGGGCTGCGGGTCCAGTGCGCAGTGGCGTTCGGTCGCCAGATCTGGCCGGCCATCCCTGCTTCGCGTTCGTCGGCCGGTTGCGGCGCGGCTGGCTGGCGGCTGGCCTGCGCGCGCGAGGGCTGGCCGAGCCTGTGGCGGAGGCGCTGGAGGAGGTCTGGTGGAACTCGGTTTCCGGTGGCGCAAGGACGGTTGGTTGGGGTGGCCGCGGATCGCTGAAGCCATGGCTACACCAATTCTGTATGTTCAGATCGTCTGGGCAATGCCTTCTTTTTTCTGTATCTGCAGATCGTCTGGGCAACACAATTTCTGGGCATATCTGCAGATCGTCTGGGCAACACAGCCTGGCTGCACCACTCTTTTTAATCTTCAGATCGGCTCGCTCCTTTTTTTTCTTATTTAGAATTCTTAGAAGATGCATAATACATGGCAGGCACCCTTCTTCATTTCTCCAGGGTAAATATGAACCATATCTTGCTGGCTTGTTGATTCTTCTAACTCTCACCTATATAAGTAGGTAGAATTTGATGTAAAAGAGCAGGGTGGGACTAATAATTAGAAGCACAAGCATATTGAAACTCGGTTTGTTGCAACGTTAATTTTTTTGGCCCATGTGACATCGAAACTGCAAATAACGTCCCAAACAGGGCGAGTTTTCTCACTTATTTTTGGACTACGGGTTTATTGTAAGAAAAGTCAAGGGGTTTTTTGCAAAAATGCCGAGCAGTACGACCAGAATCACTTTTTGGACTGCGGGTTTATTTCCATAAAAGTCAAGGGGATTTCTACAAAAGCGCCGACGACGTACAACCAGAAACCCTGCGTGCTTTATTATTAGGTAGAGATAAAAGATTAGCATATAGCTTGACAAATCAAGGGCGTGAGCTAAGATAATTCATGTTCCGTACAAGCAGAGTCTCCTGTAGTCAAGGATCGTTCCCAGGTGATTCAGAAATAAATATGGGGGAATAAAAATCGTGTCCCGGACGTCCTAGCAATGGGGGATCTACAGTGTTTTCAGGAATAAAACTGTTGCACGCGTCGTCGCTCAGAGCAAACCGGAGCAAGACGTAGGGGATCAGTAGCAGGATTAGAAAGGCCAGACCTGCATGTGGGGGCGGCGAGGCGACGGTGGCTTCTCGTGTTGCCGCTCGCTGCGACGACCGGAAAATCCGCGGTAAAAATCTGGGGCGTCGACCGAGGAAGAAGAAATTAAATCCGTGGTAGGGTTTTGTTTTCGGGTCGCCGTCAGGCAAAACTCGAGAGAGGCACTCGGCGGCGGCGGTGGAGGGTTTTCCTTTTTTTCTCTTCATTTTGGGAGTTGGGACCGAAAGAACAAAAGAGGTGAGGAAGGGAAAGGGGCGAACAAATTAAATCTGTTTGTGGATTGAAATTGTCAAAAAAATATTTTTTTGCACGATGAATTGCCCAAGTTTTCTTTTTTTCCGGGAACTTTCGATCTATTCATTTTCAATCATGGCAGTACAACAAACACAAGAATAATAAAAATTAGATCCAGATTCATAGACCACGTAGCGACGACTACAAGCACTGAATTAAGCCGAAGGCGAACCGCCGTCATCACCCCTCGCTCGCCGGAGCTAGACATAACTTGTTGTAGTAGACAGTCGGAAAATCGTCATGCGAAGGCCCCATGGGACCAACACACCAGAACAGTAACTGCCGCCGATGAAGAGAAGTTTAGATCGGAAGGACCTAACCTGAAGACACATGAACAAAGACAAACAAAGACTGGATCCGAGCGGATCCACTAAAAGACAACCACCGACCGAATTCCGCGAGATCCATTGGAGACACACCTCCACTTGCCCTTCGACGATGCTAAAGCACCACTGGGACGGGGGCTAGGCGGGGAGAATCTTATTCCATCTTCAAGAAGCTGCAGTCGTTTCATCATCCTGAGCAAGACACAAACTCTAACAAAACGTGAAGAAGCACCTAAAACCGAAGTCCTCCCACCAGCAAGGGCCATAATCAACCGTGCACCCATGGCCCTAAGGCCACAGGAGACGTGGACGGAGGCAGAAACCCTAGCCGTCGTTCCTTGGAGAAGAGACAAATGGTTGAGAGACAACGCCTGGTATATTCATCATCGAATTATCCAAGTTTCGTACTGGCAGTTTTTAGAACAACTGAATTCTTAAGATCTTTTTTTACAAAATGTCATGTATCTGAGTAACAGGCATATAAAAAATGGATGTGCTTCGACAACCGCTAGAAAAACTTTTGAAAAGTTATTTTCTATTCACGTAAATAAGTAGATTAATCGTTTGATTGTTTATCTATTTTGCGCAACATTTCATTTGTACGAGGTTTCTTGTACTGTGCATCAGATGCACCGGGATGCTTGTTTTTATGTTTTTCTTCTACTATCCCTTGATATTGGAACCAGATCCTTTTCTTCAATCATATATGAATAAAAATTGGGGTAAGGAACTTCCAGCCATTAAGGAAGACTATGAGAGCAAAGCATGTAGCATAAAACACATGCTTCCAGGGATACGTCTTCGAACCCAACTCCGGTGGTGAACCTCTTTGAGCCTGTGGTCACTGATGTGTGATGCGATGAATGAAAATCTGTGTGCTGAATTTTCGGAGGAGATAGCTGATGGGCTCTTTCAGATAGGCCCTTTAAAAGCTCCAGGAAGTGATGGACTGCCGGCACGGTTTTTTCAACGAAATTGGAGTATCTTCAAGGATGAGATTGTCAGCGCGGTAAGGAAGTTTTTTCAAACTGGAATTATGCCCGAGGGTGTCAATGAGGCCATCATTGTTCTCATCCCAAAAACTGATGAGCCTAAGTGGGTAACGGATTTTCGGCCTATTAGTCTTTGTAACGTAATATAGAAGATAGTGGCCGAGTGCTTGGTCAATCGCCTTCGCCCTATTCTGGATGAGATCATTTCACCGTTTCAGAGTGCATTTGTACCAGGCCGGCTGATTACGGAGAACGCACTATTGGCGTTTGAATGTGTTCATGCAATACACCGGGAGAAGAAGCCGGATGCTAGCTTTTGTGCATACAAGTTGGACCTATCTAAGGCATATGATAGGGTTGACTGGGGATTCTTGGAGCAAGTGATGGTCAGGTTGGGTTTTGCTCATCGGTGGGTGCAATGGATCATGACGTGCGTTACCATGGTGAGGTATACGGTAAAATTTAATGCAACCCTTCTTGAATCGTTCGCACCAGAGCGGGGCCTCCGGCAAGGTGATCCCTTATCGCCATTTCTATTCCTATTTGTGGCTGATGGGTTATCTGAGTTGCTCAAACAGGGAGTGAGCACAAATGTTATAGAGCCGCTGAAAATATGTCGTGGAGCCCCGGGGGTCTCGCACTTGCTGTCGTGGTTCTAAGTCTGACAGTAGAATAGGGGGTAGGTATGGAGAGGCAAGATCCTAACTATGGAGCAGTTGTGAACACAAGGATGTACGAGTTCAGGCCCTTCTCGGAGGAAGTAACAGCCCTACGTCTCGGAGCCCGGAGGCAGTCGACTGGATTATGTATGTATGGATTACAGGGGTGCGAACCCTTTACACTGAGGAGGGGGGTGGCTTATATAGTGTCCGCCAGACCCCTCCGGCCCTCAGTAATGCAGGGTTTAAAGTACATTAAGTCTGGGCGTTACTGGTAACGCCTTACATAAAGTGTCCTAAATGCCATTAAGACTACTTAATTACAGACCGTTTGGATGCAGAGTGACTCTCGATCCCCTGGTGGTCGAGTGAGTCTTCATGGTCGAGTCCTTCGAGTCCGTCGAGTGAAGTCCCTCTTGGTCGACTGGAATGCAGCTTCTTCTGAGGGTGTCCTTGGGAAGGGTAGTTGGATCAGGTCTATGACCCTACCCTAGGTACATGACTTCATCATTAGCCCCCGAATGGATCGAGGTTTGAGTGAGGAAGGAGTTGATATAATTTCCGACCTGCTTTTGTGTTCTGGATATGTATCGTCTTGGACCAATCTCTTCATTGATAACAGCAACTTTTCTTTCAGTCGCCTTGATCCATTCTTTTTTCTCGTCGAGTGAACTTTTGAACTTAGTCATTTCCGAGCGACGGATCACGGGAAATCTCTCGTCTGACAGATCGATCTGCTGTTAGCGGATTTTGCGGGATCCGAATTTTGGGAAGCGCGCGAAGCGGGGCGGACCGCGGCGCTCAGATGGGATAGGGCATAGACGCCTCAATTCCTGCGCCGCCTTTTTCGCCACGTATCGCGTGCGCGCGACTGTTTCGGGATGTGATTGGATCGCCTGGGCCCACTTTTCATCCACTCGGAAGCGGCTCTATAAAGTGCGTCCGGTGAGGGTTTTTGAATAGTGCTTCTCCAATCTCCCTTCTGCCCTCTCCACCTCCGCCCGCATCTCCTGCTCTCGCCTCTGCCCAACCACTCCTCGTGCTCTTCGACGGCAACAATGGTGAAGGAGAGGACGGCGGCTCTGGAGCGCGAAGGAGGTGACGGCGACGGGGAAGGCGAAAGGGAGAGCGACTAGTCGGGGTGGATCTTCGTCAAGGTCCCGCCTGCCGCAAGGCTGGGTCCAAGGGGATTGGATCCGGTCGACCATCACCGAGAAGGATCTCACGGAGATGGCCAATGAGGGTCTGATCCCCCATGGAGCAGCGAGACTTCCGGGGGACGAGTGGCAACCACAGCCGGAAGAGGGTGAGTGTGTTCTTTTGGCTACCCACGTCGACCGCGGGTTCTCTCTGCCTCCGAGTGTTTTCTTCCGTGGTTTCTTGAATTTCTTTGGGGCGCAACTCCACCACTTCAATCCGAATTCCATCGCCTACCTTGCTGCCTTTGTGTCCATGTGTGAGAACTTCCTGGGCTGTCGACCGCACTGGGGTCTGTTCAAGCACATATTCACTTGTCGCTCTCAGACAGTGAAAAAGGCGAGTCCAGATGACGATAAAACCAAGGTTATTCAGATGTGTGGAGGTCTGGGGATTCAGATGAGAAACAAAAGCACCTTTCCCACCATGACTCTCCCCGAGTCGGTCAGAGGATGGCAGTCGACTTGGTTTTACTGCCAAAACGAGTCGACGCCGGGGATGTCGAGTGGTCTCCCTCCGTTTACCATGGACCGAGCAAGCAAACCCTCTTCTCTGAAGGTGCTCCTTGAGGAGAAAGCCCAAGTGAAGATGTTGATGGAGCGTGTAGTCCAACTAGTTCGGGAAGGAGTGACGGGTATGGACCTTCTGGAGGTCTTCCTCAGGCGACACATCCAGCCTCTTCAGTACCAAGGCCATTGTATGTGGCTGTACTGTGGAACCGAGGATGAAACCCGGGTCCATCCAAAAGTAGTCGACGATGCCACACTAGAGAGGTGGATGGCCGTGGTTACTGGGAACAAGGACAACCCTCGAGGAGCCAGGAGGATTCCGCCACTCGACCATTCTAGCACTCCAGACAAGGTATGCCCACTTTATTTTCAATTGTAATCTTGCCATACTTTCGCTGTAAATTGGTCGATTGATCTTTATCTTGCTGTCTGTCAGGCCTTCACCGAACTATACTCGATGCCCAATGGAGCACAGACGCCGACTGAAGAAGAGGAAGGAAGCGGGGGCGAAAGCCAGGAGGAGTGGGACTCGGACGCTGATGATGATGATGATGACGACGACTCTGATGGGGAGGAAGAAGAGGAGGTGGAGGAGGAAGTTGCACCGCCTCGCACGGAAAGGCGATCGAAGCTCTCTCATGACCCTGCGACTGAACGTGGCAAAGGGGTCGCGACTGTCGTGCAGTTGACCAAGCGCCCTCGGACCACTTCTCCGGCGCCGACTGAAAAGGCTCCGAAGCAATCTCGAATGGCGCCATTGAAGCAGGCGAAGGTCTTGCCGAAGATGAAGGTGGCGATCCCCACTATCTCCGGGTAATGATGTTGCTTGAGTTTTTCCGTTCTCCATGAACTTATCTTTGGTCGACTCATAAATTAATCGACTGTCTTTTGGAATCACAGTGCTGCTACTTCTGACACCTCAGCTAGGGCTGATGATCATGAGATGGAAGACGCTGCCACTTCAAAACCTGGTATGACTCGCAATTCTGTCTTTTAGTCGATTGGCTCTTAGTCTCTAATTCAGATTCTTTTCTGTAGCTCCATCCAATGTCGTTATCACCCTTCCTGACGACGACGACGATGAGGAACCGCTGAAGCAATGGAGGAGCAGGAAAGCATCTGCTGGCAGGGTGACTCAGGACGTGCCAGCACCCGAGACACTGGTCACGGAGGGGGGGAACACCACTCGGCCCATCGTATCTTTCGCGGAGCCGTTGACGAGTGCTCACCCCGCATCGTCGAGTGCTGCACAGCCTTCACTCTTCTCGACCCACTACGTCCCGGAGGACCAAGTCAGTGCTGCAAAAGAAGCGATACGCCAGGCGGGAGTCATGATGGAGCAGGTGAAGGCCATCCGGGAGGCTAGCCAGGCAGCCTATGACGCCAGTTCCACTCTTCAAAGCAACGTTCAGGTCAGTCGGTCATCGCCTGTTCTGTTAGGATATGTTATCTGAAAATTCTTCTTTCTGAAATCAGTAGTAGTCCTACACCCACTGGGTGTGTCGATTGAAATTTCGGGTAAGTGGGGGCACGCTGAGTGCATCCACTGGGTGTAGTCCCCAAGGCTATGGTGGACTGCTGGCAGTCGACCATAGGCTTTATAAATTTTTCCTCCATTCGACTGGGTCGAATGGATTTCTCAAACCGGTGGGGGCACGCTGAGTGCACCCACTGGGTGTAGTCCCCGAGACTGTGGTCGACTGCTGGCAGTGGACTACAGTCTGAAGAGCAACTCCCTTTTTTTGTGTGTGTTGGTCGACTGGTCGACTCTTCCTTGATAGAACTAGTGGGGGCACGCTGAGTGCACCCACTGGGTGTAGTCCCCGAGACTACGGTCGAATGTTTGTATTTGGCTGTAGTCTTAGAAACGTATGATTTTTCCTTAGTCACTCAGAAGTGAATTATCTTTGACATCTTGTCGATTGGTTCTTCGTAGAAATCCTGCGACCTTGCGGCTCGTTACACCGAGTTGGAGAACAAACATATCCAACTCGAGCTTGACCTGAAGCTAGTCCAGGAGAATTTGGCGAAGGCAAAGGAGGAGACCAAAGGTATGTTTGGTGAGGACTCAACGACTGCTTTTGCCCCTTATTTGTTTCAAAGTCTGATCTTGCTGTAACTTTGCAGGCAAAGTGAAGGAGGCCCAGAAGAAGAAAGACCTTGAGCTAGCTGAGATGCAGAAGACAGCCTTAGAGAAGACCAAACTCGCGGACGAGAAGCTGGCTTCGGTCACCAAGCTTGAAGAAGAAAATTCCAATCTGAGAGCTGCCCTTGATATTGCCAACAAAGAAGTGAGTTGACTGAAAAGTGACAAGATTGCCCTGAATGACAAAGCCAGTGAGCTGATGGGGAAGAAGAAAGATCTGGAGGCTTATCTGGGCGGGCTCGCCAAGAAGCTATTCCTCATGCTCGAAGGTAAACTTTTGCGCCAAACGGGTATTTCAACTGTGATCTTTCCATTCGACTGTTATCTTGACTCGGTGGTTGTGCTTGCAGAATTTTGCCAGAACTTTGAAGAGGAAACTGGTCGACTGGAGCCAAGCCTGGACCCCATCAACTCTCCTGTGAATGACGAAGTCACCATGAACGTGCTCCGGCTCGAATCTCGTGTCGTTGCCGTTGTTGATTATCTCGCAAGGCTGAAGGTCGCCACTTCTCGCATCGACGCTACACTCTGGCCCAGAGAGACGCTCCAGAATGACCTTGAGTCTCTGATGACTCGACTGAACACAGTCCCTGGTCGAGTGCAGGAATGGAAGAAATCTTCTGCCAGGTGCGGTGCAGACGTCGCTCTGTGTCTGGCCCGAGTTCATTGCAAGGATGCACGAGAGGACAAGCTGGCGGCTCTTCGGGTGGTGAACACCAAGAAACACGACTTCCGGTCCTTCATGGAGACCTTCATCGCCGCTGCCACTCGGATCGCTGACGGAATCGACCTCAACGAATTCATCGCACCTTCCAGCCCTCCACAGGAGGGGTAAAAAACTTCTTGAGCTCGACACTTTAAATTTGCCTCGGTATGCCGAGTGATTGTGTAACCGATAAACCTTAACAGGCCTAGCGCCTAAGCACTTTTGGTTACGTTAGGTATCTATCCGAACTTGGATTCGTCGTTTGAATATGCTCGTGTTTGGTTTGAAATGTCTTTTGCAGGTTGAAGCGAGGAGCTTTTTGCAATCGACTTGTTTTTCAAAAAACTTAGGCGAGCACTGGGCTGCAGCTAAGCCCCCGAGTGGGAGGTCTGCTCTCCACTCGGTAGGATTTTCCAAAACTTAGGCGAGCACTGGGCTGCAGCTAAGCCCCCGAGTGGGAGGTCTGCTCTCCACTCGGTAGGATTTTCAAAAACTTAGGCGAGCACTGGGCTGCAGCTAAGCCCCCGAGTGGGAGGTCTGCTCTCCACTCGGTAGGATTTTCCAAAACTTAGGCGAGCACTGGGCTGCAGCTAAGCCTCCGAGTGGGAGGTCTGCTCTCCACTCGGTAGGATTTTCAAAAAACTTAGGCGAGCACTGGGCTGCAGCTAAGCCCCCGAGTGGGAGGTCTGCTCTCCACTTGGTAGGATTTTCCAAAACTTAGGCGAGCACTGGGCTGCAGCTAAGCCCCCGAGTGGGAGGTCTGCTCTCCACTCGGTAGGATTTTCAAAAACTTAAGCGAGCACTGGGCTGCAGCTAAGCCTCCGAGTGGAAGGTCTGCTCTCCACTCGGTAGGATTTTCACGTTGTACTTGTGGCGTAGCTCGGAGGAGAGGGTCGCGGTCGACTTGCACCTCGTCCTCCTTGCGACCGCACGTTGTACTTGTGGCGTAGCTCGGAGGAGAGGGTCGCAGTCGACCTGCACCTCGTCCTCCTTACGACCGCACGTTGTACTTGTGGCATAGCTCGGAGGAGAGGGTCGCAGTCGACTTGCACCTCGTCCTCCTTGCGACCGCACGTTGTACTTGTGGCGTAGCTCGGAGGAGAGGGTCGCAGTCGACCTGCACCTCGTCCTCCTTACGACCGCATGTTGTATTTGAACTTAGGCGAGTACTTAGACTGCAGCTAAGCCTCCGAGTGGAAGGCTGGCTCACCACTCGGTAGGATTTTATTGAAACTTAGGCGAGTACTTGGACTACAGCTAAGTCCCCGAGTGGGAGACTGGCTCACCACTCGGTAGGATTTTATTGAAACTTAGGCGAGTACTTGGACTGCAGCTAAGCCCCCGAGTGGGAGGCTGGCTCACCACTCGGTAGGATTTTATTGAAACTTAGGCGAAACGGATCCGCAGCTAAGCCCCCGAGTGGGAGGCTGGCTCGCCACTCGGTAAGGATTTTATTGAAAATTAGGCGAAACGGATCCGCAGCTAAGCCCACGAGTGGGAGGCTGGCTCGCCACTCGGTAAGGATTTTTTTTTACAAACTTAGGCGAAACGGATTCGCAGCTAAGCCACCCACTGAGGGGAAATTTTACTGAACAAATAAAAGTGACAAAAATCATTGGGGAAATTATGACACTATTATCTTGCAAAACACGAACTACAGAAGTATTTTTTATTACAACTCATCCGAGTGAAAACTTAAGTGTAAAATGGGCGGAGTAGCTCCGCGTTCCAAGCTCGGGGCTCGTCAATGTTGTGTTCGACGTTGTAGAGATGGTACGCTCCATTGTGGAGAACCTTGGTAACGATGAAGGGTCCTTCCCAAGAAGGAGCAAGCTTGTGTGGTTTATGCTGATCCACTCGGAGAACCAAATCCCCTTCTTGGAAGGCTCGACTCTTCACGTTTCTGGCGTGGAAGCGACGCAAGTCTTGTTGGTAGATGGTCGATCGGATCAGAGCCATCTCCCTTTCTTCTTCTAGGAGGTTGACTGTGTCCTGCCGCGCTTGTTCCACTTCAGCTTCGTTGTAGAGCTCAACTCGAGGAGCATTGTGGAGCAGATCACTCGGTAAGACCGCTTCAGCTCCGTAGACCAAGAAGAATGGAGTTCGTCCGGTCGACCGATTAGGCGTGGTCCGTAGACCCCAAAGCACTGAAGGAAGCTCGTCGACCCATGCTCCAGCCACATGCTTGAGATCACGCATCAGTCGCGGTTTCAATCCCTTGAGGATCAAGCCATTGGCTCACTCCGCTTGTCCATTCGACTAAGGATGGGCGACTGAAGCGTAGTCGACTCGAGTGCACTGAGATGCGCAGAATGCTTTGAACTCTTCCGAATCGAAGTTAGATCCATTGTCAGTGATGATGCTGTGCGGGACTCCATATCTGAAAATCAGTTCTCTGATGAAGCTGACAGCAGTACCGGCGTCAAGATTCTTGATGGGTTTAGCCTCAATCCACTTGGTGAACTTGTCGACTGCTACCAGTACGTGTGTGAAACCGCTTCGTCCTGTTCTCAAGGGACCAACCATATCTAAACCCCATACTGCGAAAAGCCAAACGAGTGGAATGGTCTTCAGAGCTGATGCAGGCTTGTGTGACATGTTGGAGTAAAATTGGCATCCCTCGCACTTGTCGACTATTTCCTTTGCCATTTCATTCGCTTTTGGCCAATAAAACCCGGCTCGGTATGCTTTGGCCACGATGGTCTGAGAGGACGCATGATGGCCACAGGTCCCCGAGTGGATGTCATTAAGAATTATCCGACCTTCTTCTGGCGTTATGCACTTCTGACCAACTCCGGTCGTGCTCTCTCTGTATAACTGCCCTTTGATCACAGTAAAGGCTTTGGATCGGCGGACGATCTGTCGAGCCTCTTCCTCGTCCTCCGGGAGCTCTTTCCTCAAGATGTATGCGATGTATGGAACCGTCCAGTCGGGAGTGATCACTAAAACTTCCATGACCAAGTCGACCACTGATGGGACCTCCACCTCAGTCGGATCTGTGGCACTCTTGGGTTGTGGAGCTTCTTTGGTGAAAGGATCTTCCTTGACTGACGGAGTATGGATATGCTCCAAGAACACACCACTAGGCACGGCTTCTCTCTTGGAACCTATCTTTGCCAAATCATCAGCCGCTTGATTTTTCAGTCGGGGTATATGATGGAGCTCTAAGCCCTCAAACTTCTTTTCCAACTTCCTCACTGCATTGCAGTATCCAGTCATGGCTGGGCTTCTAACGTCCCACTCCTTCATCACTTGGTTGACCACCAAATCTGAGTCGCCATAAACCATAAGGCGTCGGACGCCGAGTGAAATGGCCATGCGCAACCCATATAAAAGGGCCTCGTATTCTGCCTCGTTGTTAGAGGAATCGAAATGAATTTGGAGCACATATCTGAGCTTATCTCCTCTAGGGGAAACCAGGACAACCCCAGCACCGGAACCATTCAACATCTTAGAGCCATCAAAGAACATGGTCCAATGCTCCGAGTGAACCTGAGTCGGCTGCTGTTGTTCAATCCACTCAGCAAGGAAATCTGCTATTGCTTGGGACTTAATGGCTTTCTTTGCCTCAAACTTGATATCAAGGGGAAGGAGTTCAATCGCCCATTTCGCCACTCGACCAGTTGCATCTCTGTTGTGCAGAATCTTTGAAAGTGGAGCGTCGTTGACGACTGTAATGGAATGATCAGAGAAATAATGAGCAACCTTCTTCGTGGTCATGTAGATCCCATACACAAGCTTCTGATAATGAGGATATCTTTGCTTTGATGGAGTCAAAACTTCAGACAGATAGTACACTGGGCGCTGAACTTTGAAGGCTTTCCCTTCTTCTTCCCGCTCGATCGTAAGCACTGTACTAACGACTTGTCATGTGGCTGCAATATAAAGCAACAAAGGCTCTTTGCTGATTGGAGCAGCAAGCACCGGCTGGGTGGAAAGCAGAGCTTTTAGCTCGGCAAACGCTGCATCAGCTTCTAGAGTCCACTCGAACTTGTCTGCCTTCTTCATCAGTCGGTAAAGAGGCAATGCCTTTTCACCGAGTCGTGAGATGAGTCGACTTAATGCGGCCAAGCATCCAGTAAGCTTCTGGACATCGTGCACCCGCACGGGGCGTTTCATTCGGAGTATAGTGCCGATTTTTTCCGGGTTAGCGTCGATTCCTCGTTCGGAAACGAGAAAACCGAGTAACTTGCCACCAGGAACTCCGAATGTGTACTTTGATGGACTGAGCTTGGTATCATACCTCCTGAGGTTGGCAAATGTTTCGGCAAGGTTAGTCAGCAGGTCGGAACCTTTTCGCGACTTGACCACGATATCATCCATATACGCTTCCACATTCTGACTGATTTGAGTGAGCAAACACTTCTGAATCATTCGCATGAACGTGGCTCCGGCGTTCTTGAGGCCGAATGGCATGGTGATATAGCAGAAGCACCCGAATGGAGTGATGAAAGCTGTTTTTATCTCATCGGGTCCGTACAGATGGATCTGATGGTACCCAGAATAGGCGTCTAGAAAAGACAATCTCTCGCATCCCACGGTCGAGTCAACAATTTGATCGATGCGAGGGAGAGGAAAATGATCTTTCGGGCAGGCCCGATTGATGTGTTTGAAATCTATGCACATGCGGAGTGACTTGTCCTTCTTGGGGACCATGACGACATTGGCGAGCCACTCGGAGTGGTATATCTCTCGGATAAATCCTGCCGCCAATAGTCGAGCCACTTCCTCACCAATTACTTTTCTCTTCTGGATGGCAGACCGTCGAAGATGTTCTTTGACTGGTTTTGCGGTTGAGTCGACTCTAAGGCGATGCTCAGCCAGTGCCCTGGGAACACCCGGCATGTCAGCAGGCTTCCATGCAAAGATGTCCCAGTTCTCACGGAGGAACTGGATGAGTGCTTCTTCCTATTTAGGGTCGAGTGTTGTGGAAATATGGGTCGGAGCTGCATTGGGGTTGGTCGGGTGAATGTGGACGGGCTTTGTCTCACCGGACGACTGAAACGCTGACTCTGTAGCAGGCTTCTTTGCCCGCAACAAATCACTCGGATCTGCATTTTGCTTGTACCCCTCAAACTCGACCGTTGTCACCTAGGAATCGGCAATTTTCGAGCCTTTCTGGAAACACTCCTCTGCTTTCTTCCGGTCCCCAGTGACAATGATCACGCCTTTGGGGCCGGGCATCTTCAGCTTGAGGTACACGTAACAAGGTCGAGCCATGAACCGTGCGTAAGCTGGCCTCCCCAAAATAGCATGGTAAGCACTTTAAAAGTCTACAACTTCAAACGTCAGCTTCTCCTTGCGGAAATGCTTCGAGTCACCGAACACCACGTCTAGAGCTATCTGACCGAGCGACTCAGCTTTCTTTCCAGGTATAACTCCATGAAAACTCATGTTGCTCTTGCTCAGTCGGGACATCGGAATGCCCATCCCTTTCAGCGTGTCCGCATACAACAAATGCAGTCCACTGCCGCCATCCATTAGCACCTTCGTCAGTCGAGTGCCTTCGACGACCGGGTCGACCACCAAAGCTTGCCTCCCAGGGGTGGCTATATGAGTCGGGTGATCAGACTGGTCGAATGTGATGGGAGTTTGGGACCATCTCAGATAACTGGGTGTCGCCGGGGCGACCATGTTCACCTCACGGTTAATAACCTTCAGTCGGCTCTTGCTTTCTACATCCGCAAAGATCATCAGAGTGGAATTAACATGAGGATATCCTCCCTCACTGTCCTCCTTGTCTTCGGCTTTGTCCGACTCCTTTTCCTTGTCCTTGGCATGTTTACCTTGGAACTGCTGGATCAGGAGTCGACACTGGCGAGTGGTATGCTTCGGGTAGATGATATTACCCTCTTCGTCTTTCTTCGTGTGGATGTGACACGGCATATCCATCACGTCATTTCCTTCTTTATCCTTCACCTTCTTGGGGTTCCAGGATCCTTTGGGTTTTCCCTTGAACTTGCCCTGAGTCACGGCCAGAGCCTCCCCAGGAGCCGCTGGTTCGGCCTTCCGCTTCTGCTTCCGACTGGAGTTTCCCTTCTCCGACTGACTCGGCTTGTACTTGCCGCTGCGGAGTCGGTCCTCCTCTTCACCATTGGCGTACTTGGTGGCAATTTCCATCATTCGACTCAGGGTCATATCTCCGGTCCGGCCCAACTTCAAACTTAACTCTCTGTTCTTGACACCATCCTTGAAGGCGCAGACTGCCTGATGATCAGACACGTTCTCCACGGTATGATGCAAAGTAATCCACCTCTGAATGTACTCTCTCAAGGTTTCATTCGACTTCTGCACGCAAACTTGCAGCTCTGTCAACCTAGCTGGTCGCTTACAGGTTCCCTCAAAAGTCCTGACGAACACTCAGGAAAGATCTTCCCAAGTGTAAATACTGCTTGGAGTCAACTGATTCAACCACGCCCTGGCCGAACCTTCCAACATGAGTGGTAAGTGCTTCATAGCCACCTCGTCATTCCCGTCGCCGATCTGTACAGCCACTCGGTAGTCCTCAAGCCAAGTTTCAGGCTTAGACTCACCGGTGAACTTGCTTACTCCAGTCGCCAACCTGAAGTTGGGGGGAATCACCGCGGCTCTGATAGCCCTGTTGAAACATTCCGGACCAGAAACATGCACTCGGCTGCTAGTGGGCGCGTCTCTGTCATGGCCACCCCGATGAGCCCTGTTCCGATCGACCAAGCCTTGCACGATGATGGATCGCGCGTCGAAGCCTGGTTCCCGGGGGTCGACCGAAGCTCTTCGCCCCACACTGAGTTGACGCCTATCATCTTGCTGCCGAGGAGCGTAAGACCCGCCTCTCGGAGGAGGACTGGGCACTCGACGCCTATCCTCACGATCGTATCGGTCACCATATTGATCCCGTCGATTCTCACGTCCTTCACGCCGCGGAGGCGATCTGGGGCTGTGAGCCGACTGAACCGTATTCGCGGCGACGGATCGACTGTGAATTCTGTTGCGTGACTGCGACACGGCTGAATTCTGATCTCCTGCTGCCCGGAGCAAATCTCTAATCTGCAACAAGCCTTTGCCAGCCTCCGACTGAGAGGGCTGGATTGACTCTGCTATACGGGTTGCAGCTGCTAAATTCTGAATCGGGGTTCGATATACCTGAGTCGGCGGGAAGAGTTGACATCGACTGCCGTCGGGTACTCGTTGCCGCGCGCGCTCGTCGAGTGCTCGCTGAAGGTTCTCCAAACGAGCGCGTTCAGCCAAGTTGACCAAACGCACCTCCTCCAAGGCGCGAGCCTCAGGGGTTTCTCCTGCGATGGGAGTATGCAGGGCATCCATGTTCCTGCGGCGAAGTTCTTCCCTTTGCAGGGAATTAAGTGGTTCGGGCTGGTACTCCTCATGGACTTGAGCGGGGTCGCCTCCACCGTCCACCCTGTCGCCGCGGGGGAAGCCGGGAGGGCTGCGAGGCCCATTTACCATCAAAACTTCTGTCGCTGGATCACTGCTATCGCACTCGGATGCAGTCTCTACGGAGCCAGTCGACAGATCGAACAGGCCGTAGAGGGACTCGTCGGGCTCGATTGCCGCAACTTGGGTGGTGGCTGTCTGGCGAGCCACCGCGTGCCTCACCCACCGCTGGAGCCTCGACCGACCAGAGCGCTTGCGCTGGCGGGAGACAGGGAGGGTGGACGATAGGGAAGTCGACCGATATGGAGTCGACGGCTGCCGCAGCAGAACGCCACGGACACATGCGCGAAAATGCGTTGCACCGCGGACGGGGAGCGCATCAACGTCAAGTGGAGCCTCCTAGAGCCAAGCGAAGTCGTCGGCGATGAAGGTGAGCGCGCCGAGACGGATCTCGCGGCCCTTGACCAAAACTGCACCGGAAACCATGATGGAAGCAATTGGAACAATTGCAACTTCTTCAAAAATCGCTAAGACACCTGCCCCACGGTGGGCACCAACTGTCGTGGTTCTAAGTCTGACAGTAGAATAGGGGGTAGGTATGGAGAGGCAAGATCCTAGCTATGGAGCAGTTGTGAACATAAGGATGTACGAGTTCAGGCCCTTCTCGGAGGAAGTAACAGCCCTACGTCTCGGAGCCCGGAGGCGGTCGACTGGTTTATGTATGTATGGATTACAGGGGTGCGAACCCTTTACACTGAGGAGGGGGTGGCTTATATAGTGTCCGCCAGACCCCTCCAGCCCTCAGTAATGCAGGGTTTAAAGTACATTAAGTCTAGGCGTTACTGGTAACGCCTTACATAAAGTGTCCTAAATGCCATAAAGACTACTTAATTACAGACCGTTTGGATGCAGAGTGACTCTCGATCCCCTGGTGGTCGAGTGATTCTTCATGGTTGAGTCCTTCGAGTCCGTTGAGTGAAGTCCCTCTTGGTCGACTGGAATGCAGTTTCTTCTGAGGGTGTCCTTGGGAAGGGTAGTTGGATCAGGTCTATGACCCTACCCTAGGTACATGACTTCATCACTTGCTATTTGCGGATGACACACTTCTCTTCTTGAAGGCGAACCAACAGCAGGCAGGGGTGGTGCAGGACATTATTCATGCTTATGAGAGCGCCACTGGACAGCTAATTAACCCAGCAAAATGCTTAATACTGTTTGGACAGTCGTGTCCATCTAATGTACAGGAAAATGTGAAACAGCATCTACAAATCATGAAGGATCAGTTTGAGGAGAAATACTTAGGACTCCCGACTCCTGAAGGCCGCATACATAAAGGGAAGTTCCAAAATTTGCAAGTAAAATTTCCTATTTGGGGCGATGGATATATGGCTCAAGCCGGCAGAGAAGTGTTGATCAAGGCGGTGGCACAATCAATCCCCACGTATATCATGGGCATCTTCAAGCTCCCATTCTCTGTGTGCGACGAACTTACACGGATGGTCCGGAACTACTGGTGGGGCTCAGAGAAAGGGAAACGAAAAACTCACTGGATGGCTTGGGATCAAATCATCAAACCCAAAACGATGGGCGGCCTTGGGTTTCGGGATTACAGAATCTTCAATCAAGCACTCCTCGGTCTGCAGGCATGGCATTTGTTCCCGGAGAGCTTGTGTGCTCGGGTCTTGAAAGCGAAATATTATCCTAATGGGCGACTAGAGGATACTATTTTTGCAGGTAACGCTTCATCGACGTGGAAGGCCATTACGTATGGACTGGATCTCCTAAAGAAAGGTCTCCTATGGAGGATCGGTGACTGACAATCTGTTCGTATATGGCGCAATCCGTGGCTGGAGCGGCCAGTGTCGTACTGGTCGATATCACATGTCGGAAGGTGCAGGCTTCGGCGTGTGGCCGAACTGATGGATGATCATGGTATGTGGAGAAGGGAGTTGCTGCAGCAGTACTTTACACTACCAGACGTCGACGAGATTATCAAGTTTCGGCCCTCACCTAGGATGCATGATGTCCTAGCCTGGGGGCGGATGCGAGAGGCATCTTCTCCGTCAAATCAACCGATAAACTGGGGCTGGAGGAAAAATTGTGCGCATCTTCATGCGCGGCGAGCAGGGCACCGGACGGCAATCATGCCGTCTGGACAACATTGTGGAGGTGCCCTGCTCCATCCAAGGTACGGGTCTTTGGTTGGCGGATAGCAACTAATTCTTTGGCAACTATGGAAAATAAGCATAAGAGAAATCTGGAACATTCTGATGTTTGTGTCATGTGTGGCATCGAGTGGGAGGATACCTTTGTAACGCCCCGGATTCGATGCGCCAGGTGTCTGCTAGTTATTCGCCGTCGTTGCCATGTCATTTGCTTGCGTGTTGCATTTTGCCATGTCGTCATGTGCATATCATTTTGCATACGTGTTCGTCTCATGCATCCGAGCTTTTCCCCGTTGTTCGTTTTGCAATCCGGCGCTCCTATGTCCCCCGGCGTCCCCCTTTTGTCTCCTGTTGTGAGTGGGTGTTAAACTTTCTCGGAATGGACCGAGGTTTGCCAAGCGGCCTTGGTATAGCACCGGTAGACCGCCTATCAAGTTTCGTGCCATTTGGAGGTCGTTTGATACTCCAACGGTTAACCGGGTAACCATAAAAGCCTCTTTGTTTGCAGCCCAACACCCCTTCCAAAGTGGCCCAAAACCCAGAAAACTCCCCTCCATGCTCTTGGTCGTTCGATCACGATCGCGTGGCCGAAAACCACTCCTCATTTGGACTCTCCTAGCTCCCTCTACCTATAAATATGTGGCCTCCCCCGAAAATCCCGCAGTCCAAACCCTAAAAATCATTCCCGTCGCCCGCCGGACATGTCCGTCCCGAGCCGGACGAAGTCGCCGCCGCCGTCCGGCCAACCGCGCAGCGCCACGTGGCCCCGGCCACCGCGCGCCGCCCGCGGCCCGCCAGGCCCGCCGCCGGCCCCCGCGGCCCGCACCGCGCCCGTGCGCCTCCCCGCGCGCTCGCGTCGCCGCGTCCCCGCCCGCCGGTGCGCCTCCACCGCCTCGCCCCGGCGCCTCCTCATCCCGGCGCCGCCGGCGACCCCACGCCCCTCCGCCGGACGCCACCCGGCGCCGCTCCCGCGCCTCCCTGCCGGCGCCTCTCCAGGCCGGCCGCGCCGCCTGCGCCCCGGCCCTGCCTCCGTCGTCGCCGCGCCGACCTCCGGCCGGCCTCGCCCCGCCGGACTTCCCCGAGCGCCTCCCCGAGCCCATCTCCAGCATCTCCGGCGAGGCTCCAACGCCGCCTCGATCCGGGCGCCGAGCCGGATCCAGATCTGAGAAGGTTGACTTCTTCTCCCCCGAAATCCACTAAGTCCCGAAATATTTTGACATTATCATGCCATGTTCATCGCATCATAACTCTGCATCCGTAGCTCCGTTTCGTGCGTGTAATATGTAAAATTGTTCGCCTCAACGAATGCTTCATTACATTCCATTGCATCATTTTCATTTGAGCTCATCTTGATGCCTGAAATGCTGTTGGAAGAGTGCATGTTGATGTTAATCTGCTGAAACTGTTATAACTTGCTCATTTGTCATTTCTGCCATGTTTGATGTGTGCATCCTATGAGGTTGATGTCTACATGTGTTTTGATCTATGCTATGCCATCTTTCCATTGGTGCCAACCATGTATTTTTGCGAGTTGTGTGCTGAGTGCATCAAGCTTGCTAAATAGAGTACTTGTTGTTGCTGTTTTGCTAGGCTGATTCTGTTATATTTTGTTGCTATGTAAACCTGCTGCTACAAGTCATTTTGTGCATTATTCTAGAGATGTTCACTAAGGATGTTTTGTTATACATGTCTTGCTCTATCCATTCATGCCCCTGGTTGAATTTATAGACTATTGTAGCTTGTTGTTATCTTGCTCCATAGTTGCTTGATGATGTTGTTGTCAGCTTGTTAACATGAAGTTCAGTTTTGGCCATATGCTTTTCTAGTGATCCATGCATCCTATGAACTTGTTCTTGCTATGATTAGCTTCATAAACATGTCTTCTTGCTGTTGGTTGCCTTGCCATGTCATGTATTGCTCTGTGGTGAGTGGTTCAAGCTCACCAACATGTCTACTTATTGTTGTTCCTGCCATGTATGAATCTGTAATATAACTTGCCATGTTTACATGGGTGCCATCATATTTTCTATGCCTTTTTGGCTCATGATCAGTAAGGGTCTTTTGTTCTATGCAATTAGTAGATTCATGCCATGTCTTTGTTTGCCATGATAAGTTCCTGTAACATGTTGTTTGATAGCTCTAAACATTGCAACCTGATGTTATTTCTGCAAAGTCTGAAACTGTTATTATTTGCAATCTTTCCATGTCTTTTTGAGCATGTTCTAGTCTTTTCTGGAGATAGCTCAGTGTTCATGTTTTGTTGTACTTTACCTGTACATCATGCTCATGCCTTTTGTTCTTATGTTGGGGTGCTGTAGCTTGTTGTTTTGATGCTTGCAATATGCCTAGTTGCTGTTTTGGGCAGATTGTTGCTATAACTTGTATAGAGTATGTGTTGAACCGTTGCTCCGTTTTGAGTGTGCTCTATATGAAACTTGCTTGTTTTTGCATGTAGTTCCATATTATCATGTTGCGTCCTTGTTTTGGTGTGTTTGCTTGATGTTTGTATGCATTTTGCATCAATGCCATGTTTGACTTGTTTTGCTCATATCTTCTAGGCGGTAGCTCTGAATCTTATGAACTTTATGTGTAACTTGACTAGAATTTCGTGTAGATCGTCTTGGTGCACCTTAACTTGCTGTTTAACAACTTGAATATAAGGTTTATTCAGATCTGGATCAATTTAGAAATTTGCATATGAGGACTTACCGGAATTGTTTTATGTTGTTTCCGGCCTCATTTAAACTTGCCTTGATGTGTTGTTTTTGTTTGCATCATCTCTTGCCATGAGTAGCTTCATCTAGCTTTCTCATGCATCATGCTTGTTTGTGCATCATGTCTTTTCTATGTGTGGTGTGTTTACTATGTTGTGTGCTTCTTCTCGATAGTTCCCGTTTCGTTGCGATCGTGAGGATTCGTTCGTCTACATGTGATTCGTCTTCGTGGCTTCATCTTCTTCATGGACTCGTTCTTCTTCCTAGCGGGATTTCAGGCAAGATGACCGCTACCCTGGATCTCACTACTATCATTGCTATGCTAGTTGCTTCGTTCTATCGCTATGCTCCGCTACCTATCTTTTGCTCTTCAAGCCTCCCCAAATTGCCATGAACCTCTAACCTTTGACACCCTTCCTAGCAAACCGTTGTTTGGCTATGTTACCGCTTTGCTCAGCCCCTCTTATAGCGTTGTTAGTTGCAGGTGAAGTTGAAGATTGCTCCATGGTGGACAGGGTTTTGTTGGGATATCACAATATCTCTTATATTATTAATGCATCTATATATTTGGTAAAGGGTGGAAGGCTCGGCCTTATGCCTGGTGTTTTGTTCCACTCTTGCCGCCCTAGTTTCCGTCATACCGGTGTTATGTTCCCGGATTTTGCGTTCCTAACGCGGTCGGGTGATTTATGGGACCCCCCTGACAGTTCGCTTTGAATAAAACTTGTCCAGCAAGGCCCAACCTTGGTTTTACCATTTGCCTCACCACCACCTACTTTTCCCTTGGGAGTAATTAACCCAAGGGTCATCTTTATTATAGCCCCCCCCCCCCCCCCCGGGCCAATGCTTGTCTAAGTGTTGGTCCAAACTAGAGCACCGTGCGGGACCATTCCTTGGCAACTTGGATTCGTCGGTACCTGTACGTTTCGCTTATTCGGTGTTGCCCTGAGAACGAGATATGTGCAGCTCCTATCGGGATGTCGGCGCATCGGGCGGCTTTGCTGGTCTTCTTTTACCATTGTCTAAATGTCTTGTAAACTGGGATTCCGAGACTGATCGGGTCTTCCTGGGAGAAGGAATATCCTTCGTTGATCGCGAGAGCTTATCATGGGCTAAGTTGGGACACCCCTGCAGGGTATCAACTTTAGAGAGCCGTGCCCGCGGTTATGTGGCAGATGGGAATTTGTTAATGTCTGGATGTAGATAACTTGACACCATATCCGAATTAAAACGCATCAACCGAGTGTGTAGCCGTGATGGTCTCTTCTCGGCGGAGTCCGGGAAGTGAACACGATTTCTGTGTTATGTTTGACGTAAGTAGGTGTTCAGGATCACCTCTTGATCATTGCTAGCTTCACGACCGTTCCTTTGCTTCTCTTCTCGCTCTCATTTGCGTATGTTAGCCACCATACTTGCTTAGCCGCTGCTGCAACCTCACCACTTTACCCCTTCCTTTCCCATTAAGCTTTGCTAGTCTTGATACCCATGGTAATGGGATTGCTGAGTCCTCGTGGCTCACAGTTTACTACAACAACAGCTGCAGGTACAGGTTATGCGATGATCTTGACGCGAGAGCGATGTTTGCTTGTTTTGGAGTTCTCCTTCTGCTTCTTCTTCGATCAGGGGATAGGTTCCAGGTCGGCAGCCTGGGCTAGCAGGGTGGATGTCGTTTGAGCTTCTGTTTGTGTTTCATCCGTAGTCGGATGTTGTTCTTGTATGTTGTATTGTTGTATTCATGTGACATTGTATGTATTGGTTGTATCCCCACTATTATTTAATGTTGATTAATGATATCCACCTTGCAAAAGCATTTTCAATATGCGGGTCTATCCTTGGTGGGACCTTCGAGTTCCTTTTGGATAGGGTCGCATATTGGGCGTAATAACCTTTCACGCCGTGTGCAGGTGCCCTATGGCGTGCGCCGTATGGGATGCTATGAAGGAGTCATGGCCTCTTCCGGACCTGCGCATGGTGTCCAACACTGGCGAAGAATGGCTTCTACATCTCCTGAATAACAGCACGGAATTGCAGCGCTTGGTCATTCTTGTTGGAGTACAATGCGGTGACCTTTGTTGTGTAGCTCCCGAGGTAGCGCGGTAGCGGAAGCCCTTTCTAGTTCAAGCAGTTCCAAATTCTATTATGCTTCACCGCTTACACCACACTCTATTGGTTCACCTTGTGGTGCCTTTCCATCAAGGTCTACTTTGGTTGATCCACTTTCTATTGGGGCCGGTGGTTCCCACTGTAGAATGTACCAGCACTGGGTCAAAGAGGCCTACTAGGTGAGAGTCTTTCATAGGATGTGCCGTCCTTTGAGAGTAAAGAATATATGCGTGTCTGCCGTGCTTCCGGATACAATGCAATGACCTTTGAGAGCTTTATTAAAGTGCTACTCCCTCCGTCCCATAATATAAAAACGTTTTTTACATTAGTGTAGTGCCAAAAACATTCTTATATTACGGGACGGAGGGCATGGTTTTTGAGTCGTTGATTAGTCGCTGTATAGTCGCTGACTAATCGCCAAGTCGTTTTCCAAAAATCAGGGTGACTCGTGACTATACGACGACTTATAGCGACTATACAACGACTTTCGTCGACTATACGCCGAGCCGCGGGGCTCGCGGCGACTCGCCAAGTCGCGAGTCAAAAACCTTGACGGAGGGAGTGATAAAGAATTTCTGGTGTCGGTGATGTATGTTGGCCACGCTATTTATTGTACAATGCAATGACCTTTGTTGTCAAATTTCATTTCTCTTTTTTTTTTGCTTCATCGGGATTAATTTTTTGCTTCATCTGATGTTGGAACTAATATGTACAGTTGGTCTTGGCACACTTGCGCAGGCCATCTTTGTGTCCAGTTAGTCCACACAAAATGACTAGAGATGAAAAGTGAACAAGGGTTTACGTGCCCTCGCAAAAAAAAACAAGGGTTTACGTGAAGAATTTTCCAAATATATGTAATTTTGAATAGGAATTCATGGAGAGGGCGTGCAAGAATATTTTAGTATGCGTAACACAAGGAGCTCCTTGATAAGCTAGCTTTTAGTTCCCACCAGGGTCGAGGGCCCATACCACCATGACTTACTGACCCTCGCCCATCCCACCACAGCTTCACCCGCGCGGAAAAAAAATACGGTCGATTAACAGCCGTTAGCGGCGCGCAGTCACCGCTGTCGGCCGGCGAGTGATTGGCCACGTCAAAACGCTCTCAGAAAACGAATCGGTGTTTTTTGCCATTGTCAATTCTTCGTTGCGGTGCAAAGTGTCACGTTGTGTAAAGTAGTGGTTTTTCGAGAGCTATGACACTAATGTGGTGGTTCTGTGCATTTTACTCCTAAATTACAGTATAATTTGGATATTATGGAGCAGACTAGAATGTGTTATATTAATTGTTATGCGGAGAACAAAGATGTTAATGAAATAAAATTGGGGTGGTAGGGGGGAACCTTGCTCTGCCCTGGATGAGGACCTACACGTTACAAGCAAGCTTGGAATATGTTGCTAAACATTTGAAGCAAGGAATCGGCCATTAAGGAAGACTTAGAGCAAAGAATGTAGCATAGATCACATGCTTCCAGATAAAGCAAGCTAGCACATGCTTGGAGGGCCTTTGAAAAATGCAGACTCCAAAAGGAAAAGGGAGTATGCTTGAACTACACATGTCCTTTATTGTGAAATTTCATTTCTAACGGAAGGATATATACATATATCCGATCAGGAATTTCTTTTTTGTAAATAGCTTGCACATTCGTAACAGGGGTGCGAACTAATGCACACAGTTGGTCTTGGCAATTGTCTGTCTAGTTAATGATCCACACAAAATAACTAGAGGTGCGAAGTGAGTGAGAGATTACATCGAAGTTCGCTAGGAATCAAAAGAAATCTTGGAATGATTTTGCAAATGGATTTAAGTTTGGATAAGAATTCACACGGAGGAGAGGACGCATTATATGCATGCATGGCAAGAACACTTTCGTATGTGCAACAAAAGGAAGCTCCATCATGAGAGCATTCGGATCACTGGGAGTAGCTTTTAGTGGTGTACAAAATAGAGGGAAAATATCTGTTAGGCATGAAATAGTGTCGTACGTATGTATATGTACCTATGAATATATATATATATATAGTTGGCCATACATGCTGGGAATGCTAGATCAACTAGGTACAGCCCAAAACCTTACCTCCATACGGTTTTGGCGCCATGAACACTACTACTATCCAAATGGAAGAGACTGCTACTACCCAAATCCAAGAGCCTACTGCTATCCAAATCCAAGAGATAGCGAGGAATACGAGAGAGAGACTGGAGGCCGACTTCTCCAAGCTTGGAACCAAGATCCACAGGTTCCCACGAGGCTTACGGGGGGTTGACGAACGCTACATCATCCCGAGCTTCGTGTCGCTTGGCCCCTATCACCATGGCTCAATGCTTCTGCGGGAGACGGAGGAGTTGAAGCACGCGGCCGCCCACTACTTGTGTGAGAAGTCGGGCCACTCAGTGGAGGAAGTGTATGGCAAAATCCTCTCCATCGCCGGTGAAGCCCGCAGCTGCTATGACAGTGATGCGATGGCAGATATGACCGACGCTGAATTTGCGGTAATGATGTTCCTCGACGGTTGCTATCTGCTGCTCTTTATGCAGAGGGATAGAGAATCTGGTTTATTGCTCAATCGGATGACCCTATCCACAGGACCTTGCATGCTTCGGGATGTCTTTCTGTTGGAGAATCAACTCCCTTGGCTGGTCGTTAAGGCTCTTTTGGAGTTCGTGACACCATCTCCGGTGTACGATTTTGTTGTTGATATGGCGGTATTGTTCGATATCGCCCCACAACATTCATCAACTTCAGATTCAAACACAAAGGTTTCTATGGATGAATTCAAGAGGTACAGGCTGCCACATCTCCTTGGGTTGCTCCGACACTACCAGATTGGCAATATGCCTAACGAAGGTCGTGGAGACAATCTCACATGCTACTCATCAGGTAGCAGTGCCATTGAGCTCGCAGAAATCGGCATCAAGCTGACCGCCAGCAACAAGACGTGGTTCGCAGACATGAGCATCCAGAGAGGCCGTTGCATCTTCGGCCAGCTCTCCCTGACGCCATTGTTTGTAAATGACTACACTGCTTGTTGGCTCGTAAACATGGCAGCTTACGAGGCGTGTGTGTCAACCACATCACCATCAGATGGATTCGTCATCAGCTCATACATCTCCCTCCTGGCAATGCTCATGGACAAGGAAGAGGACGTGCACGAGCTGCGGGCCAAGCACCTCGTTCGCGGCTTCTTCAGCAACCATGAGCTGCTCGTTTTCTTCAAGGACCTTGCTCGCCACATGCGCCTCGGCTACCGCTACTTCGTCATTAGGGAGAAGATTGAGATGTTCAAGCGTGAAAGGCCTATGAGGATCGCCGTGCATAGGTTCGTATACAACAACTTCAAGACAATCATCGCTGTGCTCTCTGTTGCTGGTGTGCTCGCAGGTATCTTCAGAACCTTGATGAGTCTCAAGCAGCATCAGCCGTAGCAGTTCGGATCGAGCATGTGCGTTTGTTAAATTGATTTCTGATTCATCTGTAATTTTCGTGCTTTTCGTGGTGTGATCGATGTTGCCTCTCCGTGTGCATAATTAGTCCTTCACATCCACCTTGTTTTGATCCTTATTACATCTATATATGGTGCGACCTATCTATATGGTGTGACTTATCTAATCACATTATATGTATAGATAGCCAGTATGTATACCAGCTTGTGCTATCATTAGAAATCTGTCTTAGTCAACCTTCAAGGGCCAGCACCTTCCCTTCGATCACCTCTTAGGTTGGTGTGTCTCGAATTCGAATGTACCTGAAGTTTGTATCTCAAGTGGTTTTAACGACAGTGGTTACTCAAAATAAATATCATCAGCTTCCAAGCCCAGCACATTCCTTTTCTTATTATCTACTCACGCCCTAAAGAAATATAAAAAGCGCTTAGATCACTAGCTCTTATATTTCTTTACCAAGGGAGTAGCTTCCAAGGTCAAGTCCTTTCAAACTGGAGATTTCAAAAACATAAGATTGAAAGAATGAAAGTAAGCACAGAAGATGCTTGCAGCTATGAAATGGAGGAACAAGAAAACAGAGGAAAGCTTATAAAGAGCAGAGTAGTAATGTGCCAAAGGAAAGGTTGGTCCAATCGCCTATAATGTGTAGTGTTTTCTAGATTTTACATTGGGTCGTGGACGTTTGAAGTTCGGTGAAAACTTCCAGGTTTGACTAGTCCAAACGCAGCAAAGGTTAAAAATTTCTTTGGCAATCTTTCCAACAAAGTTTCCTTTGAAACCCCTAGCTTCCAATTGTACACAGGTTTAGAAGACGATAGTCACAGATACAAGCAATTTAGCCATGCCAGGTTTAGATTCGATCGCATTGTACTATCCCTTCAATCAAATATACAACAAAAGAGGTGTTATTACCCAAACGGAGGGCCTGGGCTTACCACCACCACTGTGGCCAATCCATGCTCATGCAGTTATTGGAAGATACACATGGATGAACGTTCGCTAGTCGACTATAGAGATTCCAATCATTTCAGCATGATACCTAAAAGATATGAAAACCAAGGCACCAATTGAAATGCAATTGCAGCAGTGCAAATATCACCTTTACAGCATAAAAAAGGGACCACACCACAAACACACAGTTTATGTCATTCAAGCTCCACATTTAAAAACACACACCAAGTTAGAAGGTAAAAAAACAACAGGTCACACAACCACACGTTTATGTCATTCAAGATACACATTTAAAAACAAACAGCAAGTTAGAAAGTGAAAAAACAACAGGTCACACAAATGAAGATGGTCACACAAAATGAGCACTCAGCTAGAATGTCACCAGTAGAGAATGTCTTCTAGAGCACATCATGTAAATAAATCCCTAGAAATCTCTATACATACCGTCAGCTGGCTGACTTATTGGATAGGACTGAAAAATCATCCTCTTGCAATGTTGGCTCCATTTTACAACGCAAATCGGTCCCGGACTCAACAAGCCGTGCTCATTTACCTAACCAAAGAGAGCTGCCTGTGCAAAATTAGAACTGTGAAGTGCTTGCTTGGACTCTGTTGTTCTGTGCGCTCTATACTCAAACATACTATCATGCAATGTAACATATCTGCCGTCTTCATCAACTCTCACATGGTATCAGACTCCTAGCCCAGGCTAGGAATCTGATACCATGTTAGAATTGATAAAAGACGACACATATATCTTCATTGCGAGACAATAGGCCCAAATATATAACACACAAGTACAAAAGAGACCAAATCAAAGACAACACATTACTAATCTTGTACAAACTAGCCACAGCACAACTGATATGATACAGCTAACTCCTACATGACACACAAATGAATCCTAGACCAGTCATGTTCATTTACCTAAGCAATCCATAAATGTTTGTACAAAATTAGCAATGCGAAGTGCTCGATTGGACTCTAATGTTCCTCGTGCTCTATATTCAAACATACCACCATACAATGAAATATGTGTCATAATTTTCTGCCCAACTTGGTAATCAGACCTGTAGCCTGAAGAGCTAAAGCTCAGATACCATGTTAGGATTGATAAAAACAACACATACATCTTCACTGGAGGAAGATATGCCAAAATATCAAGAGAAAAAGGCAGACAAGAGACCAACCGGAGACAACACATAACTAATCTTGTACAGACCAGTGACACAAACACTGCACAGCTGATGTGATGCTAAATGATGGATACAATAAAGTTGCCAGGATGAGATGCTACAGTACATGCTAACAAAGTTTGGCAAGATGAAGCAACAGAAATAACAAGTGATAACCTGTTTGATTCACTATATAAGTTAAGCTAAGTCTCCAGAGCTATACTTCAATGGACACTTCAATGTGTTTAACGAGCTATTTCTCTAATGGTCTACGATTTAATATATCAGTAGCTATACAACGTAGTAACCATTAGAGCTAGATCACTGATACAGTGATACCACTGATGCATTAGCATTGTAAGCCAACAAAGGAACAAAGTACAAGGATACAGGGATTTAAAATAAACACAACACAAGACTACTCCTCAACAGGCAAATAGCCTGTAAAACAATGCCAGTTTTAATTCAGTCCAGCATCAATTGTTATGATCATACTGCCAAACAGCCAAACAAAATAATCACAGAGATTCTACATTACTGACCACTAATAAACAACCAAGAAACAACCTAAACAGCACCAGGCCTAGATAATCATTACGCTGACCAGTCGAAAGACACACTAACAGATAGATGCAACATAATTCACCACCAAGACAACAATAATATTAGGACACAACAGACAGCATATATCAGGAAGTAATAACGCTGAACAAAATTCCAACAAAGATCTATTCTTCACATGATTCAACACATGAAACATCATCATATCTCATAAGATCCACGCTAAACACAGAGTCTTCATGGGCAATTACCAAAACAGGGACGGATACCAAGAGCAAGCAGCTAAAAATGTAAACGGGTAGTACTGCGCGACCGGACGGACAGAGGAACGGCCTAGAAGCGGAGCTTGGTGAAGAACCACCTGTTCTTGCCGGTCTTGAACCTCTCCTCGAGCTTGGCCTTGGCGGCCTTGGCGGCGCCGACCTTCTTGTCCTTGGAGGTGAGGGAGTCGGGCGCGCCGGAGGCCACCTCCTTGAGGTCGACGTCGAGGGTGTAGCGGGTGGGCATGAGGTGGGTGAAGTTGACGAGCTTGAGGAACACCTTGACGCGGGACTTCTTGGCCGTCTTCTTGGCCGAGTCCTTGCGGATCACCTTCTTCGGGTACTTGGCCAGGCCGGCGACGAGGCAGTGACCATAGGGGCGGTCGCGGGTGCCCTCCTCGAACACGCGCACGATCACCGCCTTCTTCCCGGCGTACCTGCCCTGCAGCAGGATCACCGCCTTGCCCGGCTTCAGGAACTTCACCATCTTGGCTTCCTTCTTCTCCTCGCGCTGCGCCGCCGCCGGTGGTGGGTTGGGGGAGGGGTTGTGGGCTGTGTGCGGGGAAAACTGGCGGCGGGGGTGGGAAGGAGATTATATAGCTTGGCGGCGCTAGGGTTTGGGTGGTGGTGTGAGGGTTTGGACGGTTGGATCTGGATCGGACGGCGGTGGCTGCCGTGGGTTAGGGATCAGGGTGGAATGGGCTTCCGCTGACAGGCTATATGGGCCTATAAGGGGCTTGGGACATCGTCGTAGGGCCGTGTGGCTGGTTGCTTCGCCTAGCGAATGTGGAGGGCCGTGGCCCAGTCTACAAGGAGGACGTTTATACGTTATTAGTATTGCTTCCCATTCCCTGTCGCTCAGAAAAATAATACTACCCATTCCCCTAAAGAAAAGATTATTTGGTCGCTTTTGCTAGTATCTTTTTTTTGCCGGAAAACTTTTGATGTATTCATCTTTAATCACGGTAATACAACAAACATCAGAAAACAATAAAAACTATATCTAAATCCATAAACCACCTAGCGACAACTACAAGCACTAAAGTGAGCCGAAAGCGCGCCGCCGTCATTGCCCCTCCCTTGCCGGAGCCGGGCCAAACTTGTTGTGCTAGACAGTCAGAAAGTCATCGTGCTAAGGCCCTGTAGGACCAGCGTACCAGAACAGCAGCCGCTACCTATGAAGAGACGCGTAGATCGGAAGGATACAACCTGAAGACACACGAACGTAAACAAACAAAGACCAGATCCGAGTAGATCTACCAAAGCCACCAACCGAATTCTGCGAAATCCGCCGGTGACACACCTCAACATGCTCTCCGACGATGCTAGACACATCACCGGAACAGGGGCTAGGGCGGGTAGAATCTTATTCCATCTTCAGAAAGGCGTCGCCGTCTAGTCTTCCCGAGCAGGACACAAACACTAGAAAACTAAAAGAAACATCTAAAAATAGGTCTCTCCCACCGGCAAGGGCCAGGATCCACCGCGCCTCCATGACCCTATCTAGGGCCACCGGAGAAGAGGATGATGGCTCGGCCGTCGGCAAGAAACGAAGGAACCCTACCTTTTTTAGGAGCGGCGGTGGCTGCATATGCGTCTCGTTGCTTTTGCTAGGATTTGACTTTTGCCGGTCTCTATTTCTGAAGAAAAAAAAGGTATTTGACACTCTAAAAAATTCATTTCGGTCATTTCTTTCTTTTATGTGTGTTTGTTTTTGTTTTATTTAATTTTTATTGAGTCATTTGTTTCTTTATGTGTAGTATGTGTGAGTGTTGGATGTGTGCTAGTATACACATAAGTACTATGCGATATCCTGAGAAAAAAAACCTCCCTCTTTGTATTAAATCAGCGACACTTATTTTGGGACGGAAGGAGTACTATGTGATATGTGTGTAGATTATGCTAGAGTCCGAAAATTGTATTATTATATATTTGTTCTTGAATTTATAGAAAATTCAATTTATGCAGAAAACTGAGTCCGAGTTTTTGTCATAATTTGTTTTATTTTTTTTTATTTTTCTTCTTTAACAGTAATATCAATGTCACTAATTCATTTTAAAAAATGTTTTTGACTTTTAAATTTTATTGTATGTTGTGAAGAAGGGTGGAGAAAAAGGAAGGCGGCTAAGCCTTTGGATTCTGATCAGATGGTGGATAGGGATTTGACTGGTTGGTTAAAAAAAATCAAGTGCATGTTGTTTAGTTTCCCCCTTGTTTAGTTCATCCCGGCCAAATTATATTAGCTGACAAAGATCTTCTTTGAATTTTTAAATGTTCTTCAAAAATAGTGTATGTGATTAATTCCAAGTAACATTTCAATGTTGTTGCATGCTTTGCCTCCTATCGATGCATTTGTCCATGCAGTGTGCGGTTGTTCATCATGCCTGGTCAAGGACATCTATGTAATATACTCCCTCCTTTTCCAAAATATAAGGTGTCCGTTGACTTTTCTGGTCTTTGTTGCATAACTTTTACTATGAGTGTGAAACCATTGAGAGTACACACCGTCGTCTCAGGCGACCTACTCATTGCCACGGCCACGATGCTTGTGGAGGAGCAGTTGTTCCTTGTCGGGGCAATACACGCCATCCAAGCCGACCACTGCTCCATTCCATGACCTTGACAGAACATATGATGGTTATTTTTTACTCATCCGGTCCTCGGTTTGCTATTTCGTAATTGGTCTCTCGTAATGTCCTTCATTCTAATGATTTTGGTACCCATGGTTGCCAATGTCTGCACTATTGCTTGCATGTATTTTGTGTAGGTGCAAAGCATGAATGTGGTCCAACATGTGCTTTGTTGGTGCCACTTCTTCTAAAGTCAAAGCCTTAAGTTGCGGGAGTTGTTCCTCTCTGTTTTATTTTGCCATTAGGTGAAACAACAAAGTACAAATTTGTTGCATAGATGGTCAGTGCACTACTCCCTCCTTTCCGGTTTATAGGGCTTATCTCGAAAATTTCGGTTTCCCGTTTTATAAGTCTCAATTTGATTGTTCTCCATCACATGCTCAGATTTCAAGGTGCATTAATTCATTGCATGCAAGGATTATGAGAAACTTGACCAATGCATGTACTTCCTGCATGCATGCATTGTAATTAATGCATTGGTAAACACAAGGAAAACGAGCGCATTAATTGAGTGCTTTTACAAACCACGAAAATTATTCCACCACTCATTATCTATCTTGGTTGGTGAGATTTTTGAATTGAGCCCTATAAGGCCCCCAATGCTCCACCTTGTACAGGTGCTAAAACTACCATGTAGACAAAAAAATCTGATGTGGCAAGGTAATAAAGAGGAGAGAGGTGAGTTTGATGACCCTCGAAAGTACCAATGCTAAGCACGTGAACCTAGGCAAAATCAATTAAATGAAAGAAACCCGCTAATGCATGGAATAGTTTAGTTACTAAAGCATTAAATGAGAGGAGCTTAGCACCAACAAGTGAAGCACATATTCATTGTGGACATTAGTTGCTAAACTTTTTAATATGCTTAGCACCTTAATTAAGCATCTATGCATTGGAAGTGGCCTAAACCGGAAAGGAGGTAGTGTCCCAATTCATTGTTATTTTGCTTGCCTTCGAATTTTGCATTGGTATATCATGAATGTCGTTGCTTCATCAAGTCTATTCAATAAATATGTTGGAACTTGTTACCAGTCCTTTGTGTGTTCCTCGATAACTCATGCATTACAAATCACTAGCTAATTGCACATGCATTGCAACGGGGGGCATACGTATTTTACTGGTTGAACACCAATCGTGTGCGACAGAAATCTTGCACCCATCATATTTCAGGTTTTTTTTGGTAAGATTTAATTTGATTTGGGTATGGGTAGAGGAAGGCAGGCAAAGTTTTGAGTCAGTTAAGGTTTTGGTAAAATTTGATTTAATTTGGGTATGGATAGAGAAACACAAGGAAGTTTTTAATTAGTTGAGGTTTTGGTAATAATACTGTTGCGACATATGTTTTCTTGGGAAGTAAGGAAATGAAATCAAACGAAGGCCTCATTTAGTTTCATTAGTCGACGGTACACATGTCATTTTAGCAACTTTTTAGTAGGAACCGCATACAAGGTTGCTTCAGCTGAATATCTTTATGGCTAAATGAATATGAAAACGGTTGCGCTATTCCTATCACTCCATCGAGTCCTCATGAGTGACAAGTGAGAGTGGGGCCAGGAGTCACGTCACTTCACTCACTCGTGAGACAGTTTCCTACTCAGTTGCTGGCATGGCACGCCGACGCCGTCGACGATCGCCGGTTCCGGGACGTGTTCCTCTGCCGCAGGCCCTCGCGCAGGCAGGCACAGTCCTGTACACAGCCGGGCACGGCGGCGAGGAGGCACCACAGCAGCCGGTGCCGGAGGCTGGGCACGCAGAGCGGGCCGCCGCGCCCGACCCAGCGCACGGCCGCGCGCGCGTAGGCGTCGGCGGTGGGCACCAGCGGCGCGGGGCGCCAGACCGCCGAGAAGCCGTCAATCATCGCCGTCGCCACGAACATGGGCGCCTGGCACTGCACGTCGACCCCTCCGCCCCCGTACTCGGCGGCGAGGCCCCTGGAGAGCACCGCGACGTACCGCTTGGTGCCGGAGTAGACGGCGTGGAGCGGGAAGGAGGCGACGGCCTCCGACGTCGCCGACCCCATGCTGACCACGGCGCCCCTGCCCCGCGCCGCCATGCCGGGGATGATCGCGGCGGTCACCTCCGTCGGCGCCCACAGGTTCACGCGGATCATGCGTATCAGTGCCTCCGCGTCCGCCTCGTGCAGGAACGCCGCGCCCGGGTTCATCACCCCGGCGTTGTTGACGAGGAGCCCCACGTCCAGCCCCTCCACGGCCTCCCGGAGCCGCCGCAGCGCCTCGTCACCTGCACGCCGCCGGCCGAGAGGGTCACCAAGTGCCTGCAGGGCGTCGCCATGCCCTCCGACATACCACAGACCTGAGTAAACAACGTGGTACCTTGGGGAGTGGAGACGAGGGAGAGGTCGAACACCACGGTCCTGGTCTGCACGGGGTGCCGGGACCTGACCGCGTCGGAGACCTCCCGGAGATCCGCGGCGTCGATACCGACGAGGACGAGGTTGAGGCCCCGGCCGGCGAGCTCCAGGGCGACGGACCGGCCGATGCCGGACGTCGGCCCGGTGACCACGGCCCACGCGCCGTAGCGCCGGCGGAGGTCCCTGGGCCGGCGCAGGCAGTGCGCGAGGTGGACGAGGAGGCGGGACCAGAGCGCCGCGACGTGGAGGGCGCCGAGGACCGCCAGCCAGACGAACCACGCCGGCGTCTGCCGGAGGTCAGCCGCCACTCTCCACTCTCCTGACCATCGTTCACGCGTTTGGTGCCAGTTTTGTAGTAGCAGTGGCACTGTCCGTGCATAGACAACTGCCCATGGTCCAGGAGACACACTCCAGACATCAACCACTAATTTTGTTGGAACAGACATGCAGGTAACCTGCCGAGATGTGTG
This sequence comes from Triticum timopheevii, assembly GCA_963921465.1. NCBI lineage: Eukaryota > Viridiplantae > Streptophyta > Magnoliopsida > Poales > Poaceae > Triticum > Triticum timopheevii. The sequence goes on from OY997274.1 coordinate 650,076,471, forward strand.
CAGCAACATGTCACAATCTCGACCTCAGCTCATATGGCAACCATATCATCAGCAAGTTAAAGATTTAACAACAGGAGATTATCCACTGAATGCATTCATCTGCTCAACCAAAACTAATTAAGCTCAACAATGAGACCGAAATTTTCTCTCGGAAGAGGAACAATGGCAACGAAATCGAACCGTGCATTGATGTTCCACTCTGAAGCCTAATCACAAGAACAAATACTCTACATAATGCACAACAGGCGGGCCGACAAATTCAACCCGCTCACCGGTGATTAACAAACGACTTGCAATTCAGGAATCGGATAGAAAGGCCTATACCGTTCCTGGTATGAAATGGTTTGGCGAAATCTACACGAGTAGTACCTATCTACGACGAAAGAATGGCTGACTAAATCTTCATCTTCTCAGCCAAAACCGCCAGAATGTTGGCGCTGCTAAGACTCCGCCACAACTCACATCTCTCTTCCTTTTTGTACAAGTGACCGAGGACTTTCTTCTGTGTCAAAGTATCTGGACTTGTCTCCGAGTGTATGATCAGGGTGTGGTTGGCGAACTTTGCGGAGCGGCGAAGTAGTCGTCTTCGACGTTCCTCAGAAGATTGTCGCTGCCTACGCTGATATACCAAGAGATTCCTCTATCCAAAGGCCAAGTGGATGCTGCAAACAGAGGAATAATTTTTCAGGTCTTTCCTAAATCTGATATTGTTACGGAATGTTAAAGAGAACTGCTTATAACAGGTTTGGAAGAACAAATCCAGTTCAAAACAGCGGTTGGGGCAGAAAAGAACAAAAACATTTTTCTTTTCTATTTGTGAAAATCAGTGGGAGTTAGTGCTCGCAGTAGTTAATAAACATTCTGATAGATTTATTACTCCAAGACAAATTACTTAAAACATGTTTACTTTTTTTTATTTTAGACAGTTATTATATTTTTTAGAAAAAAGGAGATGATGGTGATTCAGCAGAACATGGTACATTTTGAAACAACTACCACATACGCGCATCACTGAACCACAAAATTGTACCTGGAGAACTGGCAGCTTCTTTTTGCTTTGCTGCGTGCAGCAAAATTGTTCCAGAAAGGATCGTTACCAGGCCGCAGCATTCAGAAGCAATACTACTTAAGCTTTGTCCAGCCCCATCCTGCGTTTGACAGCAAGCAGAATGAGTTGCAATCTGCACTATAGACTAATACTCTGTATTTTCCTTAATATAAAGTTGCTTTCTACCTTGAACATAATTGAACTCGCCACTATTGTAAGGGTGGTAAACATTACATAATAAACTGGGGACACCATAGCTAAATCAAAGGTATCCAGTGCCTGCAAAAATTGAATAAAATCAGCATAGCAAGAAAATAGAGAAAAACACTACAATAATTTTAAATCAACTAGACCAAGTAAAATAATACTTCATTTTTTTCTTAATATCTGTGGTGGAAAATAAAGTTTGACTTAATCAAGTAACAAAAGTAAGTGGCAAATCCATGAAAATCTTAAGTTGTCAAAACCCGAGGAGTACAAGCTCATGTAGATGCAATCAAGCAAAACATATTCACACAACAGGAGTAACAAGTAACTAGAAGCAGGAGAAGATGTGCTACCTTGTTGAGGTAATTTAGCTGAGAAACCCCACAGATAACTGCGACCAGAATAAAAAGCCATGTGTGTGGATAGGCAAGCTGGTTCATTCCATCCAGCGTAAGCTTTATGGCAACACCAACGGCCTTGATGCTAACAACCTACAAAGTAGCGATATTCAGCTCGAAAACTCGCTGATGTTAGGATGTGCATCTCAGAATTAAAGCACACTTACAGTTAATGATCCCATTGAAGAGCAGATACCCAGATATATCAGTATGTTCTTCTGACCATACCGAGGTTCGATGAACACTACTACTATTGCCATGAGTAACAATGTTGTTCCCGCATATGCTAGAAATCCTGCCCATGGTTGACACCACAATATGGAGAAAGGCTGTCAGACATGTGGGTGCGCTACAACTAACATAAGGCGTATGATTGCAGGCCGATGACTCACCTGGTTGAGTAGCTAGATCCCAGATTTCTTCGACGGAATCGGGCATGTGCTCTTCAGGAGCATGTAGAACGACAACAACTGAACCTACTATGCATGATATACAGCCAAGAACGCCGAGCTTGTTAAGCCGCTCCTTCAGCACAAAGTGCGCTAACACTGAACTGGCCATTTGTAGAAAAACGTTTGTGTCAAGCACGGGAGAATCAAAGCCGGTATTGAAACTAAGGGTTTTGTTTTGCAAATTAACCTGACAATTATGCTTAGTGCTCCAAGAGGAGTCACGAGGACAGCTGGTGCGAAGACATAGGCAACAAAGTTCGCGACCTCCCCAAGCAGCACTTGTAAATGTAAGAAAAGAAAGTTTAATCGCATAACTAAATCAGTACCCAGGGCTAACTTTGTGCAGAGTGAACATACTGGTGATCAAGCCAGCCCACCAGAGAGGCTCCAGAAGATACGTGTATCCTCCTCCGCCTGTAATTTAGAGAGAGGGAGGAGAAACAGAAACATGTAAGCTGAAATCGTAGGACATACCAACACAAATCTCAAGTCTGAATTGGGTGAACATCCCCATATAAAAAACCCAGAAAGCAGATGAAATGGAGAAAATGTTTTGTTTTTATGTTGCCAATCATGCTAATTAAGCACAAACAGGAATCTACTGGCCTGGAAAAATCACCATCCAACTTACAGAAAGGTGGACTGAATCATGTTCTGAAGCATAATCATACTTCCAATTGTTCATTTCTCAATTCTCATCATGGCTCTGTCTCTCTAATCCTACCCCATTTCTCGATGTATTCGTTTGATCTTCTGGAGGCCCTCTCGATTCTCATTGACCCGTATGGAAGCACGATACTACGAGATGACTGGCTGCCAATCAGCACGGGCGTAGCTGGCGTCCAGAAGACAGCAACAACCCGCAGCGCACAGGTTTGTCTTTCACTAACAGGCAACATTTTGAAATCTCGGGTCGGGAATCATGGCCCGATCCAGACGCCATTGCTCCACGAATCGAAGGGAGCGTCGAGATCCGAGGCATTGGTTGGCCGGGCCAGGTCGGGGCGGCCGTGAAGATTCGAAATTGACCAAGGCAGCGCGGCGCGGCGCGGCGCAGAGCAGAGGACCCGGCCGGTGGAGGAGGAGCGGCCGGCGTCGATCGGGGATCCGGCAAGGGGGGAAGAAAGATGGCGTGGCGTGGGTGTAGGGTGGTTACCTGCGCGGACGCCGCACTTGCCGGCGCGCATGAGGCCGATCTTCTTGAGGATGAAGCTGGCGCCGATGAAGGCGCTGGAGGCGACCGCGAGCGCCAGCCCCTTGGTGTTGTCCGACGCCCCCATCCCCTCCCCTCCCGTCCCCTCCCGCCGGCCGCCACGCCAAGGCGAACAAGAAGATAGACGGGCGGGCCACGCGCGCGAAACGCAGCTAGCTAGACAGCCCCCCGCGCCGGGCGCCTCCGGTTCAAATCTCCGGGGAAGCAGGAGGGCGCCCGCGCGCGACAGGAGCCGCCGGCGGTGGCGCGTGCCTCTCCTCTCCTCTCCGCCCGCTTGTCTCGTCGATGCTGGCGGCTGCTGGCCAGGGTGGGTGGTTCCGCCTATTGTTGTCCGCCCGCCGGCCGCCGGCCCGGTCGTCGGTCTTGGCAGCTGCTCCTTGGAAAGGGCGACGCGAGGGGGACAGGGGAGGCCGCGCGGGTGCTTCGGGCGGATGGTGGTGGTGGGTGGGGCCGCCCGCAAGAAGGGTGCCTGGAGTGTGTCTGCCATTGGCCGCTGGGTGGCTGGCTGGAGGAGCTGGATCTGCGCGGCAGGCACGCACGTCACGTGCCGCGTCGCACGGATCTCTCGGCCCCGACCACCACCCCGGATTCAAAGTTCATACGTGAATGCATGATGCATCCCTCATGTTTCGAAAATCGCAAGGTTGGATCTTCAAAACACGAGTGAAGTCTGTTTTGAACCCTGAGAGCGTAGGCAGCGACCTTTCCAAGACCCCGACCACAACCCTCGGATTCAAATCAAAATTCATAAAATGTCTCTGTCACGTTCCGAAAATCGCAAGGCTGGGTTTCAAAAACGCGTTCGGTGCTTGTCTCGTCTCCCGGAAACGAAGACGGCGGCCAAAACGGATCGAACATCGCTTGCATGCGTTCATATTTGATTTGATCTTCAGGGTCGTCGCTTAATTAAGGGTCGCTCCTTTCTCTGCATACGTTGATGCCCAAGAATATTTCTCGTTGTCCACGTGACGCCAACAGATGCTTACTGAGGACCACTGATTGTTGTTGCAGTTCATCGATCGTCGTTTCCATTGCTTCAAGTACTTAACCTTTTCCTTTCCCTGTCCTCCGCTTAGGCATAGCTTTGGTTTTGTATAACTTCGCCCTTCTGCTAGCGTGGTTCTTTTTGTGTTCATCCCAGGTAATGCAAATGCCACGTATATGCTTACTGAGTTTGTATCCGGTCGATGCTTCGTTTTAAGATAATAAAATCCGCCCTTTATGGAGTCATCATTCATCGGTCTTTAGTTTATGCCCTCTTGGATGTAATTTATACTTCTTTTTCGGCGTGCCCTTTTATTTTAGTACTTTGTTTTCTTTTTGTAATGTGAATCTGGTGGGATCTTTCAAGTTTCAACTAAATGGAACCGGGACAACTTTCCCCCCTCCTGATATACTCCCTTCGTTCCGATTTACTCGCCGTGGTTTTAGTTCAAATTTGAACTAAAACCACGACGAGTAAATCGGAACGGAGGGAGTAGTATATTAAGATCCACTCTTTAGTGCGAAAAATGAGTTGAACTCTTAGTTAACTTTCATATTTTGGTCCTTCATTGTATTGTTTTATAAGTGGAGACCTTATTACAAAACCTGAACATGGGATAGATCTCATGAAACTATTATGATGCTTTTTAGCCTCTAAGTTTGTTATGAGAGGCCAGAGAGCGTGTTAAGGTGAGTGAGGGAGTCCTGGATTAGGGGGTGTCCGGATGGCCGGACTATAGCCTTTGGCCGGACTCCTGGACTATGAAGATACAAGATTGAAGACTTCGTCCCGTGTCCGGATGGGACCTTCCTTGGCGTGGAAGGCAAGCTTGGCGATACGGATATGTAGATCTCCTACCATTGTAACCGACTCTGTGTAACCCTAACCCTCTTCGGTGCCTATATAAACCGGAGGGTTTTAGTTCATAGGACGAAAAACAATCATACCATAGGTTAGCTTCTAGGGTTTAGTCTCTCTGATCTCGTGGTAGATCTACTCTTGTACTACCCATATCATCAATATTAATCAAGCAGGAGTAGGGTTTTACCTCCATCGAGAGGGTCCGAACCTGGGTAAAAACATCGTGTCCCTTGTCTCCTGTTACCATCCGCCTAGGGGCACAGTTCGGGACCCCCTACCCGAGATCCGCCGGTTTTGACACCGACATTGGTGCTTTCATTGAGAGTTCCTCTGTGTCGTCATCTTTAGGCCCGATGGCTCCTCCGATCATCAACAACGACGCGGTCCAGGGTGAGACTTTTCTCCCCGGACAGATCTTCGTATTCGGCGGCTTTTCACTGCGGGCCAATTCGCTTGGCCATCTGGAGCAGATTGAAAGCTACGCCCCTGGCCATCAGGTCAGATTTTGAACTATGCGGCTGACGTCCGCGGAGACTTGATCTTCGACGGGTTCGAGCCACAGCCAAGCGCGCCGCACTGTCACGATGGGCACGATTTAGCTCTGCCGCCGAACTCAGGGTGTGCGTTCGGTTTTTCGGTTTGATTCGGTTCGGTTTATACGGTTTTTGGTTTATACAGTTTTTATACTTCGGTTTATACTGTTTTATACATAGATACGGTTCGGTTTCGGTAATAACCGTTTACTTTCGGTTCGGTTTCGGTAATAACCAAATTAATCAAACTTGACGCGAATTTTTGAGCAACACAATGTTTGGGCACATGAAGAAACTAATTTAGTATACAACAGTATGACACAGACATGAAATTTATTCAATATATGACACATACATGACAATACATGGCCTCGATGTCCTGTACCGAGAGCCTCAAAGTCAAATACCAAAGCGTACTCCACGGTGAAACTGCTCTTTTATTTTATTTTTATATTTAACCAACATAAAGTAGCACACGTTTGTCCATGTGTAGTGTAGTGTACTGTGTAGGCTCTCACAAACTCACACGCACACAATTTCTAGCATCACAACCCAATACCTATTGATCCATCGGCCCATCTAAGTAGAAGTACAACACGGCAACGGCGAGAGGCGCTGGCACGCAGGCAATATGCACTAGTTTAGTACCACTTCAGGTAGCTACAAGAAATAAAGGAAGGTGAGTAGTATAAGGCTAGCAGGTGTCCGTTCATTGTCCTCAATCCCACAAGTGCGCAGCGCACTATGTAGAAGTTTCTTCTCTATACTCTCAGTACGAGAGAAGTTATGTTTTTTTTCGGTTTTTTCGGTTTAACCATATGGTTTTCGGTTATTAACCGAAAAAACCAAATTGAATATGGTTTGCTATTTTGCAAGCTGAAACCATAACCAGAACCTGAAAAAACTGAAATTTTGGTTCGGTTTGGTTTTTTTGGTTTGGTTTTGCACAGGGTGACGCCGAACAGTGCCCTGGGGCCGCGCCAGTGCCCGCTCCGACCCTTAGTTCGGAGCCGATTGCGCCGATCGAGGATGGGTGGCTGGACTCCGCCTCGGGGGCTGCGATCTCTACAGCGATTGAGCCGAACACCAACCTTGTCCTTTGCGAAGCTCGTGACTCCAACGTGCCGGACTCCTCTCCGGACTCCAAATCTCCCGTGCCCTTGCCAATCGAATCCGATTGGGCGCCGATCATGGAGTTCACCACCGCGGACATCTTTCAGCACGCCCTTTGACGACATCCTGAATTCACTAAAGTCTCTCTCTTTATCAGGAGAGCCTTGGCCGGACTATAGTCAGCAAGGTTGGGATGCGGACGACGAAGAAATTCGACTCCCACCCACCACCCACTTCGTAGCCACTGTCGAAAGTTTAAACGACGTGCTCGACTTCGACTCCGAAGACATTGACGGTATGGACGACGATGTAGGAGACAAACATGAAGCAGTACCTATAGGGCACTGGACAGCCACCTCATCTCACGATGTATACATGGTGGACACACCTAAATGAAGCGACGACGAGGAACAACGGGACGCCACGAGGGATCATTCCCACGAAAAGCAGTCAAAACGGCGACGTAAGCGCCGCTCAAAGTCCCGCCTTGACAAAGACAGCAGTCATACAGACCCAGCCATAGAGCGGGGCGAACCGGTGGACGACGAACATGCTATCAAGCAACCGTCCGAACAGGACAACCTGGATAAACAATCCGTCCCCGGCGAAGATAACAGTCCGGACGATCTCACGTCGGACAAGTTGCTGGAGCAGAAGAACCTCCACAAAAGTCTCGTCGGCACTGCACGTAGCCTGAAAAAGCAGAAGCGGAAGCTCAAAACAGCGGAAGATGCGCTCAGAATCAGATGGAGCAAAGTACTCAACACCACAGACAAATACGGCGGTAGTCGCCGAACAAAGAGCTACCCGAAGCAAAAACTACTGCCCGAATTTGACAAGGAGGCCGTAGAGCCCCCGCAATCAAAGAACAAGGAGACCACCCGGTCGAATAGACGACCCCATGGCAAACATACAGCGGCAAACGGCGCCGCACACAAGCCGGCACGCGATCCGCACACAGATTCGCATCAAAAAGATGGCCCAGTTAGATCTATCTACGGGCCAAGAAAGCAAGCTCTAGTAAGCAATGCAACACATCAAGTATCTGAATATTACGGTACACCTAAATATAGGGGTGCCGCACACCCCCTATGTTTCACCGATGAGGTTCTGGATTATGAATTTTCAGCGGGATTCAAGCCCGTAAACATAGAGGCATACGACGGAACAACAGAACCTAGAGTCTGGATCGAGGATTACATCCTCCACATACACATGGCTAGAGGAGATGACCTCCACACCATAAAATACTTTCCCCTCAAGCTCAAAGGGCCAGCCCGGCATTGGCTCAAAAGCCTCCCCGGAAACACCATTGGAAGTTGGGAAGAGCTCGAGGACGCTTTTCGGGCAAATTTTCAAGGGTCCTATGTCCGACCTCCGGATGCAGACGATTTAAGTCACATAACTCAACAACCCGGAGAGTCAGCCCGAAAATTCTGGAACAGATTCCTTACTAAAAAGAACCAAATAGTCGACAGTCCGGACGCCGAAGCCTTAGCAGCTTTCAAACACAACGTCCGAGACAAATGGCTCGCCAGACACCTCGGCCAACAAAAGCCAAGAACAATAGCCGCATTAACAAGCCTCATGACCCGCTTTTGCGCGGGAGAGGATAGCTGGCTGGCAAGATGCAGTACCAGCGACCCAAGTACATCCGAAGTCAGGGATGGAAATGGGAAACCACGACGCAGCAAGGACTAGCGCCGGACAAAGGGAAACAGCCCGAAGAGCACGGCAGTCAACGCCGGATTCAAAAGCTCACGGCAGAATCATAAAAAACTGCCCTTTAAGGATAACAAGGACGAGCTATCTAACTTAAACAAAATCCTGGACAAGATATGCCAAATCCACAGTACTCCCGGGAAGCCTGCAAACCATGCCCACAGAGATTGTTGGGTCTTCAAGCAGTCCGGCAAACTCAACGCCGAACACAAGGGGCTCGACACACCAAGCGAGGACGATGACGAACCCCACAAGCAGAGCACCGGAAAACAAAAGAATTTCCCACAAGAAGTCAAAACAGTAAACTCACTTTATGTGACAAAAGGGAAAAACAGAATGGCGCCCATAGAGATACGCGCCATATGGCCTATCCCAGAGGAGTCCCGCCACTGGTTGTTGAAACCAATCACCTTCGACCATCAGGATTACTCTAGAAGTATCCAGAATGCAGGATGGACTGCCTTGATATTAGATCCGATAATCGACGGACTTCAATTTACACAAGTCCTAATGGACGGCGGCAGTGATCTAAACCTGCTATATCAGGACACAATCCGCTAAATGGGGATAGACCCAACCAAAATTCGCCATAGCAACACTTCCTTTCAAGGGGTAATGTCAGGCCCATATGCCCATTGTACGGGCTCTCTACTGCTAGAAGTTGTGTTCGGCTCACCCGACAACTTCCGCCGCGAAAAGTTAACCTTCCACCTCGCCCCATTTGCAAGTAGCTACCAAGCACTACTGGGACGCGAAGCTTTCGCCCGCTTTAACACAATACCACATTATGCATCCCTCACACTTAAAATGCCCGGTCCGCGAGGCACCATCTCCTTAAAGGGAAATATCGAGTGTTCCTCGAGAGCGGAAGATTGTGTGACTACCTTGACAACCACACACTAAACCGGCTTCACTAATCAAAGCACCTAAACAGGTCGTTCAGACCCCAGACACGGTTAGACGAGTCCGGCGTAAACATACAAGGGCTTACTAGCCGCATACCCCCGCACTAGGGGCTCCGCGCATGTACAACAAGAAACAATAAAGCTCAATTTTATTCATTTTTTGAATCGTACTTTGTTTATTTAATATAACGTACATTCTTGCACGATCTTTTTCAACTAAGTTCCTCTCTTTTACAGATGAACACCGTGCTACACCTGTCCAGGATACGGCACAACGGAGACACAGGCGCAGACGTGCAGTAGGGACCCGTGACAAAGATTCTTTTCAGATTAAGACCCTGCGTAAACCTTTTTTACTGTCTCTTGTTGATACACATCCCCTGGTTTCTTGCTATAACCGAGGAGGAGGCTGGCATTTTGGCATGGGCCACGTCAGAATTTTGCGTGTACCTGGACACCAGGGGCTTATTACCAAGGGCGTTGTTCGGCCCGTTTTCATAAAGACCGAATACCTTAGGGAGTGTTCGGCGTCTCGAGTTAGGCCTTATATGCATCAGCTCCGAATCATGTCTTTGGTCAAATGTTGGGTTTGCCCGGCTCCTGTGTTTTACTGCCTTACGTTCCGCTCTATCGGCTAAGGCGGCACCAGGAGAACTAGTGCAATTGTGCCCCGGTTCGGCCAGGCGAGCACCTCAGTAGAGAAAGCCGAAAACTGACTGTCATGATATAACATGAGACTGGTCAACCACTCGATGACCCGCCGGAATCTTTAGGATTCCTCCGCCGTGATGAAGGGTCGTTTTCCGGTCAGGCACTTACGCGCCCGGAATTTGGGTGAGCGCGGTGCCCCTAGGGGCTATATAGTAGCCCCACTGTCAAACTCCTATGGCTAAGTGAAAATGATAAAGCATTATAGTCCGGTCACCTAGTTTGCCGCGCTACCACCTCCTTTATAGGACCAAGACGTTGGATCAAGTGTGAAAATGCGCCTTTTGCAAACACCCCCGCATTATATGCGTGGGGCTGAAGCCGAAGACTGCCATCTTTCAGGTTATATACACATATACATTAATGGTCGCACATGAGGTATTTTAATTCTTGAAGGCACAAGTATAAAAAGCTTTTATATTTCATCGAAACATTGTTTCACAATAATACATGTTATTCGAACATAATATCCTTCGAGCACTGCGTCTCTATTAAACGAGCGCCCTGCAGAACTTCCTGAAAATAGTGCTCGACAGGTACCCGGCTTTCGTCCGAATCTTGGGATGTAACATCGGTGGCCTTCATCTCTGCCCAGTATGTCTTGACACGGGCAAGAGCCATCCGCGCACCCTCTATGCATGCCGACCTCCTCATTGCATTGATATGCGGCACCGCACCAAGGAACTGCTGCACCAAGCCAAAATAACTCTTCAGCTCGGGCCTCTTCAGCCACAAAAAACTCACGACATCCTTCATGGCAAGTCCGGATAACCTATTCAGCTCCGCCCATTCGGCCAAGCGATCGGTTAATGGAAGTGGGCGCTCTGGATCATGGAACTGCGACCAAAAAACCTTTTCCATTTCGTGATCCTTTTGATCTCAGAAGTGTTCGGCCGCGTCCGCGGCACTTGCCGCCAAGTCCAGATAAGCATCCTCCGCACTCCACAGCTTGTCCAACTGAGCATATTTAGGATCCATGAATTTCCTCCGCAGCAGAAAGGGCTTTCCAGCCGCGATATCTCCGACCTGACACAGCTCCTCCTTCATAGCTCTCAGCGCAGAGCGAGCATCCTTGGCCTCGGTAGTGGCCTTTTTCAGGTCCTCTTGTACCGTTCGATCTTCTTTTTCAAGAAGCTTGCGGCGATCGGCAGCATTCTTCAACTTCACGGCCATCTCGGCCATTTCCTTCTTGCTTCGGCAGTGGGCAGCCTGTTTGGCTTTTAGCTCTTCGGCCACCTCTAAGGCAGCCGCATCACTCTTTCTGGCCTGCTCCTTGGCTCGGGCGAGCTCCGCCCGAAGGTTCTCCATGGCAGCGGCACCATCTGCATCAAGCATACATGTTGTAAGGCACGGGCATCAAGCTCCCTTACCAGGTGTCCGCGGAGAAATTGCATACCTTGTGACTCGTCAAGTCGCTTGTTGACAAGCGCAATGTCGGCATCCGCCATGTCAAGTTGCCGCTTTAGTTCGGCAAATCCATCAGTCCGGCTAGCCACCGGACCCTTCGCCACCTACATAGGACGGGCGACAGATTATACCTGGGATTATGATCCTCGGCGCGTTGTCATTTTTTGACAACACACCGAGCCTCGGGGGCTACTATCTACACAGGGCACATTTTATATGCGGAACAGTCAGAAGGTACATCATTTTGCGTACCTCAAAACCTGTCAGTAAACTTCTAACAGCTTCGTGCAAACCGCTCTCAGCTGATGAAATCCTTTCAATCACCGTACCCATTAACACACGGTGATGTTCTGAGATAGACGCTCGCCCGAGCAGATCCTTCATCTCCTCCGACCGTACACCAGGTGGTGCCGGACTGGTCTGATGGCCTTTTTCGAAGGCCGGACGCGGAGGGCTTTGGGGGGACATACGACTGCCTTCCGGCCCCGTCAGACTCGGAGAAACCCTCCGCGACGACACCTCAGGGTTGCCCGCCTCGCAAGACGGTACGACAGGGGGAGGCGTTTTGCTCTCTATCATCTCCGGACGAAGATCCCCCGAAGATGAGCTCTGCTGAGAAGGGCTGAGATTCGAACTACAAGGTAAAATTTCGGTTATCTTCATCAGAAATAAGGCAAGGATATCCTTTATTTAAAAAAAAACTCCCCTTTTTACTCAGGGCTCAGTGGAGGGTTGATCCCCTTGGGGGCACAACGCGGCCGAGGCATCTCACGGCGCAGGACCCTCTGACGAAGATTTCTTCCCCCGCTTTGAGACCATGGTCTCCGGGTCTTCAGAGGCGGTCCTCTTCTTCCCTTGAATGGAGGGATTCTCGATCCCTCCTTTCCTGACAGCCTCCTTCGCGGAGGCGGTAGCTTCCTTGTTCCCCCCTTCACCTTCTTCTGAAGGCGCAACCTCCAGCATCCTGGTTAATACGGGATCCGGCGTGGTCTCAGGGAGGGGGCCGAACACCTGATTAACTTTGCTTTCGCTATCCACTCCTGTTCAAGGGACAGCTCTTTTGAGGGCAAATTCATGACAAATATGGGATAGCGTGTCTGGGTACAGGGCTACTTACTTGAGTATCTGGGCGATTGCAGCTCAAACCTGCGTCCTCGGTCAAGTCCGGACACATCGCTTGTGATCCGAAGAAAAGCTTATACATCTCCACGGGCGTTGCGCCCATAAAATGTTGGAGAGCTCGTGGTCCCTCCGGGTTAAATTCCCACAGGCGGAGGGGGCGACGTTTGCAAGGCAGGATGCGACGAATCAGCATGACCTGCGCTACTACGACCAGAGTGATCTCTCTCCCTAGGAGGTCTTGAATGCGGCCCTGCAACAAGGGCACGTCCTTGGACGGCCCCCAGTCAAGTCCTTTATTGACCCATGACGCCAGCCGTGGTGGAGGACCCGAGCGCAAGGCAAGTGGTGCCACCCATTTGGTGCCCCTGGGAGCTGTGATATAAAACAACTCTTGTTGCCATAGGCTGAGCTCCTCTTGAAAAGAGCCCTTGGGCCATGGAGCATCAGCATTCTTGCTTATAACAGCCCCTCCGCACTCTGCCAGTTGCCCCTTGATCATCTTCGGCTCCACTTTGAATGTCTTGAGCCACAATCCGAAGTGAGGGGTAATGCGGAGGAAGGCTTCGCATATGATAATGAACGATGAGATGTGGAGGATGGACTCCAGATCCAAGTCGTGAAATTCCAGCCCATAGTAAAATATGAGCCCCCTCACGAAGGGGTCCGTCGGGAAGCCTAGCCCCCGAAGAAAGTGAGACGCGAACACTACGCTTTCGCTAGGCTTGGGAGTGGGAATAACCTGCCCTTGGGTAGGCAGCCTATGCGAAATTTCGCCGGTTAGATACCTGGCATCTCTTAGCTTTAGCACGTCTTCTTCCGTAACGGGGGAAGGCATCCACCGGCCTTGCAGGCCGGAGCCGGACATCATCGAAGGTCCGAAGTGCCTGAATCTGGAGCTTTGGGTGTTGGAACTCGAGGCGAGGGGCGGATTCGATTGAGATTGAAAGAAAGGAGTGGAGCCTTGGTCTCTTTATAAAGAGGTTGAATACCAAGAGCCTTCCCCGTGACCGTTCGGGACTCGCCTTCGATAGAGGAGACGAGCCAATGGGCACGACTGGGTTACCCACGCCCGTATTAATGAGAATCCCGGAATAAGGGGACACGATCTCTGCTTTGACAAGACGTGCCAAGGAAACTGCCTCGCTCAACGCGCTGAGGTGGGACGGTAAAAACGATTCGAATAAAAGTTTGGCCGTGGTGTGATGTCACGCCGCGGAATACGTCAGCAGATTGAATTTGTGTAAATATTATTCTCTCTACGGTGGTATGAGGAACTTATTTTGCAGAGTCGGACACTATCCTTGTGTGCAAAATCTCCTATGAAGTATTCGGAGGAGGAACCCGCCTTGCAATGCCGAAGACAATACGCGCGCCGGACTCGTCGTCATTGAAGCCTGGTTCAGGGGCTACTGATGGAGTCCTGGATTAGGGTGTGTCCGGATGGCCGGACTATAGCCTGGTTCAGGGGCTACTGATGGAGTCCTGGATTAGGGTGTGTCCGGATGGCCGGACTATAGCCTTTGGCCGGACTCCTGGACTATGAAGATACAAGATTGAAGATTTCGTCCCGTGTCCGGATGAGACCTTCCTTGGCGTGGAAGGCAAGCTTGGCGATACGGATATGTAGATCTCCTACTATTGTAACCGACTCTGTGTAACCCTAACCCTCTTCGGTGCCTATATAAACCGGAGGGTTTTAGTCCGTAGGACGAACAACAATCATACCATAGGCTAGCTTCTAGGGTTTAGCCTCTCTGATCTCGTGGTAGATCTACTCTTGTACTACCCATATCATCAATATCAATCAAGCAGGAGTAGGGTTTTACCTCCATCGAGAGGGCCCGAACCTGGGTAAAAACATCGTGTCCCTTTTCTCCTGTTACCATCCGCCTAGACGCACAGTTCGGGACCCCTTACCCGAGATCCGCCGGTTTTGACACTGACAGTGAGTTTTTTCTTCTTCTGAGGGGCCAGAGCATGTTATGGCGTTCTTTTTTTTTTCAAGGGCCAGAGAGCGATTGAGGTGACCTTTCTTGAGGCATGTTTTGTGGTTCTATTTCTATTTACAAAAATTATTACTATGTTGCTTCATGTTTTATTTTGGCTCTTTCTTGAATAGGACCATTCCATCAAATATAGTTCGGTGTGCTCCTTTTTCCACTTAAAATACTATGACATTTTCTCCAAATCATGTTTAAGTGAGTATGTCTTATTTTATCCAGATATTTATAACTTACTTGACAATAATGATATGGATTGATTTGCCAGCTTTCTGTTTTATCATCGAGATGCTTCACCATTTCAGGTAGGTTGTTTGAACATAACGTTGATGTTGCAGTTGTTGGCTCTACCATCCGAATTCACATTCTTGTGCTAATTTTGATGGGCTGCTATACATCTGTAATCACGTTATCCACTGGTTTCATATGTACAGTTCTTCTGTTGTTGCTTTTCCTTAACAACTCCTAGTTTGACGGCACATGATCCTTTTGGGAAGAACTACTACAATGATGGCAGAGAATCATGTGCGAGAAAATGAAACCAAACTGAATTATCATTCCGACATGAACAAACAAATATGGCCCGACGGATCAATGTAGTAGCATGTGCCTTATTGTAGAAATTGCAGAGATGCTAAAGGAGCGACAGTCCCAAGTTAGGAGGATCACTCGTTTAGCATTGTCATTATCAAAGATTGTAACACTACCCCACCGCGCAAAAAAAACAAATACAGGCCAAATGGTCAAAAATTTGACGTTGACTTATTTTACTAGGTAAATAGAAACCAGCTACTCAGAAAACTATTTGTTGACCTGCCTTATCTAGTGTCTTCAATAGTTTGGTGGTGACTGCAGTGACAAAACAACTATTCCCTGATAAAGTCTCGTGACCAGATGCGGTGAAACTTTAAATTTGAGGATAAAAAAAATACCCAATGCAAATCGACGATGCTACAGTTCATCGCTCTGGAGGTTATAAATTGTAACTGTTCCAAAATGTGATTGTCCTAACTGTAATAATGATTCTACCCCACAACTGTATGCAGATAATTTATTCTCAAAAAGAAGTGTTCCAAGGAGAGTGGCGTTTCTGCTCCCGGGCTCAAACGAGCCCGGGCAAAATAAAATAAAAACAATAAAAATAGAAAAAATGAAAAAAAATCCAATTTTTTTGCAATCAAGACGCTTGTGTGCGTGATGTTCATGCAAAAGTTGGTGGAGTTTGGACATTCGAGGAGCGCGCAACAAAAAAGACAAACTTTGGCTCTGTAAGTAAGGTTACTGTTCATGCACTGTTTGGGCCAATTTTCTTTTTTGCCATGAGCTCCTCAGATGTCGAAACACGATGAAATTTTGCACGGACATCAGACACGCGAACATCTTCCATACAAAAAGATTGCAGTTTTTTTTTTAGTTTTTTTTGTGAATTTATTGTAGCTCGGGAGCCGATGAGCCCGGGCACCGAGTTGGCTTTTCGTGTTCCAAGAGCTTAATATTGTAACTCTGCAAAGAAACATCAGCATTCAGCAGTACACATGGTACACATGGTACGCTTGGAAATGATGTTCTTATGAAACTAACATGCACCTTGTTTAATATTGCACATTTGTTGGTGGCTCAGTGCAGAACAGTGTTGCGGAGCTCTATGGTTGTTTCTCTCCTAGAGTTGTGGACAACTCGTCACCTTCGTCTGCCTTGCCCACTGTGTTGTCTACCGCTGAGGGCGGGACCATTGCCGTGGTTGTGCCTCCGGTGCTGCAGGTGATGCCCGAGCTTCAAGTGGTATGTGCGAGCTCTGATTTGCCTCTATCAATGGAGCAAACGATGGTGGACACGCAAGCAACCACGAGTGAGGGACATGATTCAACCGTGACATGTGAGCAGAGTGAGGTGAACTCGCCTGGGCGCTCACATGTGATTTTGGCACCCGTTCCACCCCCGCTGACGGATAATTCGAATGCTCTCTTTGCAAAAGAGCTTTGTGACTTGCTCGCTAGTGTGGAGGCTATTAGTCTTGAAACTGGAAGGGCCATTACCTGTCTCCTGACGAGATCGACATTCAAGGGCAAATGCAAGAAGGCGAGTGATTGCCCTCGGACCGGTTTAGTGCAGGAGAAGTCACTAAGGTGCAAAAGCAAGAAGAGTGGCGTCATAGGTAAGGCGCCCGCATCTGCCTAGTAGATGCTTCTCGGTCCCTCGGCTCATCCTCACGATCGGCTCGTCCTCACGGGTTGGGTCGTCATTGTGGTTTTGGTGTGGTCCGCTATCTATTGTTGGGATGTTCTTGTCGGGTTCAATTGTGGTGTACAAGCGTCAGAAGAGTAGTCCAATTATGGTCTGATTGTATTGGTTTTAGCCCGGTTTTTCGTAAATTAATTGGGCAATTCTCTTCTTCTTAATTAACCGATGAGGCAATTCTTTTGCCTCCGTTTCGAAAAAAAGTTGTCCGGATTATCTGGTCCAGTCCATTCAGGAGAAAGAGGACGCGTAGCTCTGAGGTCGACGGGGCCTCCCCCTGAGCTTCATAAATGGCCCGGTCCACGTATTCTTCTGCGCATCTTTCCTTCTTTTCTTTTTTTATTACTTTTATTTATGTTTCAGAAATGGAAAAAAAAATATTCATATTAAACAACATTCATCGCACATTCAAAAACTTATAATACAGTGTTCAGAAAATCTTTTGCAACTATTGGAAAATGTTGATTGCATTTGAAAACTAATCATGAAATTTAAAGAAAATGTTCACATATTAAAAAAAACATATTCGTGACATTTAATAAAAAATATACTATAATGAATTTTTTGTGAAATTCGAAAATATGGTGATGGCATTAAACAAAATTAGATAACATTTTTTAAAATATTCACGCATTTTGAAAAAAAGTTCATTACATTAAAAAAACTTATACAATGTGAAAATGGTCATGTAAGTCAGAAAAAGTTGATGGAATTGAAAATAATATACTGGAAATTTCTTTAAAATGTTTACGTGTTTCAAAAATATATTCATTGTATTTAAAAAACACAATATGAAAAATATTCGTGTTGTTTTTACATAAAATGTTTCATCTCAACTAAAAAACTATTCAATGTATATTTATTAATTTTAACATGTGTTCATATTTTTTCAAAAATATATATTTTAGAAACTCTACATCATGTATTTAAAAATGCTCAACGTGTATAAAAAACTGTTACACGTGTTTAAGAAAATGTATAGTGTGTACTGAACAAAGTGGACATGTGTTGAAAAAAAAGAAAAAGTAAAGAAAACCAAAAACACCAGATAAAAAACATAAAAAACAAAAACAAAACACAAAAACTCGGCTCCGAAAATGCAAAAAGAAATAGCACAGTACCCGCTCCGAGAAACCCCTTTTTGGGCCAGCCCTAGCATTCGCCTCAGTAGGCAAGGACAAGGCAAGGCGGCGAGGTGAGCAAGAGAGCGCCGTTATGCCATGCATGGTACTACCAGGTGGTTGGGCCGACACTGAATCAGGAGGATCAGAAGAGGGAGAATGAGGGAGTCCTGGACTAGGGGGTGTCCGGATAGCCGAACTATCATCATTGGCCGGACTCCAAGACTATGAAGATACAAGATTGAAGACTTCGTCCCATGTCCGGATGGGACTTTCCTTGGCGTGGAAGGCAAGCTTGGCAATACGGATATGTAGATCTCCTACCATTGTAACCGACTCTGTGTAATCCTAGCCCTCTCCGGTGTCTATATAAACCGGAGGGTTTTAGTCCGTAGGACGAACAACAACCATACCATAGGCTAGCTTCTAGGGTTTAGCCTCCTTGATCTCGTGGTAGATCTACTCTTGTACTACCCATATCATCAATATCAATCAAGCAGGAGTAGGGTTTTACCTCCACCGAGAGGGCCCGAACCTGGGTAAAAACATCGTGTCCCTTGTCTCCTGTTACCATCCGCCTAGACGCACAGTTCGGGACCCCCTACCAGAGATCCGCCGGTTTTGACACCGACATTGGTGCTTTCATTGAGAGTTCCTCTGTGTCGTCGCCCATAGGCCCGATGGCTCCTTCGATCATCAACAGCGACGCGGTCCAGGGTGAGATTTTTCTCCCCGGACAGATCTTTGTATTCGGCGGCTTTGCACTGCGGGCCAATTCGCTTGGCCATCTAGAGCAGATCGAAAGCTACGCCCCTGGCCATCAGGTCAGATTTGGAAGTTTAAACTATACGGCCGACATCCACGGAGACTTGATCTTCGACAGATTCGAGCCACAGCCGAGCGCGCCGCACTGTGATGATGGGCATGATTTAGCTCTGCTGCCGGACAGTGCCCTGGAGGTCGCACAAGAGTCCGCTCCGACCCTTAACTCGGAGCCGACTGCGCCGATCGGGGATGGATGGCTAGACACCGCCTCGGGGGCTGCTACCTCTACGGCGATAGAGCCAAATATCGACCCTGTCCCTTATGAAGCTCGTGACTCCAAGGTACCGGACTCTTCTCCGGACCCCGAACCCTCCGCGCTCCTGCCAATCGAACCCGATTGGGTGCCGATCATGGAGTTCACCACTGCGGACATCTTTCAGCACTCGCCTTTCGGCGACATCCTGAATTCGCTAAAGTGTCTCTCTTTATCAGGAGAGCCTTGGCCGGATTACGGCCAGGACGGTTGGGATGCGGACGACGAAGAAATTCAAAGCCCACCCACCACCCACTTCGTAGCCACTGTCGATGACTTAACCGACATGCTAGATTTCGACTCCGAAGATATCGACAGTATGGACGACGATGCCGGATACGACCAAGAACCAGCGCCCACAGGGCACTGGAAAGCCACCTCAACTCACGATGTATATATGGTGGATACACCTAAAGGAAGCAATAACGAGGAACAACGGGACGCTGCGAAGGATAATTCCCCCGAAAAACAGCCAAAACGGCGACGCAAGTGCCGCCCAAAGTCCCGCCTCGACAACGATAGCACCCATACAGACCCAGCCATAGAGCAGGGTGAACCAGTGGACGACGAACATGCCCCCAAGCAACCATCCGAACAGGATGAATTGGATAAGCAACCCATCCTCGGCGAAAACAACAGTCCGGATGATCTCATGCCGGACACATCGTTGGAGCAAAAGAACCTCCACAAAAGGCTCGTCACCACTGCACGAAGTCTGAAGAAGCAGAAGCGGAAGCTCAAAACAGCGGAAGACGTACTCAGAATGAGATGGAGCAAAGTACTCAAGACCGCAAACAAATACAGTGATAGTCGCCAAGCAAAGAGCTACCCGAAGCGCAAACTATTGCCCGAATTTGACGAGGAGGCCGTAGAGCCCCCACAATCAAAAAACAAAGAGACCACCCAGTCGGATAGACGACCACATGACAAACAAAGAGCGGCAAGCGGCGCCGCACACATACCAGCACGTGATCCACATAAGGATCCTCGCAAAAAGGATGGCCCGGTCAGGTCCATCTATGGGCCAAGAAAGCAAGCTCCAGAAAGCAACACAACACGTCGAGTATTCGAAAATCATGGCACACCCAAATACAGGGGCGCCGCACACCCCCTATGTTTCACCGATGAGGTACTGGATCATGAATTTCCAGCGGGATTCAAGCTCGTAAACATAGAGGCATACGACGGAACAGCAGACCCCGGAGTCTGGATTGAGGATTACATCCTACACATACATATGGCTAGAGGAGATGACCTCCACGCCATAAAATATTTACCCCTCAAGCTCAAAGGGCCAGCCCGGCATTGGCTCAAAAGCCTCCCAGAAAATACCATTGGAAGTTGGGAAGAGCTCGAGGATGCGTTTCGGGCAAATTTTCAGGGGACTTATGTCCGCCCTCTGGATGCAGATGATTTAAGTCACATAACTCAATAGCCCGGAGAGTCAGCCCACAAATTCTGGAACAGGTTCCTCACCAAAAAGAACCAAATAGTCGACTGTCCGGACGCCGAAGCCTTAGCAGCCTTCAAACATAACGTCCGAGACGAATGGCTCGCCAGACAGCTCGGCCAGGAAAAGCCAAGAACAATGGCCGCACTAACAAGCCTCATGACCCGCTTTTGCGCAGGAGAGGATAGCTAGCTGGCAAGATGCAGCACCAGCGACCCAAGTACATCCGAGGTCAGGGATGGAAATGGGAAACCACGACGCAGAAAGGACCAGCGCCGGACTAAGGGAAATGACCCAAAGAGCACGACAGTCAACGCCGGATTCAAAAGCTCTCGGCAGAACAACAAAACACTGCCTCTCAAGGACAATAGCGACGAGCTATCTAACCTAAACAAAATCTTGGACAAGATATGCCAAATCCACAGCACCTTCGGGAAGCCTGCAAACCATACTCACAGAGATTGTTGGGTCTTCAAGCAGTCCGGCCGACTTAATGCCGAACACAAGGGGCTCGAAACACTAAGCAAGGACGATGACGAACTCCACAAACAGAGCACCGGCAAACAAACAACTTCCCACAAGAGGTCAAAACAGTAAACTCACTTCATGTGACAACAGGCAAAAAAAAGAGCGGCGCCCACTAAAGTACGCGCCGCACGGTCCACCCCAGCGGAGTCCCGACACTGGATGTCAAAACCAATCACCTTCGACCATCAGGATTACTCCGGAAGTATCCGGAACGCAGGATGAACTGCTCTGATATTGGATCCTATAATCGACAAACTACAATTTACACGAGTCCTAATGGACGGCGGCAGTGATCTAAACCTACTATATCAGGATACAATCCGCACAATGGGGATAGACCCAACCAAAATACGCCATAACAACACTTCCTTTAAAGGAGTGATGCTAGGTCCATATGCCCATTGTACGGGCTCTTTACTACTAAAAGTTGTGTTCGGTTCATCCGACAACTCCCGTCGCGAAAAGTTAATCTTCCACATTGCCCCATTTAAAAGTAGCTATCAAGCACTATTGGGACGCGAAGCTTTCGCCCGCTTTAACGCAATACCGCATTACGCGTCTCTTACACTTAAAATGCCCGGTCCACGCGGCATCATCTCATTAAAGGGAAACTTCGAGTGTTCCTCGACTATGGAAGAACGTGAGACTGCCTTGACAGCTACACTCTAATCCGGCTTTGCTGATCAAAGCCCCTAAACAGGTCATTCAGACCCCGGACACGGTTAGGCGAGTCCGGTATAAATAAACAAGGGGCTTACTAGCCGCATACCCCTTTATAAGGGGCTCCACGCATGCACCAAAAGAGACAATAAAACTCGGTTTTATTCATTCTTTGAATCATACTCTGTTTATTTCAAAATACATCTTTCGCACGAATTCTTTTTCTAACTAAGTTCTTCTCTTTTACAGATCAACACCGTGCTACACCCGTTCAGGATACGGCACAATGGAGACACAGGCGCAG
Organism: Triticum timopheevii; assembly: GCA_963921465.1. NCBI lineage: Eukaryota > Viridiplantae > Streptophyta > Magnoliopsida > Poales > Poaceae > Triticum > Triticum timopheevii. The sequence goes on from OY997274.1 coordinate 650,098,524, forward strand.
ACGTGCAGTAGGGACCCGTTGCAAGGATTCTTTTCAAATTAAGACCCTGCGTAAACCTTTCTTACTGTCTCTTGTTGATACACATCCCCCGATTTTTTGCTATAACCGAGGAGGAGGCTGGCGTTTTGGCATCGGCCGCGCCAGAAATTTTCGCGCGTACCTGAACACTAGGGGCTTAGGGCATTGTTCTGCCCGTTTTCATAAAGACCGAATACCTTAGGGAGTGTTCGGCGTCTCGAGTTAGGCCTTATATGCATCAGCTCCGAATCATGTCTTTGGCCAAATGTTGGGTTTGCCCGGCTCCTGTGTTTTACTGCCTTACGTTCCGCTCTATCGGCTAACGCGGCACCAGGAGAACTACTGCGATTGTGCCCCGGTTCGCCCAGGTGAGCACCTCAGTAGAGAAAGCCGAAAACTGACTGTCATGATATAGCCAGAGACCGGTCAACCACTCGATTGACCACAGGAATGTTTAGAATTCATCCGCTTTAACGAAGGACCGCTTCCTGGTCAGGCACATACGCGCCCCGAAATTCGGAGAGCGTAGTGCCCCTAGGGGCTATATAGTAGCCTCACCATCGAACTCCCATGGCTAAGTGAAAGTGATAAAGCATTATAGTCCGGTTGCCTAGTTTGCTACGCTATCACCTCCTTCACAGGACCAAGACGTTGGATTAAGTGTGAAAATGCGCTTTTTTTTGCAAACACCCCCGCACTATGTGCGTGGGGGCTGAAGCCGAAGACTGCCATCTTTCAGGTTATATACACATATACGTTAACGGCCGCACAGGAGGTATTTCAACACTTGAACGCCCAAGTATAAAAAGCCCTTATATTATATTTGAAACATGGTTTCATAAATCATACATGTCATTTGAACATAACGTTTTTCGAGCACTGCGACTCTATTAAACGAGCGCCCTGCAGGACTTCCTCAAAATAGTGCTCAGCTGGTAATCGGCTTATGTCCGAATCCTGGGATGCAACGTCGGTGGCCTCCATCTCTGCCCAATATGTTTTGACACGGGCGAGAGCCATCCGTGCACCCTCTATGCATGCCGACCGCTTCATCGCCTTGATATGTGGCACCGCATCAAGGAACTGCTGCACCAAGCCAAAATAACTCTTCGGCTCGGGCCTTTTAGGCCACAAATGAGCCACGACATCCTTCATGGCAAGTCCGGACAACCTATTCAGCTCATCCCACTCGGCTAATCGATCGGTTAATGGAAGTGGACGCTCCGGACTATGGAATTGCAACCAAAAAAGCTCTTCCATTCCGTGATCCTTTTGGCCCCGGAAGTGTGCGATTGCGTCTGCGGCACTCGCCGCCAAATTCAGATAAGCATCCTCCGCACCCCAGAACTGGCCCAACTGAGCATACTTCGGATCCGTGAATTTCCTACGCAGCAGAAAAGGCTTTCCAGCCGCAATATCCCCGGCCTGACGTAGCTCCTCCTTTATAGCCCTCATCGCGGAGCGGGCATCCTTGGCTTCGGCGGTGGCCTTCTTCAGGTCCTCTTGCTTCGCTCGGCGTTCTCTTTCAAGAAACTCATAGCGGTCGGTAGCATCCTTCAGCTTCACGGCCATTTCGGCCATTTCCTCCCTGCTTTGGCAGTGAGCAGCCTGTTCGGCTTTTAGCTCTTCGGCCGCCTTCAAAGCAGCCACATTACTTTTTCTGGCTTGCTCCTTGGCTCGGGCAAGCTCCGCCCGAAGGTCCTCCATAGCAGTGGCGCCATCTGCATTAAGCATACATGTTGTAAGGCACGAGCGTCAAGCTCCCTCAAAAGGCGTCCGCGGAGAAGCCACATACCTTGCGACTCGTCAAGTCATTTATTGACCAGCGTGATGTCCGCATCCGCAACGTCAAGTTGCCGCTTCAGTTCGGCAACTCTATCAGTCCGGCTGGCCACCGAACGCTCCGCCACCTGAATAGGAAGGGCGACATCTTATAACTGAGATTATGATCCTCGGCACGCTGTCGCTTTTGACAACGTATCAAGTCTCAGAGGCTACTATCTATACAGGGCGCATTTTATATGCAAAACTGTCAGAAGGTATATCATTTTTGCGTACCTCAAACCCCGTCAGTAAACTTCTGATGGCTTCATACAATCCGCACTCAGCGGATGAAATCCTTTCAATCACCGTACCCATTAACGCACGGTGATCTTCTGAGACAGACGCCCGCCCGAGCAGATCCTTCAGCTCCTCCGGCCGTACACCAGTTGGTGCCGAACTCTCCAGCCCTGCCGGACTCGGGGAGACCCTCCGCGACGACACCTCAGGGTCGTCCGCCCCACCTGACGGTGCGGCAGATGGAGGCGTTTCGCTTTCCATCATCTCCGGACGAAGATCCCCCGAAGATGAGCTTTGCTGAGAAGGGCTGAGATCCGAACTACAAGGTAAAAATTCGGTTATCTTCAGAAATAAAAACAGGGATGTCCCTTATTACAAAACTCCCCTTTCTACTTACGGCTCGCTGGAGGGCTGATTCCCGTGGGGAAATAGTGCGGCCGAGGCTTCTCCTGGCGCAGGACCCTCTGGTGAAGATTTCTTCCCCCGCTTTGAGGCCTTGGCCTTCGGATCTTCAGAAGCGGTCCTCTTCTCCCCCTGGAGGGAGGGATTCTCGATCCCCCCTTTCTTGAGAGCCTCCTTAGCGGAGGCGGTAGTTTTCCTGTTTTCCCCTTCGCCCTCTTCCGAAGGCGCAGCCTCCAGCATCTTGACTAACACGGGATCCGGCGTGGTCTCGGGGAGGGGGGCCGGACACCGTATCAGTTTTGCTTTTGCTATCCACTCCTATTCAAGGGATAGCTGGTTAAAAGGCAAGTTTATGATAAATGTACGGACAACATGTCCGGACACAGGACTACTTACTTGAGTATCCAGGCGATTGCAGCTCAGGCCTGCGTCCTCGGTCAAGTCCGGACACATCTCTTGTGATCCGAAGAACAGTTTATACATCTCCACGGGCGTCGCACCCATGAAGTGTTGGAGAGCTCACGGTCCCTCCGGATTGAATTCCCACAGGCGGAGGGGGCGACGTTTGCAGGGCAAAAGGCGCCGAATCAGCATGACCTGCACCACTACAACCAGATCGATCTCCCTCTCTTGGAGGTCTCGAATGCGGCCCTGCAATAATGGCACGTCCTTGGACGGCCCCCAGTCAAGCCCTTTGTTGACCCATGACGCCAGCCGTTGTGGAGGGCCCGAGCGAAAGGCAGGCGGCGCCACCCATCTGGTGCCCCTGGGAGTGGTGATGTAGAACCACTCCTGTTGCCACAAACCTAGCTCCTTTTGAAAAAAGCCCTCGGGCCACGGAGCGTCAGCTCTCTTGCTTATGACTGCCCCTCCGCACTCTGCCTGCCGCTCCTCGATCATCTTCGGCTCCACGTTGGAGGAAGGCTTCGCATACGACAATGAACGATGAGATGTGGAGGATGGACTCCGGATCCAAGTCATGGAATTCTAGCCCATAATAAAACATGAGCCCCCTCACGAAGGGGTCCATCGGGAAGCCTAAACCCCGACGGAAGTGAGACACGAACACCACGCTCTCACCAGGCTCGGGAGTGGGAATGACTTGCCCTCGGGCGGGCAGCCTATGCAAAATTTCGCCGGTTAGATACCTGACGTCTTTCAGCTTTAGCACATCTTCTTCCATGACGGAAGAGGCCATCCACTGGCCCTGTAGGTCGGAGCCGGACATTGTCAAAGGTCCGAAGCGCCTGAATCTGGAGCCTTGGGTGTTGGAACTCGGGGCGAGGGGCGGATTTGATTGAAGATTGAAGAAAAAGAACAGGCCTTGGTCTCGTTATAAAGGGGTTGAATACCAAGAGCCGTCCCCGTAACCGTTTGGGACTCGCCTTCGATGGAGGGGGCATGCCAACGGGCGCGGTTGGGTTACCCACGTCCGTATTTATGAGAATCCCGGAATAAGGGGACACGATCTCTGCTTTGACAAGACGTGCCAAGGAAACCGCTTCGCTAAACGCGCTGAGGTGGAACAATAAAAATGATTCGAGTAAAGGCTTAGCCGTGGTGTGACGTCATACCACGAAATACGTCAGCAGATTGAACTTGTGTAAATATTATTCTCTCTACGGTGGTATGTGGAATTTATTTTGCAGAGCCGGACACTATCCTGGTGTTCAAAATCTTCTATGAATTATTCGGAGGAGGAACCCGCCTTGCAATGCCGAAGACAATATGCGCGCCGAACTCGTCGTCATTGAAGCCTGGTTCAGGGGCTACTGAGGGAGTCCTGGACTAGGGGGTGTCCGGATAGCCGAACTATCATCATTGGCCGGACTCCAAGACTATGAAGATACAAGATTGAAGACTTCGTCCCGTGTCCGGATGGGACTTCCCTTGGCGTGGAACGCAAGCTTGGCAATACGGATATGTAGATATCATACCATTGTAACCGTCTCTGTGTAACCCTAGCCCTCTCCGGTGTCTATATAAACCGGAGGGTTTTAGTCCGTAGGACGAACAACAATCATACCATAGGCTAGCTTCTAGGGTTTAGCCTCATTGATCTCGTGGTAGATCTACTCTTGTACTACCCATATCATCAATATCAATCAAGCAGGAGTATGATTTTACCTCCACCGAGAGAGCCCGAACCTGAGTAAAAACATCGTGTCCCTTGTCTCCTGTTACCATCCGCCTAGACGCACAGTTCGGGACCCCCTACCAGAGATCCGCCGGTTTTGACACCGACAGAGAAGAAGTCCCTGGTGGAGGTAGGAGAAAGCACAACAACCAGTTGATTTAGATCGAATGGCTCAAAAGACTTACTTCCCTTAAAAAAATCCATGCAATTACATATAATCGGTCCCTTAATATTGAATTCTTTCCTATGTTTTTTGTCTATTTACGAGTTTTTCAGATTGTAATGATGATGTATGATGACTTTTTTTAGTTGGTATGCTGACATTTTTGATTGGTACTAGCACGACGATCATGATGAAGTCTTGCAAAAATGATTTAGGATCTCATGATTCTGTAAATCGCATAATCTATATTGCAGTCTACACTTGCTAGAATGGCACCAGCCAGGTTAATGACATACTCCCTCCTTCGGGTTTATTAGTCCCGTCGCATTTTGAGTCAAAGTACCATAGATTTAATTGGCAAAATAATAATTTATATGTGACAATAAAAGTATCATTGGAAGCTTCTTTCAAACTTTAATATGACAATACAACTTATATTTTGATAACTAAATCTAAGGTTAAAGTTAACAGAAAATATGAAGGGGGCTTTTAAATCTGGACGAATAAGTATCTTTTTCTAATGGAAAACGAAATAAATATTTGAAACTTAATCCGAAGAGTATCCACATCAAATTTGACGGGCTGCTAAGCCTGCTACCCATCTGAATGCCATTGGTGGGCTGGCTTGTCATTCGGCTAGACGTGTCTGAAACTTAATCCAAGTCCATACACCAGTCTGTTACGTGGATTGTCATTTGGACAATTCGACAAGTTTCTGTCAAGACTTGAATGAACTTCTGGGCATTTCGGCCAATTCCCATGAATTTGGATTACCTTTAATGTTATGTTTGACATAGCTCTGGACACGATCCTTTTTTGAGAACGGTTGGCATTTTTTTTTAAATGGCAGGATTCCTGCATTCATCAACAAGAAAAGATTTACTCAATTAACTGGGGAAAACCGAGCGAAAATCAGGTTGCCCAGTTAACTGAACTTGCACGATTGACGGTCAATGTTTTTGTGGTAGCTGGTGGCTATAACAGCTTGCACAGGTGTCCTGTGACTGGAGCCGGAGCCAGGGCCTCCTCGGTTTTGCACTTTGGAATTAGGACTGTACACATGTGGAACTAGATGCTCACGTGTCTCTTGGAAATCTTGTAATGGACAGAGATTCAACGCTGATGAAATGAAATTCCATATCTGTCACTTGGTGCCTATTTCTGCGAGAAATGTCGTCTTTTGAATCTGTCCTACGTAGTGTTGAAACAAAATGCTGAGTTGCTGACTGGTCGGTCATGAGCTAGGAAAGAGAAGGCAAATACGTAGGTCAATTCCAGCAGGCAGGTGTCGTTTTCGTACTCCTTCAATTCAAAGAACGGATCGGACGTTGCATGTGTGTTCAGTTGGAACAACATGGAGGTCATGTGTAGTTGTTGTCCCTGATACCGAAAGGGGCAAGAACAATCCCAAGCTGGGTCGACATGCAACAGCTCGGACTAGTTTGAAGAGTCATGTCTTGCCGGTCCGCACGTTTCCCAGGTTTTAAGCAAGCGACTGATCTTTTATCTTTTTAATTTTTTTTTTGAAGAAAACGGCTGAGCATTTTTCTTTTAACTTGCCAGTAGGTAGGCGGGCATCTCAAAAATTAATAAACCGACGTGCCCGTCCTCTATAGCGAGAAAATAGCACTAGTGCCATTATGGGGTGGTACACCAATCGGCCTCGATGGTCGTATTTTATGCGGTAGTGTGTGCCTACGCACGCACCTGATCGAGGCTTTGGCGAGGCGAAAGCGTGCGTGGCTCTCCCTTCCCGCGGCGGTGCGCTTGATTAATTATGCCGGCGAACGAGCGCGCGCGGTTGTTGGTCCGGTTCCCTCCCTTCCTTCCACGCCGGCGGGCGAGTGGGGCGACCACTGCACCGCCGCTTCTTCACGCTACCCCCAACTGAAGAGATACCCATGTAGTACAACGTCACTTGGTCTACGTACACCGTACACCACAGCATGGTCCAAGGAAAACGGCATGCCGCTGAACTACTGCTCCCTGCAGAGCAGGGAAGTTACACACGTAGTAAGACCGCACGCCGTGTCGGAGGAGACATACCGGGTAGGCGGGTACGTGCTACTATTTTTTTTGCATGGTAATACGTGTCTCATTTATATCATAAGAATCATAGTACAAGCCACGTACATACCGACCTGACAATACTGAAAAGACAGCAGAACACTAGCCTTTGCACATAGGAGCACCAGCCAAGAAGTAAAATTACAAACAAGACTGAAGAATCCTCTGAGCTTGACACCAACGTCCGTCACCTGCCTCTGGCACCACCATAACAGCCACCAAAGGAGAAAATGACGGATCACCTTCACACCCGAGCTCGACGCGGCTCCATCGCTGATATGCAGCTTTGCGGACCTCCAAGGTGGCTCGCCAATAAAGGCGAAGCCATTGCCGTTGAACGAATCAGACCGGGGCAACACCCCGGACACGCCATCGAACTCCAGATCTGGCACCCCTGCCCAACTAAGACGTTGGAGGAGAAAACCATACCTGCCTAACACAAACCACGAACCCAGATTCACCATCTTCCAGATGCCGTCGATGCAGACCACAATCTGCATCCGCTCCTGGACTACCTCCCAAACTCCGCGTCGGCGCTGGAGCAAACGCCGTCGCAGCGGCGGAGCCCGAGGACAAAGGTCCACCACAAGGATGCCGCCGCCGCCGCGCCATCCTTGCTTGAACAGTCTGGTTTCCAAATCCACCCCAAAAGCGGATCGCCTCATTGAGGAAGGATCTGAAGATTTATTAGTCGGCGCCGTCATCACCATCGCCAAAGCCATGACAATGAACAACCCAAAACCCTAAAAAACTAATGCCTAAAACAAACCACACGCGTGGATCCGGCGACTCCCCTCACCACCGACGACCGAGGTCGTCGGCGAAGGGGAGCCGCCGGAGGACGGCGGCGGAGTAAGGCGCCCTGGTGGCGGAGGCGAGATCGCCTTTCTTTCTTCTCCTGGAAGAAAGGAAGCGAACTTTCGTGCTCTGGTTGTAGATGCTCTCGGGTACGTGCTACTAGGACGTGCTAGTTGTTCCAACAGGGAACAGGGATCTATTTCTACGGTCCACGTTTTCAAGTTATCTCTGCCATGGAAGAAACGATGTTGTGGTGCTATGTAATTCGCCCGCTGAGGGGTCATCATATACTGACGAAATCAGTATATAACCGGAATGTCATGGCATATGCCAGCAAGTAAAATGGCTGGCTATAAACAGGAGTTGCTGGTTTGCGGGGAAAAACGTGTGTCTCCGCAAAGCACTCATCATGTTGGTCTCCGGCTTATGGGAGAAAACGCGGCCGGACCATCAAGCGGACTGATACAGCCCCACGTTGGATGGCATGGGCGCTGCCTCCTGGCGGCGGATCTGGGTACTCCCAGATTGGATCGGGGATGGAGGCTTTGGAGATGGGAGTGGCTGGTGGCCCTGCAGGATGGCGGTGGTGGTGCATCTGGTGGCCAGGCTCCGCCGGTGATCTCGCGGCCTCTGGGAATCATGGAGGTGCCAGCGGCGGCGTGTGCTCAGCCTGGTGGTGGCGGCGGCCATGCACAGGAGCTGAGTTCCTTCGAACAGATTTGGGTGAAAACTTGCTTTCGGTTACTGCCAAGGCCGGCGATGGCGGCGCTATCTGCATCGTTTCCTTTTGAAGGCATCGCCGTGGAGAAGTTCAAGGCCACTCTCTGCTACCTTTGGGGGAAACCCTAGATCGGATGACAGCGGCGCTCTGGTGTCGTTCCCCCCTTGGGGGCATCATTCTTGGAGGTACACACATGATCGAGGGACCAGAGGACGGGTTCTTTGGTGGAGCGGTGCATCGTCTCACTCATTGATGGCGGCGGGTCTCGGCGGCATGGCGCTGTGGTGACTCGGCGTTCGATGCGCAGAGATGGACTCGCGTAGGAGGGTGATGCGGTCTGGCGTCGTGGTGACGTCAACGACAGCTAGACCGGGCAAGGTGAATGCAGCAGTACAACTCTGAAGATGGATTGGTGGCAGATGGCTGCGGCGACCTCATATCCGGCAGGCGTCCTGCTTGAGGGGTGCGCCGGACCGGTGGGTGACCCATACCCGACAGGCGTCCTGGATGGGACCTCAGGTCTTAGATGTTAGGTTTGGCTGCGAGGTATGTTTGATATTAGGCCCAGATTGTCAGCATCCCTTCATCAATTGGATAGGATTAGCCACAGATGTTGGCTAGACGGTGGCTTTAGTCTTACCGTCGTATCACTTTGTAAGGTCCATGCATCGTCCAGATGCAGAAGCCGGGGTCCTCCTCTTTTTCTAAAAAAAGATGTCATGTCTCTGCTAGAGGATCTTGAGAACAAATGAAGACTGTCTAGCAGAGCTGTGATGGATGACGATGATGCCAATTAACGGGAGAGTATTTAATCCAGCATGGAATATTTAGGAACGGTGGGAGTAGATATCATGTCGCTGCTAGAGGATCTTGAGAACAAATGGAGACTGTCTAGCAGAGCAGTGAAGGATGGCAACGATGCCAAGAGGATGTTTGGATACTCTCTAGTCATGTGACTAGTAGTAGTCAGACTAAAAGTTTTTAGTCAGGCCATGTTTGGAAGGTGACTACTACTAGTCAGCATTAAATGTCTCAGTATTAAATTCTTCTCTCTCCCTACCAATCTACAGTTGCCGTCGCTTCTCTCTCCTCTACCGGTTTGCTGCTGCAACAGGATGGGCCCGCCAATTAATTAGAGGAGAGACTTTAGTCACTTTTAGTTGGGGGTGGGGTGACTAGGGACTAAAGTAGTTTTAGTCGCCCATTAGTCAGGGGTGTTTGGAGGTTTACTGACTAGAAGTGACTACTACTAGTCTCTAGTCTCTAGTCACTAGTGATCCAAACACCCTCTAAGGCTGGTCATAGTGGGTAGTAACTTAGACTAGTAACATGCATATGTTACAAGTCTATGTTACTACCATCATAGTGGGTAGTAACATAAGTGTAGTGTCATGCACGCCTTTATTTATTATGTTGTAGACTCATTTTGCATTGGGGTGCGTTATGTTACAGTAACATATTATGTTACCACAAGCACCTCTCTCCTCATTAATTTCATGCCACATAAGCATGTATATCTTGGGGTGCGTTATGTTACTACTTAAGTTACTCCCACTATGGCTAGCCTAAAGGGAGAGTATTTAATCCAGCATGAAACCATTATAACGTTTTCTTGATTACTTCGCATGTGAGAGCTGAGAAGGCAATGTATTGGTGCTTCACAATGGGAGACAAATGGTGTGTCGTCTATGCCTTGAATGTGGAAGACGATTGTGACAAAATGGAGAGAAGATGTATTGGGCCATGCTAGGCTAGACAATGAGCGTATACATGCGAGCATGCATGCAGTGAGCCTAGTAAGAGTGACTTGAATGAAGGATCACGCAACAAAAATAGTTAGAGCAAGTACAATAGAGCTGAGTCAGCTGGCTATAAGAAATAAACTAGTATATTCTTGCTTAGTCGGAGGAAAGAGAAGAGGAGAGAGAAGATAAGCGGGCTCTTGGTGAAGAGCCAGCTCTAGCACGTGCTCCTAGGCACTTTGTGAGAGTGAAAGGTGGGTCCTATAATAAAAAAAAGTAGTACACTCTTCTAATCAACTATTGTACATATTGGCTATAAAATAGGCTATAGTTGACATGGCAACGGCTTATAGCCAGCAGTTGGCTATACTATTAACCATGCTCTTAGAGAGAGTTTTTTTGCTGACGTGGCATATTTGTGAGGTCAGGAGTCTGCATGTTAAGATAATTAGAGCTAGAGGGGATCCACTATTTAGGTATATAGGATTACGGTTTCTAGTACTTGCTACGTTGGTCGATCACTTAAACTCCAAAACTTTGACCCACACACGTGGTTGGTCCAGGCCCTTCTCTCCCCTATTTGTCGGTCACCTTTATGCTCGTAGAGAGAGAGAGAGAGAGATGAGGATGTGTAGGACCATCGGACGAGAAGAAAGAGGAGGAAATTCCAACCTCTGAATGCTCCATTCAGGTAACATGTTAATCTCCTCTCTAGAAATTTCTCGATTGTTATTTGGCAATGAGGGTTGATCATCTCGTCGGGGGAGAAATGAATGCAAATGATGTGACATTACGTTGCAACAATCGATAATCACAACTTGCTTTCATGTCAGTGCCTTTGTATGTCGCATATTATATAATTCTCTTTTTTATATCAAATTTGAGTTCATGGCTGAATATGTCAAATGTATATCATGGCAGATGGCCTAAATCATGCCTCCCCAAAGAAAAATGACATAAATCATGGGAATTTAATTGGAAAAGGCCCATTCTTTTTTTCCGAGGGTGTTATATCTTGAAAATATCCTCTATGTATCAATAGTGTAAATAGTTTCAGACTAAAGTTAGGAAAGTAACCACTGGAATGTAAAGCCTAGTGAAAATTAGGAGGTTGGAGTAAAAACTTGATGGTATTATAACTCGTTCTGTAAAAATAAATTATGCTTATTTGTTTTGTTGTGATAAGAAGGTTGTCCTATAACATATTTATTAATCTTACCAGACTCATACGCCAGGGGTTGGGAGATCTTACAATGAAATGGCGAAAGGTTTTAAAAGAGGCATACACATTGGAGACATTGCAAACTGTATGCCGGTTCATTCGGTGCCATCCTTCAGTTCTCTGTTTATTGATTTGCCTATTAATATTGTACAAGTACTACTTCAGCTGGCTCTCTCTCCTTGTGGCCACATCACCAATCTTCGTATTCACTGGTTTATTCCTTGGGGTCATCCTAACTTACGGTGAACCGAACAATCCGGAAAATGATCATATCTACAAAAAGATAGAGAAGGCTCCTGAAACTTGGAATATTCACAACACTGCTAAACCAATTGAGGATGTATGTATTCCAAGAATTGTATCTAGCGAAGAAAGAATAGCTAACCACAACAGCAATGAAAATAAATTTCGGAAGGGATCTCATAGCCGAGGCTCTTCATCCGAATCAGCATCAAGTGCATCAGATGGCTCAGAAATCGATACCCATCCAATGCTTAACGCATTTCATCAGCTTAGGTCAGCCGCTAGTTCATCGGTGTCTTCTCAAGATGGGGATTCCATTGACAGCAGCATCGAGGATGAAACCAGAAATCAAGAGGGCAATGATGAAAATGAACTTGAGGAGAAAGAAAGTGTTAGAATTGTGGCATGGACTGCTGACGATCAGAAGAGCATCTTGAAAATTGGATGTTTGGAGATTGAGAGAAACCAAAGGTTGGAGACCTTGATTGGACGCAGGGCTAGAAAATATATATGTAGGAACTTTAGAGAGTTTGGCAACAGTGAGCCTCTCCCAACAAAGGAGGAGCTCTCAAAATTTAATGTTCAAATTCCAACTATTTTTGCACCTAGGAGAAATCCATTCGATCTTCCCTACAACGAAGATAACTTCCCAGAGTCTGCTCCATCTGCACCAATTAAAATGAGAAATGCATTTGACATTACATGCGATCAAGAGGATGAAAGTAGCTCCACTGGAGGTGCTAACTTAAGTAATGTGGAGCCTACTTGTGTTGCGTCTCAAATAAGAAAGATTACAATGCTTAGGAGGCATGAGAGCTTCACAGAAGGAGCACCATTCCTTGCTAATTTCCGGCAAGATCTACAGCCTTCTCGGTTCAAACCATACTTTGTTACAGAAAACATGTCCGACGAGGGAACTACGGTTCCAAGTCTTCAAGGAGAAGCTAGTGAAAAGAGCTCGGTTCAAGATTTAGACAATTTTTCAGTTAACGATCAAGAAATCCAAAATGTTCTATTGGCTCTCGACACCGAGACACCCGTACTAATTAGTGATTCATCAGATGATGACATGTATCTACCAGGTGGACATATAAATGATTGGGTGGAAGCTCAAAACAATGAGAATTTAAATTTATCTCACACTACTCCACTAGAAGGTCTTAGTGTAGTGCAATACCCACAAGAAATGGAGACGACGAGCAACGATTTACATCAGATTTCTCCACATTCATAAGATCTTGACTTGATGCCATCATCAATTGAAGCTACAGAACCTTTTGCACGTAATAGGAATGAACTACCAGGTGACGTCTGGAATATCACTTAACGGTGTAGGGATTTATGTCACTAACCCTTGATTTTGTACCTGATGGTTTCCTTATTTCTAGGCAAGGAAGTTGAGACCCTTGATGACACCCAGATGGGTGACCCAGTTGACGATACAAGTCCATCTCGAAGCGATAAGCCTACATCTATGAGTTCTCCAATTGGTGCAGTTTTGCTGCATGAAGGTAATCAAGGACTGAAAGGACTTGATTTAACTGTAGAGGTATCATTTTGGTAATTTTTTCTTTCTGAAATCATATTTTGGTCCAGGCTATCCTCATACTGCTGCTATGAGCAAGGAAGAAATGGGTTTACCATCAATGATTGAGGTTCCTTCTAGTGAGATAGCCTCGCCTAGTTTGGTTTCATTGGAGGAAAGCAGACAAAACAAAACTTCAGAGATAAGGGACTCATGACATTGTTTACCATGATGGAGTTTGCACATATTCTTTCAGCCATACCAACTAGCTAGGCAACATTAGATTTTAGTTTTTGTACAACTATCAGCACATAACATAGTGGTAAATTTTATGACTATAGCCTATATTACTGTCACTTAAGTTATAAGTTATGAATCTATTCATTTTTTCCTTAGTAGTAATGTTGACCCTTGGGATCTTTGAAAGCTGCCAATATCAGACACACACAATGGCATAGATAAATTTTGAACTGTGCAATGCTCCAGGGGATAGCATGCCAATTTTTCAGTTTTGACTTTTGATTAGTTTCACTTTTACAAGATCCAGTTAGGTTTCGTTAACCGGGGACGCGACATGATCCGCCGGTTGGGATCCGAGGAGGAGGCGGCCACGCTAGCGACGTCCAGCCGAGAAGAAACAATACCCAGGGAGGAGGCGCTTAGCACCACCAATGGGTACAATGCGCCTGTTAGTAGAGGAGATTATAATCATCATAAAGAAAGTCATTAGTCTAAAAGTTGTCATGCATATACATGTAAAGCTGTCAGGTTACACAATGAGAAGTTGCCAAGAACATCAAGTTGTTGTGTGTGTATTGCCTACTTTGCATTGACGGAGGTAAGGGGTTGGTGTCTAAATGTAGTAAAGGTTGTCGTATGAAAAATAACTTTGTTACCACTTCATTGACAAAAAAAGGCGGAAAGTGTCAAACACCAGTAAAAAACACCACAAAGTCTTGTATATCCAATGTCAGTGTCTACTGCATATGATAATTTTTCATCATACATACGAAGAACGCCAGTAGAACCTAAGCTGCTGACCGTTTTAGAATAAAAAGTAAAATAATTACATAAAAGTGGATGGTAGAATCTGTTGCTCCATTTGGTAGACGTCGTTGCCGCTAGAACTACAACAAAGCATGCACTTGAATTTGCCTTCGTGTGATTACATTTTCCTAAGCATCTCACTAACTGTCGACGCGAGTCGAGCCTCCTTTGCACTTGGTAACATCACCGGCGCTACTGCTCCCTTCGCTTTGGAGTCAACCTTGTACTCCAGCTCCAGCGGCCTGTGAGGGAGCCTGAGATTGTTCAAAACAGATTATTCATCTTGATCCTGCCCCGTTAAGGTATTACGAATGAGCAAGATGATGGGTCATACGTCCTTGCAACCTAATCGTGGAGTGAGTTGTGTATATTGGAGCAATTGTTTTCCAAAACATCAAATGCATCCCCATCTTGCTTGTGGCATTCTTCTGCTTCTTTGTAATATTCATGTACAGTTGGGTCAACGGGTAGGCGATGTCATGTTCCACAACGGGCCTTGTAGATGCCTAGGATAAATGAAACATGTTTCTCGTAAAAATGAGTGCATAAAAGGAGAAAGAGAGTGGGATTTGCCCGAAGGCCATATGTACACATGGTAACCACATATTGTTAGACACTAGAAGTAGTATAAATGATAAGAAAAGTGCCGGTAAAGCATCTACTAGATGAAGTTGCTAGACACACAAACAACTGGCAACAATTAAAGAGTCGCCATGGGCACATGCCACATATTGCAGACTTTTACAAAATACAATTGTACCCGCATGCATGGCCCACATATTAAGGCTGAGAGTTGCCATCTATGATATAGTGAAATTGCCCACGAGGACTATGGTGCCAAGTCGGCATTTGTAAAAAAAGGGACGTTGTGTGAACCCATCCATGGCTCATGCTGTCATGGATATAAATGTGGGTAGCCATCTTGGATTTAATTTTTCAGGACATAAAACTACATATGATGATGATGCCTCTAAAATACCGATGTCACTGGCTCCCCTGGCGCATTCGAGGTTAGCCAAGCGGGGGAGGCGACGGAGTAAAATGCCATATTCGACTCCAGCCAATGACAGCTCAAGGCGGCGGCAAACCGTCATTTTATCCATGAAGCAGAAGCAACTCTTTGTGGACGACGACGAGGAGGAGGCGACGGTGATTCATCCCACCGCCAACGACCATGAGGCCGGCGACTCCAACAATGAGGACCTTGACATACCCAATGACGAGTCGTTTGCTAGTTTATAGTTTGTTCTATGTTATATGCGGGTAGATCAAAATGAATGTTGGATGAGTTTTTAAAAATAAATAAAAGAAGGGCATTCCCTCGGATTTCTATTAAGAGAAACCATCTTGTCCAAAGCCTAATACAAACTACTACCAAAACTAAACAAGGAGAAATAAAGCAGCGAAACCAGAGGACTCCAGCGACCAGAGTGCAATACATGGAAAGTCTAAACATGCTGAGCAACACAACCCATACCTACAAGCATCTACCAAATATCATACAGCGACGGGCGACGCAATCGAGCACACAGAAATATGGGAGCAACATTACAATCTTTTTTTCTTTTCAAAATGGCAAGATTCCTGCATTCATAAGAAGAAATGAGTTGCTCAGTTAATTAGGGAAAATCGAGCAAAACTAGATTGCTTAGTTAATTATGGATAACTGGGCGAAAACCATCACAACCCCTCCTGAGCGTCACACATAAGAAACCACACGCACACCACTCCGAAGAGGGCCTCGTCGAGACAGCACATAGGCATCATTGTCATCACTCCTCCCCTAGAGGCATCCTTGCCATCCCTAAAACTCTAAGCAAACGACTCCGACTTTGCCGTTGGCGATCGTGGACTCGACCAACACCGTAGCGGACGCGTAAAGTTGCATGAAGATCTGCACCAAAGCTCAGCCACATGCGTCCAGACAACACAACTCCGAGTCTGACAGAGGGCTTTGAAGGAAAAATCCAGGCATGACTCACGCCATAGAAGATCACTGAACGTGTCCCATGCAGCCGGTCATTGTATAGCACAGGTCCTTGACGTCGTAGCTTCAACTCCACGGCAAGCAGCAAACGGAGGCAATACCGCAGACACACAGGAGAAGAGCCGGCTACCATTCCCATGCTGCCGACATTGCTCCCACCATCATCACTGCCATAGAAGCCTGTCTGCCAAAACCACTGCAAAACACCGGTCCTGCTTACGGATGCCGAGCTCTTAGACGAAGCCCCCAAGAGGGAAAATGAAACTCCAAAGCGGCGCCATCATCCGATCATGAGATCAAGGTTTCCCTAGAGAGGCCGCAATGGCCGGGTCCATGCGGGAGGGGTACGTTAGCAAATCAGTGATGCCTCCAGGTAGATCAATGACGACCATAGCCGCCGCCATCGGTAGTCACGGCACAAGGCCGAGGCAGGGTCTTCACCCATGCTCCCACACCACCTCGGTCCCACTTCATCCCGCACCGGGGCCGGGAAGCCCACCACACACCTCCACCATTGAAGCTGCCTATCGACGAAGAGGCGCTGAGACCGCCGCAGCCAGCCACACTTTGCAGAGCCCACCTGAAAGGATCGATATGGTTGACTAGAGGGGGGGGGGTGAATAGGCAACTAACAATTTTTAAGCTTTTCTTTACCAAATTAAACTTTGCAACAAAATAGGTTGTCTAGATGTACAACTAAGTGAGCAACCTATATGATGCAATAACAACTAGCACATAAGCAAGCAAGGGATGCAACACAAGTAGGCTTGCAAAAGTAAAGGCACGAAATAACCAAGAGTGGAGCCGGTGGAGACGAGGATGTGTTACCGAAGTTCCTTCCTTTTAAGGGGAAGTACGTCTCCGTTAGAGCGGTGTGGAGGCACAATGCTCCCCAAGAAGCCACTAGGGCCACCGTATTCTCCTCACGCCCTCACACAATGCGAGATGTCGTGATTCCACTATTGGTGCCCTTGAAGGCGGCGACCGAACCTTTACAAACAAGGTTGGGGCAATCTCCACAATAATTGGAGGCTCCCAACAACACCACGAAGCTTCACCACAATGGAGTATGGCTTCGAGGTGATCTCAACCGTCTAGGGTGCTCAAACACCCAAGAGTAACAAGATCCGCTAGAGATAAGTGGGGGGGAATCAAATATCTTGTGGTGGAAGTGTAGATCGGGCCCTTGTCACCCAATCCCGAGCAAGTCAACAAGTTTGATTGGCTAGGGAGAGAGATCGGGCGAAAATGGAGCTTGGAGCAACAATGGAGCTTAGAGGTGGAAGAGGTAGTCCACTAGAGGTAGAAGACGCCCCTTATATAGTCATGGGAAAAATCCAACCGTTATCCACATGTTCAACCCGCGACACGCGGTACTACCGCTCCAGGGGCGCGATACCACCGCGAGGCCGCGCAGTACTACCGTGGCGGACCACGGTACTTCCGCGACAGCAGCAGAGGCCGGGACTTGCCTGACTAGGATGCAGTACTACCGCTTGCGCGGTACTACCGCTCCCCCTTGCGGTACTACCACAAGGCAGGAAAGTCATTGCCTGGGAAGGGCGCGGATGAAATAAATTACATCCGTGCCTACTTCCGCTGAAAATGAGGTGGTGCAAAAATCCGAAGCGGTACTTCCGCTCGTGAGGCGCGGTACTACCGTTGCGGCGCGGATGTAAAAAATTACATCCGCTCCTACTACCGTGACGCTGCGGTACTAGGTAGGAGGGCCACGGTACTACGACTCCTTGGGAGCGGTACTACCATGGGCTCCCGCGGTACTACCACGCTGGTTGAGCGGTACTACCGTGGGTGGCGCGGATGTAAAAAATTACATCCGCCCCTACTACCGTACCGGAGCGGCACTAGGCCTGGGAGCCGCGATACTACGGCTCCAGAGGAGCGGTACTACCATGACCCACAGCGGTACTACCGCTGGTACTTGCGGTACTACCGCAAGTACAACAGTAGTCGTCAGATTTCGGCACAACGAGGATAACGAAGAGAAGCTCCAAAGTGCACAGAAAGGTAGGACAAGTGTACGTGTTGATTCCACCCAAACCTTTCCGACGCGGACCCCCTCTTAATAGTACGGCTCTCCTACGACTCAAATCCACCAAAGAGAAATGTAGAACAACGCCGACTTCAATAGTCTCCGAGGGGCACCGAATCATCTCGTGCCTAGTGATGAAGTATCTGAGAAACTCAAGGCACACGATTAGTCCGCAAAAGCATTATCATCAATCACCAAAACACCTAAGGGATAAATATGCCCTTACAATCTCCCCCTTTTTGGTGGATTGATGACAACACGGGATTTGCACATAGATAAGATAATTTAGAGCAAGGGCAAACCCCACCTCTCTAAAATATAGACGGGCTCCCCCTAGATGTGTGCTCTCTAGATGAATGCTTTGGACTGCATAGCACACAGACTAGGATCAAACACACGACACACACGACTCGCAAATAGTTCAACCGAGAAAGCAGCAAACACATGACACACACGACTCGCAAATCCCTACTCTCTCTCCCCCTTTGGCATCGAGACGCCAAAAAGGCAGAGAGGACACCTACACACAAGAGGTGGCTCAAGCAGCGAACTCGTCCCAACCCTCTCCGTCGGTCTCCTCGGCAGCAGGGATGGTCTCCTCGACATCCTCCTCAGAATCAGTCCACCTGTAGCCTTGCTTCTCCATCCACTCGGCCTCTAGAGTGATGCGCTCCTCAGACCCGCCAGACACTTCCTCACCATAGAGCTGCAAGATCTTCATGTCCCTGCGACGACTCTCCTTGGACGCCACGTGAGTCCTGTACTGCCCCTTGGCTTGCATGCAGAAAAGAGTCTTCATCTTGTCCTTCAGCTTCTTGGCCCATGATGGCATAGTGGCACTCTGGGAAGGCCTAGCAGCATGGCCCTCAACAACATCCTCGGCGCCAGCATCCTCCTCATCAACAGCAGCCCTAGCAGCAGCCGCCTCGGCACGAGTAGTGGTGTTGGCCCAGTTGGGTTTGATACGCAGACAGATGGGCTCATGGCGAATTCAGTCTGGAGCAAGGAACTCCTCACCAGGGAACATCTTCTCCCAAGTCTTCGAGATCAGCCGGAACAGATAGGGCCCATAGATAGGCACCTTGCGGTTGAACACTGCAAACTGAAGCTCACACCACATGATGTGTGAGGTATCAAGTGGCTGAGACTGAGACGAACGAGCCTCCTCGCAAATGAGCATCATATCCACCATATAGGCATGAACCTTGTCTTTGTCACCGATGCGAGGGAACAAGGAGTTGCGGAAGATGCGATACATGATATCCAGAAAAGAGTTGAGCACCAACGCTGTCTTGCCATTGGCGAGCGCCTTCTCAACCATGAATGGTGCAAGCTTGTCCTTGTTGGCAGACTCAGCATTGGAACCTGGAGTGTTGAGCCCATCATCAGGAACCTGGAGTAGATCCATGAACTCCTTCCAGGTAGCAGACAGTTGACAACCATTGGTCATCCAGGTCATCCTCCGCTCCTCATTAGAGTGAAAGTAAACTGAGGCAAAGAACTGACAGATAAGCTCAGGGTCATAGTCAAGGTGAAAGGATATCACATGCTCAATGCCAAACTGCTCCACCAAGTCCAGAGCCTCTCCAAAGTAGTCACGAAACTTGTCCTTCCTCATGTGATGCATATCAATCCATTTCACCTCCATGTAGGTATTCTGCTTGTTCTTGATGACATCCAGATAGATGTTGGTCTGTTGCTTGTTCCAGAACAGCTCACAGCCTCTGACAGTGGAACGAGGGTTCACATATGGGTGAAGCTGCCTGAGACGGACGTACTCAGATGGGGCTATCTCATCCATGCCCTTAGCGGGCTCCTTGTGCTTGCTAGCTGAGGTCTTGACATTGCGCTTGGAGGCAGAAGAGACCTCTGGTACTTCACCTGGGTTGCGCAGACGCTTGGAGCCAGTGTCACGACTGGGATTGGACCGGCGAGAGCCACCACCTGAGACACACACACGCAAAACATCAACGACGCGAAGAAGATCAATGCAAAGGCCATGGTAAAGCACAAGAAACACATAGAAGGCATACGAGAAAGTTGTCATGCGATAGATGTGAGCCACGGTAGAACTGCCAAAGCATGCGGTACTAAAATATTAGTACCGCTCCAAAACGCGGTAGTACCGTGCGAGGTCACGATAGTACCGTGGTTGGAGCGGAAGTAAAATTTTAGTGCTGCAGTGAGCGCGGTAGTACCGCTCCCGACGGGCGGTAGTACCATACAAGCGGTAGTACCGCGCCAGACGGGCGGCAGTACCGCGTCGCGTCAGATCCAAACGGTGGTTCGAATCTGAAAAGAACCGCGAAACAACGGCGGTGCTACGGTGATCAAATCTAGCGCAAGACAAAAATACAAGTATAAATCCTACGCAATACTACGCTCCTTCATCCTACTCTTGCATAGAATAAGCCTATGAAACTCAAGAACACACAAGTCTCCCCCAAAACCTAGAAACACCAAACACAATCAACAAGGAGAGGGAGTTGGGGGCAAAACCTTGGTCCATAGCAAGAGCACGTGGTGCGGAACGATCCCACCGGACGGAATCACGGGAGGGCAGCCGGTGGAGGAGATCCGGCGATGAACGCTGACTCCGTTCTTGAGCGAGGGAGAGAAGGAGGCGACGTGGGGGAAGAACTGCGAATGGGTATGGGGAGTTAGAACCCCCCTGCCCGTCCTTATCCCCACGCGCCCAAACCGGCATGGTAGTACCGCGTATCATCGCGGTAGTACCGCTCGGGCGGAAGTTCTGCACCGAGGCAGTAGTACCGCTCACCCAGGCGGCAGTAAAAAATTACTGTCGCGTGGTGACGGTAGTACCGTGCTCCCACAAGCGGCAGTATCGTGGCTGGCTACGGTAGTACCGTAGCTGGCCGCGGTAGTACCGTGAACTCAAGTCACCGCATGTTTCAACACGAGAAGAAAGCCTTTGCACGGAAACTTTTCACACACAGGAAACCACAAGAACACGCACAAACCAGAGGCAGAAAGACAACAAGAAACCACCAAGCGACAAAGCCTCTCGAAGAGAGAGGGCGGTGGCCGAATCCACCTATGTTTGAGTTGGATGGTATGTCACCGCGAAGAATTATCCTTGGGCCCATGACCAAAACTCGTCTTTGACGCACAAGTACCATCAAAGATGGCTAATGTGAAAGAGGTGATCGATTTATGCATAATGGGGGGAGGGAGGGTTCATTGAGAGAACAACACTCCCCCTATGTCCATGCCTACACCTAAACTAGACAACAAGTTGAGTGTGGTGGGGGGGGGGGGGGGGTACACGGGTTCAAGTCACATTGCTCAAATCAATGATATTTAGCTCATGCCTTAACTCGCGAAATCTTGCTTCATCCAAGGGCTTCGTGAAAATATCTGCAAGGTTATCATGAGTGTTGACATACTTGAGCTTGATCTCCCCTTGCCTAATGTGATCCTGGATGAAGTGATACCGAATCTCAATGTGCTTCGTCTTGAAGTGTTGCACCGGGTTGAGAGAAATCTTGATGGCACTTTCATTATCACACCAAAGAGGCACTTTGTCACAAATGACACCGTACTCCTTTAAAGTTTGCCTCATCCATAGGAGTTGAGCACAACAACTACCGGCCGCCACATATTCCGCTTCGGTGGACGAGAGAGACACACAACTTTGCTTCTTGGAAGACCAACTTACCAAAGAGCAACCAAGAAATTGGCACCCTCCGGAAGTGGACTTCCTATCCACTTTTTCTCCCGCCCAATCGGAATCTGTAAAACCTTCAAGCTTGAAGTTTGCTCCTCTTGGGTACCATAAGCGAAAGTTTGGGGTATGAGACAAATATCGAAAGATTCGCTTGACCGCCACATAGTAACTTTCCTTCGGTGCGGCTTGAAACCGTGCACACATCCCCACACTCAACATGATATCCGGTCTAGATGCACAAAGGTAAAGCAAGGAGCCAATCATGGAGTGATATACCTTTTGATCCACCGCTTTACCATTGGGATCGATGTCAAGTTGGCACTTGGTAGGCATTGGTGTAGTAGCCGGCATGACATCACTTAGCTTGAATCTTTTAAGCATGTCTTGAGTGTATTTGGCTTGGTTGATGAAGGTTCCTTCTCTTCTTTGTTTGATGTCAAAACCAAGGAAGAACTTCAACTCTCCCATCAAAGACATCTTGAACTTGGAGGTCATGAGAGCGGCAAATTCCTCATTGAAAGCTTTGTTAGGAGAACCAAAGATAATATCATCAACATATAGTTGGCACACAAACAACTCCCCTTTGACCTTCTTAGTAAAAAGAGTGGGATCAATTTGTCCTACTTCAAATCCACGATCTTGTAGCAACTCGGTAAGGTGGTCATACCACGCACGTGGAGCTTGTTTAAGGCCATAGAGTGCCTTATCGAGTTGATACACATGATCCGGGAAGTAGGGGTCCACGAACCCGGGGGGTTGCTTGACATAGACCAACTCATTAATAGGACCATTAAGAAAAGCACTTTTCACATCCATTTGTTGCAACTTAAAGTTGTGATGGGAAGCATTAGCAATCAACAAACGAATGGATTCAAGACGAGGGAGCAAAGGTTTCACCGTAGTCGATACCCTCGACTTGGGAGTAGCCTTGTGCTACCAATCTTGCCTTGTTGCGAATGATGTTCCCATGAGCATCTTGCTTGTTCTTGAAGATCCACTTGGTTCCAATGACGTTGTGGTTCCCCGATGGTCTTGGCACCAATCTCCACACCTTGTTGTACTCGAAGTTGTTGAGTTCTTCATGCATGACATTGAGCCAATCCGAGTCTTCAAGCGCCTCATAGACCTTTTTGGGTTCAACACAAGAGACAAACGCGTGATGTTCACAATAGTTTGCTAATTGTCTACGAGTGCTTACCCCTTTCTTAGGCTTCCAACCACGTTTTCCATGAGATGGCCTTGGGTGGCGAGCTTGGAAGCAATCTTTGCGGCACGACGCTCTAATTCCTCCTCGGGTGTGGAAGGAGGAGGGTTAACTTGATCATCTTGAGAGCCATCTTGAGCTTGTTCTTGATCTTGAACTTGATCGAGGGGGAGAACTTGACCTTGGGCATCATTTAGAGATTCACCACCATCTTGAGGTTGATCTTGCCCTTGGTCTTGTTCACGAGGATGAGGGCCTTCACTTTATTCTTCGGAAGCGTGTGGGTCTTGGGGAGGTGATGGCTCCACTTGAGTGGAGCATTGTCCTTCTCCTTCGGCCACAAGGGGTTCCTCAATGGGTAGGATTTGACCAATACCCATTCTTCTTATGGCTTGGGGAGGAATTTCATCACCTACATCACAAGTACCACTTTGCTCCACTTGGGAGCCGTTATTTTCGTCAAACTCCACGTTACACGTCTCCTCAATGAGTCTGGTCGACTTGTTGAGAACACGGTAAGCATGAGAGTTTGCAGCATAACCAACAAATATGCCCTCATGAGCTCTAGCCTCAAATTTAGACAAACGAACACCTTTCTTGATAATGAAACACTTACAACCGAACACCCGGAAGTACTTGAGGTTGGGCTTGTTGCCGGTGAGTATCTCATAAGGAGTCTTGTTCAAGCCTTTGCGAAGATAGAGCCGATTGGATGCATGACATGCGGTGTTGATGGCTTCGGCCCAAAAGTTGTATGGAGACTTGAACTCCGCCATCATGGTCCTAGCCGCATCCATCAACGTCCGGTTCTTCCTCTCCGCAACACCATTTTGTTGAGGGGTGTATGGAGCAGCATATTGGTGCTTGATCCCCTCATCACTAAGAAACTCATCTAAGGTGTAGTTCTTGAACTCGGTGCCGTTGTCACTTCTGATTGTCAAGATCTTTGCATTATGTTGACGTTGAGCTTCATTTTAAAAGTCGATGACGGTTTGTTGAGTCTCACTCTTCCTCTTGAAGAAGTATACCCAAGTTTATCTTGAATAATCATCCACAATTACCAACCAATACTTTCTTCCTCTAAGACTATCAAAAGATGGAGGCCTAAAGAGATCCATGTGAAGGAGCTCCAAGGGTCTCTTCGAGTAGATGATGGTTGAGGGAGGGTGAGCCTTCTCATGAAGCTTTCCTTCAATACAAGCACTGCAAGCACGGTCTTTGGCAAAACTAACATTCGTTAGTCCACGAACATGGTCCCCCTTGAGAAGACTTTGCAAAGATCTCATATTGACGTGGGCTAAACGGCGATGCCAAAGCCATCCCACGTCAACTTTAGCCATTAGGCATGTCGCGGTCTTAGGGTCGCTCCGAAAAGTTAATCACATAGAGATCGTTCTCGACATGCCCAACAAAGGCTACTTTAAGAGTCTTGCTCCACAAGAGGGCCACTGTATCAATGTCAAAGAAGGTAGCAAAACCCATGAGTGCAAGTTGACGAACGGAAAGCAAATTGTATGCAAGGGACTCAACAAGCATGACTTTCTCGATCGTTAGATCATGAGAAATGACAACCTTGCCGAGACCCAATACCTTAGAATGTGATGCATCACCCCACTCGACATTGGTGGGCATAGATGGAATCTCTTGCACGTCCACCACCAAGTCCTTGCTCCCGGTCATATGATTTGTTGCTCCACTATCGAGCAACCATGATCCCCCACCGGAAGCAAACACCTACAAGAGATCAATGCTTGGTTTTAGGTACCCATTTAGTAATGGGTCCTTTGATGTTAGTAACAAGGGTCTTGGGAACTCAAATAGACTATTCAATGTAGTCATAAGGAGAACCGACAAATTTAGCAAAAACATGTCCATCACTAGCACGGCACAACACATATAATGGGTTAAAGTCGTCAGCTTTGTTTGAGGAAATGCTTTTGCCCTTTTGGACATCAACTCCCTTCACTTTTTCCTTCTTCTCCTTAGGAGCACCCTCTCCTTCTTTCACAAACGTTTGCTTGAGAGGAGGAGGACGTTTGGTCTTGTTGTTTTTCTTCTTCTTGCTCTTGGACTTGGGTGCAAACCCAATTCCTTCCTTAGCCACAACTTCCTTTTGATTGCTCAAAAGGTCGTTGAGGTTTTTCTCACCTTGAATGCATGTCACAAGGCCTTTCTCAAGTTGATCCTTCAACTTGGCATTCTCCTCCACAAGATGCACATGCTCACAACACGGGTTAGTAGCACATGCATTATCAATTAATACCATATGAGGAAAGGTGGCCTTTTCCTTGATTAGCTTAACTTGGAGTTGAGCATGAGACTCCTTGAGGTTGGCTTGAGCACCCTTCAAGACCTTGTGGGCCTTGTCAAGTATCTCAAACTCCTCTTTGAGTCTAGCATGATCAACCCCAAGTTTAGCCTTCTCGGAAGTTAGCACACGAGACACGACAAGAGCATGATCAAGATCTTTCTTTAACTTAGCATGGTCATCATTGTGTGACTCCTCAAAAGTCAAACGATGCACACGCTCTTCCTCGAGAGCATTAGAGAGATCCGATATCTCATCGGCATAGTCACGACCATGACTTTCCATCTTAGAGATGGTTTCTTCGTGAGCCTCGATCATGTCATTGGCCTCACCAAGTTGTTCCAAGAGAGCAACAAAGTGCTTCTTGGACTTACCCTTGAGCTTACTCATAAAAGACTCAAATTCATTCACTTCCTCATTAGATTCAACATGTTCATCAATGCAATCCTCCAAGGAGGAATTAGTAATGATGGTGGTTGTGATGTTGGGGGTTACCTTGTTTGAAGCTTTAGCCATGAGGCACTTGGCGGTGATGTTTTCGTTGGGTGAATCAAAGAGAGACACCGGGGGAGTAGTAGCAATGGCAATGGATGCCATGGCCATTGCTTCTCCACTTTCATCATCATCGTCATCCTCTTGGTATTCTTCTTGAACCACCAACCCACGAGTTGGAGTCTTCTTGGCGAAGTTGTTCTTGTTGGGGAAGGACTTGGCTTTGTCTTTTCGAATGAATTTGCCATCATTGTCTTCCCGCTTCTCGTAAGGACAATCCGCAACGAAATGGCTCACATTGCCACAGTTGAAGCAAGTTCTAACTCGTTGCTTGCCCTTGACGCCACTTGAGTTGTTCTTGTTGAAGTTGGGTCTTGAATTCTTCTTGCTCCAAAATTGTCTTGAAGCAAGGGCCATGTGCTCATGATAATCATACTTGGTGTCTTCGAGATTGCTCTCCTCATCTTCCACTTCTTCCTCTTCTTCCATGATGACCTTGGCCTTCAAATCAAGGTTGGGCTTCTTTGCCCTTTGAGAACGGAGCACCGCATTGTCGGCGGTCTTGTCCAAGATGCTCATTGCAACGTACTCATCCAACACTTCATTTGAGGTCATGGAGTGGAAGTCCGGTCTTTGACAAATGACGGAGGACATGGCCTTGAGGAACTTGCGCTTGATCCAATTGTCATCCGTGTCCTTGCTTCCATGATCTCGGAGTGAGACCGTGAGTTTGGTCACTCTTCGAAAGATCTCACGAGGTTCTTCATCTTCTTTCATTGCAAACTCATAGGCTTCATCTTGCACCACTTCATAGTTGGAGCGTTGAATGCTAGCACTTCCTCGATAGAGAGACTCAACACATTTCCATGCTTCTTTAGCCATGGCATGAGGTCGAAGATGAGGGAGATCTTCGGGAAGGATTGCATCTTGGATGATGAAGAGAGCACTCTCATTGAATTGATTGTCCACGGCTTCTCGAGGGGTGAAGTTGCTTGGGTCATGAGGATAGAAACCTTCTTCAATGATTCTCCAAAGGTTAGTGTTCACATGTTTCAAATGACGCTTGAAGCGATAAACCCAAGAATCAAAATCTTCATGTTTCTCATATTTAGGAGGAGGACCGGCATGATTCAAATGCGTGGAAGGGATCGTCCCTCCATAAATTGGGGGTTCCACATGGGCAGAGATGCCGGTGCCATTTCTACCACTAATAGAAGGACTCTTTTCAATGTTAGCTTCCCCCTTGTCGGAGGTAGCATCCGTCACCTTGTTGGTGGGATCACCCACTTTCATCGGCGAGGTAGATTGTTTAAGTCCTTCTAGGAATTCCTTAAACATGTCCTTGACCTCGGTCGTCATGGAGGTTTTCAATGTTTCCAAAGCCACATTGAATTCCTCACGTGAGATCGAGTTACCCCCATCTCCCGTAGATGATATCGGATATGCACCGGAGTGCTCTCCCACATCATCTACGACATCAACCATACTCTTTGGACGGTAAAGTCCTTAAAAATAGATGAGGCTCTGATACCAATTGAAAGGATCGATATGGTTGACTAGAGAGGGTGTGAATAGGCAACTAACAATTTTTAAGCTTTTCTTTACCAAATTAAACTTTGCAACAAAATAGGTTGTCTAGATGTGCAACTAAGTGAGCAACCTATATGATGCAATAACAACTAGCACATAAGCAAGCAAGGGATGCAACACAAGTAGGCTTGCAAAAGTAAAGGCACGAAATAACCAAGAGTGGAGCCGGTGGAGACGAGGATGTGTTACCGAAGTTCCTTTCTTTTAAGGGGAAGTACATCTCCGTTAGAGCGGTGTGGAGGCACAATGATCCCCAAGAAGCCACTAGGGCCACCGTATTCTCCTCACGCCCTCACACAATGCGAGATGCCGTGATTCCACTATTGGTGCCCTTGAAGGCGGCGACCGAACCTTTACAAACAAGGTTGGGGCAATCTCCACAACAATTGGAGGCTCCCAACAACACCACGAAGCTTCACCACAATGGAGTATGGCTTAGAGGTGACCTCAACCGTCTAGGGTGCTCAAACACCCAAGAGTAACAAGATCCGCTAGGGATAAGTGGGGGGAATCAAATATCTTGTGGTTGAAGTGTAGATCGGGCCCTTGTCACCCAATCCCGAGCAAATCAACAAGTTTGATTGGCTAGGGAGAGAGATCGGGCGAAAATGGAGCTTGGAGCAACAATGGAGCTTAGAGGTGGAAGAGGTAGTCCACTAGAGGTAGAAGACGCCCCTTATATAGTCATGGGAAAAATCCAACCGTTATCCACATGTTCAGCCTGCGACACGCGGTACTACCGCTCCAGGGGCGCGGTACTACCGCGAGGCCGCGCGGTACTACCGTGGCGGACCACGGTACTTCCGCGACAGCAGCAGAGGCCGGGACTTGCCTGACTAGGGTGCAGTACTACTGCTTGCGCGGTACTACCGCTCCCCCTTGCGGTACTACCGCAAGGCAGGAAAGTCATTGCCTGGGAAGGGCGCGGATGAAATAAATTACATCCGTGCCTACTTCCGCTGAAAATGAGGTGGTGCAAAAATCCGACGCGGTACTACCGCTCGTGAGGCGCGGTACTACCGTTGCGGCGCGGATGTAAAAAATTACATCCGCTCCTACTACCGTGACGCTGCGGTACTAGGTAGGAGGGCCACGGTACTATGACTCCAGGGGAGCGGTACCACCGTGGGCTCCCGCGGTACTACCGCGCTGGTCGAGCGGTACTACCGTGGGTGGCGCGGATGTAAAAAATTACTTCCGCCCCTACTACCGTACCGGAGCGGCACTAGGCCTGGGAGCCGTGATACTACGGCTCTAGAGGAGCGGTACTACCGTGACCCACAGCAGTACTACCGCTGGTACTTGCGGTACTACCGCAAGTACAGCAGTAGCCGTCAGATTTTGGCACAACGAGGATAACGAAGAGAAGCTCCAAAGTGCACTGAAAGGTAGGACAAGTGTACGTGTTGATTCCACCCAAACCTTTCCGACACGGACCCCCTCTTAGTAGTACGGCTCTCCTACGACTCAAATCCACCAAAGAGAAACGTAGAACAACGCCGACTTCAATAGTCTCCGAGGGGCACCGAATCGTCTCGTGCCTAGTGATGAAGTATCTGAGAAACTCAAGGCACAGATTAGTCCGCAAAAGCATTGTCATCAATCACCAAAACACCTAAGGGATAAATATGCCCTTACACCACCGGCTACCAAACTCTAGCACGAGGGCCCACCACATCACCCCTACCATCACTACTAAACACACACATCGCAGCCAACATGACCGCCCGTACCTCGTAGAGGCCACCGCCAGCCCTCCTGTCACGCAAGTCAGCGTATCTGTCGACGCCCGACTAAAGTAGGACCACCGAATGCCGCACAAGCCACCACGCCGTATCGAGCATCACGCCGACAAGGCATGGATGAGTGGCACCCGAGGCCATGGACCATCATGGTCCCTGGCCGTTACCCACGCGCCCACCGGCGACAACAGGAGCCAGCACCTCGTGACAAGCCACCTCCCCAACGCCGCACCGGGCCTCCGAGCAAACCACGGTAGCAGCAGACACCACTCCGCCCGGAGACCCACAATGCCCACGCCACGCGCTCACCCTGCACCTCCTCGCGGCCACGCAGCCGCCCGATGCGGCCACCCCGTGCCAGGCCGCAATAGCGCAAGATCCACATGTAGCCCCACACATGGTAGTGTCGCGCGCCATGGCCACCTTGCGCCGCTCTGTGTAGGAGAGCACCGGTGCGTCTCTAGTTGCCACCCCAAGCCGCCGCCGGGCCGATTCTCCCCGCTGAGCCGCGCACCTCCACAAGGTCGGATGTCCCACGCCGCCTCGACGCCTTGGTGGGAGGGAAGAGTCCCGCCACCGTGGCCGCACGCACGGGCCTTGCCCGGAGGCGTTCCTTGGCGACGACAGGGAGGGGGGGGGAGAGGTGGGGCGGCGGCGGCGGCGAGCTAGGGTTGCACCTGAGCCGCTCGCGGGAGTGGCACAGGACCATGTGGGTCTGTTTGTGTGACGAACTTTCTATATACATTACGGTCTTGAAACTGCCCCGAAGGAGAGGTAAAAGAGCTGCGAACCAATGCCATCAAAGAAACAACAAACAGGTCTAAGTAGACAAGGAAACTTTCTTCCCTACCGAAAAGGTCTTTATCTTTTATTTAATTAGCCACCTATGCATAGGACTCCATGTCTCCCACTTAGATGATTTGTATACTTCATTTGCTACTCGTTCTAGCAGCTTTGCTCCCAGCATCAACACCTCCTTACTTTAATTTGCACCTTTATCTGCAAAATGGAACTGATCTCTTCGGCAAATGATCCTAAAGCAAATCTACTTTAAAATAATTATTGGATCATACAAAATGTTGGATAAGTATTACGAAAGGGTGTAATTAGGTCTCAGCCGAGTGAGATTTAATCAAGTCTCAGTCAATTGATATTACACACAAGAGAGAAAAAAAAAACTAGTTTTTCACAAATCTTAATGCAAGATCTCACGGATATAGCATCGACTATGCATGATCAGAGGAGAGTATGAGGATCTTGGCAACTCTAGACATGGCCGTACAAAAACCGTTTGACTCGACCGTTTACTGCACACTACTACGCACCCCACTATTTGCCAGGTCAGTCGGAGGTCATCACGCGTGCACACGCAATGCAAAGTCTCTCCTACGTGTGCGTTCCACAGGCGCCGTTCGTCGTCAACATGAGCACCCTGCTCTGGTCAAACCGCACGCGCTCTACTTATATTCTCCCGACGCCACCGGCTCCATCTCCATCACCTGCCTCCACCAACCATGGCCGCGTACCGCTCCCTGCTGGTGGCCTTGCTCCTCGCGCTCTCCTCCTCCTCGTCGGCGTCGGCGGCGACCCCGTATGGCTTCGAGTTCCCGCAGTTCAACGCCCCCGTCGCCGACGCCGGCTGCGACGGCAAGCTGGTCGCCGAGGAGGAGGAGCTCGCGCGCCGGGTCCCGCCGCTCAAGCTCCACATGACCCACCGCTCCGCCGCCGCGGGCGCGACGGGGACGGGCGCCTTCTTCCTCGACTCGGCCGAGAAAGACGCCGTCCGCATCGATACGATGCACCGGAGGGTCGCCCTGTCCGGCTCCGGCGCGGCCCAGCGGGGCTCGGCGCCAAGAAGGGCGCTGTCGGAGCGGGTGGTCGCCACGGTGGAGTCCGGCGTGGCGGTCGGCTCGGGGGAGTATCTGGTGGACGTGTACGTGGGCACGCCGCCGCGGCGGTTCCGGATGATCATGGACACCGGCAGCGACCTCAACTGGCTGCAGTGCGCGCCCTGCCTTGACTGCTTTGAGCAGAGCGGGCCCATCTTCGACCCGGCGGCGTCCACCTCCTACCGCAACGTCACCTGCGGCGACAGCCGCTGCGGCCTCGTCTCGCCGCCGGAGTCGGCGGCGCCCAGGGAGTGTCGCCGCCCGCGGAGCGACCCCTGCCCGTACTACTACTGGTACGGCGACCAGTCCAATACCACCGGCGACCTGGCCCTCGAGGCCTTCACCGTCAACCTCACCACCGCCGCGACGCCAGGGCAGGCACAGGGTGGCGCGTCCCGGCGCGTGGACGGCGTGGCGTTCGGGTGCGGCCACCGCAACCGGGGCCTGTTCCACGGCGCCGCGGGGCTGCTGGGGCTCGGCCGGGGCCCGCTGTCGTTTGCGTCGCAGCTGCGCGGCGTCTACGGGGGGCACGCCTTCTCCTACTGCCTCGTGGAGCACGGCAGCGCGGCCGGGAGCAAGGTGATCTTCGGCCACGACGACGCGCTGCTCGCGCACCCGCAGCTCAACTACACGGCCTTCGCGCCGGCCACGGACACGGACACCTTCTACTACCTCCAGCTCAAGTCCATCCTCGTGGGCGGCGAGGCGGTCAACATCTCCTCCGACACGCTGGCCGCCGGCGGCACCATCATCGACTCCGGCACGACGCTGAGCTACTTCCCGGAGCCGGCGTACCGGGCGATCCGGCAGGCGTTCGTGGACCGCATGAGCCCGTCCTACCCGCTCATCGCCGGGTTCCCGGTGCTGAGCCCCTGCTACAACGTGTCCGGGGCGGAGAAGGTGGAGATGCCGGAGCTGTCGCTGGCGTTCGCGGACGGCGCGGCGTGGGAGTTCCCGGCGGAGAACTACTTCATCCGGCTGGAGCCGGAGGGGGTGATGTGCCTGGCCGTCCTGGGCACGCCGCGCTCCGGCATGTCCATCATCGGCAACTACCAGCAGCAGAACTTCCACGTGCTCTACGACCTCGAGCGCAACCGGCTCGGCTTCGCGCCGCGCCGGTGCGCCGACGTCTAGGCCGGCGGCCGGCCATCATCCATTATTCCATTTTGACCGATTGGTTCGACTGATTGGTCGGTCGGTTGTGCTCCACGTACGTAGGTAGGCAAAAAGTGGCCGTGCTAACTGTATTGGAAGAACGAGCAAAGTGGGTTGGGTGTAGAAATTTTGGCACCGGGTTTTCGTACATTACGAAGCCGCGTACGTAGGTGGCTGCTAACGCTTTGGTTTTTTTTTTTCAAGACTTTGGGTCTTGTGTTCATACGTACGTAGATTACTGCTCAGGTGTGTGTAATTAGTTTGGTGCGCATTTTTGTCTTAAATGATGCTGAAATGGACAGAGATGTAAATAATGTTGTTGAAATTGCAGAAATATCTTCTGGGTCGTCCTCATCATGAGGGTGACTAGCCGAAAGGTCTGTTTTGTTATTTCCAGGGTTGGCATTCCACGTTCAAAGCAAAGGAACGCGTTTGCGTGCCTGCTGCTGCTTATCCGGAAAGGGGCAAGAAAACATGAGCGATCCTGAGCTGGACCAACGCGGTCCACATGTAAACTCGAACCAATACGTTTCAAGAGTCTAACGAGCGTCTTAGGAGATGATAGTAGTATTGTTTTGATACTCTTGTCAAAAATACTATGATGATTACCTTGCAACAAAGAGTACTTTGATTTAAAAAAAAACTGTTATTAATTTAGGGTTTTTCTTTTTAACCTTATTTTTGCATTGCCTATTGAGGGAATTACGTGGGATGTCTTACAGATAAACGGGGCATGGGCAGCCTGACCTGGCGACCCTAAAACCTGAGCTAGAAAAACAAACAAAAAAAAAAGTGGTCGGACTCGGGCTACGAAACAAGGCTCAGTGCACATTTTGGGCTGGGCCTGGGCTTCTGTTTATAGCCCGATTTAAGCCCGACCTGGCGTATTAGGAGCGAATGTATGTCTGCAACATTTTTTTATAGAGTACGCAAATTACGTACCATAGCTTTATAGAAGTAGAGAATATCAAATACAAGACAACTATCACTCGCTGCGAACAACGAGCGTAGCACAACTCCACTTCAGGCTAGCCACGAACATCCACACACCACAACACAACTACAACGCAACAAAGCCTGCCCAAAACCGAGAGCCTCGCCGCGTCTCGACCGACGTCAGTCACCTCCGAAGAACAGTAGCTCCCGAAGAACGCACCGTCTTGGAATCACCAGCGACGACCGTACATTGCGCCAGAGCAGAACGATCAGGGCAACGGCAAGCATCGGAGGAGCGCAACAAAGGATCATCAAGTCTCATGGCACGATGCTCCCAATAGAGGGACGACGCCGAAGACGCCCCCATCGTGTCGATCCAGCACAGAATCAAGTCTTTCGTCCGGAGACAGTTGCCAACCCCAAGCAGGCGAGAGGGATGGCGACACACTCGACGACGCCTCCGAGGAGGAGAACGACACCCACGGGTGCGATCGCCGCCGGCCCGGTCAGAACCGGACAAAATTTTCATCCGTAATGCCGCGCATCTCCACACCTCCAAGGTTACAGGAAGCATTGACCAAGATGCCTCGCACCGACGTCACCGCAGCAAATTGCCGTCGTAGCCGCACAGTCGTGGTCCTCCCCACCTGCACTGCAGGGAGAACGCGGCCCAATCCACCAACCACAGCCAAGGAGCAGCAACATCCAGCCATGTCGTGCAAGAGCCAGAGCCGCCACGTCGGCCTTCACCCACACTAGGAGACTGCCACAGGAATGGTTCTGACCCACACCTTCGACCACTCCGGCGCCAACTTCTTCGAGGCATCACTGCTCGCCCCTCACGCGGATGCGGCCGACCGCCCGCTGCCAGCCAGGATCTCCTTCCTGGCAGGGCCACCTCAGGGACGCCGCCTCCATGGGTGAGCTCATGCCGCCACCACCGTCAGAGCCGGCACACCACCCTCCTCCACTACCCTGTTGCGGACCTCGCCTGGATCCGCCGCACCACCGCGCTCCCCGCCGTGCACCAGTGGCCACCAAGGCGAAATGCGCCGCCGGCCACCCACCACCATGGCCGAGGGGACATGGTACCATCCACACCTCAACCCCGACGGAAGGACAACAGCCAGCCAACACCACAGGCAGGGCAAGGGCCGCCCGCGACGGCCGTCACCCGCACAAGGAACGGCCTGGCGATGCCACCGACACCCACGCTCCAGATTGGAACCGGGCAGGCCCAGATCTGACCCGCCCCACCGCGGACCGCGCCTCCACGCCTGCGTCGCCAGGAGAAGAACACCGCTCGTCATACAGTCCATCGATGGCCGGCGGCACGCTGCTCGCCAGGGACCTCCTGGCCGAGCCTCCTTGTGCCGCCGTGGACCTGGCGTGACCTCGCGCCGCCACCTCATGACCACACCGTTGTCCTGTCCTCCACCAACACACCGCTGCCGACGCCCGACCGCCACCACCACACTGCTCCTCCATGTCCCCCGCCACGCGCCGCCGCCCGCGCCAGCCCCTGCGCAGCCCTGTGAACAGCGCGCCTCCGTGCGAAGGAGCAGCCATCCAGGACGCGGCGCCTCGCCCGCCGCCTTTGACGGCCGGGCGCAGCCGCCACCGCCGGCGCCGGCGGTGGCAGCAGCCGAGGAGGGGGTAGATCTGGCGCCTCTGCGCTAGGGTTGGGGGTCCTTCGGAGTTGCTCACGTGAGCGACCCGGGAGGAGCGAGTTTGCCTCTTATTAGGAGTCAGTATCAACAACCCACCTCTCGTGCCACTCTAATCCCCACACTGAGCTCGAAAACCTAATCCCGACAATTGACAACGCACAACCATCTTCTCACCCTGTCCCCATGCAGCAGCGATTGTGCCCTTCCTCATCCCGAACCTGTCACAACAATGGTAACCGAGAAGGACCAACTGACCAAGGCTAGTCCAAGACAGGTGCAGGAAGCCGAGACGCAACGTGAAGCCCAACAAGCGCTACCACGACCCTGACTGGGCTAGTGAAGGAGAGTCTGGCATGTTCAGGGTGGGTGTTGCGAGCGTAGGTGGGCATTGAAGAACTGAAACTTGACTCAGACGTCGGCTGGCATGTATCTCTCATAACTCTTGTTGGCTCTCATCCCCGAATGCTCCAATTTCTTGCTCCTACCCTATGTACTTGAGGTTGTGAACCTAAATCCTAATATTTATCCACTATAATAGCAAGGACCATATCATTTGGTATCAGCAGCCACCATTT
The DNA here is from genome assembly GCA_963921465.1 of Triticum timopheevii. Lineage (NCBI taxonomy): Eukaryota > Viridiplantae > Streptophyta > Magnoliopsida > Poales > Poaceae > Triticum > Triticum timopheevii. The sequence goes on from OY997274.1 coordinate 650,133,959, forward strand.
GTTCCCCAATCCCCCTCCCATGAGCACCTGAACATGCGCGTACTCGTAGCCACAAGCAACTCATTGCGGATCTTGATTTCCAAAAGTAGATGTCGGAGGTGGCTCATGGGTGGAGCGACATTGCCGCTGCGCCTCTCACCATCCAAAAGTTAATGGATAAGATGGATCCCATAGTCATGAGGATGAAGCAGCTATTATCCGCCCTTGAACTGACGGTCAACAAGCTCTCTGCCCGGCAACTAGGGGTGTACTTCGCAGTGGGTAAACTAAAGAAAAACATTGGTGAGATCTGAGAGCATCAGATTGTTCAGTTTGTTTGTTGCTTTTGCATGAGGCTTGCGCTGGTGGTCTCATGGGACATTTTGGAGCAAAGAAAACCCAGAGTCTGCGGATTGACCATTTCTTTTGGCAAGGATAAGGTATGATGTCGAGCGCTACATGCTATGTTGTGATATCAGCCGCAAAGCTAAGTCTTGTTTAAACCCTCATGGACTTTATATGCCTTTATGAATTCCTAATACACATTGGGAAGATATTTCTAAGAATTTTTTTCTTGGATTACCATGCATTAAGAGGGGGAGTGATTTCGTTTTTCTGCTGGTTGATAGGTTTACCAAGATGGCTCATTTTATTTCGTGTCATAAGAGCGATGATGCTTCACACATTGCTGATTTGTTATTCAGGGAAGTCGTCCGACTACATGGAGTGCCACACACTATTGTTTCGAATTGTGACACAATGTTTTTGAGCTATTTTTTGAAAACATTGTGGGCAAAGCTAGGCAATAAACTTCTCTTTTCAACAACATGCCACCCACAAACGGATGAAAAAATTGAAGTTGTCAACTGCACGCTCTCCATGATGATAAGAGTGGTTCTAAAAAGAATTTAAAGATGTGGGAAGAGTGTCTCCACCACGTGGAGTTTGCATACAGCAAGGTGGTACATTCAACCACTGAATTTTACACTTTTAAAATTGTTTATGGTTGCAAACCTGCTGCTCCCATAGATCTCTTACCTTTGCCATTGCAGGAGCAAACTATTCTTGATGCAAGCAAACATGACGACTTTGTGAAAAGAACTCATGATAAGACCAAGGAAAACATCGAGAAGACGACCGAGCAATATGCAAAACGAGCAAACAAGGGAAGAAATAAGATGTTGTTGAAGAAGGAGATTTTGTGTGGGTACACCCGCGGAAGGATCATTTTCTGGATCAGCGCAAATGCAAGTTATAGCCATGTGGAAATGGCCCATTTAAAGTGGTTGCAAATGTGAATGACAATGCCTACAAGATTGACCTTCCAATGGATTATGGTATTAGTTCAACTTTCAATGTCTCCGACCTCTCTTCATACTTTGGACCATTAGAGTCGAGGATGACTCCTTATTAAGAGGGAGAGGATGATGAGGACATAACAACCTTCGATAAGACTCCAACAATGATAGGATCAATCACAAGAATTCGTGCCAAACAAATACATGGTCAGGTGTGTACGCCAACCTAAGTTCATACTGTGACCTTGAACACATGCCTACATCTTCACCTTTCTTGTTATTGATTGAACTCAAGTGTAATGGCGAGAAGGCCAATGACGTCTAGTCCACACAGGAACAATGTTTTATGACAAAGAAACAAAGTTAGAAGCTCATCAAGAAACATGTCTGTCGTCGGAGAAAACAATGTTCCGACTCTAGCAAAACATTGTTTTACTCGAGTTCAACCATCCGTATTTTTCAAAAGAATTCCTGAAGCTCAAGCTTGCTCCTGCAGAAACAATGTTCGGACTCTGATGAAATAGTATTTGGTCGGGGTCAACTGTTTGCATCTTTATGAGAGATTTCCAGAAGCTACCCCATTAAATCTCGAAGCCGGTTCGTTTTCACACCTAAGTTGGTTCCCAAAGCTAGCTTCCTTGAAACCAATCCATGGGGGTTGTCCTTGGTTATATAACTCAATCTTCCCCATCTACTAGGAACTTTTTCAGCCAAAAACCACCTTAGCTACAGGCTTGTAGACTACTAAGATCCAAGAGTTCTTGCTACTATTGCTCTTGTGGATTCACCAAATGCAAGAAGGAGCCTCTGGTCCCCCCTAATTCATGCTCTACGGTTTCGGTTGTTTTGTGTGGGCTAGCCCTGGTTTGTGCTTCTACGGTTGTTCGGACGGCGGGTGGGAGTTCTTGTAGCCCCGGCCAGTCATCCCCAACGTATGGGTTGCATCCAACGTTGGCAGGTATAAAACTAGTTATCCTGGTTGCTTGCATCTAGTTACCCTCCCCGATTCTAACCTACGGCGTGAAAATCGGGTCACCCTTGGTCATGAACTCAATTCAGCGGGTTTGCACCTATCAATTCCTTGATGTCTTACGAAATGATATAACAGATGTTGTAACATTACATCGACCCCAAGACGTGGAAACTGTTGTTTCTCCCACTAAATAGCAGGAAGAGGCAATGGAATTACTTCGCCAAGAGTAGGAAGCAATAGCAACTCCACGACACATTGTATTGGGGGGGGGGGGGGGTTGATCTAATCGATTTTACCTCGGTTGCCGTTGTAGTTGGTGATTCCTTTGTTGGAGCCTACTGGGAAGGTGCCATCCACATCGGCTCAAGTCCAGCTGTAGTAGCAGGGTGTGGTAGTGCGGAAAATGCCAAGCCACTGTAAACTACATCTTTCATGGACGACAAGTTAAAGACGATGCGGGTCTATTGAGAATGCGGGTTGTGCTTCACCTGCGCGAGCAATTGGGGCATGAACATGTTTGTGCCTCTATATTGTAGTTACACATGGTAAGGAGCTGGTGGGCATGCTCATGACACCACCGTCACTAGAATATAGACAACTTTCAGAAGGTATGTCAAAAGATGGTCTTTGTCTCTCTTTTTTTTGCAGCAGTTGCGACAGGCACTAAGTTGTCAAAGACCTTCAGGGTTTTCGGGCATATTTAGAACGAATCCTTATTGATGCTGATGGATTCAGGAAGCTTACACAACTTTGTCAACAACTTTGTCAATACAGAAATAGCAAAGAACCAATCAAGTGCCGCAACAATTGATGCACCGTTGTGGGTGAAGGTTGCAGATGGAGCGATTATTCCATGTATTTTGCAAGTGTGAGCTGTGAGTATCAAGTGCAAAGCTAGCAGTTTTCATCTCCTCTGAAATTGTTATCATTGGGGGCTTATGACATTATTATTGGGATGGAGTGGTTAAAATCTAGAGGTTTGATCACGATTGGAGACATTATTTTTTGTATTCGTGAACCTTTTTTTGAATTTGGAACTACTTTTCAAATTCATGATATTTTTTTAAATCTTGAACATTTTTCCAATTCATTTTTTTTTGAAATTTGAAACATTTTTCAGATTCATGAACCAGTTTTGAAATCCCAAACACTTTTTTTTTCAATTTGAGATTTTTGAACATTTATTGAAGTAAAAAATAAAGCGAAACAAGAAAGAAAAAACAAAAGAAGAAATGCACATTGGGCGTTCGAGACAAGGGCATCCATGTGGGGGGGGGGGGGGGGGGCGAGTCGCATAGACAGTTTCTTGGCAATAATTTTGGTGATGGCATGCACAAGGCTAATTGGCATATAGTCCAAAATACCTTCCGCCCCGTCCTTCTTGGGCAAGAGCACCACGCGTTGGTGGAGTTTAGCCATTGCAAGTGGGAAGTGTGGAGGGAGTCAAAGCATTGAATCACCCACATGAAATCAGGCTTGATGGTTGGCCAACACCCTTGCCCGCCCTCCTCTTCAAGCTCGACATCAAAAAGGCTTTCGACTCAGTCAAGTGGGAATACATCCTTGAGTTATTGCAGCGCACGAGATTTCCTTGTAAATTTCGGAATTGGATTGCCGCTTTGTCTCAATGTCTTCCTCAGGCATATTGCTCAACGGCCTCCCAGGCCCGCCAATCAAGCATGGCCGTGGGTTTCAGCAAGGGGACCCCATATCCCCATTGTTGTTTGTCCTTGCCATTGGCCCCCTTCACCAAAACCTCGACCTTGCAACTTGCAAAGGTATCATCCAAAAGATCCGAGGGCGCGGTGCCATGATGCAGACCTCCCTCTATGCAAATGACGTGGCCATTTTCATGGCTCCAATTAAGAGGGACATCGACAACCTTTTAGCCATCCTAAAGGGATTTGGAGAGGTGACAGGTCTAAGCACTAACTTCCTTAATTTGGGCCTCCCGCTCTCAGTTTGGTGGCTAATTAAGGAAGATGGACTTTCAGTACCTAGAAGATAAGGCGGCCGGTAAATTGGTGACTTGGGACTCTCAGAACATCACCACTATTGAGCGCATGGCCCTTGTCAGATCAGTCATCACCTCCCAAGCGGTTTTCTCCATCACGCCTCTCATCGTGCCACAGGGTACTCTGCATAACCACAACAAGATTGAAATGGCCTTTCTTTGTTCGGGTTCGGGTAGGATGACCTGTGCAAAATGTAAAGTCAATTGGGATGTGATTTGTCGGCCTAAGGCTTTCGGAGGCCTTGGGATCCTCAACACCGACAAATTTGCTAGAGCTTTGCGCCTACGATGGCCATGGTATGAATGGAAGGAGCCCAACAAACTTTCGGTCGGGCTGGGAAACCCGTGTACCGTCGAAGATTTGGACTTTTTCTGTGCTTCTACCACCATCACCGTTCGGAATGGGGCTAAAACACCTTTCTGGGACGTTGCTCCTCTGATCCATGAAGCCTCCACAAGAATTTGAAAGTACGGGAGGCCCTTCATGGGAATGCATGGATGGTGAAGATCAAACCCCAAATTGTCGTCTCCAGTGGCCACATTCAAGAACTTTTCTCCTTATGTATGCTTGTGATTGACTTTCAACTTGACGGTCGGGTCGAGGATGACATCATTTGGAAGCATGCAGTGGATGGGATATACTCGGCGGCAACCGCATACAGGGCTCAATTTCTTGGCTTGATGGTATCTCCCATGGACTTCATGGTTTGGAAATCATGGGCTCCTCCAAAGGTCAAATTCTTCACGTGGCTTGCTTTGCAAGATCAGATATGGACCGCCGACCGGCTGGAGCGACATGGATGGGATAATTGTGGTCTCTTCCCTCTTTGGGAGAGAGAGCAAGAAATGGGCATCCACCTCTTCGTCAAGTGCCGCTTCTCTATTAGACTTTGGCGGTTGATCATTGAGAAGTTTGGGCTGGCACACATGGACACCTCCAACTGGCCGCTCGAGGACTCGCTTGTGAGATGGTGGGACAAGAGAACTGATATGCAAAACCTCAACCGGCGAGCTATGGCCTCCCTCACCATGCATGTCTCTTGGTCTATTTGGAACGAGAGAAACACCCGAGGTTTCCGGTAAAAGAGTGCCCCGCCGCCAATCATTCTTAATAGTGTCGTTGTTGAGGCCAGCCTTTGGGTTACCGCGGGTACTAAGAGACTAGGGCTTGTTGTTGTACGAGAGTGATCGCCAAACCATGAACGTGGGTCACTTATAAAACTCTATTCTTCTATTTAATAGATGAGGCAAATTTTTTGCCTCCATTTCAAAAAAAATAGGGGCGCCTAGAACGCACATGGGTCAGCCCAAAACGCATGTGGGGGTGTAGGGGGCTGCGCGATTGGTGTCTATTTGCCAAGAGTAATGCTAGACGCACAGGCAAGTTGTTACGGATCAATAGAATGCAATTAGATTGCATTTTTTGAATGGAGATTAGGTGGCAGGCAGGCCCACCCCATGAGATGCAGGGAGGTTAATTAGCGTTGAGGATCCGTGCGATGCTCGTAATCATCTATGCGTCTAAGACTATTGATTTGCCGACGTCCATTATTTCCATAGCCCTAAGTGCACGCCAACACATGCAGTTTTTTTTAACACAATACAGACAGCTTATACTTATACTTATCCTATGAAGCACGCACGCACACATACCCTACTCCTATAAACACCTCTGAAAGACTGAGCAACACATTATCTTGAGATTGACGAATTCAGCACAAACGGCTTCATACTCGACGGGAACGTCCTCTTTCCCTGAATAAACATCACCGAAAGACTGAAATAAATTCAGAAAAATACGAACACAAATATCAAGTCTAGAAATTGAACCCCGATGAGCTGGTTCCACCATAAAAAACCTAACCATCTGAGTAGGCTCAGTTCGCGTTCCGCCAACGCATGCACCTGCTAGGTCACGGTGCGCACTGGCCTTTAGATCGCACTACATACTGTACTAGATTTGGAGTGGAAGAAATTGGATTCTCCACAGTTGAAGCATGCGGAAACCACATCCCAAACCAAGCAACAAAAACCGCGGGCGGCAGCAGCAGCACATTCCAAGTGGGTGGTGGCGGCAGCGCAACTTGGTTGGCGCCGTCCACTTGTGTGTACCTTTTACTCCGCAGGGATCACACTGGAAGCAACCGTCCGGCCGGGCGGATTGTGGACGGCGATGTACCTTGTCCGGTATAAAATAGGAGCTTCCGTTGCAATGCTTCTCCACATGCACCAGCTGCTTAGCGCTTCGATCTTCTAGTACTCTACAGAGCGAGTGATCAGTAGGAGATGGACATGGAGATCCCGGTGATCGACCTCCAGGGGCTCACCGGCGACGCCTCCCAGCGGTCGCAAACCATGGCGCGGCTCCACGAAGCCTGCAAGGACTGGGGCTTCTTCTGGGTACGTAAGCGGCCACGGCCACACGTATTCATTGCGGCCACAAGTTAACTGATAGTCGCGCACTATCTACGGCTCAGGTGGACAACCATGGCGTCGACGCCGCGCTCATGGAGGAGGTGAAGCGCTTCGTGTACGCCCACTACGACGAGCATCTCAAGGATAGGTTCTACGCCTCCGACCTCGCCAGGGACCTGCAGCTGCCGGCGGAGGGATCCAAAGCAGTCTCCGATCAGGTGGACTGGGAGACCGCCTACTTCATCCGGCACCGTCCCACCGACAACGTAGCCGACTTCCCGGAGATCCCGCCGGCCACACGGTCAGTGTTCTGTTCTTCCCACCCCATGCTCATTACTCACAGCTGCTTTCTTGCTCACCTTCCTGTCATGACTCATGATGCTCAGGGAGATGCTCGACGTGTACATCGGCCAGATGGTGTCGCTCGCAGAGCTGCTGGCCAAGTGCATGAGCCTCAACCTGGGCCTGGACGCCGGCCTCGTCAGGGACACCTTCGCGCCGCCGTTCGTGGGCACCAAGGTCGCCATGTACCCGGCCTGCCCGCGGCCGGACCTCGTGTGGGGCCTCCGCGCCCACACCGACGCCGGCGGCATCATCCTGCTCCTGCAGGACGACGTCGTCGGCGGGCTGGAGTTCTTCCGGGGCGACCGGGAGTGGGTTCCCGTCGGCCCCACCAAAGGCAGCAGGATCTTCGTCAACCTCGGGGACCAGCTGGAGGTGATGAGCGGCGGCGCCTACAGGAGCGTGGTCCACCGCGTCGCCGCCGTCGCCGAGGGGCGGCGGCTGTCGGTGGCGACGTTCTACAACCCCGGGGCCGACGCCGTTGTGGCGCCGGCGTCCACAGCGAGGGAGCCGGCGGCGCAGCTGTACCCCGGGCCGTACAGGTTCGGCGACTACCTGGACTACTACCAGGGCACCAAGTTTGCTGACAAGGCGGCCAGGTTTCAGGCCGTCAAGGAACTGTTCGGTTCACGGATTATGCACGATTGACTAGCTGTGCTCGTTGGGGTTTCATTGGAGTCTCGACTATTTCCTGGTGTTGCTGTCTGGACTATTATTTAGTTGGATGTTGTTAGGTCTCAATCAACTGAGACTTAACCAAATCTCAGTTAAGTAACATAGTATATAAAAAAAGAAAAAAAAGAAATTTTTATACAAATCTTCAGGCAATCAAAGAAATGTAGCATTGACTGGGACATATTGATTTATTGGTGCATCCCGTTTGTTCAAACCCATCGGTATGCCAAGAAGGCGCGCGGTGCACGTGCAGCACCACCAGAAACAAGGGGACTGGCTACTGATCAGGTGACTGAATCCTCATTTTGGGTCAGTCACCTTTTTTAGTATTGCGTCTTGTGCGACTCGTCCAGGTGAACATGCATGCATGTGGGTAACTTCTCTTGTTTATTTTTGTAATGGTGTGCATATAGTTGAGCTTTGCTGGATGATTTTTTATACTGTAGTTGCTTTGTTAGATCAATAGATAGAGCTATGCATGCATGTCACATACATATGCCAAAATACACAGTTTAAGCCTACGGTAATTCTGCATGGTATTATATTTTAGTAGGTCATTATGAAATGAATTATATTTTAATTGCTAATACAAGCTCTGTCCCAAATTACTTGTCTTAAATTTGTCTAGATAAGAAAGTATCTAACACTAAAACGTGTGTAAGATACATCTGTATCTATACAAAGGAAGTATCTAACACTAAAACGTGTGTAAGATACATATGTATCTATATAAATTTAAGACAAGTAATCTAGCATGAAGGGAGCACAACATTAACTAGTGTCACACCAATGCAATATAAACTAAAAGAAATGAACATAAACAAAATAATAAATACAAATACAAAATACGGAGTGCATGCATGTTTGTTGCTTCTCTTCACCATTAACCCATTCATAGATTTAGGAGGATGAAAGGACCCAACATTTTGGCATCGCATGCATTCTATTTCGAGGGCATTCCATATATATGTGGGTTACACGTACATGCCATTCACAGCTAAACTTTGCTCGCTAAATGGATAGGAAACATGCATGCGACACTCACTAAACAAAAATTAAAACCAAAGATAATACAAAACAAAAAACAAAACATATATTGTTCTAAGAAAGAATGAATTAAGGGCATTAGTACTACCTTAAACAAGAAAGAAAATATAAAAACACATTAAACAAGAAATGATAGAAAATTACACACAATTGGCATAGAAATTGCATTGTTTCATAATATGCAAAAATTAAGAATATAGTACTGGATTTTTAGATAACGGTATGAATTACACACACATTGCATAAAAACTAGTAAATAAATATCCATGTTATGAGGGCTATTATTGGATAGGCACCTAATTTTTTTGGGTGTTCAGTCAAATCTTCTACACCACGCTGCACCACCTGAGCAAAGATCCAAAGGCCAAGCCACCTTGTTCTTTCTCCCCATACTAATATTAAATAAACATAAAAAACCAAAAAAAATGAAGTTTTCTATGGAAGAATGAATTAGTGGCATTGGTATTACCCTTTCAGAAGAAAAAAAATAAAAACCAAAACAAACAATGACAAAATTTGCACAAAAGATACATAAAAGATGCACTATTTTATAATATGCAACAATAATCATTTAATAGTGGAATATTTACGGAAAAAGTTTCCTAAGTAGAATTGAATTAGTGGCATTGGTATTACCATTAATAAGAAATAAAATGAAATAAAATCAAAATAGTCAAAATACTGAAGTTGTCTAAGAATTAGTGGCATTGGTATTGCCCTTTAAGAAGGAATAAAACGAAATAAAAATAAATAATAATAAAATGAAGATTTCGAAAGAAGAATGAATTTGTGGCATTGGTGTTACCATTTAGGAGGAAATAAATTTTTAAAAATCACACGGTGAATTTTTTTGCACATAATATACACACAAAATGCACATTTTTATAATATGCAAGAATTTTGGCCCAAAAGCCTTTTTGCTTGCCTGGCTGGTCCAAAGTCACGATATTTTCATTATAGAGTTATTTTCCATGGTCCAAAACAATTTACCAAAATAATTAGAGATAAATATTGGGGCCATGTGTTGCTACAATCATGGGTAGCAAATTATTTCCGTTTCACAAAAAGGGATTTTGCAAGAAGAAATGAACTAGTGGCATTGGTAGTATCATTTAAAAGAAGGAAACTAAAATAATAATAGAAAAATTCAAAATAATTAAGTTTTATATGGAATATTGAATTATTTGTATTGGTATTGCCCTTTAAAAAAAGAAAATTAAATAAAATTAAAACATAATCAGAATAGTGAGGTTTTCTGAGGAAGAATGAATTGGTGCCATTTGTATTACCCTTTAAGAAGAAGGAAAAATGTAAAAAAAAAGGTTTGACAATAATTCCACACGATATACACGAAATTGCACTATTTAAAAATATGTAAGGATACACACATAATAGTGAAATTTTCTCACAAAGGGTTACTAAACATGAATGAATTAGTGACATTCATATTAATTACCCTTAAATAAGAAAGAAACGAAATATAACTGAATCAAAATCAAAATAATGAAGTTTTGTATGGAACAGTGAATTAGTGCTATTGATATTACTCTTTAAGAATAGAGATAATGAAAAAAGTAAAAAAAAACTAGCACACAACTTGGCGCTAAAATTACACTTTTTTAGTATGCAAGCAACAATCAAATAATAGTGTAGTTTCCATACATATTACATAGTATTTATGTGTGTACATTTAGACTCGCCCAACGTCCCAGAAATACGTACAAAAGAAAACAGATAACAAAAGAAGAACACATGGAAGCCAAAAAACTGAAACAATGAGAAAGGGAAAGAGGGATGGACTGGGCAATGCGGGTAATGGGCTTCAGCCTAGTAGCAAGTTGACTGACCCAAATATATGGGTCAGTCAAAATAAAAACAGCACAAACCAGCTCACAAAATAGTCTAGAAGAAAACACATCGCACATCTCAGCAAGAATCGATGACTAAGAAATTGACTGACCCAAATTCATAATTCAGACGACTTACATATAGCTAAAGTGGAAACAAGTGTCAGCACATCTCCTCCATCTGACATCATCAGGTATGCCGTATCACATATGCCTAATCACAGTTCGGACGTCCATTCCGATAGTTTATGCCATTGTTTTTCAGTGAAAGGGTTCACATTTAGGAGAGCAAAACGTCGTCATGTTCATATGAAACTTATATAACCTTTAACGGTAAGGAACATTATTTGAGGCGTAACGGTAAGTCCTATAACCAGTCGGTTAACGAAAGTTCTTGTGTAGTAGATACAAATCAAGCCACGATGGACAGTATTAAATCCGTGCACCCTTCTGATGGAGGCATGCATAAAAATAGAGCATCCGTAACCGTGGGCCAAGGAAAATCAACCTATGCTTAAATGGTTAGGAGCATACTGGTATCCATAGCTTATCGGGAGTTGAACCTTAGGTTTGACACTTGGTAAAGAGAAATATTCGTTTAGTGGGAGGAAATGTTCCCGTTGATAGTGAGGCGTGTATAGTGATGTTCTCAATCTCAAGACTTGTGATTTACTCTTTCGAAGGTTGACCACGTTTTTCGTCTGCAATACGGGTAGAGATACCGCGTTGTTTAGATGTTTATAGGAATTCAGGGATGTTAACATTGGCATTGCTCCTGAATTAGGCAAAGAGATAGCCGGAAGTGAATGTTATTAGTAGGCTCTGCAGAAAATAGCACTTTAAGGGTAAAAATGTACGTGGATGCATTTGTAGAGACGATATACACGTGTCTTGGAGCATATCACGATGGACCGTTCCGCGGGTACGTGCGGTCGGGTCGGTGAGTGCGTAGGCGTGGGGGCTCGGTTCAGTGCGTGGCCGAGCGGACCGCCGCTCGAGAACGAAGTGTTAATTGTTTTTCATTTTCTGTCGTACGGATCACTGACGTCTCTTCTCCTATACTACCAAGACAAGACTGACGGTCGATTGTCGTATTCTCTTCTCCTACCGCCCAGCCACCTGCGTGGTTTCCCTTGCCGGCGCCGCGCCTCATTCGTCAGGCCGGCGAGCGGAGCGGCGGTTGTTGTTCGACGCCGGCGCGGCGGGCCACACCCTCAAGCGAACTGAGAGGAATCCAACTCTGGCTGTGACCACCGCACCGCCGGTTCCCTTGACCCAAGTAATACGGCCGGCCCCGCGCACGCACGCACGTAGACACGCGGCGCCGCGCTCTCGTCTGCCGCTGGTACGTTGCATGCGGTAATCAAGTCTGGTTCAGCACACACCGTCGGAGGAAAGAGACGTGCGCACACGCCACGCCAGCTCCTGACGACCAAGGAAAAGAAGAACTCGATGTCAGGCTCACACATCACAAGGAGCACCAAGTACTAGAACGACCAAGGAAAGCTGGATGAGATCCATACATGATGCCCAAGGGTCAACAAATGCATTTGTAAACAATGCTCAACTTTCGCCTCACGGAGGAGCACATTAAAGGCAATGTTCAACCACAACACAAATGCAGGCAATGTTCAACACACACCACGCACCCCTCAAGCCGCTCTTCCGCAGAACTTGTCGTTCATCACCATTCTATCCATACATCTTTCATTTTTTTTCTCAAGAGTACGCCTAGGCATACCATATTTTTATAGAAAGTAGAAGTTGAATTACAAGACACTACGACTTGCTGCGAATAACAAGTGTAGCATGACTCCACACCCGAGCTAATCAACAGATTAGCCACCACAACAATTACAAACACAACGCAAGTACCTGCCCTAAACCAATCATCTAGCCGCGTCACAACAAATGTCGAACACCACCAAGAGCAACAACTTCAGCCGGGCACTCTTTGCCAATGCGCTACCCACCCTTGAATGCCTAAGAGGAGACGGCAAGTAGGTAGCGGGACTCGGTCGGACCTGAACAAAGCCATTGTCTTGGGGCACCGGTAGTAGCGTACATAGCGCCCACGAAGATCACTCGGACCAGCAACAAGCACCGAAGAACCACATCGCTGAACCGCCAAGCCAAGTCTCCGTCCACGATGCTCTCAACAGAGTAACGACGTCAAGACGCTGCCATCGCCGATCCTACTACGGACCAAGGCTTTCGCCCGGAGACCACAACCCAATCAATAGGGGGAGATGCCGACACACTTCGCTGACGCCTCCAAGGAGGGGAACGACACCCACAGGCGCCATCTTCGCCAGCTCCAACTGAAGATGAGCAGGATTTTCATCCAAACCATCGCACACCTCCCACCCCTATCCTCGGATTTGGCCAAACAGTCGATGTGAGGCCACACCGCCACTGCCACAACACCTTGTCGTCATGCTCCAGTTGTTGCGAAACACCGACCCCTCACACGGCTAGGAGCACGCAGACCAACCTCCAGCTCCTACACGGACGAAGATGAAGCACCAACACCACCACCACTCCAGCTTGGCCAGGAACAGCTGGCCACAGGCAGGGCTGGAGACGCCACTCTGGCAGCAGCCAGCCGAGCCGCAGTTGCGCCCTGATACGTCTTCGTCGTATCTATAATTTTTGATTGTTTCATGCCAATATTATTCAACTTTTACATACTTTTGGCAACTTTTTATATGATCTATTTGGACTAACTTACTTATCCAGTGCCTAGTGCCAGTTCCTGTTTGTTGCATGTTTTTGTTTCGCAAAAAATCCATATCAAAGGAAGTCTAAATGCAATGAAAATCTACAGAGAATTATTTTGGAATATTTGTGAATTTTATGAGGTGGAATCAATGTAAACAGAGGCCCGAGGCCTCCACAAGCCACCAGTCACTACTAGGGAAAAGCCTATACACAGAATCTTATCAGCAGCGCGCTTCAAAATAACTCGCTGCTGCTAACTAGCAGTAGCGCGGACAGACGAAACTCGCTGCTGAGACAAATATAGCAGTAGCGCGTCCTCCCAAAGACGCGCTGCTGCTATAATTTCTACGAGGCCGCCGCGAGGCTAGTTATAGCAGCAACGCGTTATAGTGATGCGCGCTACTGCTACGTAGCATAGTAGCAGCGCATTTCTCAGATAAGCGCTACTGCTAAGTTTCCTATAAAAATTTAGTCCCACCTCGCTCCGTGAAGAGAGTTTCTACCACCTTAAATATGTTACTTCTGAAACTTTGACAAGCACTTGATCTTCATTGAACTCTATGTGTAGAATTTGTGGCTGCAATATGAGTCTTCACCTGTTCCTAAATCGGTGAGGACTCATATTGACAAATCAGATTGTACACAAAAAGATTGTTGATGATCAATGTGTTTTTGATATATTGAATAAAGTCTATTTTTACATGCTGACACACAGCAGTAGCGCTTTATTGTGAAAGGCGCTGCTGCTAGATAGCTTAGCAGTAGCGTCTTTTCCTGAAGAGCGCTACTGCTAAGCCATTCATCTCCCCCATCTCCTCCATTCCGATCCACTCACACACACAGCCACTCAATCCTCTCCGATCCGTCTGCGCCGCGCGCCCCCGTCGCCGCTCCTCCGTCTGCGCCGCGCGCCGTCACCTCCTCCTCCTTGCTGGACTCGGTACCGGCCTCCTGCTCCGTCCTTCCTCTCCACTCGCCGCTGGCCGGCCCCTCCTCGCTCCGCCTTCCTCCTTCGTCCTCCCTCAACTGGCCGCGCCGGCCGGCCCCTCCTCACTCCGCCTTCCTCCTCCGTCCTCCCTCAACTGGCCGCGCCGGCTGGCCCCTCCTCGCTCCGCCTTCCTCCTCCGTCCTCCCTCAACTGGCCGCGCCGGCCGGCCCCTCCTCGCTCCGCCATCCTCCTCCATCCTACTCTCTTCTCCCTCCTCGAGTCACCCCTCCTTCTCCCTCCTGCTCATATGCAACATTTTGATTTAGTTGATATAATTTAGTTGACTTAGTAGGCTAGTTGATTTAGTTGACTTAGAACATTTTGATTTAGTTGATTTAGTAGGCTAATTCATTTAGTTAATTTAGTTGACTTGGAACATTTTGATTTAGTTGATTTAGTAGGCTAGTTGATTTAGTTGACTTAGAACATTTTGATTTAGTTGATTTAGTAGGCTAGTTGATTTAGTTGACTTAGAACATTTTGATTTAGTTGATTTAGTAGGCTAATTCATTTAGTTAATTTAGTTGACTTAGAACATTTTGATTTAGTTGATTTAGTAGGCTAGTTGATTTAGTTGACTTAGAACATTTTGATTTAGTTGATTTAGTAGGCTAGTTCATTTAGTTGATTTAGTTGACTTAGTAGGCAAGCTGTTCGGCATCTACTTCCAGCCGAGTTTTCATCATGCGGCGTTAAGAAATTAGATGAAATGTAATAACTATTTCATTTTTAGTGTTGGCATTACTGCATTGTGTCATTTTGCTCATTTTACACAGATCGTCCCATGCAATGTTAGTTTGAAATTCAACAAGCTAACAGGAGACACTGTGACATTTGAGGCTCCTGGGGGGCCGTACACTATGGAGGTCGAGAAAGGACACAATATGTCGCAGATTGGAGGAGATGGATGGGCCCGTTTCGTCGCTCGCATGCATCTTACTGGTGGTGAGTTGATTAGCTTCAACTTCCGAGCAGAAAGACCCAAGCTAGCTGTCATTTATCTCAACCTGGTGGAAGATGATGAAGATGACGAAGATGATGAAGATGATGAAGATAATGAGGACCCACTCGATGAAGATGATGAGGACCCACTTCATGAAGCCATCGTAGCTCAAAGAACAAGGCTGAGTGAGGAGGAGGTGTCCAACCTGTGGGACATAATTCCGCCACGTGCTGACTTTGTCGGGGTGTCATTCGTGACCCGCTTGACAAATACCATGGTTGATTGACATGATATGGTATGTTATACTTACAAATGCAAATTAATAGTGTGAATTACTTAGTGTACAGTCCAATGGTATGGTATGTTGTGTGGAATCTAGTCGATGATATATATGTTTTAGTGTAGAGTTCGATCACATGCTTATTAATTGATATGTTTTTCTTATTCAGAAATTGGCAAAGAGCATATCTGTGAGTTATGGTATCGAGCCGGATGAAGAAGGCTCAGCTGGACTACGCCTTACTGCTAGGGGCTCCGTCACAACCTGTACTTACCGCGTGGACACGGACGGTCGCACACACTTAAACTCGGTTGGGTGGAAGAAATTCCTCGATGGCAAGAATCTTCGTGTTGGACAGGCCATCCTAATTACTATCAGGAACACCAACTGCCCAGGCTTGAGGATGATGATTGTCTTTGATATCATCTAGAACTACATATGTGTGTGTGACTATATCATCTAGAACTACATATGTGTGTGCGGCTATATCATCTAGAACTACATATGTGTGTGTGGCTATATCATCTAGAACTACATATGATGATCGTCGTTGATATCATCTAGAACTACATATGATGATGGCCGTTGTTATGACCTTGTACTGCTTGAGGATGCATGTTGGCTATGCATGAAATTGTTATCTAGTACTCCCTTCGTTCCAAATTACTCGTCGTGGTTTGAACTAAAACCACGACGAGTAATTTGGAACGAAGGGAGTACTACCGTACCTAGTAATAGTTTATGAATTTGATATCTACTAGCAGTACCTAGTATCTAGTATCTGAAAGGAGAAATGAAAGGGAATGGGGCAGTGGGAAAATGATGAAAGATAAAGCAGTAGCGAGGGATGCCGAAATCGCTACAGCTAGTTAATAGTAGCGCGTTCACAAAAAGCGCTGCTGATATCGTCAACAGTAGTAGCGCGGGTTAGGGCCGCGCGACTACTATGAGTTAGCTGTAGCGCCTTATTAGTAGCGCGGCCACCCGCGCTGCTGCTAGCCTAAAAACCTGCGCTGCTGCTAGCCTTTTCCCTAGTAGTGAGGACCTAGGCGCGCCCTGGTGTATCGTGCCCTCCTCGAACGTCAGTTGGAGCTATACTTCGGGCGCATTGAAGCTTATATCCGAAAAAAATCATGTAAAAATCACAGCGCAATCGGAGTTAGGGATCTCCAAGAATTTAAGAAATAGTCAAGGGCCAGATCTGGGGAGCGCGAAACAGAAGAGAACAGAGAGGGAGATCCAATCTCGAAGGGGCTCCCGCCCCTCCGCCGCCATGGAGGCCATGGACCATAGGGGGAACTCTCCTCCCATCTAGGGGGGAGGCCAAGGAAGAACAAGAAGGAGGGGGGCTCTCTCCCCCTCTCTCCCGGTGGCGCCGGAGTGCCGCCGGGGCAAAGATCGTGATGGCGATCTACATCAACAATCTTGCTACCTTCAACACCAACTCTCTCCCCCTCTATGCAGCAGTATAACACCCCTTCTCCCTGTTGTAATCTTTACTTAAAGATGGTGCTCAACTCGTGGCTATCCTATGATGTTTGAATAGATCCGTTTTGTCCTATGGGTTAATCGTGATCTTGGTTGGTATGATTGTATATTTTATTTATGGTGTTGTCCTACGGTGCCCTCCGTCTCGCGCAAACGTGAGGGGCCCCCGCTGTAGGGTGTTGCAATATGTTCATGGTTTGCTTATTGTCAGTGTTGCGGGGGTGACAGCAGCCTAAACCCGGATAAGTGCGTTATGGCGTATGGGAGTAAAGAGGACTTGATACTTAATCCTATGGTTGGGTTTCACGACCTTAATGATCTTTAATAGTTGCGGATGCTTTCTAGAGTTCCAATCATAAGTGCATATGATCCAGGTAGAGAAAGTATGTTAGCTCATGGCTCTCCCTCATATAAAATTGCAAAAATGATTACCGGTACTTGTTATCGATTGCCTAGGGACAAATGACTTTCTTGTTGAAAAAAGCTACCCTCTTTTATTACCTTGCAATTTATTCATAGTTTTATTCTCACAAATTACTCCTAGTTTTATTCTTGCAAAATAGTTTCATACTTGTTCTAGGTAAAGCAAACGTCAAGTGTGCGTAGAGTTGTATCGGTGGTCGATAGAACTTGAGGGAATATTTCTTCTGCCTTTAGCTCCTCGTTGGGTTCGACACTCTTATTTACCGAAGAAGGCTACAAACGATGCCCTATACTTGTGGGTTATCAATACCTTTTTCTGGCGCCCTTGCCAGGGAACAATAGCGTGGGGTGAATATGCTCAGGTGTGCTTGTTTGCTTTATCACTAAGTAGTTTTTATTTTTCTGTTCTAAGTTGTTCTCTATCTTTACTCATGGATATGGAACATGAAACACCAAAACAATTAGTGGTACTTGCTACTCATTGATGTCTACTACGCAACCTTCTTCTTGTAGACGTTTTTGGGCCTCCAAGTGCAGAGGTTCGTAGGACAGTAGCAAATTTCCCTCAAGTGGATGACCTAAGGTTTATCAATCCATGGGAGGCGTAGGATGAAGATGGTCTCTCTCAAACAACCCTACAACCAAATAACAAAGAGTCTCTTGTGTCCCCAACAAACCCAATACAATGGTAAATTGTATAGGTGCACTAGTTCGGCGAAGAGATGGTGATACAAGTGCAATATGGATGGTAGATATAGGTTTTTATAATCTGAAAATATAAAAACAGCAAGGTAGCAAGTAACAAAAGTGAACGAAAATGGTATTGCAATGCTTCGAAACAAGGCATAAGGTTTATACTTTCACTAGTGCAAGTTCTCTAAACAATGATAACATAATTAGATCATATAACAATCCCTCAACATGCAACAAAGAGTCACTCCAAAATCACTAATAGCGGAGAACAAACGAAGAGATTATTGTAGGGTAGGAAACCACCACAAAGTTATTCTTTCCGATCAATCCATTGGGCTATTCCTATAAGTGTCACAAACAGCCCTAGAGTTCGTAGTAAAATAGCACCTTAAGACACACATCAACCAAAACCCTAATGTCACCTAGATACTCCAATGTCACCACAAGTATCCGCGGGTATGATTATACGATATGCATCACACAATCTCAGATTCATCTATTCAAACCAACACAAAGAACTTCATAGAGTTCCAAAGTTTCTACCGGAGAGTCAAGACGAAAACGTGTGCCAACTCCTATGCATAAGTTCACAAGGTCACTGAACCCGCAAGTTGATCACCAAAACATACATCAAGTAGATCAATAGAATACCCCCATTGTCACCATGGGTATCCCACGCAAGACATACATCAAGTGTTCTCAAATCCTTAAAGACTCAATCCGATAAGATATCTTCAAAGGGAAAACTCAATCCATTACAAGAAGGTAGAGGGGGAGAAACATCCTAAGATCCAACTATAATAGCAAAGCTCGCGATACATCAAGATCGTGCCATATCAAGAACACGAGAGAGAGAGAGAGAGAGAGAGAGATCAAACACGTAGCTACTGGTACATACCCTGAGCCCAGAGGGTCAACTACTCCCTCCTCGTCATGGAGAGCACCGAGATGTCGAAAATGGCCAACGGTGATGGATCCCCCTCTGGCAGGGTGTCGGAACAGGGTCCCGATTGGTTTTTGGTGGCTACAGAGGCTTGCGGCAGCGGAACTCTTGATCTAGGTTATGTTGTGGAGGTTTCTGTATTTATAGGAATTTTCAGCGGCGGTTTCACGACAGGGAGTCTCCGAGTCATTCACGAGATAGGGGGGCGCGCCCATGGAACAATAAAAAATTATAGATACGTTGGAGAAGTATCAAGCATCCCCAAGCTTAATTCCTGCTTGTCCTCGAGCAGGTAAATAATAGTCTCCATCATAGAATGGTGGTTGTGGAGAGGACAAAAAAGGAGAAGATAGTATCACATCAACTAGGCGTATCAACGGGCTATGGAGATGCCCATCAATAGATATCAATGTGAGTGAGTAGGGATTGCCATGCAACGGATGCACTAGAGCTATAAGTTTATGAAAGCTCAAAAAGAAACTAAGTGGGTGTGCATCCAACTCGCTTGCTCACAAAGACCTAGGGAATTTTGAGGAAGCCCATCATTGGAATATACAAGCTAAGTTCTATAATGAAAATTCCCACTAGTATATGAAAGTGGCAACATAGGAGTTGTCTATCGTGAAGATCATGGTGCTACTTTGAAGCACAAGTGTGGAAAAAGGATAGTAACATTGCCCCTTCTCTCTTTTTCTCTCTTTTTTTGTTTTCTTTTGGCATTCTCTTTTTTTCTTTTTTTCCCTCTTTTATTATTATTATTTTTTCGTCTGGAGTCTCATCCCGACTTGTGGGGGAATCATAGTCTCCATCATCCTTTCCTCACTGGGACAATGCTCTAATAATGAAGATCATCACACTTTTATTTACTTACAACTCAAGAATTACAACTCGATACTTAGAACAAAATATGACTCTATGTGAATGCCTCTGGCGGTGTACCGGGATGTGCAATGAATCAAGAGTGACATGTATGAAAGAATTATGAACGGTGGCTTTGCCACAAATACGATGTCAACTACATGATCATGCAAAGCAATATGACAATGATGATGCGTGTCATAATAAACGGAATGGTGGAAAGTTGCATGGCAATATATCTTGGAATGGCTATGGAAATGCCATAATAGGTAGGTATGGTGGCTGTTTTGAGGAAGGTAATGGTGGGTGTATGGTACCGGCGAAAGTTGCGCGGCACTAGAGAGACTAGCAATTGTGGAAGGCTCAGAGTACGTATAATCCATGGACTCAACATTAGTCATAAAGAACTCACATACTTATTGCAAAAAACTATTAGTCATTAAAAAAAGTACTACGCGCATGCTCCTAGGGGGAGGGTTTGTAGGAGTTAACCATCGCGCGATCCCGACCTCCACTCATAAGGAAGACAATCAATAAATAAATCATGCTCCAACTTCATCACATAATGGTTCACCATACATGCATGCTACGGGAATCACAAATTTTAACACAAGTATCTCTCGAATTCATAGCTACTCACTATCATGACTCTAATATCATCATCTTCATATCTCAACACAATCATAAAAAATCAAACTTCTCATAGTATTCAATGCACTTCATATGAAAGTTTTTCTTATATCCCTATTGGATGCCTATCATATTAGGACTAGTTTTATAACCCAAGAAAATTACCATGCTGTTCCAAAAGACTCTCAAAATAATATAAGTGAAGCATGAGAGTTCATCAATTTCTTCCAAATAAAACCACCGCCGTGCTCTAAAAAGATATAAGTGAAGCAGTAGAGCAAACGACAAACTACTCCAAAAGATATAAGTGAAGATCAATGAGTAGTCGAATAATTATGTAACTATGTGAAGACTCTCTATCATTTAATAATTTCAGATCTTGGGATATTATTCAAACAGCAAGCAAAACAAAATAAAATAAAATGACGCTCCAAGCAAAACACGTATCATGTGGTGAATAAAAATATAGCTCCAAGTAAAGTTACCGATGAATGAAGACGAAAGAGGGGCTGCCATCCGGGGAATCCCCAAGCTTAGGCTCTTGGTTGTACTTGAATATTACCTTGGGGTGCCTTGGGAATCCTCAAGCTTAGGCTCTTGCCACTCGTTATTCCATAGTCCATCGAATCTTTATCCAAAACTTGAAAACTTCACAACAGAAAACTCGTAAGCTCCGTTAGTATAAGAAAATAAATCACCAATTTTGGTACTGTTGTGAACTCATTCTTTATTTATATTGGTGTAATATCTACTGTATTCCAACTTCTCTATGGTTCATACCCTCCGATACTACTCATAGATTCATCAAAATAAGCAAACAACACATAGAAAACACAATCTGTCAAAAACAGAACAGTCTGTAGTAATCTGTAACTCTCTAATACTTCTGTAACTCCAACAATTCTGAAATAAATTGGTGGACGTGAGTAATTTTTCTATTAATCTTCTGCAAAAAGAATCAACTTAAAAGCGCTATTCTATTAAGAATGACAATTATTCTCGTGAGCGCAAAGTTTCTATTTTTTTACAGCAAGATCGCATTAACTTTCACCCAAGTCTTCCCAAAGGTTCTACTCGGCACTTTATTGAAACAAAGCTATAGAACATGATTAATACAGTAGCTTAATCATGTGGAAACACAAAAACAGTAGGGGTAAATGTTGGGTTGTCTCCCAACAAGCGCTTTTTTGTAGTGCCTTTTTAGCTCGGCATGATGATGACAATGATACCCACATAAAAGATAAGAATTGAAACATAACGAGAGCATCATGAATCTTATGACTAGAACATTTAAGTCTAACCCACTTCCTATCCCTAGGCATTTTGTGAGCAAACAACTTATGGGAACAATAATCAACTATCATAGGAAAGCAAAACAAGCATAACTTCAAGATTTCCAACACATTGAGAGGAAACTTGATATTATTGCAATTCCTACAAGCATATGTTCCTCCTTCATTATAAATTTTAGTAGCATCATGAATGAATTCAACAATATAACCATCACATAAAGCATTCTTTTCATGATCTACAAGCATAGGAAATTTATTACTCTCCACATAAGCAAATTTCTTCTCATGAATAGTAGTGGGAGCAAACTCAACAAAATAACTATCATGTGAGGCATACCCCAATTGAAAATTAAAATCATGATGACAAGTTTCATGGTTATCATTGTTCTTTATAGCATACATGTCATCACAATAATCATCATAGATAGGAACTTTATTCTCATAATCAATTGGAGTCTCTTCCGAAATAGTGGATTCATTACTAAATAAAGTCATGACCTCTCCAAATCCACTTTTACCAATATAATAATCATAATTAAATAGGAGGCATGCTATCATCATAATAAATTTGCATATCAAAACTTGGGAGACTAAAAATATCATGTTCATTAAACATAGCATCCCCAATCTTGGGACAAACATTAATTGCAGCAAATAAATTCTCAAAACATGTCATTCTCATCAAACATAGCATCCCCAAGCTTGGGCCTTTGCATATCATAAGCATAATCTCTCTCATCATGAATAGTATGGATAGCACCAATAGTATAGCAATTATCATCATTAGAATGAGTAATAGGAGCAACATCATTTGGGAGGGATACCTTTTTACTTTTGCTTCTCCATCTTTTCTTTTTCTTCTTCACATTACGTGTGGGTTTAATCCTTTTTTTGGAGCTCCCTATTAATGAGACTGGTTGAATAGAAATCTCCTCCTCGTTACCTGATTCATCATAATAAATAATAGGAGGATATTGGTAAATCTCTTCCCTTTCAATAATATTTTCATCATCTTCTATTTGTTTTCTTGTCTTTATGTAATTGGCAATATAAGGATTTTCAATGCAATTCACCGCAAAATACATATAAATTTCCTCTAGATAAAAAGCAAGAAATCTCTCAAGGTTATATTCTGGAATACCCTTAGTTATACGTTTCATTTCTTCATAACCCATAAGCAAACTTAGTTCATTATGATGCTTAAGGGAAATCAAGTCATCACAATTTTTGGACATGATTCGATCACGAAATAACTTGCATTGGAGATTTAAATGACCATGTTCATTGCAAAGTTCACAAGGATGGCTAGAAATATTAAATTGTTCAGCACAAGCATCTAGCCTCTCTTGCAAACATTTAGTTTCTAAATACTTATGCCTCTTGAAAAATCTATCTTCCCTATTTGGTGTGTACTTGCAAACTCTATGCACTCCACAAAAGTTGACATGCTTATAAGAGACATTTTCATCATGACTAGTGCAATCATCATTACTACTATGGATATTCAAATAGTTCATACTAACAACATTGCAATCATGCTCATCATTCAAAGATTTAGCGCCAAACATTTTATTGCATTCTTCTTCTAACACTTTGGCGCAATTATCGGAATCCTTATTTTCACGAAAGACATTAAAAATATGAAGCATATGAGGCACCCTCAATTCCATTTTTTTGTAGTTTTCTTTTATAGACTAACCTAGTGATAAAACAAGAAACATAAAGATTCGATTGCAAGATAAAGATATACCTTCAAGCACTAACCTCCCCGGAAACGGCGCCAGAAAAGGGCGTGATGTCTGCTATGCAACCTTCTTCTTGTAGACGTTGTTGGGCCTCCAAGTGCAGAGGTTCGTAGGACAATAGCAAATTTCCCTCAAGTGGATGACCTAAGGTTTATCAATCCATGGGAGGTGTAGGATGAAGATGGTCTCTCTCGAACAACCCTGCAACCAAATAACAAAGAGTCTCTTGTGTCCCCAACAAACCCAATACAATGGTAAATTGTATAGGTGAACTACTTCAGCGAAGAGATGGTGATACAAGTGCAATATGGATGGTAGATACAGGTTTTTATAATCTTAAAATATAAAAACAGCAAGGTAGAAAGTAACAAAAGTGAACGAAAATGGTATTGCAATGCTTTGAAACAAGGCATAAGGTTCATACTTTTACTAGTGCAAGTTCTCTCAACAATGATAACATAATTAGATCATATAACAATCCCTCAACGTGCAACAAAGAGTCACTCCAAAGTCACTAATAACGGAGAACAAACGAAGAGATTATTGTAGGGTACGAAACCACCTCAAAGTTATTCTTTACGATCAATCCATTGGGCTATTCCTATAAGTGTCACAAACCGCCCTAGAGTTCATAATAAAATAACACCTTAAGACACACATCAACCAAAACCCTAATGTCACCTAGATACTCCAATGTCACCACAAGTACCCGCGGGTATGATTATATGATATGCATCACACAATCTTAGGTTCATCTATTCAAACCAACACAAAGAACTTCATAGAGTGCCCTAAAGTTTCTACCGGAGAGTCAAGACGAAAACGTGTGCCAACCCCTATGCATAAGTTCACAAGGTCACTGAACCCGCAAGTTGATCACCAAAACATACATCAAGTGGATCAATAGAATACCCCATTGTCACCACGAGTATCCCACGCAAGACATACATCAAGTGTTCTCAGATCCTTAAAGACTCAATCTGATAAGATAACTTCAAAGGGAAAACTCAATCCATTACAAGAAGGTAGAGGGGGAGAAACATCATAAGATCCAACTATAATAGCAAAGCTCGCGATACATCAACATCGTGCCATATCAAGAACACGAGAGAGAGAGAGAGAGAGAGAGAGAGAGAGAGAGATCAAACACATAGCTACTGGTACATACCCTTAGCCCCGAGGGTGAACTACTCCCTCCTCGTCATGGAGAGCGCCGGGATGATGAAGATGGCCACCGGTGATGGATCCCCCCTCCGGCATGGTGCCAGAACAGGGTCCCGATTGGTTTTTGGTGGCTACAGAGGCTTGCGGCGGTGGAACTCCCGATCTAGGTTATGTTCTGGAGGTTTCTGTATTTATAGGAATTTTTGGCATCGGTCTCACATATATCTGGCCATGGGCCGGGAGGGCCGGGCCTAAAAAAGCCATGGCAGAAAACTGAGGCCCATGCCCTACCATCGGGCCAACTTTTCAAGGCCAAGCCCGGCCCATCTAGTAAAAAGCCCTTAGGGCTTAGGGCCGTGGGCCGTGCCTCTTCCTTCAAATGCCAATATGCCAAGCCCAAGCCCGTCCAGGCCCTGCTGCTGGGCTCAAAACTTAGGCCCAAGCCCGGCCCACAAGCAAGCCCATCGGGCCTAGGCCCTGAATTTTAGGGCCGGGCCTGGGTGGGCCGACAGGGCCGGGCCTGAGATGGCCAGGACTAGTCTCACATCAGGGGGGTCTCCGAGACATCCACGAGATAGGGGGCGCGCCCAGGGGGTAGGCCGCGCCCTCCACCCTCGTGGATGGCTCGGGACTCTTCTGGCCCAACTCTTTTACTTCGGGGGCTTCTTTTGGTCCATAAAAAATCCACAAAAATTGGCATGTCAATTGGACTCCGTTTGGTATTCCTTTTCTATAAAACTCAAAAACAAGGAAAAAGAAGAAATTGGCGTTGGGCTCTAGGTTAATAGGTTAGTCCGAAAAATCATATAAAATAGCATATAAATGCATATAAACATCCAAGATGAATAATATAATATCATGGAACAATCAAAAATTATAGATTCGTTGGAGACGTATCACTCATGGAGATGGGGAACCTCCTAAAACTCTCGATGATCGTTATGTGAAAGATATTATGCACTACTTTGATAATCCTGAGAAAACCCCATTCAACTATATAATGGGAGTAACGTTGGATCAATGTGAATACTTTAGGGATTATCGCTTGACACAAAACGGAAACTTTTATGGGATCAAATCTATATGTTGCATTGGTATGCTCGGGATTTATGCTTGATATATGATTTTACTTGTTGCTCTAGGATGAATGATCCACACCTTCCCTTTTCATGCAGATTTAATGATAATGAAACCTTGGCTTCTTATGCTAATGGTATATATGATTACTATGATGTGGAATGAATAGAAGAATTCGTTGCTTTTAAGGGTGCTTATGAAGTTGAATCTTTGTTTTAAAAGTATGAAGCTTTTGATGATGATGTTTATAGACCTGAAAATTTTGCCATCCTTAAATATTGCTATGATAATTACAAATACAATTCTGATATTGATGCATTTATTGAGAAAGTCTCCGTTGTCCAAGAAGAGACTAATATTTTGCAGGAGTCTATGGAAGAAGGAATTGACGAAACTGTGAGCTCATTGGATGAAAAAGATGATGAGGAGAGTGAAGAACAAAAGGAGGAAGAGCGGATTGATCACCCGGGACTACCTTCTAATGATAGTAACTCTTCTACTCATACATTTGTTTAACGTCCCTTCATTCTTACCGAAGGATGAATGCTATGCTAATTACTATGATCATGTTGATTCGTTTGAAATATCCCTTTTTGATGAACTTGATGCTTGTGGCCATGATGCCTATATGAATTATGCTTATGGAGATGAACTTGCTATTTTTCCTTATGTTAAACATGAAATTGTTGTTATTGCACCCACACATGATAGTCCCGTTATCTATTTGACTTCTCCAAACTAAACTATATCAGAGAAGTTTGCACTTCTTAAGGATTAGATTGATGGGTTGGCTTTTACCGTTGCACATGATGATTTTGATGAATATAATATGCATGTCCTTGCTACTCCTACTTGCAATTATTATGAGAGAGGAACTACATCTCCACCTCTCTATGTTTCCAGCACGATAAAATTGCAAGAAACTACTTATGCTATGTATTGGCCTTTACTTGATGTGCACGAATTGTTCTTGTATGACATGCCGCTGCATAGGAAGAGAGTTAGACTTCGTCATTGCTTGATATATGTTGCTTTGTGCTCACTACTAAATGCCAAATCATTGTTAATTAAAATTGGCTTTGATATACCTTGGGATCCGAGTGGATTCATTACTTGAGCACTTCATGCCTAGCTTAATGGCTTTAAAGAAAGCGCTGCCTTATTGACGAGATTGGTTGAATAAAAAGCTCCTCCTCGTTACCTGATTCATCATAAGAAATAATAGGAGGATATTGGGAAGTATCTTCCCTTTCATTAGTATTCTCATCATCTTCTATTTGCTTTTTTTCTTTATGTAATTGGCAATATAACGATTTTCAATGCAATTCACCGCACAATACAAATAAATCTTCTCTAGATCAATATCAAGGAATTTCTTATGGGCAAATTCTGGAAGGTCCTTGAGTAAACGTTTCAATTCTTCATAACCCAAAAGTAAACTAAGCTCATTGTAATGTGCAAGGCAGATCAAATCATCACAATTTTTGGACACGATTCGATCATGAAACAATTTGCATAGGAGATGTAAATGACCACATTCATTGCAAAGTTCACAAGTATGGCAAAGGAAATTCAAATTTTCAGCACTCATATTTAGCCTTTCTTGCAACCATTTAGTTTCTAAATGCTTATGCCTCTTGCAATATATATCTTTTCTATTTGGTGTGTTCATGCAAACATGCACTCCACAAAAGTTGACATGCTCATAAGAGATATTTTCATCATGACTAGAGCAATCATCATTAGTACTATGGATATTCAAGGAGTTCATACTAACAACATTGCAATCATGCTCATCATTCAAAGATTCAGTACCAAGCATTTTAATGCACTCTTCTTTTAGCACTTGAGCACAATTTTCCTTTCCATCAAACTCACGAAATATATTAAAAAGATGAAGCGTATGAGACAAACCTAACTCCATTTTTTTGTAGTTTTATTTTATAAACTAAAATAGTGATAAAACAAGAAACAAAAAGATTCGATTGCAAGATCTAAAGATATACCTTCAAGCACTCACCTCCCCGGCAACGGCGCCAGAAAAGAGCTTGATGTCTACTACACAACCTTGTTCTTGTAGACGTTGTTGAGCCTGCAAGTGCACAGGTTTGTAGGACAGTAGCAAATTTCCCTCAAGTGGATGACCTAAGGTTTATCAATCCGTGGGAGGCGTAGGATGAAGATGGTCTCTCTCAAACAACCCTGCAACCAAATAGAAAAGAGTCTCTTGTGTCCCCAACACACACAATACAATGGTAAATTGTATAGGTGCACTAGTTCAGCGAAGAGATGGAGATACAAGTGCAATATGGATGGTAGAAATAGGTATTTGTAATCTGAAATAATAAAAACAGCAAGGTAACTAATGAATAAAGTGAGCGTAAACGGTATTGCAATGATAGGAAACAAGGCCTAGGGTTCATACTTTCACTAGTGCAAGTTCTCTCAACAATAATAACATAGATAGATCATATAACAATCCCTCAACATGCAACAAAGGGTCACTCCAAAGCCACTAATAGCGGAGAACAAACGAAGAGATTATGGTAGGGTACGAAACCACCTCAAAGTTATTCTTTCGGATCAATTTATAAAAGAGTTCGTACTAGAATAACACCTTAAGACACAAATCAACCAAAACCCTAATGTCACCTAGATACTCCATTGTCACCTCAAGTATCCGTGGGCATGATTATATGATATGCATCACACAATCTCAGATTCATCCAACCAACACAAAGTACTTCAAAGAGTGCCCCAAAGTTTCTACCGGAGAGTCAAGAAAACATGTGCCAACCCCTATGCATAGGTTCATGGGAGGAACCCGCAAGTTGGTCACCAAAACATACATCAAGTGGCACGTGATATCCCATTGTCACCACAGATAAACACGGCAAGACATACATCAAGTGTTATCAAATCAAAGACTCAATCCGATAAGATAACTTCAAGAGGGAAACTCAACTCATCACAAGAGAGAAGAGGGGGAGAAACATCATAACACCCAACTATAATAACAAAGCTCACGATACATCAAGATCGTGCCATAGAAAGAACACGAGAGAGAGAGAGAGAGATCAAACACATAGCTACTGGTACATACCCTCAGCCCCGAGGGTGAACCACTCCCTCCTCGTCATGGAGAGCACCGGGATGATGAAGATGGCCACCGGTGATGGATTCCCCCTCTGGCAGGGTGCCAGAACGGGCTCCCGAGAGGTTTTTGGTGGCTACAGAGGCTTGCAGCGGCGGAACTCCCGATCTATCTTGATATTCGATGTTTTTAGGGTACGTAGGCTTATATAGGCGAAAGAAGTCGGTCGGGAGGTGCTCGAGGGGCCCACGAGACAGGGGGCGCACCCTACAGGGGGGCACGCCCTCCTATCTCGTGGCTGCCTCGAGGATCTTCTAACGTGAACTCCAAGTCTCCAGGATCATATTCCTCCAAAAAATCACGCTGCCAAAGGTTTCATTCCGTTTGGACTCCGTTTGATATTCCTTTTCTTCGAAATACTAAAACAGGCAATAAAACATCAATATGGGCTAGGCCTCCGGTTAATAGGTTAGTCCCAAAAGTAATATAAAGCCTGTAATCATTCAAAACAGATAATAAAATAGCATGAATGCTTCATAAATTATAGATACGTTGGAGACGTATCAAATGCACATTGCAGTTCACGTATATCTTTTGAGTATGGCTTTATATAATGCTTCATGTGCTTCACTTATATCATTTGAAGTTTGGATTGCGTGTTTCTTTTCACATAGAAAATCGATGTTCATAAAATGCTCTTATGCTTGACTTATATTTGTTAGAGCATGATCTTTTGTAGAAAGAATTAAAC
Source organism: Triticum timopheevii (assembly GCA_963921465.1). Lineage (NCBI taxonomy): Eukaryota > Viridiplantae > Streptophyta > Magnoliopsida > Poales > Poaceae > Triticum > Triticum timopheevii. The sequence continues at coordinate 650,163,639 of OY997274.1, forward strand.
TCTCATGCTTCACTTATATCTATTTAGAGAGACAAACGGAAATGGTCAATTGCATGGTTAGTCATAAAATCCTACATAAAACTTATGGATCACTGAATATGATATGTTTGATTCCTTGCAATAGTTTTGCGATATAGAGATGGAATATGTGGGAGGTACTAGGTAGCGGTTGTGGTTAGTAAGAATATTGGTGTTAAGGTTTGTGCTTCCCGAAGCATGCACGTATAGTCTCTCGTTATGCTATGAAGTTGGAGCATGATTTATTATTAATTGTCTTCCTTATGAGTGGCAGTCGGGGACGAGCGATCGTACTTTCATACCAATCTATCCCCCTAGGGGCGTAGTAGTACTTTGCTTTGAGGGCTAATAAACTTTTGCAATAAGTATATGAGTTCTTTATGACTAATGTGAGTCCATGGATTATACGCACTCTTACCTTTCCGCAATTTTCTAGCCTCTACGGTACCGTGCAATCCCCTTTCTCACCTCGAGACGTGGTGCAAACTTCGCAGGTGCATCCAAACACCGTGATATGATACGCTCTATCACACATAAGCCTTATTATATCTTCCTCAAAACAGCCACCATACCTACCTATTATGGCTTTTCCATGGCCATTCTGAGATATATTGCCATGCAACTTCCACCGCTTCCGTTTTGATGACTTAGCATTCATTGTCATATTGCTTTGCATGATCATATAGCTCACATAGTAGTTGTGGCTCAGCCACCGTGCATCATTTTTATACATGTTACGCTAGATCATTGCACCTCCTAGTACACTGCCAGAGGCATTCATATAGAGTCATATTTTGTCATAGGTATCGAGTTGTAATTTTTATTCCTTTTGAGTTATAAGTAAATAGAAGTGTGATGATCATCACTTTTAGAGTAGTGCCCCAGTGAGGACAGGATGATGGAGACTATGATTCCCCCACAAGTCGGGATGAGACTCCGGACAATGAGAGAAAAAAAAAGAAAAAGAAGAAACAAACAAGAAAAAAAGAAAGAAAAAAAGAAAAATAAAAAATAAACAAAGAGAGAAGGGGCATTGTTAGTATCCTTTACCACACTTGTGCTTCAAAGTAGCACCATGTTTTTCATATGGAGAGTATCCTATGTTGTCACTTTCATATACTAGTGGGTTTAGATGCGCACTCACTTAGTTTTCATATTGAGCTTTCATACACTTATAGCTCTTAGTGCATTCGTTGCATGGCAATCCCTACTCCTTACGTTGATATCAATTGATGGGCATCTCCATAGCCCGTTGGTTATCCGCGTCGATGTGAGACTTTCTTACCTTTTCGTCTTCTTTGTATCTACCCCTATCACCATACTCTATTCACCGTAGTGTTATATCCATGGCTTGCGCTCATGTATTGCGTGAGGGTTGAAAAAGTTGAAGCGCATTAAAAGGTATGAACCAATTGCTCGGCTTGTCAATGCTACGTCTTGAGCTTGCGTTGGTTTTCCTTGAAGAGGAAAGGGTGATGCAGCAATAGTAGCGTAAGTATTTCCCTTAGTTTTTGAGAACCAAGGTAGAGGCTCCTCAAAAGTCCCACGCACCTACACAAACAAACAAAGAACTCCAACCAACGCAATAAAGGGGTTGTCAATCCCTTCACGGCCACTTGCGAAAGTGAGATCTGATAGAGATAGTATGATAAGATAAATATATTTTTGGTATTTTATAATATAGATGCGAAAAGTAAAGATGCAAATAAAATTAGATTGAAAGCTTATATGATAAAAGATAGACCCGGGGGCCATAGGTTTCACTAGTGGCTTCTCTCAAGATAGCATAAGTATTACGGTGGGTGAACAAATTACTGTCGAGCAATTGATAGAAAAGCGAATAATTATGAGACTATCTAGGCATGATCATGTATATAGGCATCACGTCCGTGATGAGTAGACCGACTCCTGCCTACATCTACTACTATTACTCCACACATCAACCGCTATCCAGCATGCATCTAGAGTATTAAGTTCATAAGAACAGAGTAACACATTAAGAAAGATGACATGATGTAGAGGGATAAACTCAAGCAATATGATATAAACCCCATCTTTTTATCCTCGATGGCAACAATACAATACGTGCCTTGCAACCCCTGCTGTCACTGGGTAAGGACACCGCAAGATTGAACCCAAAGCTAAGCACTTCTCCCATGGCAAGAAAGATCAATCTAGTAGGCCAAACCAAACTGATAATTCGAAGAGACTTGCAAAGATAACTCAATTATACATAAAAGAATTCAGAGGAGATTCAAATATTTCTCATAGATAAACTTGATCATAAACCCACAATTCATCGGATCTCGACAAACACACCGCAAAAAGAGTTACATCAAATAGATCTCCACAAGAGAGGGGGAGAACATGGTATTGAGATCCAAAAAGAGAGAAGAAGCCATCTAGCTAATAACTATGGACCCGAAGGTCTGTGGTAAACTACTCACAACTCATCGAAGGGGCTATGGTGTTGATGTAGAAGCCCTCCATGGTCGATTCCCCCTCCGACGGAGCACCGGCGAAGGCTCCAAGATGGGATCTCGCAGACACAGAAGGTTACGGCGGTGGAAATTGTTTTTCGTTGGCTCCCTGGATGTTTTCGGGGTACATGGGTATATATAGGAGGAAGAAGTACGTTGGTGGCCGCCCGAGAAGCCCACGAGACAGGGGGGCGTGCCCAGAGGGGGTGGGCGCGCCCCCTATCTCCTGGCCGCCTCGATCGCTTCTTGACTTGCACTCCAAGTCCTCTGGATCACGTTCGTTCCAAAAATCACGCTCACGAAGGTTTCATTCCGTTTGGACTCCGGTTGATATTCTTTTTCTTCGAAATACTGAAATAGTCAAAAAAACAGCAATACGGGTTGGGCCTCCGGTTAGTAGGTTAGTCCCAAAAATGATATAAATGTGTAAAATAAAGCCCATAAACATCCAAAAGGGGTAATATAATAGCATGGAACAATAAAAAATTATAGATACATTGCAGACGTATCAGTCATCGGGGTTGTGCATGATAAATACTTTGTGTTAAGAAGACAGAGCATGACAAGACTATATGATTTTGTAGGGATAACTTTCTTTAGCATTGATATTTTGAAAGACATGATTGTTTGTTGGGATGCCAGAGTATTGATGTCTTTATGTCAAATTATAGACTATTGCTTTGAATCACTTATGTCTTAATATTCATGCCAGGACTACATATATGATCAAGTTTATGCTAGGTAGCATTCCACATCAAAAATTATTTTTTTATCATTTACCTACTCAAGGACGAGCGAGAATAAAGCTTGGGGATGCTGATACGTCTCCGTTCTATCTATAATTTTTTATTGTTTCAAGCCAATATTATTCAACTTTTACATACTTTTGGCAACTTTTTATATGATTTATTTGGACCAACTTACTTATCCAGTGCCCAGTGTCAGTTCCTAATTGTTGCATGTTTTTGTTTCGCAGAAAATCCATATCAAACGAAGTCCAAATGCAATAAAAATATACGGAGAATTATTTTGGAATATTTGTGAATTTTAGGAGGTGGAATCAACGTAAACGGAGGCCCGAGGCCTCCACAACCCACCAGGGCTCAGGCGCGCCCTAGTGTATCGTGCCCTCCTCGAACTTCGGTTGGAGCTATACTTCGGGTGCAAGGAAGCTTATATCCGGAAAAAAATTGTGTAAAAATCTCAGCGCAATCGGAGTTACGGATCTCCGGGAATTTAAGAAATAGTCAAGGGCTAGATCTGGGGAGCGCAAAACAGAAGAGAACAGAGAGGGAGATCCAATCTCGGAGGGGCTCCCGCCCCTCCACCGCCATGGAGGAAATGGACCATAGGGGGAACTCTCCTCCCATCTAGGGGGGAGGCCAAGGAAGAAGAAGGAGGGGGCTCTCTCCCCCTCTCTCCCGGTGGCGCCGGAGTGCCGCCGGGGCAAAGATCGTGACGGCGATCTACATCAACAATCTTTCTACCTTCAACACCAACTCTCTCCCCCTCTATGCAGTGGTGTAACACCCATTCTCCCCGCTTTAATCTCTAATTAAACATGGTGCTCAACTCCGTATATTATTTCCCAATGATATGTGGCTATCCTATGATGTTTGAGTAGATCCGTTTTGTCCTATGGGTTAAATGTGATCTTGGTTGATATGATTGTATATTTTATTTATGGTGCTGTCCTACGGTGCCCTCCGTCTCGCGCAAACGTGAGGGACCCCCGCTGTAGGGTGTTGATAAATGTTCATGGTTTGCTTATTGTCAGTGTTGCGGGGGTGACAGCAGCCTAAACGCGGATAAGTGGGTTATGGCGTGTGGGAGTAAAGAGGACTTGATACTTAATGCTATGGTTGGGTTTCACGACCTTAATGATCTTTAGTAGTTGCAGACAAGGTAGTCAGAATCCCGACTCAACTGCTAGAATCCTACGACTTTACGACCCTACAGAAGCATGTCGATCCAAATCCCACTATGAATCCGGATCAGGTATAATCCATGTTGAGTCGCGATCCAAATCATAGAATCCTATACAAAACTGTACAATCCCGACTATGCTATGGACTATGTCCGATTCTACTAATTTATCCAAGCCGTTTGTTTAGTTGTAGCAGAATAGTATGCAATCATCCAAACACCTTTTCATATACCTCATGGACCTTTATTCCCCTCCCAAGCCCAAACGCTCGGCCCGACACCTTTGATCTAGCTCTCAGAAACCCTAGATCGAAATTGAGGATCAGGCTTGTCAACAGATGGAAGTGGCGTGAAAAGGAGGATGCTTCAAGATTGATAGGAGAAGGAGAGGAAGACCCTTCAAGGTTTAGCACTGCAGCTCAAAATAGACAAGTGATCAACTATTCACGCACTCTAAAAAGAACCTAAGTAAAATTTGTGCATTGAAGGTTTAAATATTCTCTATATATCCCTCTCGTATATGTTCCATACATGCGAGCTAGATGGTAGGTTAGCCATAAAAAGAAGTGGAATACAACTAGCATTGATGTGTACATTCTTTGCTCCCTATTTAGTGTCAAAACTCTATAGAACCCATATAAATTTGTTGTGTGCATACAAAACATCTCATTTGAGTAAATCAAGTAGAATCCTCGATTCCACGACTCGATCTTACGACTCGATTATATCTGAGAAAAATCGATCCGACTCCGAATCCCGACTCTGACTACCTTGGTTGCAGATGCTCGCTAGAGTTCCAATCATAAGTGCATATGATCCAAGTAGAGAAAGTATGTTAGCTCATGCCTCTCCCTCATATAAAATTGCAAGAATGATTACCGGTACTTGTTATCGATTGCCTAGGGACAAATGACTTTCTTGTTGACAAAAGCTATCCTCTTTTATTACCTTGCAATTTATTCATAGTTTTATTCTCGCAAAGTACTCCTAGTTTTATTCTTGCAAAATAGATTCATACTTGTTCTAGGTAAAGCAAACGTCAAGTGTGCGTAGAGTTGTATCGGCGGTCGATAGAACTTGAGGGAATATTTGTTCTGCCTTTAGCTTCTCCTTGGGTTTGACACTCTTATTTATCGAAGAAGACTACAAACGACCCCCTATACTTGTGGGTTCTCACGCCCCAGGAGCACGCACGCGAGAGGCCATCACCCAACCGCCCTCGCACGCATGCAAACCGCAGCTCTCCCCGCCACGAGACCCAGGATCAAGCACCCAGATCCGGTCACGCAGCCACCAGCTCCCTAAGGCGCAACCTTCGACCTCCACGCCGGCGACAGCAGGAGGCGCATCGCGCGCCCCGGCAGCCGCTCCAGGCCCAGGCCAAGATCCGCTGCCGCCGAGATCCCTCTGTGCCACACCCTCCGACACCGCGCCGACGCCCTGAGAAGGCTGCTGTCCCTCACCTCCCGACCATGATCTTCCTCTCCCGGTGATCCCCGCCATGCGCCGCCACTCCAGACATTCACTGCGCCGCCCGCTTGACGAATCTTCCTCGTGCGAAGAAGGCCCGTCGGGGCGCGCCACCCCCGCCCGCCGCCTTTGATGGCTAGGCACCGCCACCACCGACGGCGGCGGCGGCCATGGAAACATGGAGAGGAGGGGTTCTTGGGGCGGCTAGGGTTTCTCCTCCGGAGCCGCCCGCGCAAGCGGCCCGGGAGGGAGAGGGGTTTCTCCTCCATACATATTTCATCATCTCAATCTATTGCCCCTTAACTCTACGTGTGACTTCTATGTCGTTGTTTTATTGTCTCACTTTACTATATGTACATCGTGCAATGTGGAACACCATCACAAATGGTGAGACATAAGGCAGCTCACCTGAGTATAAAAAGAAGGGGGCATATGGACATAGAACATTCTTCCCACCACATGTTCATTCACGAACTGACTATGAATAATGCTCTCTTTGTCTCAGGCCTCCACACAGGCTCTACTTCCATCTCCGCCAAAGATGTCCCCACTTTACATCACTAGGACTTATTTTTCGATGGGCCTAAAATATACATACAACAATCATGACAAGGTTGCAGCGTTGTCATCCCATCTCCTCTTCCACTTCACTTGTTTGGGCATTGCGTCGCCGGTCTGCTGCGTCATCGCCCTACTCCAAAACCACTTTGATTATATAGTAAACACCTAAATGAGCATGAAGAAAGAATGAGGTATACAAAAAATATGTAAATTATCACTCGGTAACTAACCAAATGGCTTCAAAATATGTTGAGTCGTAGTTCAAGTCACCATCTGTTATAACCATTCTCAAAGGGATTTGATGACCTTGAACAAAATTTCACAAGCACCCTCAATTTCCTCGACCGTAAACCATGCTTACTCAATAGCTCTAGAACTTATGGAATATAAGGATTATAAAAGCTCTACTGAAACCTGTAATTAGCTATGCATCTTATTTTTTTCAAAGCATAAAACAATAACCTTCTTGGTTGCTTCCAGGGAATAGACATACAACATGAAGCATTCAATGGCAAGTGACTGAACAAAAGGATATACAAATGGTTTGATTAGAATGATTTCAGATGAACCAACAAATCAAGAAAAATATGAAGGTGATGCCAAAAATGACCTAGACAAACATAACGAGATTTCCGAAGTCTTGTAAATACCTCGACAAATATTAACTAGCTAGTAATATATAAAAATGAAGAAACCAGGATTTCAAAATTTTCAAGCAAAATGATGCACGCCAATAAGTAACTACAGCTAAATCGTAAAAGGCTGCAAATGTAAATTTCTTTATGGGACTTCATATGAAAAGAAGAAAATAAGCTGGGACGAATCAACTGAAATAATTTGATACAGTCATCTGCATTATGGTTCAAAGGAGAGAAAGAAAATACAAAGCTTTAAGCAAAAAATGTTAGCCAACATTCATTGCACATATTTCAGTTTTATAAAGTAGAAAGTTCTGTTTGCAGACAGCAAGAGGCTAACATTCGAGAAACAACTGTGTGCATGTTCCTTTATTGCCAATTTGGCTAAACATTTAAGCTTGCTGCTATACATTATGTTGATACTTTGCTCAGCAAATTTTAGAATTGTAAGTCAAATCCCAGTACCTCATGTTGTTCCCATGAAGGAGGAGGTGAAGCCCAACTTCAGGACTCCTCCAAGTTAGAGGTGTGCCAAAGGGGGTGACCGGACCATGTACTTGGTCGGTTCCAGCTTTATCTATTTTTATTTCCAGGTCATGTTATGGCCCACTTAGAAATTTTATTTTGTGTGTTTTGGTGTGGGCCTGTCCAATGCCTATATAAGGAGGCCGATGGCTAGGTTTAGAGGTGGGATTATTTTTAGATTGAGTTTTGGACATTGTGTCCACGTGGTGAATCATCCCTCCGGGGACGGCACTGCTGTTTATCAAATAAAGTGATGATTGCATGAAGGTTCTTGTGTGATCAAGGATTATTGTGCCAAGGTTAGAGGTGTGTCGTTCATCTTCAGGGTGATTGCTGGATTCGTTTCCTCATCTTCAGGTTGCATGGATTGATCACGTGATTAGAAGGTTTGCTATCTAATTGTCTTGCGGTGAAAGATCGGGCAAAAACTATAGGTTCATCACGTTGATCCTTATCATTGGTTCCCATGGACAAACTGCGAGATGCATGTTGAGGATGAAGCCGTGTTGCTAGGAGAGTTTGGGAAACGTCGTCGTGTCGGGGGCGTGAAGTCGGTACTCACCTTGCCTTGTCCTCCTCCGTTCCTACTGCATCCCATGGTCCCTGCAGCTTGTCTCTCCTGACAACCCTTTTCACCACCAAGAAAATCACAAATAACTAGTATTCCATACCCGTATACGTATATCATACCGTTCCTTTTAGTCATCGGAATAGAAAGACCGAAGAGAGACCAAAAGCAATTTACTTCTATTAGATATCATCATTTTCTATTTGAAGAATTTGTGCTTAGCAACATTTGAAGTGAGTGTAATCGAATCGCCTGTGATTTACTTCTGTGTGCAACTTACAAATGTTACTATCAACTTGTTTTTCTAATTATAGTATACTCCCTCCGTCTCAAATATAAGACATTATTACATCCAATATGTGTATATAGGATGTAATAACATCTTATATTATGGGAGGAAGGGAGTATCATAGAGTTCTGAATTCAGATATGCTTCCCGCTGTTCCTTTGTGGGGATTGAATGGTTCATATTCAGTATTTCCGTTAAAGGTAAATAATATGTAATGCATTATTATTCTAATGTTTAGATTGTAGGCCCCTGGGTTTTAGTTTCATGCCAAGCCCCGGAATCTCAGCACCGGCTCTAGGCGCTCATTGCCGATCTAATGGCAGCACGTAAAAGTGAACAATACCAAAAACAAAAAATAGTCAGGTATTTGGTGGATATGCGGTCCCTTAAGAAAGAACAATTTTCATTTTTTTGCAATGGAGAAAAAAAAGACAATGATAAGTGTCATACGTGTGGCACGAACACATGGCAACTACGAACATTTTTTATGATAAATGTAATGGCGCAAAGATGACAACTTTTTTGTAATGTCAAGTTCCATTTTTTGATGAACCAGCCTGTGGTTGGATGGTTAGAGGGACCGTGGCATCCCTAGCCCACCAGGGATCAAGTCCTGGTGCTCGCATTTATTCCTGGATTTATTTCAAGATTTTCGGAGTGTATGCGTGTGTATATGAGCGCTTGCGTCTGTACTATGTTTAGAAAAAAGTTTCATTTTTTGGGGGTTAATTTTTTTTCAAATGGCAATTTTAGTTGTAAAAAATGCCAGGATGGAGTGCTTCGCGCAACACATGTTACATTGGCACTTACTCCCTCCGTTCCATAATGTAAGACGTTTTTTAACACTGAAGTATCATTTAAGAAAAAAAAACAGTTTGGTTGCACTGGAGATTTGCTAGGCGCACGGCCGGCTCGGTAAACGCGACATGCTCCGGTGCACGTACGAATCAGCCTGGAAATGCTCGATGGTAGGTACAAGTTGTATATATATCTGCTCTCTGCTAGTGCGACTGATCGAGGCAGGAGCATGTGATGGGCGCAAAGCACGACGGGCGTCTTACCGATGAAGCAGCAGCGCAGAGCACGTCGTAGCGCTCTGCTCGGGTGGGTGCGTGGGCGTGGGGGCTCGGGTCGCCGTCTGGAGGCGAGCCAAGGAGGAGCGGGACGCCGCTTCCACTTGAGAATATACATCGTGTCACCAACTCGCACGTACGGATTCGCTGACGGCCGAGCTCCTACCCACGACTGACCCGTGAGGTGAAGAGCGAGCGGGGCACCAGCGTGCGTGGTTTCCCTTCCCGGCGGTGCACTTCATTCAATATGCCGGCGAGCCAGCCAGCGACGGCTATTGCTCCAGTTCATTCCGTCCACACCGGCGGTCCGGTGGGAGTGTGTGTGACCACCTGCCGCACCGCCTACTCCCTTGACCCCAATCAATACGGCCGGCACCGCGCACGCACGCACGCCGTGCTCTCGTCTGTGCGACAAAAGTGGAACAGCTACAGTCCGGAAGAAGAAACACACACATCGACGGACGACGCAAAGGAAGAAATCGGTGCTATCACGCTCACACTGTCACACATAAACCGAAGGAGCACCAAGAGAGACACCAAAACGAGATACTACATTTATGATGTCATCACAGTCCATTTATCTATACACCAAAACGAAAATTCAAACAAGTTATTGCAAAAATTTCGACCAAACAAGCAGCCGAAATGGTCAAAAGTTCATCAAAACCCAGTTTCTTTCTACACACAACCCAGTTTCTTCACTGTTTGTTCTTCCAATCCAGTCAGCAGAGCCACCTACATCCTCCTACCGGTCAATCAATCAACCCAATCAGCAAGTCAAAATGGACGTACGGAGGCCGGCCAAACTAGACGTCGGCGCACCGGCGCGGCGCGAAGCCGAGCCGGTTGTGCTCGAGGTCGTAGAGCACGTGGAAGTTCTGCTGCTGGTAGTTGCCGATGATGGACATGCCGGAGCGCGGCGTGCCCAGGACGGCCAGGCACATCACCCCCTCCGGCTCCAGCCGGATGAAGTAGTTCTCCGCCGGGAACTCCCACGCCGCGCCGTCCACGAACACCAGCGACAGCTCCGGCACCTCCACCTTCTCCACCCCCGACACGTTGTAGCACGGGCTCAGCACCGGGAACCCGGCGATGAGCGGGTACGACTTGTCCATGCGGTCAACGAACGCCTGCCGGATCGCCCGGTACGCCGGCTCCGGGAAGTAGCTCAGCGTCGTGCCGGAGTCGATGATGGTGCCGCCGCCGGCCAGCGCGTCCGACGGGATGTCCACCGCCTCCCCGCCCACGAGGACGGACTTGAGCTGGAGGTAGTAGAAGGTGTCCGCCGCGTCGTCCGTGGCCGGCGCGAAGGCCGTGTAGTTGAGCTGCGGGTGCGCGAGCAGCGCGTCGTCGTGGCCGAAGATGATCTTGCTCCCGGCCGCGCTGCCGTGCTCCACGAGGCAGTAGGAGAAGGCGTGCCCGCCGTAGACGCCGCGCAGCTGCGACGCGAACGAGAGCGCGCCGCGGCCGAGCCCCAGCAGCCCCGCCGCGCCGTGGAACAGACCGCGGTTCCGGTGGCCGCACCCGAACGCCACGCCGTCCACGCGCCGGGTGGTTCCGGCGGCGCCCGTGAGGTTCACGGTGAAGGCCTCGAGCGCCAGGTCGCCGGTGGTGTTGGACTGGTCGCCGTACCAGTAGTAGTACGGGCAGGGGTCACTCCGCGGCTTTCGGCACTCCCTCCCGGGCGGCGCCGCCGGAGACTCTGGCGGGGACACGAGGGCGCAGCGGTCGTCGCCGCAGGTGACGTTGCGGTAGGAGGCGGAGGCCGCCGGGTCGAATACGGGGCCGGTCTGGTGGAAGCAGTCGAGGCAGGGCGCGCACTGCAGCCAGTTGAGGTCGCTGCCGGTGTCCATGATCATGCGGAACCGGCGCGGCGGCGTGCCCACGTACACGTCCACCAGGTACTCCCCGGAGCCGACCGCCACGCCCGACCCCACCGTGGCCACCACCCGCTCCGACAGCGCCCGCCGCGGCCGCGAGCCCTTCCGTCTCGCCGCGCCGGGCAGGGCGGCCCTCCTGCCGTGCATCGTGCCGATGCGGGCCTTGTCTTTCTCGGCCGAGTCGAGGACGAAGGAGCCCGTCCTCGCGGTGTCGGCGGAGCGGTGGGTCATGTGGAGCTTGAGCGGCGGGGCCCGGCGCGCGAGCTCCGCCTCCTCGGCGACCAGCCTGCCGTCGCAGCCGGCGTCGGCGACGGCGGTGTTGTACGGCGGGAACTCGATGCCGTACAGCGGTCCTCCGGCCGAGGCCGTCGAGTTGCTGCCAGCGGTTACGGACGAGAGGGCGAGGAACAAAACCAGCAGCAGGGCGTACACGGCAAGTTGCTTCGCCATGGCTGAGAGAGAGAGAGAGAGAGAGAGAGAGCACGCGTCGGCGGCGATTTGGGGGGGAGGTGAGCTGAGCAGAGGTACTCCTAGTACGGTAGCCGAGGCGGACAGGACGGGTGAGGTGGTGGGGGTTGGAATGGTTGTCGGGGCGGTGGAGAAACAACGCGGAGAGCTTCTCCCGTTTTGACCAGGGAGAGCGCGCGCTATCGACGACCTTTTCGCCACTACAACAAACAAACTGATGAAAATTATACGTATACAGTTTATTTTTACTCAAAAAGGGAGCACAGTAGTATATTTTTGAAGGTGTTGACGACCCATTTGCGTCAGTGGGACGTGGTGTAGTGCCATGACGTGCGGCGCAATCTGCCGGCCAGCACCAACACCTTGCCGACGTGTGTCCATTTCCATCACACTAGTAGGAAAGACTTGCACGCATGACTTCTGACCTGGCTCTGCAGAGAAATCTCGCGAAAAAGAGGACCCCTGACCTGGCAAGTATTCCTCAAGTACTGTATACTTTCCTGGAAGCGCCAACCAAGCATGGATCGAGTCAAAGTGCATTTTTCAGAGGAAAAGACAAGTCGAACTGAACCTAGGAGTAGCGATCGGACGTCTCTATCCAGTAGGAGTATCACCGTCGACTGGCCGGAGGAATATATTCCTGTTGAGGCCGACACGGCATGCGGTCTACGTACGTAATTTCCCTCTCACAATTCAGATTCAGCGGCATGCCCGCCGTTTTACACGGAATTCTGATTCAGCGGCATCACGAGGTACTCGCCGTCGCGGCGCTCCTCGGCTAGCCGTATGTATCTGACGTCAGTGCTCGAGGTACGCCGCCTACTGCGCCGGCGTCACCCTTAGTCAAAACGGCGACGTGCTGACCCACTCGTGCACTACACCTGTACAGGAGTAGCGCTCGATGGGCTCCGGCTGCGGCTCGGCTTTGACGAGGCGGCAGGGAGGGGACGGCGGGCCACCGGCGGCACCACGGAGTCGCCTGCCACGGAGAGGGCCATGGCCTGCGCCATGGCCGTCTCGTACCGAGCCTCCTCTTTCTCCACCGCCTCCGCCCTGCGCCGCTCGTCCTCCTCCTTCTCCCGGTAGACGGCCGCAAGGGCCGCCTGGTAGGCGTCCTCCACTGCCGGGTCTTCCTCGCGGACGATGAGTGGGGGCAGTGGCACGCTGCGGTCGACCTCGCGCACGCCGCGTCGCCTCACCTCCTCGTTCTCGAACGCAAACCATCTCGCCCAGTTGGGCAAGTCGGTTGCGTAGCGGGGTCGCGGCGCTGCTCCGACGTCACCAGAGCCTGCTGGCGACACACCTCCTCCGCGTGCGCCATAGTCGACTGCGGCACCGCCGGCACTGGGATCCTCTCCGGATCCAGATGCCAGTCGTGCGGCAGGGTGACGTCGGGGTACGGCAGAGGCACGCGATGCTGCCAGTGCCACTCCGCCTGGTGCACGGGCACATTCACGCGCTGCCTCAGCCGGCGCCGGCGGAAGGCAGGGGGAACTTCGCGGGGAAAGGGACGGAGGGGACCTTGCCCTTGGCCTTGTTGCTGCTGGCGCTGGAGAAGAGCCCCATCTCGCTGTGGTGGTGGTGGCTAGGTTTTGCCGGCAACGGGGGAGCATAGTGGGCTAGATATGGACTGTGAAGTGGATAAGGACGGTCCCGCCGCACGGTCGGCTTAAAAAAGGACGACCACTGTCGCTGACGCGTGGGTCTGAGGTCATAAATTAAGCTGACCATGTTGGCCGCGGGCAGTTGGACGACCGCCAGGTGGGGACGCGGCGGACACCGAGAAGGAGCGCGTGCCGTCCGTTCCGCGTCCGCGCCGACGCATTTGAGGCGCAAATTTGGGCCGCAAATGCGTCGGCGCGGACGCGAAGCGAACACGTTTTGAGTTTGGGTCGGTGCGTAGGGCCTTCACTTTTGTCCGCATCCAAACGAACAACGGCAGACGAAATGGGTCGCCCATTGAAGTTGCTCTTAGAGCTGCGGCAACAAAGCGAGGAAATTTATTCCTCAAACCAAGAAAATGGGGGAAATGTTTATTTTTACCCAACAAAAGGTACCAGTATTCCTACAGTGCTATATATTTTTGAAAGCATTTGACCTGGATGTTGACGACGGATTTGCGTCACTGGGACGTGGTGTAATGCGATGACGTGTGGCTTCACTAGCCGGCCAGCACCAACCCCGTGCTGACGTGTGTCCGTCTTAGTAGGAAAGACTTGCACGCATGACTTGTGACCTGGATCCGGCTTGCCTGCTCCCTTCCAATGCTCCCATCCGTGCTCTCGTCCTTGTGACCTGGCCAGGCAGAGAAAACTCGCCAAAAGAAGGACCCCTGACCTGGCAAATATTCCTCACGTACTGTATACTTTCCTGGAAGCGCCAGGCAACGATGGATCGAGTCAAACTGCATTTTTTAAAGGAAAAGACAACTCGAAACGAACCTAGGACTAGGAGTAGTAGCGGTCGCACGTCCCTGTCTATCACCGTCGACTGGCTGGAGGAATACATTCCTGTTGAGACGGACACGGCATGCGGTCTACGCACGTAATTTCCCTCTCAGAATTCAGATTCAGCGGCATGCATGCGCGCCGTTTTACACGGAATTTGCTGCGTGCGCTCACGTCCGGTTCAAGAAGGTCGGAGGCCGGCGACCCGACCGGGAGGAGGAGGAGCAGGGCACGCGCACGTCCCTCTCGGCTGTGCGGCTGCTCACACCGTCACACGCCAGATCAACCAACGAGCAGTCGCTCGAGACTTTTTCCCCTGCCGAGCCCCCTTCCACCGTCCGATATGCATCCAACGGACCGCGGCCCTTCTTCCTTCGGTCGTGGCGTGCCCGTCGACTTCGTATGTTATGGCGGTGTTTTCTCCAAACAAGCAACACGTGCACTGCCCAGCTTTCTTCGTCTGGCATTTCAATTTGCTATAGTTACCTCGCAAAAAAGAAAATGGTATAGTTTTATTTTGCTTTGAACCCTTTTTCTCAACTACAAAAAGGCTGACTTCGTGGTTAGTGTAGCTTGCAGGCTAAGAAAGCTTTCCACGTGCGAGCAAGCAAGCGTTGACGAGGATGCAACCACACCACTATACTGGAGTAGTACTGCTATTTTGTAGATCGACATTTTACAATTCAGGATAAAGTACGTTTGACCACAAGTCGACTAGTACTAGTACCATTAATTAGCATGTGTGATTAGAAGTCAGGCAAATCTTGCGGAACAAGATAGGTCGCGACGTAATATATAAGCGTGTCTACCGTAATGCTTTCTCGTGTGGATTCTGTTTTCTTCTTTTGTTTTGAGATTCATAATGGATGTTTTGGGAACCAATCCATTGACAGTGCTTGGCAGAAGTAAAACTCACCTGTCCTCCTGGGCACCAACTGGTTCCACCGTGCCTCATGGACCTGTGGAGTTGCTCTTACCGGTGCTATCTCCAATAGTCTTGTTCCTGGACCTGTAATAAGTAGAGTGCACGCTCCGTAAGAGCATCCACAGTGTGCATTTTTCACTGCCTCTAAGCACTCTCTCTCTTCTTAGAGGTCGCCTCCATACACTGCACTTCACGCTTCTACGCAAAAAATCTCTAGCATCACCTCTTAGCTTGGAGGCTGCCTCTAGTGATTTAAATAATCAAGCAGCCCCACACGTTAGCCTGTTTGTGCTCCCAACGATGCATGTGATGCACCAAAGTTCTCCTCTATTCAGATTACCATGCCTTTGTCTAATCAATCATGGGCCCACAATAGAGGCCGAAGCAAAATGTTATACACTGCGTTGTATTGAGATTGTTTGGAGGCAACACTGTGCGGTCCAGCTTAGAGGCAAGCTCGCCTCTAAGCACTGTGGATGCCCTAAGGCTGGTCATAGTGGGGAGTAACTTAGACTAATGTCATGCATATGACACTAGTCTAAGTTACTACCTTCATAATGCAAAGTAACATAATAATAGTATCATAGATTTCATTTATTGACTTGTAGACTCATCTTGTCTTGGGAAGCGCTATGTTACAGTAACATATTATGTTACCCCCTCTCATTGCCCATTAGTCCCGGTTCTATCCAGAACCGGGACCAATGGGGGCATTGGACCCGGTTCTTGAGCCCCGGGGGCCGGCCGGCCCACGTGGGCCATTGGTCCCGGTTCGTCTGGACCTTTTGGTCCCGGTTGGAGGGACGAACCGGGACCAATGGGCCTCGCTCCTAGCCCACCACCATTGGTCCCGGTTGGTGGCACGAACCGGGACCAAAGGCAAACCTTTAGTCCCGGTTCGTGCTATCAACCGGGACCAATGGTGGTGCCTATATATACCCCCTGCCCGCGAGCAGAGCACTCCTAGTGCTCTGTTTTTCGTGGCCGGCCAGGGGAGAGCTTTGTGGTGCTCTAGCTCACCTCCTATGCACACGAGGTGTTCGATGGAATGCCCGAGCCACATTACTTAAGCTTTCTCCCCTCCAAGCTCGACCGCCAAGCTCCATTTTCCTCAATATTTGTCTAGATTTAGCGGTCCGTCACGCCCCGTCCCCGTCTTCACCGTCGTCGATCACCCGCGCCGATCTCATCGCCGGCACCACCGTGGTGAGCCTCTTGTTCTTATCTTCTTTCTGAAAGGAAAAATATTCTTACTTGTATGTTTAGATAGATACTTGTATTATTTTCTTACTTTTATTATTGCATCTTATATAGTGTGATGGTTTTGGTATCCGCCCCCGTCGGCCCTCGTCATGTCTATGATTCGGATGTGGTATATATTATTTTTTCATAACTATTGGTTCATTTATTGTTTATGACAATTATGCCGACCAACGTGACATAGATTTTATTTATCTAGGAGGTTGTTGAACCGGAAATTCCAACCGACCCTATTGTCGAGAGGTTAAATTTAGTTGAAGAAGAAAACAATTTCTTGAAGGAAAAAATTAGAAAAATTAAGGAGGAGGAGATGATATTGGAGTTGCATGTTGCGGATGTCGTCGATGATCACAAGATCAAGATGGATGCAATACGCTTGAAGATTAGAAAGATTAGAAAATATGCCATTCATACCGAGGCTTGGTATCATTATGCCGTTGGATCAGTTGTTACATTGGTTGCGATTATGATCGCATTTGTTTTCGCATTGAAATGTTTTACATAGTTTCAGTGTATGGTTTAATTAATTTAGATGCTCTGCAGAGCTTTATGTTGTTAGATGAGAACTACGTATGTACTTTGGTTTTAATGTGATGATGAACTTCTATTAATTTGGTCACTTCATTATATAATGCACGCAGATGAACCAGCAATGGATGTACGGTTCAAGACACACCTCCGAGTACCTTAAGGGCGTGCATGATTTTCTCGAAGTGGCTGAGGCAAACAAGCAGAATGGTTTTATGTGTTGTCCATGCCCTATATGTGGGAATACGAAGTCTTACTCTGATCGGAAAATCCTCCACACCCACCTGCTTTACAAGAGTTTCATGCCACACTATAATGTTTGGACGAGGCACAGAGAAATAGGGGTTATGATGGAAGACGGCGAAGAAGAAGAGTACGATGACAACTATGTGCCCCCTGAATACGGTGATGCTCCTAAAGATCAAGAGGAACCAGACGATGTGCACGATGATGCTGCAACGGGCGAAGCTGCTGAAGATCAAGAGGAACCAGACGATGTGCCCGATGATGATGATCTCCGCCGGGTCATTGTCGATGCAAGGACGCAATGCGGAAGTCAAAAGGAGAAGCTGAAGTTCGATCGCATGCTAGAGGACCACAAAAAAGGGTTGTACCCCAATTGCGAAGATGGCAACACAAAGCTCGGTACTGTACTGGAATTGCTGCAGTGGAAGGCAGAGAATATTGTGCCTGACAAAGGATTTGAGAAGCTACTTAAAATATTGAAGAAGAAGCTTCCAAAGGATAACGAATTGCCCGACAGTACATACGCAGCAAAGAAGGTCGTATGCCCTCTAGGATTGGAGGTGCAGAAGATACATGCATGCCCTAATGACTGCATCCTCTACCGCGGTGCGTACAAGGATCTGAACGCATGCCCGATATGCGGTGCATTACGGTATAAGATCAGACGATATGACCCTGGTGATGTTGACGGCGAGCCCCCCAGGAAGAGGGTTCCTGCGAAGGTGATGTGGTATGCTCCTATAATACCACGGTTGAAACGTCTGTTCAGAAACGGAGAGCATGCCAAGTTGATGCGATGGCACAGTGAGGACCGTAAGAAAGACGGGAAGTTGAGAGCACCCGCTGACGGGTCGCAGTGGAGAAAAATCGAGAGAAAGTACTAGGATGAGTTTGCAAGTGAGCCAAGGAACGTATGGTTTGCTTTAAGCGTGGATGGCATTAATCCTTTCGGCGAGCAGAGCAGCAATCACAGCACCTGGCCCGTGACTCTATGTATGTATAACCTTCCTCCTTGGATGTGCATGAAGCGGAAGTTCATTATGATGCCAGTTCTCATCCAAGGCCCTAAGCAACCCGGCGAAGAAGAAGAGTACGATGACAACTATGTGCCCCCTGAATACGGTGATGCTCCTGAAGATCAAGAGGAACCAGACGATGTGCACGATGATGCTGCAACGGACGAAGCTGTTGAAGATCAAGAGGAACCAGACGATGTGCCCGATGATGATGATCTCCGCCGGGTCATTGTCGATGCAAGGACGCAATGCGGAAGTCAAAAGGAGAAGCTGAAGTTCGATCGCATGCTAGAGGACCACAAAAAAGGGTTGTACCCCAATTGCGAAGATGGCAACACAAAGCTCGGTACCGTACTGGAATTGCTGCAGTGGAAGGCAGAGAATGTTGTGCCTGACAAAGGATTTGAGAAGCTACTTAAAATATTGAAGAAGAAGCTTCCAAAGGATAACGAATTGCCCGACAGTACATACGCAACAAAGAAGGTCGTATGCCCTCTAGGATTGGAGGTGCAGAAGATACATGCATGCCCTAATGACTGCATCCTCTACCGCGGTGCGTACAAGGATCTGAACGCATGCCCGGTATGCGGTGCATTACGGTATAAGATCAGGCGAGATGACCCTGGTGATGTTGACGGCGAGCCCCCCAGGAAGAGGGTTCCTGCGAAGGTGATGTGGTATGCTCCTATAATACCAGGGTTGAAACGTATGTTCAGACACGGAGAGCATGCCAAGTTGATGCGATGGCACAGTGAGGACTGTAAGAAAGACGGGAAGTTGAGAGCACCCGCCGACGGGTCGCAGTGGAGAAAAATCGAGAGAAAGTACTGGGATGAGTTTGCAAGTGAGCCAAGGAACGTATGGTTTGCTTTAAGCGTGGATGGCATTAATCCTTTCGGGGAGCAGAGCAGCAATCACAACACCTGGCCCGTGACTCTATGTATGTATAACCTTCCTCCTTGGATGTGCATGAAGCGGAAGTTCATTATGATGCCAGTTCTCATCCAAGGCCCTAAGCAACCCGGCAATGACATTGATGTGTACCTAAGGCCATTAGTTGAAGAACTTTTACAGCTGTGGAATGGAAACGGTGTACGTACGTGGGATGAGCACAAACAGGAGGAATTTAACCTAAAGGCGTTGCTGTTCGTGACCATCAACGATTGGCCCGCTCTCAGTAACCTTTCAGGACAGACAAACAAGGGATACCACGCATGCACGCACTATTTACTTGACACCGATAGTATATACCTGGCAAGCTGCAGGAAGAATGTGTACCTGGGCCATCGTCGATTTCTTCCGACCAACCATCAATGTCGAAAGAAAGGCAAGCATTTCAAAGGCGAGGCAGATCACCGGAAGAAGCCCGCCATGCGTACCGGTGATCACGTACTTGCTATGGTCAATGATTTACACGTAATCTTTGGAAAGGGTCCCGGCGGACTAGCTGTTCCAAGTGACGCTATGGGACACGCACCCATGTGGAAGAAGAAATCTATATTTTGGGACCTATCCTACTGGAAAGACCTAGAGGTCCGCTCTTCGATCGACGTGATGCACGTGACGAAGAACCTTTGTGTGAACCTGCTAGGCTTCTTGGGCGTGTATGGGAAGACAAAAGATACAGCTGAGGCACGGGAGGACCTGCAACGTTTGCACGAAAAAGACGGCATGCCTCCAAAGCAGTATGAAGGTCCTGCCAGCTATACTCTTACCAAAGAAGAGAAGGAAATCTTCTTTGAATGCCTGCTTAGTATGAAGGTCCCGACTGGCTTCTCGTCAAATATAAAACGAATAATAAATATCGCAGAGAAAAAGTTTCAGAACCTAAAGTCTCATGACTGCCACGTGATTATGACGCAACTGCTTCCGGTTGCATTGAGGGGGCTTCTACCGAAAAACGTCCGATTAGCCATTGTGAAGCTATGTGCATTTCTCAATGCAATCTCTCAGAAGGTGATCGATCCAGAAATCATACCAAGGCTAAGGAGTGATGTGGTGCAATGTCTTGTCAGTTTCGAGCTGGTGTTCCCACCATCCTTCTTCAATATCATGACGCACGTCCTAGTTCATATAGTTGACGAGATTGTCATTCTGGGCCCCGTATTTCTACACAATATGTACCCCTTTGAGAGGTTCATGGGAGTCCTAAAGAAATATGTCCGTAACCGCGCTAGGCCAGAAGGAAGCATCTCCATGGGCCATCAAACAGAGGATGTCATCGGGTTTTGTATTGACTTCATTCCTGGTCTTAAGAAGATAGGTCTCCCTAAATCGCGGTATGAGGGGAGACTGACTGGAAAAGGCACGCTTGGAAGGGACTCAATAATATGCAGGGACGGATATTCTTGGTCTCAAGCACACTACACAGTTTTACAGAACTCTACCTTGGTGACCCCGTATGTCGATGAACACAAGAACAGTCTGCGCTCCAAACACCCGGAGCAGTGCGATGACTGGATTACATGTGAACACATCAGGACTTTCAGCAGTTGGTTGGAAGCACGTATCAGAGGTGACAACACTGTTTGTGATGAGCTGTACTTGTTATCCAGGGGACCATCTTTGACTATATTGATTTGGAAAGGATACGAGATAAATGGGAATACATTTTACATGATTGACCAAGATCAAAAGAGCACCAACCAAAACAGTGGTGTCCGCTTTGGTGCAACAACCGAGAGGGAAAGGACACATATTATGGTTACATAGTGGACATATGGGAAATTGACTACGAACATGATTTTAAGGTCCCTTTGTTTAAGTGCAAATGGGTCAATCTGTCAGGAGGCGGGGTACAGGTAGACCCATAGTACGGAATGACAACAGTGGATCTAAAAAATCTTGGGTACACTGACGAACCGTTCGTCCTAGCCAATGATGTGGCACAGGTTATCTATGTGAAGGACCTGTCTACTAGACCGAGAAAGAGAAAAGATAAGGAAGTGAATACATCATACGATGAGCCAAAGCGCCACATAGTTCTTTCAGGAAAAAGGGACATCGTGGGAGTGGAGGACAAGACAGACATGTCTGAAAATTATGCAAAGTTTCATGAAATTCCTCCCTTTAAAGTCAAGGCTGACCCCAGCATCCTGATAAACGATGAAGATTATCCATGGTTATGGCGCAATAAGCAAATGACACAAGCGAAGAAAAAGTGAAGAGTTTCTCCCGCAACTATTATGATGATACCATGCCAACTTTGTAACTGACGAGTATGATACCATTGTCCGTTTTGTACATGCACATGCTATGTGTGGGTCAATTTATGATACCATGCCAACTTTCAACTTTTTCAGAGTTCATTTGAAATGCCTTAATGTCTTATGGTTCGGCCCTCGTAATAATTAAAAATAGCAACAATAAGTATTTTGTTGTAAGTAGAAACAAAACAAAATAAATAAAGCAAGAAAGAAAACAAAAAAACAAAAAAAGTGGAAAGTTTATAATTTTAATAAAACTAAAAGAAAAAAGAATTAAAAATAAAGCAAAAAACAAAAGAAAATAAATAATGCAGAAAACAAAACAAAAAAAACAACAATAAGTATTTTGTTGTAAGTAGAAACAAAATAAAATAAATAAAGCAAGAAAGAAAACAAAAAAAAGTGTTTTCAAAATTGAAAAGTAATGGCACTAACAGAAAGTTTATAATTTTCCTAAAACTAAAAGCAAAAAGAATTAAAAAATAAAGCAAAAAACAAAATAAAATAAATAATGCAGAAAACAAAACAAAAAAACTGGAAAAAATAAAAATAGCAACAATAAGTAAAGAAAACAAAAAAACAAAAAAAATGCCACCTACTGGGCCCACACGGCCTGAATACGACTTGAATCCCTACTTTGGGCCAGGATTCAGGCCCGCAGAAGGCCCAGAAGGCCCATCAGGCAAAGCAGTAGCTAGTAGGCCCGTAAGCCTACAATGGAGAGGAGCTCGAGAGGGGTGCGGCAGTGGGGCTTATAAACCACTGCGTGCCCCTCTCAACTAGCGAGGAGGGACTAAACTTTGGCCCCGACGCGGGCAGCACAGGAGCCTTTGGGGCACCAACCGGGACTAAAGGGGGGGGGCATTGGTCCCGGTTGGTGCCACCAACCGGGACTAAAGGCCGCAGCTTCCCGCCCTTTGGGCTGCCGAAAAAGAGGCCTTTGGTCCCGGTTGGTGGCACCAACCGGGACTAAAGGGGGCATTAGTCCCGGTTGGTGCCACCAACCGGGACCAATGCTCCTTGTATATAAGTAGCACTTCGCAGTTTTGCAGAGTTCATCGCCACTAGTTGCCCCCCGACGACGCCGAGCACATCGACGCCGCCAGGCTGCCCCGACGCCGCCCGCCGCCCCCGCCATCGCCGTCGTCGTCGCCCGCGCCCGTCGTCGTCGCCGGCCTCCCCGAGCCCGCGCCGTCCTCCCCGAGCCCGCGCCCGCCGTCGTCGCCGCCAGGCTGCCCCGTCGCCGTCGCCCGCCCCCGCGCGCCGCCACCGCTGTGAGCCGCCGCGCCGCACCGGCTCTGTTTTTTTTCATTTTTATTAGTTTAATTTTTTTGTTCAATGTATATATATGTGTATGTATGTGGCTATATATATATATATATATATATATATATATATATATATATATATATGCGGCTCTATTTTTTTTCATTTTATTAGTTTAGTTTTTTTGTTCATATATATATAATGTATATGTGTATGTATGTGGCTATGTGTATGTAATGTTCAAAAATTGTTCAGAGCATGTTTTTGTTCATATATGTATTTATTGTTCATATGTGTATTTATTGTTCATGTTTTTTTTCTGTTCATAGATTTTTTTGGTGATATTAATTATTGTATAATATGCAAATGTTTGTATATTCATATGAACAATGCATTAGGCAAAACCTTTGTTTTTTCGAAATTTTCTATTTGAACATTTTTTTTAAACAAGCAATACTAAAAGAATGAGAGGAAAAAGGAAAATAAGAAGAGGAAGAAGGGAGAAAAAGAGGAGAGGAAGAAGAGGAGAAATAAATAAGAAGAGGAAAAAAGAAGAAAAAGAAGAGGAGAAGAAGAAAGGAATAGAGGAGAAAGAAGAAATTCTTCTCCTCTTTTTTTTCTTCTTTTTTTTCTTCTTCTTCTTCCTTCTTCCTTCTTCCTCTTTTCTTCCTTTTCCTTAATTATTTTCCTTTCTCGAGGGAGAAGAAGAAAAAGAAGAGGAGAAGAAGAAAGAAAGGAATAGAGGAGAAAGAAGAAACTTCAACACGAGCTAGGGGGTGGTACCGATACCCCCTCCCCGATAACTCTCGAGGACACCCAAACCCTAGAGAGAAAACGATGTTGGTCTCCTACCCCCTCCCGCCGCGCCCCTACCCGACAAATTAACTCTCTCGAGACCACCCAAATTTATCAAGTTGAAAGAGCGTTGTCGTCGAGGCCACCCCAAACCCTTGAAGCGTTGTGTCGAGGCGACCCCAAACCCAAGAGAAGCAGCGTCGAGGCCACTAACATGATTCCTTATTGTGATTAGCTAGCTATATATATATATATATATCTGTACCATGTTTGAATAATAATTGACATGTTGTAAATATTTGCAGAAACTATGGAGCACTCCCGAGACGAAGAAACAGAAGCGATGTTGGGGGACATATGGAAGTGATGATGTTGCGTCATTTCTCATCGACACCGATGGTTAGCTGGAAGGACTGGATGAAGAAAAGGGCTATGTTTATGATGGCTTCGACCCATTAATGCCGGCACAAGAGGAGGAGTATGTTCATGATGCCTCCGGTGACACAATGGAGGTACAAGAAGGCGACCGTACTGACTGCTCCGGTCACCGAACCGAGTCCGGCCAGGTATATATATATTAGTTAAGCCCGTGCTGACTAGTTAATTGATGCATCCATTGTTTTGGTATATGTACACATATTAATTACTGTCGTATTTCTTCCTTATAATTTCTAGCCCTCCGGATCGAGCACAACTTCGGTAAGGAGACGAGGCCCGAAGAAAAAGTTGAGCTCGGATGAAAAGTTTGAGATCATAGAAATCGCGCCCAACGGCGAACCGATTGAACCCATCCGGACAAAGCGCGCATTTTCTGCTCAGCGCGGGGTTCTTGTTAGGGACAAGATCCCGATCAGCATCCAGCAATGGTATAAGCCTGCTAAGGATGAAGACGCTGAGGTGTCTTATGTCAACGATATGCAGAAAGAAGATCTTTGGACTGAGCTGAAGGCAAATTTCACCCTACCGCCAGAGGAGGATCCGGAGAATCCAGTTAAAGAGCAATTAATCAAGTCTTGTGCTCTTAAGAAGATGGCAAGCCTAATGAGGAGGTGGAGGAAAGAGCTGAACCAGTTTGTCGAGAAAAAAAAGACACCAGAATTCATCGGCAAATATGAGAAGATCAAAGATCACTGGCCCGCATTTGTGGCCCACAAGACATCGGAAAAGAGTAAGAAGATGTCGGAGACAAACATGAAAAATGCTGCGAAGAAGAAGCTTCACCATCGCACGGGGTCAGGTGGCTACCTCAAAGCCCGGCCTAAGTGGTCCAAGGCTGAGCATGATCTGCTTGAAAAAGGGATCGAACCAAAGACAATGCGTTGGCCAGACCGTTGCCGGACTTGGTTCTTCGGGGCTGGCGGAACCTTGGACCCTGTAACAGGGAAGTGTCAGTGGACGGACGAGCAACTGCAAACACCAGTCAAGAACCTTCGACACTATATCGATGCAGCGCAGCGAGGGACGTTCCTTCCAAACAGGGAGAAGGACGAGCTCACAATGGCCCTTGGGAATCCCGAGCACCCTGGACGGACACGAGGCACGCTAGGCTCCCTTCCGTGGAAGGTTGGTTTTCCGGACGCAGGGGGTTACAAAACCCACGAGAGGAGGAAGAAACTGGAGCAGGACCAAATGGAGGCGCTGCTTGGAAGGGTAATGGAGCTAGAGGATTGAGAAGAGGAACGAGAAGCAGCAGATCGCGACAAACGACATGCCGAAGCTTCCCCCGAAGCTACCCCGCCATCTCAGCAGAGAAGCAGCATGGCTTCCACCGAGCTGCTTCAGCCGGAGCATGTCTTGCTGCCAGCTATCCCGTGGATGGTATCACGGAGTCTCAAAATTGCCACATTATGGCGCGATGGATGAATTTCAAGGTCAAGGCCGCTGTTGGCCAAGCTTATCCTAGTGGACCCGGCACAACTTATCACTGCCAGCCGATTCCAGAAGGATTTGCTAAGGTGATGGTGGATGAAATAACGGAGGGATTTGAGGACCTCGCGCTTGAGCACCCTACCAGTGAAGGGGAGACTAGGCTGGGTTCTGCTCTGAAGACTCCATGCCTATGGCGGAAGGAGCTCATCAACCTTCTGAACTGGACGCCTCCGCCTCCTCCTACTCCTCCGGTGAGTCAGGGCACTCCGCCTCCTCCACCGCCTCCTCCTCCGGCGAGTGACAATCAGGGCACGCGTGGCGGCACTCCGCCTCCTCCACCGCCTCCTCCTCCGGCGAGTGACGATCAGGGCACGCGTGGCGGCACTCCGCCTCCTCCTTCTCCGCCTCGCCAGCAAGGGCGGAAGAGACCCGCCACCGCCCCGGCTGATCCGGCGCGTCGTAGTCCTTCTCCTCCGCCTCGTAAGCAAGCACGAAAGAAGACAGACGCCGCAGCCGCTCCGTCTGCTCCGGCGTCTAGTAGCACAAGAAGAGGAGAGAGGCAATACAGATACGGTCCACCTCTAAAGCCTCTAGAGAAATTACCGTATGAGAGGACCAAGGAGGAAAACAATACGATCGTGCAGACCCACCTGAAGGAGTTCTTTGAAGGGGTGAAAGCAAAGAGACATCCACCTCCGGAGGAGAAGGTAGATCCGGTGAAAGCAAAGCGCACTCTCGATGCCCTGAGGAAACCACCAAAGTCTCCGCCGAGAACCAACTATGAGCGCATTACTGAACAGACATATCTCCAAGCCAAGCGGTCGGGAACTACCGTCAGTGATAAAAGGTCAAAAGAACAACGAGCAAAGGGGAAAAAAATTGCCCAACTCAGCGAACAAGCACAACAATCGTGCCCCCCGCTCAATGTGTCTAATCCTCCGGGGATGGTGGCCGGTTATGGCAATCTTGAAGATTACCTGCCTGACGATGCACTTCCTGATTTCATGGAGGTGGACGTATTCAGATACGAGTACGGGAAGCCTCTCGTCAAAGATGAAAAATCTCTGACAACAATGATGTGAAGATTCCATAGTTGGTACATGAGAACCTGCAGAGAGTCTGAGGGGACGAACAGTTTGTATCTGAACATTAATGAGGAGCACGACCTCGTTACAAATGATCTGTTGTGTGTTCCATTTGAGGAGTTCTTCGAGTTCTTCAATCAAAAGGCCCTCGATAAATTAATGGTCTTTTGCTACTGCCTATAAGTACTATTTCTGTCATTAAGTGTCTATATATAGCTCGGCTCTTTCATTGCATGTATTTATAATTAATTATCCTCAATATATTATGCAGATTGAAGATCGTCGAGTGCAAAAAAAAAATGAAATCTATGATATTGGGTTCATTAACACAAATATCTGGTTAAAAAGCACGTCGAAGAGGCCGAGGACAACTTGCTACAATCATTGATCAAAAATCAAAACAAAGATACCATACTCTTTCCTTACAACGGCCTGTGAGTGTTACTGTCGTGTGCATATACTCGAGCGAGAGGTTAATGTAATTGATCAGTTATGCATGCGTGTGCAGGTACCACTATATTCTTCTGGAGATTAAGCTTGAGCGTGGACTAGTAACCGTCTTAGACTCCAGACGGAAAGATCCCAGCACCTATGCGGACATGACTGAAATGCTTAGCAAGTAAGTTCAATCGATCATTATCGCACCATATCGGCAACTTTTTGTTCATTTCCTGATATCTCAAGTAATAATAATTATTTTCTTTGTCTTGCAGGGTTTGAAAACAGTTCACCGCACAAGCTCCGGGACTGCCGAAGGAGCTACGATATGTATACCCGAAAGTAAGTACTACTGGCTAGCTAGTTGCGCGCATCTCCCGTTGATTCTATAGCTATACTTTCATCAATGCCATTTATAATGCTTCATTATCAGTTTGATTGACCTCTATTTCTCGTAAAGTGCTTGTGGCAGGAGGAAGGGAATGATTTCTGTGGATACTACGTGTGCGAGTTCATCCACAACGCGACTTTGAAAAACAAGCGGGGCTACTCTAGAAGACAATATGAAGTGCGTAAGCAATAATATTCACAATTTCATTTTATTACACCATCATTTATGTTGAGTTTCATTCATATATATGTATTAATTAACCCCCTTCTTCAAATTAATTAGACGTGGCAGATGCGGGATGAACTCCTACCACCAGATCGCATGAAAGCAATTCAAGAGGAATTGGCGGGATTCTTTCTTGAACACATCATCAGTAAAGCCGGAGAATACCATGTGGAAGTTGATTTCAAATGATAGGGGTTTGTAATTAAGAGATCTTATACATATTGTACATGTATGTAGCCAGTAAAAAACTTGTTGTTCGACCAATCTCTCGGAGAAGGAGAGGTCGATCGACCACTTCTCTCGGTATGCATGACGAACTTCTGTACTGAATGGTTCTCTCGATCACTTATGTATATATACTACGTAGCGTCGACCAAGCACGGACATAAGAGATGACACTTCTCTCTATTAATTAGCTAGCTAACACAATATACGAAACACCTAAATTAACCCCCCAAAACCCCCAACCCCCCTTCTTTAAAAAAACAAAAATCCCAGCCACTGGAATGCAGACGCGTGGATGCCTTTTGGTCCCGGTTGGAGCCACCAACCGAGACCAAAGGCCCCCTGACTGGGCTCGGCGCACAGGGCCACGTGGAGGCACATTGGTCCCGGTTCGTGTTTGAACCGGGACTAATGGGTTGAGGTATTAGTAACGACCCATTAGTCCCGGTTCCTGAACTCGGACTAAACGCCCTTACGAACCGGGAGTAATGGGTTGTTTTCTACTAGTGTTAACTACTTGCCACATAAGCAAAAAAAAATTGAGTGCGCTAGGTTACTAGCTAAGTTACTCCCACTATGACCAGCCTAAGAGCCGTTTTATTGATATGTTTCCGCACTTACTTGGATTTCATATCAATTGAACCGGAGGGCAATCTCCTATTGCTCAAAAAAAAATCCCCCTTTGCAGTCTCAGAAATGTGCATATAGATATGCAAATGAATTTTATCAATTAATTGAAAAATAATGCAGAACTATCACAATATTTTTTGTTACTACCAGCGTATTTTGTCTTTCATATATGCATCTGTTAGGATTTTTTGATCATGCATAGTGATGGCACGCCAATGACGCCATCAATCCAGTCCAAGTGTTTGACTCCCTGCGAAAAATGGAACAACACCGTCCTTCTGTCGTTGGCCATGGACAAGTCGGATGGGCAAGCAATCCCCTTGTTAGAGTCCGAAGCAAAATGGAGCTCTCCCGTTCGTTTGGATTGTGGACCGTCCGATCGAGCTCCCTGACGACTCCAGGCCGTCAGATCTCCGATGGAACGATCCGGGCCGTCGGATCGAAGCGGACACTGCTACAGCCAACACTTTTACACTCTCGCTGCCTTCCCATCTCTCCATGACAGGTGGGGCCAAGGAGGTGTGGGCCAGTTCTGTCATTGGCTATCGAGGCGGGTGTCGACGGTGCTGATGTGAATCGACACTGGGTTCATGCCACCGCCTGGAATTTGCTTGCCCCGCCGAGGGCATTTTAGGGAATTCACATGTTGATCCTTGCGCGTCGTGCTATGGTTGGCTCGATTCTGTCTAAGGGTCGGCAGGGCTCCCGATTGGGTGAGAACCCTAGCCTCCCTCGGTCCCTCCTCTCCCTTCGCTCTTGCAGCGGCCCGCCTCCCACATCCTCGTGCCGCCCCGGCCCCCCTCGTGCCGCCCCCGCTGCTCTCCCTCGCGCCGCCCCGCCCGCCCTCGCGCCGCCCCTGCCGCTCTCCTTGCGTCATCGCCTCCGCTTGCTTCGCCATCGCCCCCTCAGTGCTTAGCAGGGGGAGCGCGGGTCATCGTCGGCCCTCGTGAGGGGTCACCTCCCCCGGTCAACTCTAGCCGCCTCCACCACCACCCACTGGCAGGAGCCTGAAGGAAATATGCCCTAGAGGAAATAATAAAGTTATTGTTTATTTCCTTAAATCATGATAAATGTTTATTATTCATGCTAGAATTGTATTAACCGGAAACATAATACATGTGTGAATACATAGACAAACAGAGTGTCAGTAGTATGCCTCTACTTGACTAGCTCGTTAATTAAAGATGGTTATATGAGTATGATGATGTGAAAGACCTTAATATGATTTTGAGGCTGACTGCTTTAGTTCTCCTTATGATGATGTTAATAAAAGGAAGCTTGCATATAGGCTTAGTTTTATCAGAGATAAGTATGCAAAGTGTCACAATAATGAGTTTATGTTACTTTATTTCCATGAACTTTTGTTACATTAGATTAAGCATATGTATTGCATTTAATAGTGAACATTCTAAATATGGCGACATCCAGTGCCCATAATACTCTTGTGAAAACTATAAGATTTTATTCTATTTCATGAGAATGACTAAACAATCCATATAAATTGATGAGGGAATTCATATAGTAGCAGTCTTTGTACTCTGTAGCAACAACTCCTTTCATCGTATTTGGTCGATAATGTTCAAGCCTAATCCTTATGATGTTTTTGTTGGGGAACGTAGTAATTTCAAAAAATTTCCTACGCACACGCAAGATCATGGTGATGACATAGCAACGAGAGGGGAGAGTGTAGTTCACATACCCTTGTAGACCGTAAGCGGAAGCGTTAGCACAACGCGGTTGATGTAGTCGTACGTCTTCACGATCCGACCGATCCAAGCACCGAACGTACGGCACCTCCGAGTTCAGCACACGTTCAGCTCGATGACGATCTCCGGGCTCCGATCCAGCAAAGCTCCGGAGAAGAGTTCCGTCAGCACGACGGCATGGTGACGATGATGATGTTCTACCGGCGCAGGGCTTCGCTTAAACTCCGCGACGATATGACCGAGGTGGAATACGCTGGAGGGGGCACCGCACATGGCTAAGGAACGATCCGTAGATCAACTTGTGTGCATATGGGGTTCCCCCCCCCCCCCCCCCCCGCCCCCGTATATAAAGGAGCAAGGGGGGGAGGCCGGCCGGCCCTTCGGGCGCGCCAAGGAGGAGGAATCCTCCTCCTAGTAGGAGTAGGACTCATCCTTTCCTACTCATACTAGGAGGAGGAAGGAAGGGAGAGAGGGGGAAGGAAAGGGGGGGGCGCCGCCCCCCCTCCTAGTCCAATTCGGACCAGAGGGGGAGGGGGCGCGTGGCCCATGCTGGCCGCCCCTCTCTCCTTTCCCCTAAGGCCCATAAGGCCCATTACTCTCCCGGGGGGGGGGGGGGGTCCGGTAACCCTCCGGCACTCCGGTTTTCTCCGAAATCACCCGGAACACTTCCGGTGTCCGAATGTAGTCGTCCAATATATCAATCTTTATGTCTCGACCATTCTGAGACTCCTCGTCATGTCCGTGATCACATCCGGGACTCCGAACAAACTTCGGTACATCAAAACTTATAAACTCATAATAAAACTGTCATCGCAACGTTAAGCATGCGGACCCTACGGGTTCGAGAACTATGTAGACATGACCTAGAACTATTCTCGGTCAATAACCAATAGCGGAACCTGGATGCCCATATTGGTTCCTACATATTCTACGAAGATCTTTATCGGTCAAACCGCATAACAACATACGTTGTTCCCTTTGTCATCGGTATGTTACTTGCCCGAGATTCGATCGTCGGTATCCAATACCTAGTTCAATCTCTTTACCGGAAAGTCTCTTTACTCGTTACGTAATGCATCACCCCGTAACCAACTCATTGGTCACATTTCTTGCAAGGCTTATAGTGATGTGCATTACCGAGAGGGCCCAGAGATACCTCTCCGACAATCGGAGTGACAAAACCTAATCTCGAAATACGCCAACTCAACATGTACCTTCGGAGACACCTGTAGTACTCCTTTATAATCACCCAGTTACGTTGTGACGTTTGGTAGTACCCAAAGTGTTCCTCCGGTAAACGGGAGTTGCATAATTCTCATAGTTACAGGAACATGTATAAGTCATGAAGAAAGCAATAGCAATATACTAAACGATCAAGTGCTAGGCTAACGGAATGGGTCATGTCAATCACATCATTCTCCTAATGATGTGATCCCATTAATCAAATGACAACTCATGTCTATGGTTAGGAAACATAACCATCTTTGATTAATGAGCTAGTCAAGTAGAGGCATACTAGTGACTATATGTTTGTCTATGTATTCACACATGTATCATGTTTCCGGTCAATACAATTCTAGCATGAATAATAAACATTTATCATGATATGAGGAAATAAATAATAACTTTATTATTGCCTCTAGGGCATATTTCCTTCAGTCTCCCACTTGCACTAGAGTCAATAATCTAGATTACATTGCAATGATTCTAACACCCATGGAGTCTTGGTGCTGATCATGTTTTGCTCGTGAGAGAGGCTTAGTCAACGGGTATGCAACATTCAGATCCATATGTATCTTGCAAATCTCTATGTCTCCCACTTGGGCTTGGTCCCGAATGAAATTGAAGCGTCTCTTGATGTGCTTGGTCCTTTTCTGAAATCTGGATTCCTTTGCCAAGGCAATTGCACCAGTATTGTCACAGAAGATCTTCATTGGTCCCGATGCACTAGGTATGACACCTAGATCGGAAATGAACTCCTTCATCCAAACTCCTTCATTTGCTGCTTCAGAAGCAGCTATGTACTCCGCTTCACATGTAGATCCCGCCACGACGCTTTATTTAGAACTGCACCAATTACAGCTCCACCATTTAATAAAAACACGTATCCGGTTTGCGATTTAGAATCGTCTGGATCAGTGTCACGGCTTGCATCGACGTAACCTTTTATGACTAGCTCTTTGTCACCTCCATATACGAGAAACATATCCTTAGTCCTTTTCAGGTATTTCAGGATGTTCTTGACCGCTGTCCAGTGATCCACTCCTGGATTACTTTGGTACCTTCCTGCCAAGCTTATTGCTAAGCATACGTCAGGTCTGGTACACAGCATTGCATACATGATAGAGCCTATGGTTGAAGCATAGGGAACATCTTTCATTTTCTCTCTATCTTCTGCTGTGGTCGGGCATTGAGTTTGACTCAACTTCCCACCTTGAAGCACGGGCAAGAACCCTTTCTTTGCCTGATCCATTTTGAACTTTTTCAAAATTTTATCAAGGTATGTGCTTTGTGAAAGTCCTATCAAGCATCTTGATCTATCTCTATAGATCTTGATGCCCAATATGTAAGCAGCTTCACCGAGGTCTTTCATTGAAAAACTTTTATTCAAGTATCCTTTTATGCTATCCAGAAATTCTATATCATTTCCAATTAATAATATGTCATCTACATATAATATCAAAAATGCTATAGAGCTCCCACTCACTTTCTTGTAAGTACAGGCTTCTCCAAAAGTCTGTATAAAACCATATGCCTTGATCACACTATCAAAGCGTTTATTCCAACTCCGAGATGCTTGCACCAGTCCATAAATGGATCGCTGGAGCTTGCACACTTTGTCAGCATCTTTTGGATCAACAAAACCTTCTGGCTGCATCATATACAACTCTTCTTCCAGAAATCCATTCAAGAATGCAGTTTTGACATCCATTTGCCAAATTTCATAGTCATGAAATGCAGCAATAGCTAACATGATTCGGACAGACTTAAGCATCGCTACGGGTGAGAAAGTCTCATCGTAGTCAACTCCTTGAACTTGTCGAAAACCTTTCACAACAAGTCGAGCTTTGTAGACAGTTACATTACCATCAGCGTCAGTCTTCTTCTTAAAGATCCATTTATTCTCAATGGCTTGCCGATCATCGGGCAAGTCAACCAAAGTCCATACTTTGTTTTCATACATGGATCCCATCTCAGATTTCATGGCCTCTAGCCATTTTGCGGAATCTGGGCTCATCATCGCTTCCTCATAGTTCGTAGGTTCATCATGGTCAAGTAACATGACTTCCAGAATAGGATTACCGTACCACTCTGGTGCGGATCTTACTCTGGTAGACCTACGAGGTTCAGTAGAAACTTGATCTGAAGTTTCATGATCAATATCATCAGCTTCCTCACTAATTGGTGTAGTTGTCCCAGGAACCGGTTCTTGTGATGAACTACTTTCCAATAAGGGAATAGATACAGTTATCTCATCAAGCTCTACTTTCCTCCCACTCACTTCTTTCGAGAGAAACTCCTTCTCTAGAAAGGATCCGATTTTAGCAACGAAAATCTTGCCCTCAGATCTGTGATAGAAGGTGTACCCAATAGTCTCTTTTGGGAATCCTATGAAGACACATTTCTCCGATTTGGGTTCGAGCTTATCTGGTTGAAGTTTCTTCACATAAGCATCGCAGCCCCAAACTTTAAGAAAAAACAACTTTGGTTTCTTGCCATACCACATTTCATAAGGCGTCGTTTTAACGGATTTTGATAGTGCCCTATTTAACGTGAATGCGTCCGTCTCTAAAGCATAACCCCAAAATGATAGCGGTAAATCAGTAAGAGATATCATAGATCGCACCATATCTAGTAAAGTGCGATTACAACGTTCGGACACACCATTACATTGTGGTGTTCCGGGTGGCGTGAGTTGCGAAACTATTCCGCATTGTTTCAAGTGTAGACCAAACTCGTAACTCAAATATTCACCTCCACGATTAGATCGTAGACACTTTATTTTCTTGTTACGATGATTTTCTACTTCACTCTGAAATTCTTTGAACTTTTCAAATGTTTCAGACTTGTGTTTCATTAAGTAGATATACCCATCTGCTCAAATCATCTGTGAAGGTAAGAAAATAACGATACCCGCCGCGAGCCTCAACATTCATTGGACCACAAACATCAGTATGTATGATTTCCAACAAAACAGTTGCTCGCTCCATAGTTCCAGAGAACGGCGTTTTAGTCATCTTGCCCAAGAGGCACGGTTCGCAAGTACCAAGTGATTCATAATCAAGTGATTCCAAAAGCCCATCAATATGGAGTTTCTTCATGCGCTTTACACCGATATGACCTAAACGGCAGTGCCACAAATAAGTTGCACTATCGTTATCAACTCTGCATCTTTTGGTTTCAACACTATGAATATCGGTATCACTACTATCGAGATTTAATAAAAATAGACCACTCTTCAAGGGTGCATGACCACAAAAGATATTACTCATATAAATAGAACAACCATTATTCTCTGATTTAAATGAATAACCGTCTCGCATCAAACAAGATCCAGATATAATGTTCATGCTCAATGCTGGCACCAAATAACAATTATTTAGGTCTAAAACTAATCCTGATGGTAGATGTAGAGGTAGCGTGCCAACCGCGATCACATCGACTTTGGAACCATTTCCCACGCGCATCGTCACCTCGTCCTTAGCCAATCTTCGCTTAATCCGTAGTCCCTGTTTCGAGTTGCAAATATTAGCAATAGAACCAGTATCAAATACCCAGGTTCTACTGCGAGCATTAGTAAGGTACACATCAATAACATGTATATCACATATACCTTTGTTCACTTTGCCATCCTTCTTATCCGCCAAATACTTGGGGCAGTTCCGCTTCCAGTGTCCAGTCTGCTTGCAGTAGAAGCACTCAATTTAAGGCTTAGGTCCAGACTTGGGTTTCTTCTCTTGAGCAGCAACTTGTTTGCTATTCTTCTTGAAGTTCCCCTTCTTCTTCCCTTTGCCCTTTTTTCTTGAAACTGGTGGTCTTGTTAACCATCAACACTTGATGCTCCTTCTTGATTTCTACCTCCGCGGCTTTTAGCATTGCGAAGAGCTCAGGAATAGTCTTGTTCATCCCTTGCATATTATAGTTCATCACGAAGCTCTTGTAGCTTGGTGGCAGTGATTGAAGAATTCTGTCAATGACACTATCATCAGGAAGATTAACTCCCAGTTGAATCAAGTGATTATTATACCCAGACATTTTGAGTATGTGTTCACTGACAGAACTATTCTCCTCCATCTTGCAGCTATAGAACTTATTGGAGACTTCATATCTCTCAATCCGGGCATTTGCTTGAAATATTAACTTCAACTCCTGGAACATCTCATATGCTCCATGACGTTCAAAATGTCGTTGAAGACCCGGTTCTAAGCCGTAAAGCATGGCACACTGATCTATCGAGTAGTCATCAGCTTTGCTCTGCCAGACGTTCTTAACGTCGTCAGTTGCATCAGCAGCAGGCCTGGCACCCAGCGGTGCTTCCAGGACGTAACTTTTCTGTGCAGCAATGAGGATAATCCTCAGGTTACGGACTCAGTCCGTGTAATTGCTACCATCATCTTTCAACTTTGCTTTCTCAAGGAACGCATTAAAATTCAACGGAACAACAGCACGAGCCATCTATCTACAAACAAACATAGACAAGCAAAATACTATCAGGTACTAAGTTCATGATAAATTTAAGTTCAATTAATCATATTACTTAAGAACTCCCACTTAGACAGACATCTCTCTAGTCATCTAAGTGATCACGTAATCCAAATCAACTAAACCATGTCCGATCATCACGTGAGATGGAGTAGTTTCAATGGTGAACATCACTATGTTGATCATATCTACTATATGATTCACGCTCGATCTTTCGGTCTCCGTGTTCCGACACCATATCTGTATATGCTAGGCTGGTCAAGTATGACCTGAGTATTCCGCGTGTGCAACTGTTTTGCACCCGTTGTATTTGAACGTAGAGCCTATCACACCCGATCATCACGTGGTGTCTCAGCACGAAGAACTTTCGCAACGGTGCATACTCAGGGAGAACACTTCTTGATTATTAGTGAGAGATCATCTTAAAATGCTACCGTCAATCAAAGCAAGATAAGATGCATAAAGGATAAACATCACATGCAATCAATATAAGTGATATGATATGGACATCATCATCTCGTGCTTGTGATCTCCATCTTCGAAGCACCTTTGTGATCACCATCGTCACCGGCGCGACACCTTGATCTCCATCGTAGCATCGTTGTCGTTACGCCATCTATTGCTTCTACGATTATTGCTACCACTTAGTGATAAAGTAAAGCAATTACAGGGCGTTTGCATTTCATACAATAAAGTGACAACCATATGGCTCCTGCCAGTTGCCGATAACTTCGGTTACAAAACATGATCATCTCATACAATAAAATATAGCATCACGTCTTGACCATATCACATCACAACATGCCCTGCAAAAACAAGTTAGACGTCCTCTACTTTGTTGTTGCAAATTTTACGTGGCTGCTACGGGCTTTAGCAAGAACCGTTCTTACCTACGCATCAAAAACCACAACGATAGTTCGTCAAGTTGGTGCTGTTTTAACCTTCGCAAGGACCGGGCGTAGCCACACTCCATTCAGCTAAAGTGAGAGAGACAGACACCCGCCAGCCACCTTTAAGCACGAGTGCTCGTAACGGTGAAACCAGTCTCGCGTAAGCGTACGCGTAATGTCGGTCCGGGCCGCTTCATCTCACAATACCGCCGAACCAAAGTATGACATGCTGGTAAGCAGTATGACTTGTATCGCCCACAACTCACTTGTGTTCTACTCGTGCATATAACATCAACGCATAAAACCTAGGCTCGGATGCCACTGTTGGGGAACGTAATAATTTCAAAAAATTTCCTACGCACACGCAAGATCATGGTGATGACATAGCAACGAGAGGGGAGAGTGTAGTCCATGTACCCTCGTAGACCGTAAGCGGAAGCGTTAGCACAACGCGGTTGATGTAGTCGTACATCTTCACGATCCGACCGATCCAAGCACCGAACGTACGGCACCTCCGAGTTCAGCACACATTCAGCTCGATGACGATCTCCGGGCTCCGATCCAGCAAAGCTCCGGAGATGAGTTCCGTCAGCACGACGGCATGGTGACGATGATGATGTTCTACCGGCGCAGGGCTTCGCCTAAACTCCGCGACGATATGACCAAGGTGGAATATGGTGGAGGGGGGCACCGCACATGGCTAAAGAACGATCCGTAGATCAACTTGTGTATCTATGGGGTGCCCCCCCGCCCCCGTATATAAAGGAGCAAGGGGGGAGGCCGGCCGGCCCTTGGGACGCGCCAAGGAGGAGGAATCCTCCTCCTAGTAGGAGTAGGACTCCTCCTTTCATACTCCTACTAGGAGGAGGAAGGAAGGAGGAGAGGGGGAAGGAAAGGGGGGGCGCCGGCCCCCCTCCTAGTCCAATTCGAACCAGAGGGGGGAGGGGCGCGCGGCCCATGCTGGCCACCCCTCTCTCCTTTCCCCTAAGGCCCATAAGGCCCATTACTCTCCCGGGGGGGGGGGTCCGGTAACC
This sequence comes from Triticum timopheevii, assembly GCA_963921465.1. Lineage (NCBI taxonomy): Eukaryota > Viridiplantae > Streptophyta > Magnoliopsida > Poales > Poaceae > Triticum > Triticum timopheevii. The sequence goes on from OY997274.1 coordinate 650,201,420, forward strand.
CTCCGACACTCCGGTTTTCTCCGAAATCACCCGGAACACTTCCGGTGTCCGAATATAGTCGTCCAATATATCAATCTTTATGTCTCGACCATTCTGAGACTCCTCGTCATGTCTGTGATCACATCCGGGACTCCGTACAAACTTCGGTACATCAAAACTTATAAGCTCATAATAAAACTGTCATCGTAACGTTAAGCGTGCGGACCCTACGGGTTCGAGAACTATGTAGACATGACCTAGAACTATTCTCGGTCAATAACCAATAGCGGAACCTAGATGCCCATATTGGTTTCTACATATTCTACGAAGATCTTTATCGGTCAAACCGCATAATAACATACGTTGTTCCCTTTGTCATCGGTATGTTACTTGCCCGAGATTCGATCGTCGGTATCCAATACCTAGTTCAATCTCGTTACCGGCAAGTCTCTTTACTCATTACGTAATGCATCATCCCGTAACCAACTCATTGGTCACATTGCTTGCAAGGCTTATAGTGATGTGCATTACCGAGAGGGCCCAGAGATACCTCTCCGACAATCGGAGTGACAAAACATAATCTCGAAATACGCCAACTCAACATGTACCTTCGGAGACACCTGTAGTACTCCTTTATAATCACCCAGTTACGTTGTGATGTTTGGTAGTACCCAAAGTGTTCCTCCGATAAACGGGAGTTGCATAATTCTCATAGTTACAGGAACATGTATAAGTCATGAAGAAAGCAATAGCAATATACTAAACGATCAAGTGCTAGGCTAACGGAATGGGTCATGTCAATCACATCATTCTCCTAATGATGTGATCCCATTAATCAAATGACAACTCATGTCTATGGTTAGGAAACATAACCATCTTTGATTAATGAGCTAGTCAAGTAGAGGCATACTAGTGACTATATGTTTGTCTATGTATTCACACATGTATCATGTTTCCGGTCAATACAATTCTAGCATGAATAATAAACATTTATCATGATATGAGGAAATAAATAATAACTTTATTATTGCCTCTGGGGCATATTTCCTTCAGTTTTTGTTTGGCCTTAACTTTTGGCAGTTTCTTGCAATTGGTAGTAGTATGTTAGTCGATTCTGTGTGCAAACTTATCGTTTGTACAAATCCTTTTTGTTATTGAGCTCCTATCTGCTGATATAGCTGATGCAAGGATTTTGTTTTTTGCAGGCAGGTTATCATCAGGGCGAGGAACCTGTGGAACGATGTGCAGTTCGTCCCGACCAAGGCCTTCAAGGCCTGCAAGCTTTACTACACCAACGGGGTAATTCAACAAGCATATATATTTGCTGGGAGCAATCAGTATAGGGTAGCCCTTTAATAGCCAGGACTTAGAATATACTCCGAACGACATAGTATTCTAATGCAAGCAACATAATTATAGATTTGCAGAAGGGTTGACTTGATGATTGCTTACTTGAATTTCATTTTCTTTGATTTTCTTTGTTTGCAATCCATACTTAATCTTCAAAAAAAGGAGACTGCTCTCACATATGCGGATTGAGAACTATAATCAACCATGTATCAGTGCTTTATATAACGTAGCTTGCAAAAACATCTTACATTTTGGAACAGAGGGAGTATTTTGTTACTTCATGGTCAGCCATACTGCTCCAGAATCTTCCTATAGATGCATCAAAATTTACTGAATGGTCAATACCCAGGACATATAGGTGTCTCATATTTTTATTCGAATAAAAATGTCTTTTAGTTTAAGCAATGTAGGATTCACAATAGGAGTTTCAGTTTGTTTTCGTTTAGCAGAACACAACAGTAGTTGAGCTGAACTAGAAGATAGCTGAAAGGAATGTCTTCTTATCAATAAGTTAGCTGAAAGGAATGTCTTCTTATCAATATAAAGCTTAGACACCCGGCTGCCATCGGCTCCTCTAGCATCGGCTGCTACCCCAGCTCCCCTCCCGTCAAGGGACTGCAAAAGGCACCTCTGCCTTTCCCCTGCAGGTCGTAGAAGGCCTTCCCTACCTTTTCTTTCTTCAGTTTTCTCTCTATTTTGCTACACAACCTTATGGTGATTTAATGCATATATCACTTGCTCGGTTCAGATCGATTGATTGCACAAGGGTAATGGAATCTGCTTGGACTATTAGGTGCTCAACGCTAATAGATCATAGTAGTGTTATATACTTTCTATTTTTTCTACCAGGTAGCATCTGATGCTTATAATGCACTACTTTCGATGGTCCAGAAAAATTCTTTGTACATATTTGTGTATTTATATGCAGACGAGATACACGTTTATGGATCATACCTGATTTATATGAACTAAGAAACAATGATCCCCTTTTTGTATATTATTCATATAGAGCACCTCATTTCTTTTGGTTGCCTGCTTATATATTTAATTTATATTTTTGGGCATTCACACGTTGCATACTAAATAACTCATGTCCTTTCTTTGCACCCATTCTTCATTAGGTTTCTTTGCTTGCATACTGAACCTTCTATTTTATTATTTATACTGTGGCCATAAAACAACATATCATCTTATGGGGTTCACAAAAATCTTCCCAGAACTAAGAATTATATCAAAAACATAAATTATTTTGTTCATTGTCAGCAAGCAAACCATCTCTATTCCAATTTGTCTGGTCACGGCTTATGCAGTATGATCAAAATTAATGTTTGGAGGATGATGGTCTTGATATATTGTTGATGGCAAATGATGGCGATCATTTCTGTGTAACCCCTTACTTTAAATTATGTACCTTTGTCATTTATTTTGGATATGTTGTCCTTTCTTACAATCACTCTTAATTTGTATGGTTGTGGTGTAGGGCTGCAGGCTAGATTTGAGACTGAGAGTGCGAGACTGGGGAGGCTGAGGAGACCAGAGAGCGGCAACATTGAGGTGGAACTTGCCATGATTGTTGGTATCGACAGCATGGTCGCTTCATCTGGTTGGTTGGCCTGGTCAGCCTCTCGCTTCACCTCCAGTCGTGCCTCCTGACGGCATGGGGCACCGACATGAATGAAGAGGTTTCATATGGAGGAGGGAAGTGATTTGGAAGTGTCATAGACGATGTTGGTGGTGCTAGGGTTCGGCGAACAAGTTATGTGTATATGGCCGCAGGTACAAAAGACGACACATCCGACTTTTATTGCGCATCTATGGCTGTTGCTGTTGATATTCATGCTTAACCTCACCAGACTTTTCTACAGCTTTACTTGTAATTTGGTTAAATAAACCATAGATTTCATACTTCAATTTCCTAATTTTCTAATTCCCCGTATGCCTCAACTCATAAAAGAAGGATGTCCAGAGCCATTGTTATCTCGTACCTACCAATTAAATTGGTCCAGATGCCTCCTTTGTTATAATGAATTGTCTTCCGACCAACTGATTTACACTATTCGTATCTTTTTTAAATTGGTGACTCACTAATTAAGAAAACCCAAGAAACTAAAACTTGCCAAGCCTCAAAGCCAAGTTTTGCTTCTTTGATTTACCTACAAAAGATTAATAGTTATACTAGATTCTCTAATCTAAAGGAGCTAATGCAATGTTGCTGGCAGGTGCTAGAGGCCACATATTGGGCAGGAGCTTTCGTATGGCGTGCAAGTGCTAGAGGCTACATATTGCTGGAAGGTGCTCACTTCACCTTAGGACAGCTCACTCCAAGAAGAAATTAAAACAGAGGTGAGACCCTCAACATCATGCTGATAAAGTTAATCACTTCACATATACACGGTCCTTCACTCTCACTGATAATGCACCTTCACTTCCTTTAACCAACCTATCTAATCAAAAATATGATAAACCTATCGCCTTACTGAACTTTGAAGATCCATGTTCCGAGGTATATAATTGACTATATTGGCAAGTTACATTTTTTTGGCTGACCAGAGCTTATAAACAAGATTCATGGCTGCTTATGTCATGTGAGTAAGCACAATGCCAAATGTTACAAAATAAATAGGAATTGAGCTAGAAATTCTTATAGAGGAAATTAGATGGCCCCATTTGGAACGAAAATTGAAAAACACAACTTCTAGTTGGCTTTGAAAGGATAGCGGCAGATCCAACCATGGCTAGCCATAATAGGTTCTTCTTTGTCAATTGGGTTAGAGAGATGACTTGATTGGTCAATATGGTAGCATACAAAATATGTCGCAATGTTAAATGATTGTAGATTTGATGGTTGGGTTTCACAAGCAATTGACCATTGTATCAATTATCCTGTGTATACATTATGCTATATGACCATGGAAGTTGTGCCTACAAAATATAGAACAGTTTGGTCTACAAAATGTTTTACAAATATCTTTTGACAGTTTGGATGTGTGTTTTCCTTTGACCCTGCAAAAGAATTGTAAAGGGATGAGTAGTTCTGAAAAATACCAAAGGCACGTCTAAGCACAGTAGAATGCCCACATATCTCTTTATCGCTATATAATTCGTTTTGGTACCATCTGACCTAATGTTTTTCATTTTCCTTCTTCTCCAGACCCAGGCAAGCAGCGGCAACGCCGGACAGGCCGCTCTGGCACCAGACTCCCTTCAGGGTAGTTACCCACGGGCACACACTTCTGCCGTTTATTCTTGTGACTCCACTTATTGTGACTATGGCTTGATCCATGTTGCTGCCCAATTATTATTCTGTTTAGTTGCGATGGATCGTCTTGGCTTGCTTTTGGCACACCCGATTCCACTACGTTTTGTTGTTGCTTGGACCAGTTTCTATGTACTGAACATATTTATATCAATGTTGTGCTTCTGATATAATCTTGCTATGTTATACTGGTGATTTCCAGTGATTACTCTGATTTCTACTGGCGCCCGTGAGTATACAAGGTCATACTCATGTTGTGATGCAAATACTTCCTTTGGCTAAATAGTATAATTGTGACAGGTTCATACATCATGTGGAGTATTAAGTTATAACATGTGTACTTAGGTTCTTTGGCATGTTATTCATAGGGTTATCAAGTAGGGTCCTAAGGGTTATTGACAGTATTAAGTTAGGGATTAACCTGTGTTGCTCCAATATCATGCTATTGTGTATATTTGCAATGCTTCGATGACTGTATTGTTGTTACCGGATTTGATATGACTTGTATCCGGCAGTGTTGCTGTCGGGTGCGGCAAGCCGCACTTCCTACCTAGTAATACTAGAGTTAGGGACTTCGATTTGGTCAATGGGGAATAGATAGGCATTTGGGGATATGGGGAAACGGTGGGAAAATGTCCCCTGTTTCATTGCTTGAACAACAACACCCCAAATATCACTCCATTCTTTCCTTTATTCCAAAAATGTTACGGGCCTCGAGTCATCATGTGACTATCACGTGCGATTTGCACGCGAAAATGGGTTCCCGCACTTGAAAACTTACCTCGCTGCCACGATCCTTTCCGGTGTGAACTAGTTGTGTGTTCGACTCATCAATAGGTCCTATTTGAGTGACTAGCTAGAGGTGTTGATCACCTTGTAATTTCCCCATAGGCGATATGTAGTGTAGAAAAGATCATTTTGTATAAATATTTTTTTTAGGAAATTGTATAAAGAAATAAAATTATATCAATGTTTTTGTCCCTGGCCCATCAGGATGGGACGCCACTAGTAACTAGCCAGCCCATGTTTAAAGTGATGCATGCTTGAAGTTTTGCACTCTGTCCGGACGGGTGCATCGGGGACATTTGCTATTGGGCATCTTCAGTGCCCATTATCGTTCATTTTGTTAACTGGCGCTGAAGGCGCTCTTATATGGGCCAGGCATCTAAGAGTGCCACGGGGCGATACCTCTTCCCGGATTTGGGAAGCTTCAGAAGCTTTCCAGACATTTCTTTTTTCCTTTTTTTCGATTTTTGTTTTTCCTGGACCGGTCTTGTTTGGTTTCTTTCTTTCTCTTCTATTTATTCTCTTTTTTGGTTTTTATTCTGCATTTTATCTTTATTTTTACTTTTTCTTTTTTAGAATGCATGGACTTTTGAAAAAAAATCAATGAACGTCTTTCTGAAAATTTGATGTACTTTTTTCAAGTTGAGGAATTTATTTTCAAAATTTATGTTTTCTTTAAAAAAATCGATGAACAAGTTTTCAATTCTGATGAATTTGTTTTCAAATTTGTGATTTTTAATAAAATCAATAAACTTTTTTTCAAACCTCTTTTCCCAAAATTGTGATTTTTTTGAATTTGTGATTGTTTTTCAAATGTAAGTACATTTTTGAATTCGCGAACTTGTTTTTGATTCTTCTGCTTTTTATGGATTTCCTGTTTTGTTCTAAAAAAATCACGGTTTGACCAGTCAATTGAGTAACTGTCAAATGATGGGTCAGCGGTCGTTCTTCTTTTATTTAGGGAAAATCAGCAATCATTCGTGCTGATGGGCCGGCCCATGCGATCGAGTGCCCGAGTGCCAGCTCATTAACTGGCGCGAAGAGTTACTCAAAAAAAAAAATGGCGCGAAGAGCGCCTATTAGGAGCTCCTTGCATTGAGTATGTTTCATGTGTAGCAATAACGTACTTTTAGTGACATACATCGCGTATTTGATTTGTTACATTGTTGACACAGAATCACCGCATCCGGATGCATTAACCAAAGAAAAAAAACCATTTAAGACAAATCACCCAATAATAAGTCCCAAGATAATCCTGACTCTCCAAGCATACGTCGGCGCTCAGCCATCAAATTCAGAAGTTAACAAGCTTAGCATATTGCGTGTCATAATGCATCGCGTCGCTTGTCCCCCTCTTTTTTTCTCTGTTCACTACGCGCTTCTTTTTTTTTTTTGCATCGAATTTTGGACTTTATTCAGAATAACAGGAGCCGGTTACAGTCTGCCATTCACTACGCGCTTATGGGACAATCGATCTGATCGGTGATGCGGCAGCGACACGAGATCCGAACGCGATTGGTGTCGTATCTCGTATCGTATCACTGGAGGTTGTTGCAATTTCCTGCTAGTACATGTCAGGGGAACCCCATGCAAAAAAAAAAGTCAGGGGAACCGCCCTCGCTGCACGATGCAAATGGATTCCCCTCTTCTATTTTTTCTGCTTTTACAACGCGTGCCGCGTGGTGCAGATTCCTTGTGATTTTTCTAAAGAAATCTTTTTGCAATCTGCAATCTGTTTTGAAAGAAAATTTCCATTCCATCAAACCTTTTTTTAAGTTGATTCCATCAAACCGCTTGCTACATACTCCCTCCATCCCATAATTGAAGAGCGTTTTGACACTAATTTTCTGTAATATCAAACCCTCTCTACTCCAAACGCATGTGCCTTTCTAACCCTATAGAATTGAAGAGCACATGCCACTCCAATCATGTGATTTTTCCTATTAATGTGTCATGTGAATCCTGCGAATCAAAGAAGCTGTAATTTTACCTGGTTTTCAAAAAAATAAAAAAATTCACAGGGGTTAGTTTTCCAAAGCCGACTTAAATGTAACTCGGTGGCATGACAGAAAAATGCCTTCGGAGAACTAGACTTATGCCGGTATCTCCATTTAAAATACAAGGCGTATTTTGATTTCACCGGGACATGACATCGAAAAATAATAACTCTGTCAATAGGAGATGACATTTTAGCCTTGACAAGATCTTCAAGACGCGACCACTACTTTTTGTTAACTATATAAATGTTGGGGAACGTAGTAATTTCAAAAAAAAAAAATTCCTACGCACACGCAAGATCATGATGATGATATAGCAACGAGAGGGGAGAGTGTTCGTCCACGTACCCTCGTAGACCGTAAGCGGAAGCGTTAGCACAACGCGGTTGATGTAGTCGTACGTCTTCACGATCCGACCGATCCAAGCACCGAACGTACGGAGCCTCCGAGTTCAGCACACGTTCAGCTCGATGACAATCTCCGGCCCTCCGATCCAGCAAAGGCTCCGGAGATGAGTTCCGTCAGCACGACGACGTGGTGACGATGATGATGTTCTACCGGCGCAGGGCTTCGCCTAAGCTCCGCGACAATATGACCGAGGTGGAATATGGTAGAAGGGGGCACCGCACACGGCTAAGGAACGATCCGTAGATCAACTTGTGTGTCTATGGGGTGCCCCCGCCCCCGTATATAAAGGAGCCAAGGGGGAGGAGGCCGCCGGCCTAGGGGGCGCGCCAAGGGGGGGAGTCCTACTCCCACCGGGAGTAGGACTCCCCCTTTCCAAGTAGGAGTAGGAGAGAAAGGGGAAAGAGGAGGAAGAGGGGAAGGAAAGGGGGGGCGCCGCCCCCCTTCCCTTGTCCTATTCGGACTAGGAGGGGGAGGGGCGCGCGGCCCCCTCCTGGCTCCTTCCTCTTCTCCCTCTTGGCCCATGTAGGCCCATTAACCCCCCGGGGGGTTCCGGTAACTTCCCGGTACTCCGGTAAAATGCCGATTTCATCCGGAACCATTCCGATGTCCAAACATAGGCTTCCAATATATCAATCTTTATGTCTCGACCATTCCGAGACTTCTCGTCATGTCCGTGATCACATCCGGGACTCCGAACAAACTTCGGTACATCAAAACTTATAAACTCATAATAATACTGTCATCGAAATGTTAAGCGTGCGGACCCTACGGGTTCGAGAACTATGTAGACATGACCTAGAACCATTCTCGGTCAATAACCAATAGCGGGACCTGGATGCCCATATTGGTTCCTACATATTCTACGAAGATCTTTATCGGTCAAACCGCATGACAACATACGTTGTTCCCTTTGTCATCGGTATGTTACTTGCCCGAGATTCGATCGTCGGTATCCAATACCTAGTTCAATCTCGTTACCGGCAAGTCTCTTTACTCGTTCTGTAATACGTCATCTCACAACTAACTCATTAGTTATAATGCTTGCAAGGCTTATAGTGATGTGCATTACCGAGAGGGCCCAGAGATACCTCTCCGACAATCGGAGTGACAAAACCTAATCTCGAAATACGCCAACTCAACATGTACCTTCGGAGACACCGGTAGTACTCCTTTATAATCACCCAGTTACGTTGTGACGTTTGGTAGTACCCAAAGTGTTCCTCCGGTAAACGGGAGTTGCATAATTCTCATAGTTACAGGAACATGTATAAGTCATGAAGAAAGCAATAACAGAATACTAAACTATCATGTGCTAAGCTAACGGAATGGGTCATGTCAATCACATCATTCTCCTAATGATGTGATCCCATTAATCAGATGACAACACATGTCTATGGTTAGGAAACATAACCATCTTTGATTAATGAGCTAGTCAAGTAGAGGCATACTAGTGACTATATGTTTGTCTATGTATTCACACATGTATCATGTTTCCGGTTAATACAATTCTAGCATGAATAATAAACATTTATCATGATATGAGGAGATAAATAATAACTTTATTATTGCCTCTAGGGCATATTTCCTTCAGTCTCCCACTTGCACTAGAGTCAATAATCTAGATTACATAGTAATGATTCTAACACCCATGGAGTCTTGGTGCTGATCATGTTTTGCTCGTGAGAGAGGCTTAGTCAACGGGTCTGCAACATTCAGATCCGTATGTATCTTGCAAATCTCTATGTCTCCCACTTGGACTTGGTCCCGAATGGAATTGAAGCGTCTCTTGATGTGCTTGGTCCTCTTGTGAATTCTGGATTCCTTTGTCAAGGCAATTGCACCAGTATTGTCACAGAAGATCTTCATTGGTCCCGATACACTAGGTATGACACCTAGATCGGAAATGAACTCCTTCATCCAGACTCCTTCATTTGTTGCTTCAGAAGCAGCTATGTACTCCGCTTCACATGTAGATCCTGCCACGACGCTTTGTTTAGAACTGCACCAACTTACAGCTCCATCGTTTAATATAAACACGTATCCGGTTTGCGATTTAGAATCATCCGGATCAGTGTCAAAGCTTGCATCGACGTAACCTCTTACGACTAGCTCTTTGTCACCTCCATATACGAGAAACATATCCTTAGTCCTTTTCAGGTATTTCAGGATGTTCTTGACCGCTGTCCAGTGATCCACTCCTGGATTACTTTGGTACCTTCCTGCTAAGCTTATTGCTAAGCATACGTCAGGTCTGGTACACAACATTGCATACATGATAGAGTTTATGGCTGAAGCATAGGGAACATCTTTCATTTTCTCTCTATCTTCTGTTGTGGTCGGGCATTGAGTTTGACTCAACTTCACACCTTGTAGCACAGGCAAGAACCCTTTCTTTGCCTGATCCATTTTGAACTTTTTCAAAATTTTGTCAAGGTATGTGCTTTGTGAAAGTCCTATTAAGCGTCTTGATCTATCTCTATAGATCTTGATGCCCAATATATAAGCAGCTTCATCAAGGTCTTTCATTGAAAACCTTTTATTCAAGTATCCCTTTATGCTATCCAGAAATTCTATATCATTTCCAATTAACAATATGTCATCTACATATAAAACTAGAAATGCTACAGAGCTCCCACTCACTTTCTTGTAAATACAGGCTTCTCCAAAAGTCTGTATAAAACCATATGCTTTGATCACACTATCAAAGCGCTTATTCCAACTCCGAGATGCTTGCACCAGTCCATAAATGGAACGCTGGAGCTTGCACACTTTGTTAGCACCTTTTGGATCAACAAAACCTTCCGGCTGCATCATATACAACTCTTCTTCTAGAAATCCATTCAAGAATGCAGTCTTGACATCCATTTGCCAGATTTCATAATCATGAAATGCAGCAATGGCTAACATGATTCGGACGGACTTAAGCGTCGCTACGGGTGAGAAAGTCTCATCGTAGTCAACCCCTTGAACTTGTCGAAAACCTTTTGCAACAAGTCGAGCTTTATAGACAGTTACATTACCATCAACGTCAGTCTTCTTCTTAAAAATCCATTTATTCTCAATGGCTTGCCGATCATCGAGCAAGTCAACCAAAGTTCATACTTTGTTTTCATACATGGATCCCAGCTCAGATTTCATGGCCTCAAGCTATTTTGCGGAATCTGGGCTCATCATCGCTTCCTCATAGTTCGTAGGTTCATCATGGTCAAGTAACATGACTTCCAGAATAGGATTACCGTACCACTCTGGTGCGGATCTTACTCTGGTAGACCTACGAGGTTCTGTAGAAACTTGATCTGAAGTTTCATGATCAACATCATTAGCTTCCTCACTAATTGGTGTAGTTGTCACAGGAACCGGTTCTTGTGATGAACTACTTTCCAAGTTCTACTTTCCTCCCACTCACTTCTTTCGAGAGAAACTCCTTCTCTAGAAAGGATCCGAATTTAGCAACGAAAATCTTGCCCTCAGATCTGTGATAGAAGGTGTACCCAATAGTCTCCTTTGGGTATCCTATGAAGACACATTTCTCCGATTTGGGTTCGAGCTTATCTGGTTGAAGTTTCTTCACATAAGCAACGCAGCCCCAAACTTTAAGAAACGACAACTTTGGTTTCTTGCCAAACCATAGTTCATAAGGCGTCGTCTCAACGGATTTTGATGGTGCCCTATTTAACGTGAATGCGGTCGTCTCTAAAGCATAACCCCAAAACGATAGCGGTAGATCAGTAAGAGACATCATAGATCGCACCATATCAAGTAAAGTACGATTACGACGTTCGGACACACCATTTCGTTGTGGTGTTCCAGGTGGCATGAGTTGCGAGACTATCCCACATTGTTTCAAGTGTAGACCAAACTCATAACTCAAATATTCTCCTCCACGATCAGATCGTAGAAGCTTTATCTTCTTGTTACGATGATTTTCCACTTCACTCTGAAATTCCTTGAACTTTTCAAATGTTTCAGACTTGTGTTTCATTAAGTAGATATACCCATCTGCTCAAATCATCTGTGAAGGTAAGAAAATAACGATACCCGCCGCGAGCCTCAACATTCATTGGACCACAAACATCAGTATGTATGATTTCCAACAAAACAGTTGCTCGCTCCATAGTTCCAGAGAACGGCGTTTTAGTCATCTTGCCCAAGAGGCACGGTTCGCAAGTACCAAGTGATTCATAATCAAGTGATTCCAAAAGCCCATCAATATGGAGTTTCTTCATGCGCTTTACACCGATATGACCTAAACGGCAGTGCCACAAATAAGTTGCACTATCGTTATCAACTCTGCATCTTTTGGTTTCAACACTATGAATATCGGTATCACTACTATCGAGATTTAATAAAAATAGACCACTCTTCAAGGGTGCATGACCACAAAAGATATTACTCATATAAATAGAACAACCATTATTCTCTGATTTAAATGAATAACCGTCTCGCATCAAACAAGATCCAGATATAATGTTCATGCTCAATGCTGGCACCAAATAACAATTATTTAGGTCTAAAACTAATCCTGATGGTAGATGTAGAGGTAGCGTGCCAACCGCGATCACATCGACTTTGGAACCATTTCCCACGCGCATCGTCACCTCGTCCTTAGCCAATCTTCGCTTAATCCGTAGTCCCTGTTTCGAGTTGCAAATATTAGCAATAGAACCAGTATCAAATACCCAGGTTCTACTGCGAGCATTAGTAAGGTACACATCAATAACATGTATATCACATATACCTTTGTTCACTTTGCCATCCTTCTTATCCGCCAAATACTTGGGGCAGTTCCGCTTCCAGTGTCCAGTCTGCTTGCAGTAGAAGCACTCAATTTAAGGCTTAGGTCCAGACTTGGGTTTCTTCTCTTGAGCAGCAACTTGTTTGCTATTCTTCTTGAAGTTCCCCTTCTTCTTCCCTTTGCCCTTTTTTCTTGAAACTGGTGGTCTTGTTAACCATCAACACTTGATGCTCCTTCTTGATTTCTACCTCCGCGGCTTTTAGCATTGCGAAGAGCTCAGGAATAGTCTTGTTCATCCCTTGCATATTATAGTTCATCACGAAGCTCTTGTAGCTTGGTGGCAGTGATTGAAGAATTCTGTCAATGACACTATCATCAGGAAGATTAACTCCCAGTTGAATCAAGTGATTATTATACCCAGACATTTTGAGTATGTGTTCACTGACAGAACTATTCTCCTCCATCTTGCAGCTATAGAACTTATTGGAGACTTCATATCTCTCAATCCGGGCATTTGCTTGAAATATTAATTTCAACTCCTGGAACATCTCATATGCTCCATGACGTTCAAAACGTCGTTGAAGGCCCGGTTCTAAGCCGTAAAGCATGGCACACTGAACTATAGAGTAGTCATCAGCTTTGCTCTGCCAGACGTTCTTAACGTCGTCAGTTGCATCAGCAGCAGGCCTGGCACCTAGCGGTGCTTCCAGGACGTAACATTTCTGTGCAGCAATGAGGATAATCCTCAGGTTACGGACCCAGTCCGTGTAATTGCTACCATCATCTTTCAACTTTGCTTTCTCAAGGAACGCATTAAAATTCAACGGAACAATAGCACGAGCCATCTATCTACAAACAAACATAGACAAGCAAGATACTATCAGGCACTAAGTTCATGATAAATTTTAAGTTCAATTAATCATATTACTTAAGAACTCCCACTTAGACAGACATCTCCCTAGTCATCTAAGTGATCACGTGATCCAAATCAACCAAACCATGTCCGATCATCACGTGAGATGGAGTAGTTTCAATGGTGAACATCGCTATGTTGATCATATCTACTATATGATTCACGCTCGACCTTTCGGTCTCCGTGTTCCGAGGCCATATCTGTATATGCTAGGCTCGTCAAGTATAACCTGAGTATTCCGCGTGTGCAACTGTTTTGCACCCGTTGTATTTAAACGTAGATCCTATCACACCCGATCATCACGTGGTGTCTCAGCACGAAGAACTTTTGCAACGGTGCATACTCAGGGAGAACACTTCTTGATAATTAGTGAGAGATCATCTTAAAATGCTACCGTCAATCAAAGCAAGATAAGATGCATAAAGGATAAACATCACATGCAATCAATATAAGTGATATGATATGGCCATCATCATCTTGTGCTTGTGATCTCCATCTTCGAAGCACCGTCATGATCACCATCGTCACCGGCGCGACACCTTGATCTCCATCGTAGCATCGTTGTCGTTACGCCATCTATTGCTTCTACGACTATCGCTACCGCTTAGTGATAAAGTAAAGCAATTACAGGGCGTTTTGCATTTCATAAAATAAAGCGACAACCATATGGCTCCTGCCAGTTGCCGATAACTTCGGTTACAAAACATGATCATCTCATACAATAAAATATAGCATCACGTATTGACCATATCACATCACAACATGCCCTGCAAAAACAAGTTAGACGTGGACAGGGTGATTTGGTGCTCGGGCTCATCTGCACCCGAAATCTGAGCCGCTGGTAGGTGTGTTGGGATGGGGGAAAGGCTGTCAGGTGCGTCCGGGAAAAATGAGGATACGTTCTATATACGGCTGGCCACAGTGCATACTGGTGGGCCAAATTCGTAGCTGGCCGCGTCGGCCCGTGACGGGGTTGGGTTCTGAGCCGTGGCTCTGGACGTGGGCTCCTCTTGTGGGGAAACTTATCGAGGGTTCGGGAGGAGGGGTTTGACTAGTAGGGAGACCGAGAAGTGCGTGGGTGCCTGAATGGCGTCTGCGGCGGCTGCTATCTTTTGCGTCGGAGCGGCGATGGAAACCGACGGTCTGGAATTCCTACTGGCTCCAGTTGACAGGTAAGTTTTTTCACACCATTGCTTGTCTCAGATCTGCTTCCGGGATTCCCGGCGTCCCCGCCGCAACCGCTTACTCCGGCGTGGGTTTCAGGTTCCCGCTCAGGGAAGAGGTCGCGGACAGCTTGGAGCTCGCTGATCCCGTGCCTCTGGTGTTGCTGCGGCCTCGTGAGGAAGGGCCGGCCTTGCCGGTCGATTCCAGTTGCAGCTCCGGCTGTGCACATCGATTAGGGGATGCAGCCCTATCCGGTCTGGAGGTGAGCTCCGCCGGAGGAAGAATGCTTCAACGACCCGATCTGCACAATCCATTGGGAAGGTGACTCGGGAAGCGCCCCACTGGAGAATGAGGTAATGCAGTTCAATTTGTTTTTCAGTTGGGCGTGCCCATCCTTTTGCTAGGCTCCTAATAAAAATCCTCGGATTTAGTTTGGTTAGTCTAGTTATGATTGATCCTTGGTGTTGGGCTCGTGTGCTGTCTGTTTAGGGAAGGAGCATGGTGTACTAGCAGGTGATTTCTTAGATTTTGGAGAACTGTGAAATGTTTATAGTATCTTCCGGGTAATTCAGGTTGTGTTTGGTAGTGCACCACCAAACCAGACGTTATGTGCCTCACGAGATGAGTGCGCTTGAACAGTCTATTCCACAAATTTGCAGAAGAACCTATTAAGAGTTGTTAAACCAGAGCTCGGTTTGAGTTTTGACTGGAATCGTCTTACCGGGAAAATCAGGCAGCAGCTAGCCACGAAAGACTTTGTTTTAGTGTACAACGCGAATCCGGTGGCAGGTTCGCAAATGTGGTGCAGAGCCTGCGAGGGCAAGATCCTGCCCCAAACAATGTTGAACATCCGGGTTAGGCGGAGCGTGGGGATCATTGTGGCTGGCATGTTAGGACAGCTTTAAGTACTGACATGGTATTTATGCAGCTGATGCTCATGTTGGGACATCCACTCGAATAGGGAGGTGAATGAAGCGATGAGCTGTCAGTTAGGGATGTTCTGCGGTTGTACGACAATCACTGTTTCCGAGTCGCACGACTAGTCGACGAGTTGCACTGCCTGGGTCGACTCAAACACCTCGAGTAGTCAATTGGCCAAGCTTGACTCCTCAAGAGTCGCTACCCCAGAACGACTCATCGACTCGAAAACCTTGACGACAACATGATGGGTTGTTCAGAGAGGGAGCTGCGGAAGTAAAGGTCCTCTAACTGATCCAAGACTAGTCGCAGGTAAACTTGGAGACATCTGTGCTTACTAGTGATGGTGCATTTTTCCCCGCAGGAAAAATAGGTCGGGATATTCAATCCAATTTTGGTGGTGTTGCCTGAAGGATGAGCTAGAGCCTAGGGCAATAAACTCAGACGGGAGGTTCGCTCGGCGAGCGGAATGTGTAGAAAACCGAGGTGATTCCTGACACATGCTTGCAATTGCCATATTAGTAACCAACATTTCCATCCAGAATCAGCTTGTCGGACAGGGTATGCCATATGACATTACATACTGTCAGATGGTAATTACCTCTCAATCCTAGTTGAATATCTACCCCATCACATATTTTAGACTAATCTTAAATTACAAATTGTTGTGTACTTTTCACAGTTCTTCCTTCCCATTCCACTGGAGGAAGGACGGATTCTGCTAATGTGAGAAATGATGTCCAAAAAACTGCATGTATTTGACCCACCGTCTGGACGCCAAGGACCTAGCATGCAAATCAAGGATGAGCACGAACTTATCGCCTGGAAGCTTCACCATGCTCTCTTCCACTGCCTCAACAAGTACTACGCTGGATGGCCAACAGAGGACGGATATTGGTCTACCATCGACCCAGTAGTTGCTTCTGAATCCTTTGCCAAGTCAGTAATGTTTTTCTGTGTTTGCAGTCTCACATGCTTAGCCATTTGAGTCTTGAAATGTTCTAAAAGATTCTTATTGAACACACCTCAGAGAGGATACTGGGGCTTGCATCTTGCACATTGCGAGGCATTACGACCGTATAAAGCTCAAGATCCCACTCACAAAGGTGAACCAGGATTTCTTCTTTTACTTTCCACAAACATAGTGTGCAACAAATATTTTTTTGAAACACCAGCCTTACTGTTTTTTTATGAACAGTACAATGTGAACAAATTTAAGAAACAAGCCCTCCACGAATGTCTCAAGTTACAAGGGAACACCTCTACGCTAGCAAGTCACTCCGGGCGGTACTAGCACGGTAGCACCTACCTATTCTTGCTTGGGATCAAACACCTCAGCTTAGACACCAGCTCATGGCTGCTTGAACACCGCCCCCAACCTGCGCCCCATGGAGTTTCTACCTTAGCACCGCTTCAATCTTCTTTTCAGGAAATATTTATTTGAAAAGGCTGTGTTGTAGGCACAAGACCAACCCACCTTTTGCAATGTCCATACCTTTGAATCATCTTTGAATTTGTCATGTGTGCTTTATAAAGATTTGAGTACACTCTTCGAACTTCCATTTGTTCATAACCCTGCTCATTTATACGATAGCTTTCCCTGATGAGATGCTCTCTTTTAACTCATTCTGTCATCGTCACATCCTGCAGTCGTATAATTTTGCTCTTCATACTTGCTGCTCATAGACTTTATAACCTTGCAAAATTTTCCTTACTGGCCAAAGGAGCTGAAGCTCCAACTTTGTCGTCCGCAAATTGGCACTCCTGCCAACAATTCATCTAGTTCCACCACCCAAACGACCTCAAAGCATGCATCTTCCAAAGCTAACTACACAAAAACCTCAAAACTAATTAACTACACCAACAGGTTTAGTGCATGCCGATGTCAGTTGCGTGAGGGGGAAGGAGGACGTCGTCCCTAGCCATGGTCATCGTGCTCTGTGCTTCAGCCCGACGAGTGGCCAGCACCCACCCACTCGCTGGGCTGAACGACGTACAGTAGTTCCGCCGAGAAACACACGAGTACGAAGCTATCCTTGGTGAGCAGGCATCCAGGCAGCTGGATCATTTCAATTTAGTAAAGCTAGCTTTGCAGCAGCCGGCTACATGCACATGCACGGTTCGATCGATCTCGCCGGAACACACACGGTGCGGGACGATTGTATGGCGGAGCTCACGGCCACACTGGCCTCGTGCCGCTCGTGGATGCCGCCATGGACCTGCTACGAGCACAAGGTCCGGCTGCGGGGAAGCACAGGGTGGCGATTGAGAGCAGCAAGGGGTGCAGTGCAGATGGAACAGGACGGCGCAGAAAAAAAGCAGGGCCGTGCGGGGCGGACTGTTCCGGCCGGAAAGTGACGGTGCGTACGCAATAAATGAAACAATGGCCCACAGCCTTTTTACATTGCGTACGGTGAGAATACCAGATGGAATACAGCCTACTACACGAATCCACATGTGAATGAATGACTAAGATAACAGGTGCATCTGAGCTCAGGCTCAGAAACGAATTTTCGGTTAGACATCCTCTACTTTGTTGTTGCAAATTTTACGTGGCTGCTACGGGCTTAGCAAGAACCGTTCTTACCTACGCATCAAAAACCACAACGATAGTTTGTCAAGTTGGTGCTGTTTTAAACTTCGCAAGGACCGGGCGTAGCCACACTCGATTCAGCTAAAGTGAGAGAGACAGACACCCGCCAGCCACCTTTAAGCACGAGTGCTCGTAACGGTGAAACCAGTCTCGCGTAAGTGTACGCGTAATGTCGGTCCGGTCCGCTTCATCTCACAATACCGCCGAACCAAAGTATGACATGCTGGTAAGCAGTATGACTTGTATCGCCCACAACTCACTTGTGTTCTACTCGTGCATATAACATCAACGCATAAAACCTAGACTCGGATGCCACTGTTGGGGAACGTAGTACACGCGAGATCATGGTGATGATATAGCAACGAGAGGGGAGAGTGTTCGTCCACGTACCCTCGTAGACCGTAAGCGGAAGCGTTAGCACAACGCGGTTGATGTAGTCGTACGTCTTCACGATCCGACCGATCCAAGCACCGAACGTACGGAGCCTCCGAGTTCAGCACACGTTCAGCTCGATGACAATCTCCGGCCCTCCGATCCTGCAAAGGCTCCGGAGATGAGTTCCGTCAGCACGACAGCGTGGTGACGATGATGATGTTCTATCGGCACAGGGCTTCGCCTAAGCTCCGCGACAATATGACCGAGGTGGAATATGGTGGAAGGGGGCACCGCACACGGCTAAGGAACGATCCGTAGATCAACTTGTGTGTCTATGGGGTGCCCCCGCCCCCGTATATAAAGGAGCCAAGGGGGAGGAGGCCGCCGGCCTAGGGGGCGCGCCAAGGGGAGGAGTCCTACTCCCACCGGGAGTAGGACTCCCCCTTTCCAAGTAGGAGTAGGAGAGAAAGGGGAAACAGGAGGAAGAGGGGAAGGAAAGGGGGGGCGCCGCCCCCCTTCCCTTGTCCTATTCGGACTAGGAGGGGGAGGGGCGCGCGGCCCCCTCCTGGCTCCTTCCTCTTCTCCCTCTTGGCCCATGTAGGCTCATTAACCCCCCGGGGGGTTCCGGTAACCTCCCGGTACTCCGGTAAAATGCCGATTTCACCCGGAACCATTCCGATGTCTAAACATAGGCTTCCAATATATCAATCTTTATGTCTCGACCATTCCGAGACTCCTCGTCATGTCCGTGATCACATCCGGGACTCCGAACAAACTTCGGTACATCAAAACTTATAAACTCATAATAATACTGTCATCGAAACGTTAAGCGTGCGGACCCTACGGGTTCGAGAACTATGTAGACATGACCTAGAACCATTCTCGGTCAATAACCAATAGCGGGACCAGGATGCCCATATTGGTTCCTACATATTCTACGAAGATCTTTATCGGTCAAACCGCATAATAACATACGTTGTTCCCTTTGTCATCGGTATGTTACTTGCCCGAGATTCGATCGTCGGTATCCAATACCTAGTTCAATCTCGTTACCGGCAAGTCTCTTTACTCGTTCTGTAATACGTCATCTCACAACTAACTCATTAGTTATAATGCTTGCAAGGCTTATAGTGATGTGCATTACCGAGAGGGCCCAGAGATACCTCTCCGACAATCGGAGTGACAAAACCTAATCTCGAAATACGCCAACTCAACATGTACCTTCGGAGACACCTGTAGTACTCCTTTATAATCACCCAGTTACGTTGTGACGTTTGGTAGTACCCAAAGTGTTCCTCCGGTAAACGGGAGTTGCATAATTCTCATAGTTACAGGAACATGTATAAGTCATGAAGAAAGCAATAGCGGAATACTAAACGATCATGTGCTAAGCTAACGGAATGGGTCATGTCAATCACATCATTCTCCTAATGGTGTGATCCCATTAATCAGATGACAACACATGTCTATGGTTAGGAAACATAACCATCTTTGATTAATGAGCTAGTCAAGTAGAGGCATACTAGTGACTATATGTTTGTCTATGTATTCACACATGTATCATGTTTCCGGTTAATACAATTCTAGCATGAATAATAAACATTTATCATGATATGGGGAAATAAATAATAACTTTATTATTGCCTCTAGGGCATATTTCCTTCAATAAATACTTCTACAAACATTTTTTTCAAGGCAATTTTGCGAAAAAGGTCATAGGCCAAATATTAGGTAGCACAAAACCTTAAAAAACACCATTGGAGAAACTGAAAAATGATCCAAATCCATTAGATGTTGAAGTCTTCTTCCTCCTATATCCACCGATGACGCGCCATGAGCAACTCGTTCCGCCTCTAGGCCTCTGTTCCAGTGGCAAACTTGTTTCAGCCCAAGAGCTTGCAGAAATAGTGGCAGGGAAGTCGACTATGTGTACTAGGCCTAAAAAAAAAGACGGTGACCACCGCGATCTACATAGCAAAAATGTCGCCCAGAGAAGAAATGACTAAGAGGGTATGTAGAACATCCCAATTTCGGCCATATGGAGTCACAAAACACAAGACGCCGATAGACGCGACTTGCGTAGAAAAGCGCCGCCCCGGTGAAGAAACAACAAAGAGAGTTTGTAGAACACCCAGTTCCGACCAGATGAATTCGAGGAACACAAACATGATACCCTCTTCGATAAGGCTGAAATTGGCCAACCATTCGTCAGTCAGAACAAGGGCCGAAGGACCAAGACGTACAACCACATTGTCCACACCGCAGGACAACACAGTTTGACAACCTTGCACAAATAATAATGTCAGCCCGAAGAACTAGGTCTACCCATCTTCCGCATGCCTCCCGGCGACACGAGTAAGCATCACCGAAACTAGGGCGAGGTAGAAAGATTGTATTCCACGCCAACTGGGATACCATCGTCTTGCCGCTGTCTAACGAAGACCTGCTGAATGCCCCAAGAGGGAGAAACTACGGCTTCCACCTGTAGATCGGGGCCTCCCAGCACACCCCCACCGGCGTATGAGGAGAAGGCTAATGATCTACCAGCAGAGGCAGATGACTGCGGAGGCGAACCCTAGACCGCCTTTGGACAAAGGCTGCATCATGTATATATGCTTTCAAATATCTAATAAAAATAACTGAAATGATATTCATAGTCAACATTTGACAGAAGTCATCTCCAAAACATCATGCTTAATTTCTTTATAGAAACGGATTATTACTTAGGGAGTGAGTATGATGGTTCATTCATATATATTAACAGAGCAACAATCGGTCAAAGGCTTGTCCCAACAAATCGCGTCGCGTATTACATTATTTCGAGAACCAGGTGTGATACATATTTCTTTTTAAGTTTTTCGTACATTTCCTAAATGTTCAGATAAAATATATTATTGCGTGCATACGCGTGCGCATTGTTTAATTGGAACGTGACTTGCATCGCATGTGAGATGTGACCTGGTCCATTGCAATCTTTTTTTTTCGAAACGGAGGCAAAAGACTATTGCAATCTTTGACCATATTAAACAAAGAAGCAAACTCTTCTTCACGTCTAAGATTATTAAAGAGCATTACATGGGAGAACACTATCAGAATCGATTATCCGCCGGCTAATAATACGGACTTGTTCAAGCAATCACGTCATCGGCGATTGTTGAGACTCAACGTAGTATACAGCAACTGTTCATCTGTGATGAATAAGGAGGCACATCCAATTTGAGAGAAAGCCAATTTTCAATTTTAGCGGCAGTAGCTAAAATTTTGCGAGGAGTAAATATCATAAAACCCACATGTCTTTCTAGTGGAAATGTCAAATGCAGCAGCCACAGATTTGATTGGTGGGATATTTCAAAAGTAAAACCACCTTTTCTCAACACAGTACCGGCCGACACATCATCTTGAGATTGATGAAGTCGTCCTAGAAGCCTTCGTGGTCAACTGAACGTCTCCTCCCACTGAATGCACATTGCCGGAAGACCTGAAATAATTCCAGGAAAATCAATTGTGCTAACTTTTTTTTTTCTGGTTTCCAACTAATAAAACTTTTACTGGTTTCTTGAAGATTTCGGTAAATTTAAACAACAGAAAAGCGCACATCACGTCATCTTTGCAAAACTAAAGCATAAGAAGTACACGCCGCACGACCTAACATTGCAGGACTGTAAACTCGTAGTTTCAGAAAATGCATTCACATTATTTTGATTTCTTTACGAATATATTTTATGTAGCGAGCATGATGCGAAGATGATAGTATAAAATACACCCCGCCTCCAATGACATGTGCTGTTCAATGTCTAGAGGACAACCATCTAAGATGCCCCCTCTGTTTTATTTAGCCCACATATTTGCTTTGTCCTAAGTCAATCGTTCTACACTCTGACCGAATTCATATAAAGTAATATATACATTGATACTAACAAGTGTATATGATGTGAAAATATATCCAGTAAATGTAATGGCATTGATTTGGTATTCTAGGTGTTATTTTTTTATAAACTTAATTAAAGTTTAGAAAGTCTGACTTGAGACAAAGCTAAATATGCAGAGTACTAAAAACAGAGGGAGTACATACTTACAACCAAGTCTATGTTCCGTATGGTGCACATGCTTTTCGTGATTAAATTTCACCATCAATTAGACCAATCGTATGATAAATCATGCGGCTGACTTCCTTTTGAACACAAATTCAATGGTATAAATGTCGTGACACATAATTCATATTTTATTGGTTAAATTTATTGTCAAATATTAATTCTAAAAACCGCACGCACCTTATAATATGAACTGATGGAGCCGGAAATGCCCTCTATTTGAAAATTTCAAATTTCAAAATTTTAATTTACATTTTTTTGTTGAAAAATACACATATACATATGGATGTGTACTACATGTCTGTGAAGTTTCATGATAATTTTTTTTTTGTGCGAGCTACACAGAAATGACAAAATCACATATCTCTAGCACATGATTTTTTTTGTACGGGCCACTTAAAGACATATTTCGTGATGAAATTTCACACAGTTCTAGCATATACAGTACATCTATAAATACATGTTTATGTTTTTTTCAGAATTTTTTGACACTTAAAAGGTTGATTTTTGAATGTTTAAAATAAGGGCAAAAAATCCACTCTCCACGATGGTGCACTGATGACTGCTTACTGCGGCTGCTGGAGGTTGAACGCGACAGTATGCCAGATAATGCATGCGTAGTGCTGACGTCGATCATTCCCGGTCTAGCGTGCAATAACAGAGTTCGAAAGGTAGATAATCCACGCCAACAGTAGTGAATCAATTCCCCTCTCCTGCGGGTAGACTCTCTCCATCACAAGACATGGACGTCTTTGGATGACGTGCCCTTGCTTGAAACTGGAAGTTCACAGACCTATCACCAGCACCACGGCATGGCCGGCCTCCTGACAGCCATAGTGAAGGTCTTTGGTTGGCTTAATTACAAGCCGATCTACTAGTGCCACTCTGGTCTAGCGTGGAGAACTGACAGGTGTAACTATATGAAGACCCGCTGCCAAAATGTTGTTCGGAACACACTTCATGTCTAGAGCCGAAAACTCTTGTTCTAATCTTTGTTGGCTGGGCTCAATAGTGGCGAACTTTTGTCGTTATCTCGTTGAAGATGTTGTCCACATGATGGCCAAAGCGTGAGGGCATTTATCCCTTCTTGAAAGCGTTGTTGCGGAAGAAGTCGACATAGTCATAGGTATTACATTCATATCTTGTAATAGTTCTGACGTAGTTGTTTTTTGCTTTGTACTTCACTTCAGTGGCGGACCTAAAAATAAAATGGAGGGTGTGCAAACTTTTAGAAAGTTGAAGTCTATTTAAATTAGCTTGCATGATCCTTAAAAATAAGCTAATTTTTACATGGTGGAAAAATATTTTCCAAAAATCTGGGTGTGCCAGGGCACACCTGGCACACCCCCTGGTTACGCCACTGCTTCACTTATTGATGACTTTCCGATTGTCTACTATAACAAGTTTGGTCCGGCTCCAGTGAGGAAGGGGTGAGGACAGCGACATATCTTCGGCTCGCTCCAATGCTAGTAGTCATCACTAGGTAGGCTCACACCAAAGAAGATGCATTTTGATCCGAGTAAAAAAGTCAGCAATTTACGGAGTTGGAGGACAGTAAAAAGGTCCATAAAGTCTCTCGTTGTCGTTAGAGTACTACAGTAGTAGTATTATTTTTTGTGACCACGCTCTACTTTACACGGCATGTGCTCTGCTCTAATAAGCCCGTTCCAAAAGTCTGAAAGATGGCTTCACCTGGAAGCCGGCCGCCACGTCGCCGGCGACCGTGGCTGACCGACCAACCATTTTCGCCTTCCCCGTCCCCCGCTAGGATCGGACGGCACGCGGGTGCCGTGCCGGACAGGTCGGGTCGCTCTCGGCTTTCGCGCGCGGTCGCCGCCGCCAGCGCCCGTCCGTACGTGCGCATGTTCCTAGCTAGCAATACGTAGGATCTGGTAGACACTCCGGCCGGTCGACGCGCTCCTTATTTTTCTTGAAAAGAAAAAATCGTCCTTACGCGTTGTCGCAGCAGCCTTCTGGCTCGATGCCGACACCGGCTGCATACCGATGCATGCGATTACATTACTGTCACGTTCAGATTATCTTTCTTTTCTTCTGATGACTACATTTATATGCACATGTACTTATTGCATCCCTGGATCATCTGGATGCCTGACTTTCCGAGTTCGTTCATTCGGTTATTTGTTCATTTATGAAATTCTACTACTTCCACTATTCATTTTATAAAGGGTTGATGACATTTTAGACAGCCTGCAAAGCAGCTCAATTTCAGCTGTATGCAGTGGCGTAGCTAGGGGGTGGCCAGGGTGGTCCATTGACCATCCCGAAATTTTCTCATAGCTTCTATAAAGTGTAGTAAAAAATATTTCTTTAAAAATAAATAAACTTATGTAAATATTTATATTGATTGATGGACCACCCTGCCTTATTGGGCTGGCTACGCCACTGGCTGTATGAAACAACTTATAAAAATGAACGGAGGGAGGTTAGTTTGGCATTGCCGAGCAATGTTGAGACCGAGTACATGACTTGACTTTGCATCGCGTGCATGTGAGCTGGCCGGTCGGTCGGTTGGTCAAACCTCAAACACTCTA
The DNA here is from genome assembly GCA_963921465.1 of Triticum timopheevii. Lineage (NCBI taxonomy): Eukaryota > Viridiplantae > Streptophyta > Magnoliopsida > Poales > Poaceae > Triticum > Triticum timopheevii. The sequence continues at coordinate 650,226,537 of OY997274.1, forward strand.
CCTCCTCCTATCGCGCGTGCAATCTTTGACCGGATTAAACAAAGAAATATACATTTTCATCATGTTTCATTTCACTATTAATATAGGTTACGTGGTATGCGTGGTGCAAGTACACGGGAGAATATTTATTATTTTAGCCTAATCACGATACGCTTGCTCGCCGACGGCCAATAATAGTGCAGACCTGTTCAAGCAATCGAGTCCATGGGAGAGGCGTCTCCGTCGCAGGTTCAATTAATGTATAATAGTGACTGTTCATCGGTGATCAAACACCACGTGTTGTTGCTGTCCACAAGATGGCACGTTGAAATAAGTAAAAATCTCATCCGCAAAAAAAGAAAATAGAAGTAAGTAAAAATCTAAGTCTTTTCTTCAAAATAAATGACCGATTTTCATTTTGAGAGAACTCCATTCTACATCCCTCTTGACCCCACCCATCCCACCCAAATTTGTCATGTGGTTATGATTACAACCTCGAACTTCGATTTTATCCATATTACCCATTTGGATTTTTAAAAAGTTCAAAATATACACCTCTAATACGAATTAATTGGTTTTGCTCCAGTTTACATGCCATATCACTAGTTTTCTTAACTCTCTGTGCCAACTCGACACCCTTGTTGAATTATTGTCTAAGCTACAAAAAAGACCTACTCACCAAGGAGGATGGCCGTGCCCTCACTGTAACAGGCCCGATCTACCTAATCAACCAGATCTGGAGGAAGGAGGAGGAGGGAGCAGGTGAGATCGGGATAGGGGAGGAAGAAGGGGATAACCAGGAGAAGAGCAACTTCTCTCTGTCTATTCAATTAGGTACAATTCGATGCCCATTGACGGTGCCAATCCACCTACTTAACACTCGAGCTCGCAGGCTCGATACGGCCCATAAGGCCACGCACCCAAGACACCGCGGCCCATTAACGAGCCGATCCTTCTGTCGAGTCAGCAAGCGCCTTGACTCGATCTTCTTCCTGCTTGCTGACTGGTGGGGTCGCCTTGACAGTCGTGACATCCTCCCCCTTGAGGTGAGGCTTGTCCCCAAGCCGATGTCGCTGGAAAGCGACGACGGAGTTCAGCGGGTTCCTCCCAGGTGGCGAGCGTCGTTGGCAATGCGCTCCATTGAACCAGGAGACGAGGTTGCATCTCTCCTTGGACGCGAACGAACTTGGTGTCCAGGATTGCCTCTGGTTGGTGTTCAGCCTGCAGAATAGAGTTAACAGGAGGAAGATCACGACTCACCAGGGTGCTAGGACCGACAGCCTTCTTCAGTTGAGAGACGTGCACCACAGGGTGTATCTTACTGTCTGCTGGTAACTGGAGTTTGTATGCCACTTTGCCGACTTTAGCGAGCACTTGGTATGGACCGTAGTAGCGGAACACAAGCTTCTGGTACGGGCGCTGGGCTACTGATGTTTGTATGAATGGCTGAAGCTTGAGGAAAATCATGTCACCCACCTCGAACGAACGGTTTGTGCGGTGCTTGTCTGCTTGAGCCTTCATGCGGTCCTGAGCATGTTTTAGTTGTTGCTGTAAGTGTTCAGCCATCACTTCTCGTTCTTGTAGCCAAGCTGCCAGGTCCGGCACTGAACTTTCTTCCACTTGAGTGACTGCGAACTCCCGTGGCAGATGACCGTAGATTACTTCAAAAGGAGTACGCCCCAGAGAGGAGTGAAATGTTGTGTTATACCAATACTCGGCTAAGAATAGCCACTTGATCCAATTACCTGGGCACGAGTGTACTGCACAGCGCAGGTATCCCTCCAAGCACTGATTTACGCGCTCTGTCTGCCCGTCAGTTTGGGGATGGTATGACGAACTCAAACGCAGCTGGGTCTGAGACAGTTTGAACAATTCCTGCCAGATTGCACTTGTGAAGATCCGGTCTCGGTCAGATATAATAGCCAGAGGCAGCCCGTGAAGCCAAAAGATGTTTTTCATGAAGGCTGTAGCCACTGTCAGAGCTGTGAATGGATGAGTCAGTGGCACGAAATGAGCATATTTGGAGAACTTATCCACCACAACCAAAATCACATCATGGCCTCCGGATTTGGGAAGACCTTCAATGAAATCCAGTGATATTACCGCCCACGGCCGCTTTGGAATGGGGAGGGGTTGCAACAGCCCCGCTGGGGAGATTCGTTCTGTCTTCGCACGCTGGCAGATGACACATTCCTTGACATATTGTTTAATCTGAGCCTTCATGCCTTTCCAGAAGAATAGGTTCTTGATTCTGTGATACGTGGCGTAGAACCCTGAATGTCCACCCACAGCACTGTCGTGGAGGGCCTTGATCAGCGATTGCTGGATCGTGCTATCCGAACCAATCCAAATACGTCCTTTGTAACACATGACTCCATCCTTCAGGGAGTAATCCGAGTCACTTCCAGGGTTGAGCGTGATTTGCGCCATCTTGTCTTGAATTTATTTGTCTTGGCGATAACTGACGACAACTGCTTTTAACCAGGCAGGCTTGCAAACTGAAATCGCTGCCACTTCTGCTTCAGTGTGATGTTCGCGCCTTGAGAGCGCATCTGCTGCCTTGTTAGTGATGCCTGCCTTGTACTGGATCTGGAACTGGAGACCCACCAACTTGGTGAAGGCCCGTTGCTGGATTGGTGTGTTGAGCCTCTGGTCTGTCAGATTCAGCAAGCTCTTTTGATCAGTGCGCACGAGAAATTCTGCATGCTGTAAATACGGCCGCCAGTGATCGACTGCCAAGATCAGGGCAAGGCACTCTTTTTCATATGCTGACAGGCCAAGGTTGCTGGGCGCCAATGCCTTGCTCAGGTAAGCTAAGGGGTGGGAATCCTGCATCAGGACTGCACCGACGCCCGTAGCACTTGCGTCAGTTTCCACGACGAACTTCTTGTTGAAGTTAGGTAAGGCGAGCACGGGGGCCTGGATTAGTGCCTGCTTCAACTCTGCAAATGCTGTTTCTGCTATTGGTGTCCAAATAAAGAGGGTGCCCTTCTTCAGCATGTCTGTCAGAGGACGGGATATGACACTGAAGTTTCTGACAAACTTACGGTAGTATCCCGCAAGCCCCAAGAAGCCTCGCAGCTTGCGAGCTGATTCTGGTCGCGGCCAGTCATGGACTGTTGCAATCTTGCTCTCGTCAGTGGCCACACCTTCCTTGCTTATTGTGTGCCCCAAGTAGTTGATCTTGCGTTGCGCAAATGAGCATTTGGACATTTTGACTTTCAGCCCATGTTGTGCCAAAATACTCAGCACTTGCCGCAGCAATTCCACGTGTTCCTCCAGGGTTGCTGAATGTGTGAGGATATCATCCATAAAAACGAGCACTCCATGCCTGAGCAAAGGACTCAACACTGTGTTCATTCCTCCCTGAAATGTTGCTGGTCTGCCAGTCACACCATACGGCAACACCCGGAACTGAAAGTGCCCCTGGTGAGTTGTGAAGGCTGTTCTTGGTTCATCCTCTTCTCTCAACCTGATTTGGTGGTAGCCTGCTCGTAGATCCATCTTTGAGAACCAACACGATCCTGCAAGCTCATCGAGCAGCTCATCAATGACTGGAAGTCGATATGTGCTCTTTAGTGTAATTGCATTCAGGTGGCGATAGTCCACGCAGAGGGGCCATGTCATATCTTTCTTTTTTACTAATAGCACCGGTGAGGAGAACGGACTGGTGCTAGGTACGATTAGTCCAGCCTTAAGCATTTCTTTCACTTGAAGCTCAATCTCTGTCTTTTGTTCTGGGGTATATCGATACGGCCGAATGTTGACTGGTTTGGCTCCAGGAATGATTGGGATTGCATGGTCCCAAGTGCGGTGTGGAGGTAGGTCAGTAGGCTTTTCAAACACCGCGCTGTATTCTTGCAGCACTGCTTGTACTTCCACCGGTATGTGTTCCACTACCACGTCGTCTTCCACAGCATGCAGACAGATGATGTGAGCCACAGCATTAGCCTCTTCCATTGCACACAACTGAGCCGAGGAGATTGGTTGGACTTGTTGCAATTTCGTTTGCACTCCTGTCAACTGAATTTGCTGCCCTCCATGGTTGAATATCAGTTGCTTTTCTGACCAATTGATCCACATCGGGCCACACGACTCCAGCCAGTCCATGCCCACTATCATATCATAGCACCCAAGCGCTAAGACTCTGAGATCGGTGACGAATTCATGTCCTTGTGTCTTCCATCTGCACTCTTGCACCACACCTGAACATGATAGAGTCTCCTCGTCTGCTATTTTGACTGCAACCGTGGCCATGGCTTGAACTGGCAGTTGAAGTCGCGCCACCACCGTATCACTGAGGAAGCTATGAGAACTGCCTGAATCCACGAGGATCAACATCTCCTGTCCACCTATCTGCCCCAGCAACCGGACTATACGGGGAGTGGTTTGTCCCGTGGTGGCTCCCTTGGATATGCACATCAGAACGTCCTCATCCGAATCGGGGTCTGGCACCACTGGAACGCCCTGATCAGCTTGCAATAGTTCGAGTAGTTCTTCAACCACATGTAATTGAACTGTAGGCCCGCATTGATGTCCTTGCCCCCATTGCTCACCACATTTGAAACAGAGCCCCCGAGCACGCCTGTAGTTACGGAGGGCTGCTACCCGATCATCGCCTCTGCCTTGATCGTGGCGATCCTGAGGGTTTGCCGCGTCGATCGCCCGTCGATCTTCAGCTGCAGGTGGCGGCCCTGGCAACATCTGCCGGACGGGTGGGGCGCCAATCGCCAGCAAAGGCCGTTGTGCCGGTGGCCTCTGGTTAACTGCATCTTGCCTCTTGTACTCCCTTCGTGGTAATGCCTCCATCAGCTCCTCCTGCAATGTAGCCAAGGAAAAGGCGGAGTCCAAGTCTTTTGGTTGGTGAAGTATAACAACAGCACGAATCTCTCCCTTAAGACCATCGAGAAACTGGGTAGTAAAATACACTGGATCAAATGCTGGATTGTGAGCTAATATATGGTGCATCAATTCTTCAAATCGTGTCATGTAATCGGCCATGGTCCCTGACTGACGGAGGGTGTTAAACTGACGGAGGTGAGACTGATACTGTTCTCTACCAAACTTATGACACAAAGCATCACAGAGCGACGCCCAAGTGAATGAAGAACTCTGCACCTCGTGGAGTTGCAGCCATCTGGCCGCTGTGCCAGTGAAATTTAGCGTGGCTACTCGAACCCAGAGATCCGGAGCCACTCCATACACATCAAAATATTTTTCACATTTGTTCTTCCAGAACTGTGGATTTTCCCCATGGAATGATGGGAAATCCATCTTGGGCAAAGCCCAGTGAGCGTGATGCGTGAATGGGACGAACGGGCTGTCCTGAGTGCCCCTCTTTTCCACATCTGGATCCCTATCACCGCGAGGAGAAGCAGGCATGATAGATCGAGGTAAGTACGCACCCTTGTCCGGAGGTGGCGCGAGGGTAGTGACTACCCTGTGTGCCCGACCCCCGGATTTGTCGATCTCGCCGTGGCCAGATGGCCCGTGGTGCTCGATGTCGCCCGCCGACTTGGTCGACGCGCCGCACACCACTTGTTCCGCCGGTGGCTATTGCGGATCTGCCAGCGCGGGGTGGAGGGCGATCCGCCCCACTTGGGATCGGAGCTCGTCGAGTTGTTGTTGCAGGTTGGTGACCGCGGGGCGCCATAGCTCGAGCGAGGTCTAGATGGCCTCGAGCCGGGCCTCGTTAGCGTGCGGCTGTCGTTGACCGCCTTGGCCAACGCCGCCAATTGCTCCTCCATCGCCGCGGCTTGCGTAGCTTGCTTGGTAGCGTAGCGCGGCTTGCTGTACGGGTTCTCCAGATCGCCTGACCTCTAATACCACTTGTAACAGGCCCGATCTACCTAATCAACCAGATCTGGAGGAAGGAGGAGGAGGGAGCAGGTGAGATCGGGATAGGGGAGGAAGAAGGGGATAACCAGGAGAAGAGCAACTTCTCTCTGTCTATTCAGTTAGGTACAATTCGATGCCCATTGACGGTGCCAATCCACCTACTTAACACTCGAGCTCGCAGGCTCGATACGGCCCATAAGGCCACGCACCCAAGACACCGCGGCCCATTAACGAGCCGATCCTTCTGTCGAGTCAGCAAGCGCCTTGACTCGATCTTCTTCCTGCTTGCTGACTGGTGGGGTCGCCTTGACAGTCGTGACACTCACCTTCTCGGCCTTTCCGCATCTCATATCTCTTCTCTCTCTCTCTCTCTCTCTCTCTCTCAGTTGACTTCCATGTCCATCATGTGTAAGGGTTTTGACATTTCCTGTTGCACCTGGAGCTCTTCAACCTCGTTGTATCCCTACGAGATCTCGCGAAGAAGTTTGGTCCCGTCATATCCTATCACCCGACGTTGTCACACATTGTCAATATCTCGAAAGGATCGCGTCCCGTGCCACACACATGTTTTTTGTAAACCGTACAAATCTAAAGGAAAGATGTTGCAACCATTGGAAAACTATGGCAAGATAAGGGGTGGGTGGGGGGCATTGCCCCCTCCCCCCCTTCCCAGCCACATACCATTTTGTGTAGTGAAATTTTCAGTGAGAGCTTAGATTGAAAACATTGTGGATTTTGCCCCCCTCCTCCAAAACAATACTATTAGTTAGTGTTTTTCCTTTCAACAATATCTGGCAAGCCCCGCCGCTGGTCTCAACCTCACAATGGAAGTGTTGGACAAAAAAAAAGGTAACGGATTTATTTCATGCAACTTCGGGGACACACAGATTACGTGCCGCTGATTTCTAACCAGCCCAATTTTCTGATACACAACTATCTTTATATCCTTTTCATGATATATCCATTTATAATAATATTTTCTCAGAATTGTGGCACATGTTCTGTACAAGATACTGATGAATAAACAATCTTTAATAAGGAACATAAGATGATGTTGATGATACAATATGAACGCGCAAGTTGAAGATCAATGTCTCATGTTCACTTGGATTTGAGTATGGGTAGGGAAGGCAAGAAATGTTTTGATTTAATTGAAGTATTGGTAAGCTTTGAATTTATTAGATTAGGTTAATGTAGGTGTAAATTTTGGAGCATGGGCGACAGATGGACGTACAAACATGAAAGCTGACATCACGACTAGAAACTCCCCTTTAATAGTGACAATTACTTAACTATCTAAATTGTAATCTATTACGACTTCAGAGGCTCCTGTACAATAACAACGTTTTGAACGACAATGCCTTCTGCCTCTTGTTTGCAGAACCTTACATTAGAAGAATGTAAGATATAACTAATTACCGCTTTATTATTTAGTGACCAACATCTGCATCCAAATTGTTTGAATTGTGGTTCAATCAGATGAAATGCACATCCTTTTCATAATTTATTGAGCACTACAAATTTGTTCTCATCAGTTCAATATATATTTTCCTTTCCTAAACTACTGAATGGACCGAATATAACTATTGACTTTTTTCTATGCATTTCATTCCATACATGCTTCCTTGCACATAATGGCGTATTCATATAAATTATTGTTATCACGGACTTGGTTTTGAACAACAGAATGTCATAAATATACAAACTCAACTACAAATCCGACGTTAGATTTTAAGCATGGAAAATCGAACATCTTTTATAACAATTTATGTTTGCCAACGATGAAAAGTTTAGTTAGCAAGGATGACAAATCCGCCTCAATTTATATTTTCTCAGAAAATTGCGGTGCTTGCAAACTAAATTTGCCACTCAAGCGCCAACATAATTTGCTTTAAAAATGTTCGATATGCCATGCTTAAAAATCGGACGTCGGATTAACATTACTGTAATACAATAGCATACATGGTCTAAAAAATCAATTAATACATTTGTGTCTTAACTATCATTTATGTAGTTTGATTTTTATCAGTTCATCCCTTGTTTTGCAAGATTTTTTTTAATTGTATTCAGTTGTACGGTTTTGAGGTATATGATTGTGTTTTATGGATTTCTTGGGGTAGAATACTGTTAAACATATTTTCGTAATCCTATATCGTTATGATAACTAATGCACTTCTTGTACTGCAAGTTTGAAACACAGAAACTTGGCACGATTCTTTCTGTCAGGCGAGCTTCAAAGCAGAGAATTTAAGAGTTAAAGGGAAATATAATAGACAAGGAACGAAAGACAAATTTTCATAGAACATAAGTTAAGGAAACAAGATCTAATAGGTTACCACTAAGAAAAAAAATCCAATATAATAGTCATTTATTCATTGTTTCTGTTCACCTTCTTCATTGGTCTATGTCGTGCACATGCACAATGAAAAACTCTTGTCTTTCATGTCATATGTTTCCCATATCATTATCACACCTACTGCCCTTCTCGTGCGGCAAGTTTCAAGCACATAACATCACATGATTCTCTATGCTGGCAAGTTTCAGAGCAAAAGGCTTAAGAGATAAAGGGAAATTTAATCGAAAAGAAACGAAAGGCAAGTTAGATAGTTACCACTAATAAAAAGTTCAAAATGAAGAAGAACAACTGCGGGTGGAACAATGTAATTGCAGTGGTATATGTAACTAATCAAGTCACAGTAGAACGAGGATTATGTACGAGATGGCATAGTCTATCGTGTCACAGTAAGGACATGGAATAAAGAGTCGATGGATTTGCAGTCCGAAGAACCATGGCAATCTGAGGAAGAGGATAATATAGTTGGACGAATCTAAAACAAGTTGAGAAAGAACATGATGAAAGGAGCGGAAGCATATGACAGGAAATAAAAGAGTATTGCATCGTGATAGCGCACCACAACGACCAAGGAAGAAGGTGAACATGAACAAAGTATAAGAATCCAAACGAACAAAAGCACCGGCGTATGAGGAGGAGGCAGATGACTGCGGAGGCGAACCCTAGACCGTCTTTGGACAAAGGCTGCATCATGTATATATGCTTTTCAAATATCTACTAAAAATAACTACAATGATATTCATAGTCAATGTTGACTGAAGTCATCTCCTAAACACCATGCTCAATTTCTTTATAGAAACGGATTATTTCTTAGGGAGAGAGTATGATTATTCATTCATACTATATATTAACAGAGCAACAATCGGTCAAAGGGTTGTCCCAACAAATCGAACTGCGTATTACCTCTACATTATTTTGAGAACCAGGTGTGATGCATATTCCTTTAAACTTTATTTATATTGTCCAAAACGCTCAGATAAATATAGTACACCTTTTGTTTCAAAATATAGTACGCCCGCGCTTTCCGAGGTTTCAACTTTGACCATAAATTTAACAAACGAGATTAACTGCGGCGGGAGCAAAAATTATATAATTGAAAAGTTCTTTTGAATACGAATTCATTGGTATAAATTTTGCTTCCGCCGCAGTCGGTCTCGTTTATTAAATTTATGGTCAAAGTTAAAGTATGGAAACCGAGGACACACTATATTTTGATCCGTACCCCTGCCCCCTCTCCTGCGGGTAGACTCTCTCCATCACAAGACATGGACGTTTTTGGATGACGTGCTCTTGCTTGAAACTGAAAGTTCACAGACCTATCACCAGCACCACGGCATGCCCGGCCTCCTGACGGCCATGGTGACGGTCTTTGGTTGGCTTAATTACATCCCATCTAATATGCTAGTGCCATTCTAGTCTAGCGTGGAGAACTGGCAGGTGTAGCTATATGAAGACACGCTGCCAAGATGTTGTTCGGAACACACTTCATGTGTAGGGCGAAAACTCTTGTTCTGATCTTTGTTGGCCGGGCTCAACGGTGGCAAACTTTTGTCATTGTCTTGTTGAAGATGTTGTCTACGTGACGGTAGCGTGAGTGCGTTTATCCCTTCTTGAAAGCGTTGTTGCCGAAGAAGTCGACATAGTCATAGATATTACATTCATATCTTGTACTAGTACTGGCGTAGTTGTTTTTGCTTTGTATTTCACTTGTCGATGACTTTTCGATTGTCAACTACAATATGTTTGGTTCGGCTTCGGCGAGGGAAAAGTAATGGCAGCGGCATGCCCTCAGTTTATAGTCGTCACTAGATGCTCTACAAGCATGAATGTAATTTTTGTTATTACAGCCCGTTCCAAAAGTCTGAAAGATGGCTTCACCTGGGAAGCCGGCCGCCACGTCGCCGGAGACCGTGGCTGACCGACCAAACTTTTCCACCTTCCACGTCCCCGATACGATGAGGCTGCGCGCGGGTGCCGTGCCGGACCGGTCGGGTCGCTCTCGGCTTTCGCGCGCGGTCGCCGCCGGCCGGCCGCCGCCAGCGTCCGCACGTACTACGTGATCCTACCTAGCAGTAGGATCTGGTACGCACTCCGGCCGGTCGACGTGCTCCTTATTTTTCTTCGAGAAAAACCCGCTGTTACGCGTTCGTCGCAGCAGCCTTCTGGGTCGATGCCGACACTGGATGGATACCAATGCATGCGCTTATGCTCCTGTCACGTTCAGATTTTCTTTCTCATCTTCTGACGACCATTTATTCCTTTTTACGCGCGTGTAGTACTTGCATAAAGCATCCAAGACATCTTCTGGATCATCTGGATGCCCGACTTTCCCAGTTCGTTCGGTTATTTCCTCATTTCTGAAATTTTACTACTTCCTCTGTTTACTTGCATAAAGCATCCAAGACATTTCAGACAGCATGCAAAGCAACCCAATTTTAGTTTTCTGAGGGCGCGTACAATAATTCATAAGAAAATCTTATCTTAAATTTTGCATGTAATTTAGAGGTGACAAATAGAGATGTCTACAATGGACCCCGTGCTGAAGGAAATATGCCCTAGAGGCAATAATAAAGTTATTATTTATTTCCTCATATCATGATAAATGTTTATTATTCATGCTAGAATTGTATTAACCGAAAACATAATACATGTGTGAATATATAGACAAACAGAGTGTCACTAGTATGCCTCTACTTGACTAGCTTGTTAATCAAAGATGGTTATGTTTCCTAACCATGAACAAGGAGTTGTTATTTGATTAACAAGGTCACATCATTAGTTGAATGATCTGATTGACATGACCCATTCCGTTAGCTTAGCACACGATCATTTAGTATGTTGCTATTGCTTCCTTCATGACTTATACATGTTCCTATGACTATGAGATTATGCAACTCCCGTTTACCGGAGGAACACTTTGTGTGCTACCAAACGTCACAACGTAACTGGGTGATTATAAAGGTGCTCTACAGGTGTCTCCGAAGGTACTTGTTGAGTTGGCGTATTTCGAGATTAGGATTTGTCACTCCGAATGTCGGAGAGGTATCTCTGGGCCCTCCCGGTAATACACATCACTTAAGCCTTGCAAGCATTTCAACTAATGAGTTAGTTGTGAGATGATGTATTACGGAACGAGTAAAGAGACTTGACGGTAACGAGATTGAACTAGGTATTGGATACCGACGATCGAATCTCGGGCAAGTAACATACCGATGACAAAGGGAACAACGTATGTTGTTGTGCGGTTTGACCGATAAAGATCTTCGTAGAATATGTAGGAACCAATATGGGCATCCAGGTCCCGCTATTGGTTATTGACCGGAGACGTGTCTCGGTCATGTCTACATTGTTCTCGAACCGTAGGGTCCGCACGCTTAAGGTTTCGATGACAGTTTCATTATGAGTTTATGTATTTTGATGTACCGAAGGTTGTTCGGAGTCCCGGATGTGATCACGGACATGACGAGGAGTCTCGAAATGGTCGAGACATAAAGATTGATATATTGGACGGATATATTTGGACACCGAAAAGGTTCCGGGTGAGATTGGAAATATACCGGAGCTCCGGGAGGTTACCGGAACCCCCCGGTAAGTATATGGGCCTTATTGGGCCTTAGTGGGATGGAGGGAGATGGAGCAAGGGAGGGGGCGCGCCCCCCCAAGCCCAATCCGAATTGGGAGGGGGGCCGGCCCCCCCTTTCCTTCTCTCCTCCCCCTCTTCCTTCCTTCTCCTACTCCGAATAGGAAAGGGGGGGCCAAACCTACTTGGAGTAGGTTTGCCCCCCTAGGGCGCGCCTCCCCCTTGGGCCGGCCTCCTCCTCCCTCCCTCCTTTATATACGGGGGTAGGGGGGCACCCTAGACACACAAGTTGATCATTGAGATCGTTCCTTCGCCGTGTGCGGTGCCCCCCTCCACGATATTACACCTCGGTCATATTGTAGCGGTGCTTAGGCGAAGCCCTGCGACAGGAGAACATCAAGATCGTCACCACACCGTCATGCTGACGGAACTCCTCCCCGCGCCTCTGCTGGATCGGAGATCGGGGTGCGTCATCGAGCTGTACGCGTGTCAAGAACTCAGAGGTGCCGGAGTAACGGTGCTTGGATCGGTCGGACCGGGAGGACGTACGACTACTTCCTCTACGTTGTGTCAACGCTTCCGCTTCGGTCTACGAGGGTACGTAGACAACACTCTCCCCTCTCGTTGCTATGCATCACCCTGATCTTGCGTGTGCGTAGGAATTTTTTTAAAATTACTACGTTCCCCAACAGTGGCATCCGAGCCTAGGTTTTTATGGTTTGATGTTATATGCACGAGTAGAACACAAGTGAGTTGTGGGCGATATAAGTCATACTGCTTACCAGCATGTCATACTTTGGTTCGGCGGTATTGTTGGATGAAGCAGCCCGGACCGACATTACGCGTACGCTTACGCGAGACTGGTTTTACCGTCGTGCTTTGCACACAGGTGACTAGCGGGTGTCAGTTTCTCCAACTTTAGTTGAACCGAGTATGGCTACGCCCGGTCCTTGCGAAGGTTAAAACAGCATCAACTTGACAAACTATCGTTGTGGTTTTAATGCGTATGTGAGATTGGTTCTTGCTTAAGCCCGTAGCAGCCACGTAAAACTTGCAACAACAAAGTAGAGGACGTCTAACTTGTTTTTGCAGGGCATGTTGTGATGTGATATGGCCAAGACATGATGCTATATTTTATTGTATGAGATGATCATGTTTTGTAACCGAAGTTATCGGCAACTGGCAGGAGCCATATGGTTGTCGCTTTATTGTATGAAATGCAAACGCCCTGTAATTGCTTTACTTTATCACTAAGCGGTAGCGATAGTCGTACAAGCAATAGATGGCGTAAACGACAACGATGCTACGATGGAGATCAAGGTGTCGCGCCGGTGACGATGGTGATCATGATGGTGCTTCGGAGATGGAGATCACAAGCACAAGAAGATGATGGCCATATCATATCACTTATATTGATTGCATGTGATGTTTATCCTTTATGCATCTTATCTTGCTTTGATTGACGGTAGCATTTTAAGATGATCTCTCACTAAAAATTATCAAGTAGTGTTCTCCCTGAGTATGCACCGTTGCCAAAGTTCGTCGTGCCCAGACACCACGTGATGATCGGGTGTAATAAGCTCTACGTCCATCTACAACGGGTGCAAGCCAGTTTTGCACACGCAGAATACTCAGGTTAAACTTGACGAGCCTAGCATATGCAGATATGGCCTCGGAACACGAAGACCGAAAGGTCGAGCGTGAATCATATAGTAGATATGATCAACATAAGATGTTCACCATTGAAAACTAATCCATCTCACGTGATGATCGGTTATGGTTTAGTTGATTTGGATCACGTGATCACTTAGATGACTAGAGAGATGTCTGTCTAAGTGGGAGTTCTTTAGTAATATGATTAATTGAACTTAAATTTATCATGAAGTTAGTACCTGATAGTATCTTGCTTGTCTATGTTGATTGTAGATAGATGGCCCGTGCTGTTGTTTCGTTGAATTTTAATGCGTTCCTTGAGAAAGCTAAGTTGAAAGATGTGGTAGCAACTACGCGGACTGTGTCCGTAACTTGAGGATTATCCTCATTGCTGCACAGAAAAATTACGTCCTGGAAGCACCGCTGGGTGCCAGGCCTGCTGCTGATGCAACTGACGACGTTAAGAACGTCTGGCAAAGCAAAGCTGATGACTACTCGATAGTTCAATGTGCCATGCTTTACGGCTTAGAACCGGGACTTCAACGACGTTTTGAACGTCATGGAGCATATGAGATGTTCCAGGAGTTGAAGTTAATATTCCAGAAGAATGCCCAGATTGAGAGATATGAAGTCTCCAATAAGTTCTATAGCTGCAAGATGGGGGAGAATAGTTCTGTCAGTGAGCATATACTCAAGATGTCTGGATATTGTAATCACTTGATTCAACTGGGAGTTACACTTCCGGATGATAGCGTCATTGACAGAATTCTCCAATCACTTCCACCAAGCTACAAGAGCTTTGTGATGAACTATAATATGCAAGGGATGGATAAGACGATTCCCGAGCTCTTCGCAATGCTGAAAACTGCGGAGGTAGAAATCAAGAAGGAGCATCAAGTGTTGATGGTTAACAAGACCACTAGTTTCAAGAAAAAGGGCAAAGGGAAGAAGAAGGAGAACTTCAAGAAGAACAGCAAACAAGGTGCTGCTCAAGAGAAGAAACCCAAGTCTGGACCTAAGCCTGAAACTGAGTGCTTCTACTGCAAGCAGACTGGTCACTGGAAGCGGAACTGCCCCAAGTATTTGGCGGATAAGAAGGATGGCAAGGTGAACAAAGGTATATGTGATATACATGTTATTGATGTGTACCTTACTAGAGCTCGCAGTAGCACCTGGGTATTTGATACTGGTTCTGTTGCTAATATTTGCAACTCGAAACAGGGACTACAGATTAAGCGAACACTGGCAAAGGACGAGGTGACGATGCGCGTGGGAAACGGTTCCAAAGTCGATGTGATCGCGGTCGGCACGCTACCTCTACATCTACCTTCGGGATTAGTATTAGACCTAAATAATTGTTATTTGGTGCCAGTGTTGAGCATGAACATTATATCTGGATCTTGTTTGATGCGAGACGATTATTCATTTAAATCAGAGAATAATGGTTGTTCTATTTATATGAGTAATATCTTTTATGGTCATGCACCCTTGAAGAGTGGTCTATTTTTGATGAATCTCGATAGTAGTGATACACATATTCATAGTGTTGAAGCCAAAAGATGCAGAGTTGATAATGATAGTACAACTTATTTGTGGCACTGCCGTTTGGGTCATATCGGTATAAAGCGCATGAAGAAACTCCATACTGATGGACTTTTGGAATCACTTGGTACTCGCGAACCGTGCCTCATGGGCAAGATGACCAAAACGCCGTTCTCCGGTACTATGGAGAGAGCAACAGATTTGTTGGAAATCATACATACAGATGTATGTGGTCCGATGAATGTTGAGGCTCGTGGCGGATATCATTATTTTCTCACCTTCACTGATGATTTAAGTAGATATGGGTATATCTACTTAATGAAGCATAAGTCTGAAACATTTGAAAAGTTTAAAGAATTTCAGAGTGAAGTTGAAAATCATCGTAACAAGAAAATAAAGTTTCTACGATCTGATCATAGAGGAGAATATTTGATTTACGAGTTTGGTCTACACTTACAACATTGTGGAATAGTTTCGCAACTCACGCCACCCGGAACACCACAGCGTAATGGTGTATCCGAACGTCATAATCGTACTTTACTTGATATGGTGCGGTCTATGATGTCTCTTACAGATTTACCGCTATCGTTTTGGGGTCATGCTTTAGAGACGGCCACATTCACGTTAAATAGGGCACCGTCGAAATCCGTTGAGATGACACCTTATGAACTATGGTTTGGCAAGAAACCAAAGTTGTCGTTTCTTAAAGTTTGGGGCTGCGATGCTTATGTGAAAAAGCTTCAACCTGATAAGCTCAAACCCAAATCGGAGAAATGTGTCTTCATAGGATACCCAAAGGAGACAGTTGGGTACACCTTCTATCACAGATCCGAAGGCAAGACATTTGTTGCTAAGAATGGATCCTTTCTGGAGAAGGAGTTTCTCTCGAAAGAAATGAGTGGGAGGAAAGTAGAACTTGATTAGGTAACTGTACCTACTCCCTTGTTGGAAAATAATACATCACAGGAACCAGTTTCTGTGACGTCAAACCCAACTAGTGAGGAAGTTGATGATGATGATCATAGAACTTCAGATCAAGTTAATAGAGAACCTCGTAGGTCGAACAGAGTAAGATCCGCACCAGAGTGGTACGGTAATCCTATTCTGGAAGTCATGCTACTGGATCATGATGAACCTACGAACTATGAAGAAGCGATGGTGAGCCTAGATTCCGCAAAATGGCTTGAATCCATGAAATCTGAGATAGGATCCATGTATGAGATTAGTATGGACTTTGGTTGACTTGCCCAATGGTCGGCAAGCAATTGAGAATAAATGGATCTTCAAGAAGAAGACTGACGCTGACGGTAATGTTACTGTCTACAAAGCTCGACTTGTTGCAAAAGGTTTTCGACAAGTTCAAGGGGTTGACTACGTTGAGACCTTCTTACCCGTAGCGATGCTTAAGTCTGTCCGAATCATGTTAGCAATTGCCGCATTTTATGATTATGAAATTTGGCAAATGGATGTAAAAACTGCGTTCCTGAATGGATTTCTGGAAGAAGAGTTGTATATGATGCAACCAGAAGGTTTTATCGATCCAAAGGGAGCTAACAAAGTGTGCAAGCTCCAGAGATCCATTTATGGACTGGTGCAAGCCTCTCGGAGTTGGAATAAACGTTTTGATAGTGTGATCAAAGCATTTGGTTTTATACAGACTTTTGGAGAAGCCTGTATTTACAAGAAAGTGAGTGGGAGCTCTGTAGCGTTTCTAATATTATATGTGGATGACATATTATTGATTGGAAATGATATAGAATTTCTAGATAGCATAAAGGGATACTTGACTAAAAGTTTTTCAATGAAAGACCTTGGTGAAGCTGCTTACATATTGGGCATTAAGATCTATAGAGATAGATCGAGACGCTTAATTGGACTTTCACAAAGCACATACCTTGACAAAGTTTTGAAGAAGTTCAAAATGGATCAAGCAAAGAAAGGGTTCTTGCCTGTATTGCAAGGTGTAAAGTTGAGTAAGACTCAAAGCCCGACCACTGCAGAAGATAGAGAGAAAATGAAAAATGTTCCCTATGCTTCAGCCATAGGCTCTATCATGTATGCAATGCTGTGTACCAGACCTGATGTGTGCCTTGCTATAAGTCTAGCAGGGAGGTACCAAAGTAATCCAGGAGTGGATCACTGGACAGCGGTCAAGAACATCCTGAAATACCTGAAAAGGACTAAGGATATGTTTCTCGTATATGGAGGTGACAAAGAGCTCATCGTAAATGGTTACGTTGATGCAAGCTTTGACACTGATCCGGACGATTCTAAATCGCAAACCGGATACGTGTTTACATTAAACGGTGGAGCTGTCAGTTGGTGCAGTTCAAAGCAAAGCGTCGTGGCGGGATCTACGTGTGAAGCGGAATACATAGCTACTTCGGAAGCAGCTAATGAAGGAGTCTGGATGAAGGAGTTCATATCCGATCTAGGTGTCATACCTAGTGCATCGGGTCCAATGAAAATCTTTTGTGACAATACTGGAGCGATTGCCTTAGCAAAGGAATCCAGATTTCACAAGGGAACCAAGCACATCAAGAGACGCTTCAATTCCATCCGGGATCTAGTCCAGGTGGGAGACATAGAGATTTGCAAGATACATACAGATCTGAATGTTGCAGACCCGTTGACTAAGCCTCTTCCACGAGCAAAACATGATCAACACCAAGACTTCATGGGTGTTAGAATCATTACTGTGTAATCTAGATTATTGACTCTAGTGCAAGTGGGAGACTGAAGGAAATATGCCCTAGAGGCAATAATAAAGTTATTATTTATTTCCTCATATCATGATAAATGTTTATTATTCATGCTAGAATTGTATTAACCGGAAACATAATACTTGTGTGAATATATAGACAAACAGAGTGTCACTAGTATGCCTCTACTTGACTAGCTTGTTAATCAAAGATGGTTATGTTTCCTAACCATGAACAAGGAGTTGTTATTTGATTAACAAGGTCACATCATTAGTTGAATGATCTGATTGACATGACCCATTCCGTTAGCTTAGCACACGATCATTTAGTATGTTGCTATTGCTTCCTTCATGACTTATACATGTTCCTATGACTATGAGATTATGCAACTCCCGTTTACCAGAGGAACACTTTGTGTGCTACCAAACGTCACAACGTAACTGGGTGATTATAAAGGTGCTCTACAAGTGTCTCCGAAGGTACTTGTTGAGTTGGCGTATTTCGAGATTAGGATTTGTCACTCCGAATGTCGGAGAGGTATCTCTGGGCCCTCCCGGTAATACACATCACTTAAGCCTTGCAAGCATTTCAACTAATGAGTTAGTTGTGAGATGATGTATTACGGAACGAGTAAAGAGACTTGCCGGTAACGAGATTGAACTAGGTATTGGATACCGACGATCGAATCTCGGGCAAGTAACATACCGATGACAAAGGGAACAACGTATGTTGTTGTGCGGTTTGACCGATAAAGATCTTCGTAGAATATGTAGGAACCAATATGGGCATCCAGGTCCCGCTATTGGTTATTGACCGGAGACGTGTCTCGGTCATGTCTACATTGTTCTCGAACCGTAGGGTCCGCACGCTTAAGGTTTCGATGACAGTTTCATTATGAGTTTATGTATTTTGATGTACCGAAGGTTGTTCGGAGTCCCGGATGTGATCACGGACATGACGAGGAGTCTCGAAATGGTCGAGACATAAAGATTGATATATTGGACGGATATATTTGGACACCGAAAAGGTTCCGGGTGAGATTGGAAATATACCGGAGCTCCGGGAGTTTACCGGAACCCCCCCGGTAAGTATATGGGCCTTATTGGGCCTTAGTGGGATGGAGGGAGATGGAGCAAGGGAGGGGGCGCGCCCCCCCAAGCCCAATCCGAATTGGGAGGGGGGCCGGCCCCCCCTTTCCTTCTCTCCTCCCCCTCTTCCTTCCTTCTCCTACTCCGAATAGGAAAGGGGGGGGGGGGGGGCAAACCTACTTGGAGTAGGTTTGCCCCCCTAGGGCGCGCCTCCCCCTTGGGCCGGCCTCCTCCTCCCTCCCTCCTTTATATACGGGGGTAGGGGGGCACCCTAGACACACAAGTTGATCATTGAGATCGTTCCTTAGCCGTGTGCGGTGCCCCCCTCCACGATATTACACCTCGGTCATATTGTAGCGGTGCTTAGGCGAAGCCCTGCGACAGGAGAACATCAAGATCGTCACCACACCGTCGTGCTGACGGAACTCCTCCCCGCGCCTCTGCTGGATCGGAGATCGGGGTGCGTCATCGAGCTGTACGCGTGTCAAGAACTCGGAGGTGCCGGAGTAACGGTGCTTGGATCGGTCGAACCGGGAGGACGTACGACTACTTCCTCTACGTTGTGTCAACGCTTCCGCTTCGGTCTACGAGGGTACGTAGACAACACTCTCCCCTCTCGTTGCTATGCATCACCATGATCTTGCGTGTGCGGAGGAAATTTTTTGAAATTACTACGTTCCCCAACACGTGCCGCTCCCGCGAGCGGCCCGGGCGTAGCCATAGACCCCCGTCGCCGCCACCCCTCACCTCGCCTCTCCCCTCCCCCGCCACCGCCAGGGGCCGCCGCCGGGCGAAGCCCGTGCGTGCGGCGGCGGCGGCGGCAGGTTTCTTCCCTCCCCGCGAGGCATCCGGTCGGCGCGGGACGGCTGGCCTCGCGGTGGCGTGTCGGGCCGACGGCGGTCTGGGGGTGGCTCCGAGGGGCGGCGCCAGTGCTCTGCTCCTCCGGGCGATGCGCAACGACCTTGGCGCGCGGCTAGGCCGGGTGCCGACTGGCGCGCGGATCTAGCGCGGCTGCGGGCGGGCTCGCGTTGGCCGAGTCGTGCTGCTGAGGTGGGGGACGCCGGGGCGGCGGCCTCGGTCCGGGCTCCCAGTGGCCTGGGCGTGGACGGCGTATGGGCGCGCGGCGGCTCCTGGCTCCGGATGTGCGCGTGGGGCGCGGATTGACAGCCGGGCGCGGCGGCAGCAGGCGTATGTCGAGCGCGGGAACCAGCCGGGCGTGGCGGGTGCGGCTCCGGAGCACGAGGTGTGGTGCGGGCGGTGGACCTGCTCGTCTGCTCTGCTGCTTCGCTTGCGGCTCCGGTCTGGATCTGGCGTGAGCTGTTTCTTCGGTCTGGTGCTGCTCTTCGCGATGTGGTGTTGGTTGTTGCGGTGGTGGTGGCTGCGGTAGTGCTGCGGTGGTGGACGGTGGCTTCGGCCAGGGGGTGGTGCGGTTCTGGTCGCGGTGGATCGTGGTATCCCGTGGCCGGAGTGAGGTCGGCCTCGGCAGGGGTGGTGGTTTGTTGGCGGCGGTCAGTGGTGGCAGGTGGTCGGCACATCTCCGGGAGAAATCCTTGCTCCGGTCTCCACTGGAGCCGACGGCGGCGGTGCCCGCGGGTGCCGTGATATTTCTTGGAAGCGTCGTCGTGGAGGTGCACTCCTCCTCCCCACGGCTTTGGCTCCGAAGGCAAACCTCAGATCCACTGGATCGGGCAATGGAGGCGTCTTCGCGTCTTTCTCCTCCTTGGGGACATCGTCTCGGAGCCGGCAACGACTGGGAGACCGGTGGATGGCGGCATCTTCGTCGTCTGGGTTGCGGCATCATCGTCGCGTGGTTTGCGGCATCTTCGCCGCGTAGTTTGCCGAGGCGGCCTTTTCGGGGGCACTGATTTCCGTTTGGCAACGATGATGGCGTCGAGAGGAACTCTGGTTGCGGCTCGGGCTTCGGTAGTCGGATCTTCCCGGCGTGTCCGAGGTGCTCTTTGGGGCACGGTCGGCGCAAGTCCTGCATATTTCCCTTGTGATGATCGTCGTCAGAGTCGGAGCTGTCGGCTGTTCGCGCGTGTGGCCTTCTGTTGGCATGTGCCGTCATGGTTTCTGTGCAGCTGTTTGCGGGTTGGCTTCGACGATGAAGGTCTACGGTGAAGTCGGAGTCGCCCGTTCGGAGGTAGCCGGTGATGACGATGACGCTTGCGAGTGCTCGGCGGATGTCTTTTCCTCTTTGTAGCTCTGTGATCCCATGTCGGTGGCTAGGTTGACCGGTGGTACCCATTTTATGTGGGTTGGATTATATCGGTTTTAGCCCGGTTTTCCGTCAATTAACCGGACAATTCTCACGCCTTCTTAATTAATGAAAATGACAAGTCTTTTGCTCGTTTTAAAAAAATGTCTACAATGGGTCATCTCTTAGCCTTATCTTCAATAACTAGTCATTTCTAAAAATATGATGACCTTTTCTTATGTGTTCTCTTTCCTCCACCCCAACATTTATTCTACGTGCCAATTCTAAAATAACGCCATTGTACATGCCCTGAAACGCTTATAAAAGTGGTCGAAGTAGATTCGTTTAGCATTGCCCAGCCATGTTGAGACCGAGTATGTAGTGACTTGACTTTGCATGGCGTGCATGTGAGCTGGTCGGTCGGTTGGTTGGTCAAACCTCAAACACTTGATGTCCTCCCATCGCGCATGCAATCTTTGACCAGATTAAACTAAGAAATATTGTGAATTTTCCTCATGTTTCATTCCATTATTAATATAGGTTACGTGGTATACGTGGTGCAAGTACACGGGAGAATGTTTATTATTTAGCCTGATCACTAATTCACGATACGTTTGCTTGCCGACGGCCAATAATAGTGCAGACCCGTTCAAGCAATCGAGTCCCATGGAAGAGGCGTCTTCGTCGCAGGTTCAATCAATAATAGCATAATAACGACTGTTCATCAGTGATCAAACACCACGTGTTGTTGCTGGCCACAAGATGGCACGTTGAAATAAGTAAAAAAAGAAGTTGTTTTTCCTTGAAAAAGGATCTTAGTTTAGTTTGAGACAGTTAATATTCAATCCAAGAGAAAAGTCCATTCTACAAGTCATGTGGTTTTGATGACAATATCAAACTTTGATTTGGTTCATATTACCCGCTCGGATTTGCAAAACCGTTCAAGATGTACACCCCTAACACGAATCGATTTGTTTTTGCCCCCATTTTACATGTCATATCAGCGGTTTTCTTAACTCTTTGTGCCAGCTCGACACCCTTGTTGGATTATTCTCTAAGCTACGAAAAAAGGCCGACTGAACGCCCACTTGTCGGCCTTTCCGCATCTCATACTTCATTTCCCCCTTCTTAGTTGACTTCCACGGCCATCATGTGTGAGGGCTTTGACCTTTCCCGTTACACCTGGAGCTCTTCGATGTTAGGAACCCAGTAGCCTTCCTCATGATTTATTGCTCATACAAAGGATACCAACTTCGATTACAAGCATCCATGGAGCTACATGATTTGAAGATTGGGGAGACCAAGAGGAAGCGGGCTAGAGGAGGAGAAGTAAGCCACTGTGCCGATAGCCATGATCCTACGCGGAGCACTTGATCGACCGAAGCCTCTGGTGTCTTATGGAGCGATGTTACGGATTGGGCCATGCCGTCATCCCCTGTAAATGCTAGCCCATCAACGGCCTACGTATGGTCGCTAACATTCGACCTCGTAGTGTCTCCTTTGCTATGCTGTCTCCCCGAGTTGTTTGGTCCCACCGTATCCCAGCACCCGACATTGTAACTCCTCGTCCAAATTTCGATAGGATCGCGTCTTGTCGTAGATGCTTGCTTTTTTTTTGGAATACAAACATGGGTATTGTATCGGATGATATTCATGCTTTTGTTTAGATAAAGTTTAAGTGTGAGTTTCAAAAAAAATCGCGAAGAGGTGGGGGGCATTGCCCCCCCCCCCCCCCCCCCAAGCCTTGCACCATTTTGTACAAGGAATTTTTTAGTGAGAGCTTAGATTGGAAACTTTGCCGTTCCTCTAAAACAGTACTATGATTTTGTGTTTCGCCCCTAGCAATATTTGGCTGTCGTCGCCACTGGTCCGAACCTCTCCTGGAAGACAGGCTCAGCATTCGCAGCCTTATGTTTCCGCATGTGTTTTTCGGGTTTCATTGCTCTTGGCCGTCCTACACTCCGTTTGGAAACACACGCAAAAACAGGGACGGGGTACGCTCGTAAACAATATGAAATCCTCGTGATTATCCTTTGCAGGAAAAGTCATCCTAGTGTCCCGTCCGAGCAGGACGGCGACCGCGTCCGAGCCACGGCGCCTTGAGCAGAGGTTTGCGACGTGTCAGACATGCGAGTGTTTACCTAAGGTTCTTACTTTATGAAATGATATGAGCGAGATCTAAGAACCTTCCTAGGCACAAGCACACTTTTGGACCAAAAATGCTGGACATACAAAGATTTGTAAAAGCCTGTAAATTGTTTCCATCTAACAACCAATCACAAACCTCCCCCCCTGATTTTCAAGGGGGTGGACCGTCCCGTTCACCTGTTGGCCAATGAAAACTAACCCACCCTGTAAAAGCCTGTAAACTGTTTGTACGTGTAGCATTGCCGCTTTTGGACGGTGGAAGTATGAAACTACCCGGCCCACGGAGTGGAGTAGCTGTTGCCCGGTAGCGAAGGCAAGGTGAAAAGGAAGGAAGGAAGGTAGAGAGAAGGGTGTGAGGACGGGTCGAGGTGGGAAAGCGGCTGCTTCTCTCCTGGTGGGAAGGAAGAGAATAGCCGAATAGGATTGTGGGAGCGAGGGAGGGAACAAGTCAAAGGCTGCGGACGCAACGCGACGGCGACCACCCCCGCGACGACGACGACGACCGCGACGCCAAAGGAAACCCAAAAGCACCACCCTCCTCCCTCCCTCCATCCGCCCATCCATCACCCTCCTCTCCTCTCCGTCCCATTCCCCGCCCTCCACCCAGCCAGCCAATCCCGCGCCACTGGCCCGCCCACTCCGGACGGACTCCATCGTCCTACTCCGCGCCTGCCGCCACCCACCGACGCCCGCCGGCGACCGACGAGGGAGGCGCCGAGCGGCCCCGGGTTGGGTTGGTGGCCCGTACGCGCGCGCCATGGGATGCGTGTTCTCCAGCCGGGATAAGCGGGAGGGGTCGGCGCGGCCGCAGGGCCGGTCCGTCCAGCCGCAGCCGTACCACCACCACCAGCAGCAGCAGCAGGCGCAGGCGCTCGGGGCGGTCTTCGACGCGCGCCGGGGCCGCTACGGCCCCAACGACTTCGACTCCGGGGAGATCACCATCCCGCCGCCGCACAAGCCCCACAAGGTACCCGTTCTGCTCGTCCGCCGCAACTCACCAATCTTTGCTTTTGTGTTTGTTTCCCTCGAGCCCGGGCTCTGCCCGCCGGCCGGCCGCCTGCAGCAGTGCCCGGCGGCCGCGGCAGAGGCCTTCGGTTTCGCGACGAGCGCGTTGTTCGCCTCTCGTCAGGCAGAGCACAGCACAGCAGAGCAGGTTCGACCGTGACAGAGTTTCAGAAACTGCAGCACGCGTTCCAATCTGCGCGGAGCATACGCCACAGGGAAGCCTGCCATGCCCACGCCATGGCCAGTTGTTTCAGGTGAAGCTGCCGCGCAGTTCGGCCATGGCACCGGATGTCTCCAGCATAGATTACTAAGTCCAAACTGAAAATCGGCTTGGTTCCGCACGGGGCTGTTCCGACGAACATTTCGATTGGGGAATCAATCAGTCAATCAATCAGCGGGCCTTCGCCGGAGCAGGGGAACTGGTGGCACAGGAGGCAGAGTCCAAACGCAACGCCAAGTCAATCTTGGCGGCCATTGTTTTTTCATTCACTCACCGGAGGCCTGGTTGCACACGGATGGATTCCTCTTCGTCAGACGAGCTTGCTTAATCTGCTGCATTCGGGTTGCTGTCAGCACATAGTATAAGTCTACTCCTTGGACTGGTCAAGCCAGTGACCCGGACAGAAACTTCCATCTTTGCGGCTGCTGTTGACCGCTTCTTCGATGCTATCCATGGAGCTTGACATTTTGGCAATATACTGCGTTCTGCTTCTCTTGCTGAAATCGTGGAACTTGGCCGAGTTGAGTTACAGTCACAAGGAAGCACTGGATAGTGAAGCACAGACTAGGGGAGAAAAAAATTGAAATGAAGCGATGCCGGCGTATGTTGCTGTCGAAATGATTTGGATAAGCAGTGAATGATATAGGAAAACTCAAGCATCTTATCTGGTTAAGGGAGTTCAACGCCGTCAGTCAGTCGCAGATGGCCATGTCTCCACTGTTCTGGTAGCATCTGTTCAGTAGCACAAGCTGCACAACTACTTTCATCTGGCCAGTGAGCACCAAGGATCATCTTTGGTAGCACAGCTACTTGTTTGGAAGGGTTATCGTCTTATGGAATTGCCTTAAAGCAGTAGCATGTGCTTCAGATTGGAAAGATCATACTGAAATAGCAACATGGTGTCAGTACTTCAGAGTTTTGCAACCACATAAGCCGGTCAAGCATAGTCAGTTTGAGACATAGGTGTCTTCCTCTATTGGTTTCCTTATACAACCTAACACCTGTCATTGTTTCTTAAAAGGGACAATATGGCTGTCCTTTCTCCCCTTTGCTCTGTGCTATAATTCTGTATATTTTATTTCGAATTCATCGTTCATACCTGAGAGCTGAGAATATATCGGTAGCCTTTTCCCATTGCCTCTAACATACATACTATTTATACCAGGTATCAGAACCAGGCACATTTATAGGAAGAGCCAGCATTGCCGGCCTGGAAAAGGCCGTTGAGGTGTTAGATACCCTTGGCAGCGGCATCGCAAGTTTGAATCACGGCAGTGGGTTTCTCTACGGGGGAACAACCCGAGGAAATAAAGTTGAGATTCTGGCATTCGAAGTCGCAAATACAATAGCTAAAGCTTCCAATTTGTGGAGGTCATGCTCTGACGATAATATAAGAGAACTCAAGGAAGAAATCTTGCATTCAGATGGCGTGCGGATATTAATCTCCTCAGATCCCAGCGAGCTCCTGCATATTGCTGCCATCGACAAGAGGTATGGTTAGTTTAAAAGCAAGTTTTCGTTTTATTTTTAAACTTTCTTCTTACTATAAACGTTGTTGATGTGGACTTTAAATGGAACCCAACAGGGAAGAACTTGCCATCCTTTCAAGAGAAGTAATTCGTTTTGGTGACCTGTGCAAAGACCCTATATGGCATAACTTGGGACGCTATTTTGAGAAGTATGCTTCTGAGAATTATGCATTTCATTCCGACATGTCATTATTTACCGTCTTATCAGCACCTCTTGTTCTGAACAGTGGGTTACTCTGGTGTGCAGGTCGACGAAAGACTCCATGCCCCAGGATCATTCAAAAGAGCATATCGAAACTACTGTCCAGCATTTGATTAGCTTGGCTCAAAACACTTCTGTATGTTCTACTTACTTCCACATTTCTATACTTTGGGAGGACTCGTACTTGATAATATTCTACCGTTTATGGAGCGCTTATCATAACTATTGTATTTCTTGAAATTCTTGAACTGCTAAATATTATAACGGAATCAAGAATCTTTCAGTAGGTTAATACCTAAGAATTAGGTCTCTTGCATGTCAGCTGGCTAGGACTATGGTTTGAGGTGGATCAAAGCTATTTTTTGTATCCATAAACTGGCTTGAAGCTTATTCTGATGAGCTAGCTCTACTCCTACAGGAGCTTTACCATGAATTGCACGCGCTGGATAGATTTGAGCAGGATTTTCAAAGGAAATTTCATGAAGAGGAGTCTGTACCAGCAGCTAGAAGAGGTACTGCCAGACTGATGACATTGTTCTTAAAGAACTTCTGTAGATGCAGAGAGTGTTATCATTTTTGCTATTCGAGATATTTACTGTATTTAATTTTTGCTCTTTGCAGAGAGTGTTATGATTTTGCACAGTGAACTAAAGCGCCAAAGGAAGCTTGTGAAAACTTTGAAGAAGAAATCCTTGTGGTCCAGACCTTTGGAGGATGTAATTATCGTCACCCACATTTACTTCATAACTAGTACTTTATAAACTGGCCCTCTGTAGTTCTGTCTGTTGGGTTATGCCTGGTAGTATTCTGATGAGACAGTTTTTGATGACTGCGCTACACACATATTACCTTTTCGTTCTTTTGAACGATGCTAACATTGTTTTGTGTTATCCTATATCCAGGTCGTGGAAAAGCTTGTTGATATCGTCATTTTTCTGGATAAACAAATCCGCGATGCATTCAGTGAAGCTGGTAACTAATTATCGATTGATTGCTTTATTGTTCGCACAAAATGTATCTGACAATATCCTGATGCCTCTCTCTGAATAAACAGTTACTGTAGGTACTGACTTCATGGAGCAAGGTCAGAGCAAAAGGCTAGGTGCCTGTGGTCTGGCACTACATTATGCTAACATTATCAATCAAATTGAAAACATAGTAAGTTAATTTGATGACTCACGTGATGTTTATCATGCTTGCTTAATGCCACACTTTCCTTATGTAGTCAATTTCCATGGTGGCCTCTTATATATTTAGGAAACTGTTTCAGTTTTGTTGATGAACGATGCAATTATTTATTTTCCTTTTCTTTTGGTGAGCAGAATATTCGATGGTAGTAGTCTGTAATAAACATCAGTCTGTCTCCTAGCTGGAAAATATCAATTCGAAAGTCATTTTTGAAATAAACAAGTTACAGTGTCATAGTTCATATACTATCGGTATAACCGAAGTCTACATGCTTTAGGCTTCTATTTGCGATGTGTCATTGACTAAGAAACAAGAAAAGGCACAGGGTTCTCATTCTATTGTGTACATATGCAGGTTTCTCGTCCACTCTCGCTTCCTCCTAGTGCTAGGGACAACCTGTACCATGGACTGCCAGAAACAGTGAAGTCAGCTCTGAGGCCACGGTTGCAATCAGTCAAAACTGAAGATGAGGAGGTTTGTCTTGCACAACTCTGAAGAATATGTTCTTATTTATATGTGCACGTGAAACTGTACTAAAAATGTAAAACCGGTGGATCAAGCTTAGCACTAGCAGAGTTCTGTTTTCTTTTCTTTTTTGTCCATAGCCATGATTCAGTTCTAAGCACTAATAGCTGCAACATATCCAAAGGAGCAGAATACACGGGATACTTGCAGGCATTTTGAATGTCATAGAATGTGATAGGCATTTTGCTTATGTTTTCTTGACAAGAACTAAGGACCTGATTCTGTTGTTGCTAGTGTTGAGGCATCAAAGCATATTACTAACTGCGACCCTTTTTTAAAAAAAAAATTCTCTGCAGCGTTCTGTATCTCAAATCAAAGCTGAAATGCAGAAAACCCTTCGCTGGCTGCTGCCAATAGCAGAAAATACAACAAGGTACCCCGATCCTTCTGATTTCTGATGCTTATTCACAAACAAAATAAAAATCTGATTTAAATGATCATGTTGTTTTCGTCCCTCTTTCCAAAATTCACGGTTTCTGTGCTTTTACCAGAGCACACCAAGGATTCGGATGGGTCGGTGAGTGGGCAAACTTCGGGTTAGTCTCCAGTCTCCACAAATATCATGACCACTGAATTTCATCGACAATATTGCTTATACACTCGTTTGCTAACATGGCCTGACTTGATGATGTAACAGGAGTGACATGGACGAGAAATCAGGCTCCCGGCACAGCGTGACCCGGGTGCAGACGCTGCACCACGCCGACAAGGCCAAGACGGAGGAGCACATGCTGGAGCTGGTGGTGCTGCTCCACCACCTGGTGCTCCAGGTGAAGAGCCGAGGTTACGGTCACAACAAGTCTACAAGGCGGGAACGGTCTCGGTCCCGCAAGGGAGGGCCGTCGTCGTCGGAACCGCCGCATCATGAAGCAGACACCACCAGGCACAACACGTCGCCGATGAACAACGGCCATGGCAGCACGTGCCCGAGCCCGCTGTCGGACTCTGATCGTGAGACGCTGGACCACCTGAGCTTCAAGCGGACGACCAGCTACGGCCGGAGCAAGAGCTGCGAGCCTCAGCCCGGCAAGGGGAACAAGGCGCACCGGAGCTGGAACTTGTGCCGGAGCCACGGCAGCTCGCCCGCAAGGGAGTTCGGCCGGGGCTCGACCTCCGGGCGTGAGATGGTGAGGGACCTGGATGTGATAGATGGGCTGGGTAGACTGACTCTTTCGTTTAGTTAGAGAGAGGGAGTGTGTGTGTAAGAGAGGAGAGGTTTGGTTTGCACAGGGTGAGAGTAGGTATTCTTTGGCTTTTGCCGCCTTCTTCTTTTTCTTCCGGCTCGTCGATTCGATCGTATATATCTTGTATATGTGTTTTCTATCATCATATATGTTTGGCTAGTTTTTGTAAATATATAGATTATATATATATATATATATATATATATATATATATATATATATATATATATATATATAACGGCGTTACAGCTGTGGGTGACTTGAATGGAAATATAGCGGGATCAGAAGCGATGTTCAGTCGCCTCACTCCATTTTTCTCTGAACCTGGGACAAGCCCCAAGAACCTCTGAAACAACCTCCACAATCTAAGCAGGCTAGACTAAGATAGAGGATAGCATCTGAAAGATTGCCCAAGAATTGATTAAAGAACAGGCTCTGTGAACAATTACAAAAGGGTTAAGTACACTTCTGCGTTCAAAACAGATATCATTTCACAGTTCCAAATAGACCACATTACAGCTGAAATACCAACTGAAACTAGCATCTTCTTATCTTTACTGAACTGCGCAAGCGAATGAGAAAGTAAAGTTTTCAATTATCAGGAGGTACTCGCAAATTGAATGAACATTCCAGTAAGCTCCACACAAACTTGGCAACTGAGCTGTGTAGAAATAAGTGGTCAATAGTTTCATACGACCTCAAAAGACACAACACTTGTTACCATTCCATCCCCTCTTCACTAGAATATCTAAGAGCCAGCCATAGAAGGATTTGATTTTCAGAGGAGTTTTAAATTCAAAGAAACTTAAAGGGAAAGTTCATCTCTCATATAATATCAATTGGTTATAGAAAGGTTCAAATAAATAATTTCAATCAGCAGTAAGAGAACAGATGATCACATCTTTGAATGGTTGTGAAATATCGGTGGCTAAGCTATTTTTACACCCATTCTAGACTGACCTTTATTTTTTTCCAAAAAGAGGTCAGAAACCTCGGCCTCTGCAACTTTGTGATGCACACAACCATTGTCATTAATTATTAAGCAGAGTACAAAACAAATGCAACTACAACCAAAAACATTAGAAGATATGCAATTAACATCGATGATTAAATTCAACTTATAACGCAGCAACACCTTCAAGAAGGGATAAACTCCTTGCGCTCCACGTCTGGACGGAGACAACCTGGACAAGAATTTTCATCCCGATTGCTGAAATCAACGAAGAGCAGCATAACAACAAGCAGACAACGTCTTCAACAAGATAATGATGCAAGTTTCTCGCTCCTGAGCCCGGCCAAAAAAAAACAGGACAAGAGTTTTCACTGCAGACATGAAGTGGTGTTCGTACCAACATCTTGAAAATGGAACTTTTGGTATTGATAGCAACATCTGTCAGTATTTTCTAGAGCCGCAAGGCACTAGCAGATTGGTAGGACGTCTTTCCACTCTAGAGATGGTCGCGGGGAAAAGAAAAAGAAGATTCTTTTTTTCCAAACTGCCCTTATAGAACCATTTCGAGGGCCCTCTTAATGCCTATGAACTCCTTGTTCCTCTGCTCACATGCATATGCGTTTCCCAGTTCTAAAAGTTCTTGCTGTCTACACAAAATTACAATGCTACATTTCGTTCTCTAAAGTAAATGTTTTGAAAAATAAATAAAATCGCTATGATTCTGGGTGGTCCAGATCTTATCCACTAAGTGATTCCTACACTACTGATAGTGTCCTCTCTTCACCAGCAGTGGCGGAGCTAGCCAGAATCCACACGGGGGGAAGGGGGGCAAAAGCTAAAATATGAGTGTTTGGGGGGTCCAAAAGCTAAAAAAAAATCTCATTTAAGCCCTCACAATTTTTTCCCTTCACAAGTTGCAGCAATGTTGGGGGGGGGGGGGGGGGGGGGGGGCACAGCCACCCCAGGAGCGTACATAGCTCCGCCACTGTTCACCAGGTCATCTATCTTATCAGGATATCACATATCATTAGCATCAATAATGCAAGCAAAGCACTTTTCCCATACATACATATGCGACGTCCATGTCCGCCGCTCCCCTCCGACCCATCTCTGCCACCCACATGAACGCGCCGGCTTCTATCCGTCTTCTCCCCGGGCGGCCGTCACCGTCGAACGTCGCCATGGCGCTCGTGGTGCACCGGTGCGGTCGGCGTCTCCGACGGCCCACCCACCGATCGAATTGATAACCCCGTCCATCCATCACAGCTCTGCTCGCTCGCCCTACATGAACATGTCGGCGCCGGCCGCCTAGACATGGCATGTGCAACACGTACGACTACATGAAGAGGAGACGTCCGTGAACTCAGACCAACATGATTTCTTCTTCTCCCCGGCCATGCTTGAACTTGATGATAAGCCGTAATTCAGACCAACACGTAGGCCGGGTGCAAGTTAATTCCACCACCTGTACAATATTTTTCTCCCAACACCATACGTGTAGCTCCAGATACTGCATCTCGAACCATCTAGAACAGAAACAAAAATGCTGTGTAGAAAGATCAGAGGTACATCTATCATCTAGACTAGATGCAGAACAAGAGCAGACACGTACAAAGACTTGCAGAAAAATCAGAGGTCCTTCACGGCAGATCATTGCGTGCAGATGCGTATGTAGCTATCACTTTCAAGCGGACAATTTTGTGGGCGACGTCCACCACATTCAGATAACCACAAACACTAAAGAATAACAAGTCCCCAAAAGTCCAAACAATGGAAAAAATATGTGACCACTCAATCGATTAGCCCATCATCGTCGCAACTCGCAAGGAAAAATCTATCGTATCTCCATGCATGGAAAAACTCATGAATTCTTGTAAAACAAGTCGATGGTATGAACAGAGAGATTCAAACTTTGAAATTCGAATGTTCCACACAGATGGTAGAATAACAAGTTCCCCGGAAGTCCACACCATGAAAGAAGAATATCATCACCATATGTTAGCGTCACGAGACCTGGCTCGGTGAGAACAATAACGGAAAATCTATCGTTCATACTGAGCTATAATGGTACCGAGGGAGTATAATGGTGCTGACTTTGTTGGGGGAATCCAAACACAAAGTCTCATGCTACTTTTTCTAAAACAAGTCGACAAGTATTTCCGGACGGAGGGAGTATAATGGTACCGAGACTTGAAAATTCTAATTCGACATGTCAGCACGCCAAGAAAACAAATAGTATTATCCACAGCTTGATCAGTCATACTGAGCTATACCATCCACTAATCCAAAGGTAAACTTTATATGTCATGTCAAGCCATGCCATGTGGTCATGTGGACTATCGATCATATCAGATGCTACATGACATCTCGCGCACCGATTCTGCATATTGGCGATCGGACGGCGGGCGAGTCCCTTTCGGCCTTGTTGGGGAAGAGAAGTTGGCACCACAATCGGTGGCGCGAAAGCAACGTTCAAGAGGCCCACAAACAACTCACACTAGTGACTGACTCAGCGGGAGCTCAGCTCGCACATAATAATCTTCTTTGCTTCGATGGAGATAAGATCAAGAGCTGGACGTACGCGTGCCACCACAGACTCCTCGGTCCTCATCTCCTGCCTTGAACCTCTATAAATCCACCGGCGTCTCAGCTCTCCTCGACGAGGACGAACAACAGTGCAACGAAGAAGTACTCTGCTTTTGCATCAGGAACTCAAGAACAGAGATCGGAGAATCGATGGCTACGTTCGTGACGTCGTCACCCGCGGTGATGGGGTCGGCTCGCCCGTGGCGGGTGGCCCAGGGTCGGCGGTGCATGGTGGCGCGGGCGTCCTCGACGATGGCGGCGCCGGCGGCGGTGGCCGCTGGGAGGACGCACTACGACGTGCTCGGGGTGGGCGCGGGAGCCAGCAGGGGGGAGATCAAGGCGGCGTACCGGCGTCTGGCCAGGGAGGTGCACCCTGACGCTGCTGGTGGCGGCGGCGACGCGCAGTTCATCCGGCTGCACGCGGCCTACGCCACGCTCGCTGACCCCGACGAGCGCGCTCGCTACGACAGGGACGTGACCTGCCACACCGCGGGGATGATGATGCGGCGGGCGGCAGCGGCTGGGCCGTCGTTCCGGCGGAGGACGTGGGAGACCGACCAGTGCTGGTAGGACGTACGACCTGGAAAACAGGGCTTCCCTCCGGCCCCCCAACCGGCGGCCGCCCGGTTAGCTCAGGACTCAGGCACGGCGCTAGAGAGAAGGTCTTCCCGACTGTCCTACGATCAGGATTGGACGGCCTAGATTGGGTGGTGCAGACGCAGGAGCTCTGTACACAGCAAGAGGCGTTTTTAAAGATCTCTTGTGCGTCTGGTCAGCACAATGTAAATATGTAAACTAATTATTATATGTAAATTAACGGCCAAGGAATATAGGAGTAGTACGTAGTAGCTCTCTTTGATAAGGAATTAGTTACCTCCATGTCGGGCGTTTTCTTCCTCCAAAGTTGTCTCTTTGTTTCTGCACGAAATTAATTACCACAGTCATTCCTTAAGCCTGTCATGCATGTAATAGTCTTGGATAATTTCGCAAAAAAATGTCATAGTTTTAGATAGGTAGAAAAACGGGCGTGAGGACATCTGGCCACAGGGGCGAGGTATGGATAAATGGTCACTCATGCCAAGACCACTACTCTCTCACGTGTTTCTATGTATTCAATTTAATTGGTGAAAAATATGATTATTTTACTTTGCCATAAAAATATATCTTAAGATACGTTGTCGAATGAAGGTTCTAAACACTTTTTTTGTGCGTGTGCTGAATTTCACATGTTTTGCTAGTCAAATTGAAGAGCTACATTTCTATGACTGACTTATATTCCTTTTCGGAGGGAGTATTTAACAGTAGCTTTGATGTATTTTATTATTGGAGTCATTTTCATGTCTGGGTTCTAGGATAAATGTTTTTGCATGAGTGGCACTGACCCCAGCCATACATTGTAGATCCACCCAAGATAAAAATTCATTCTTAAGGGAGTACCGAGGAGGAAACAATTATGCTGCTAACATCATGGAGCCAGAAACCAAATTAGTTCCATTAAATTGATTAAAACATATTATCATGCCATATATAACTGCTGTTTTAAATATTATTATGTTTTTCCTTAGACATGGTCAAAGTAGTTTGACTTAGTATAATGCTAAAATTTTGATTAAAGTAATTAATAGTTTCCTCCATGGACCAATGAGAAGACGAAGAATAGACAATTAGGGAAAAAAGGTTTTGGAGATAATTCTTCGTTTCACTCCTCTTGCCCCCAGGCGGTTTATTTGCTGTGCGATTAGACAAGAAATACAATCATGTCGGTCACATGAACAGTTTGGTACCAAAACAAACTACGACCTAGATCAATGCTCTCATTTGCGCGTGCACTTTAGCCCTTTTTTCGCAAACACCCCCCTATGTATCACCTGACACTATGTGTTGGACTCTTCATCCTCAATCATCCCCAAACCTACCGTCTCTTCTTCCTCTGGAATTCCTTTTAGGGCTGCATTGCTGTTGTAGGCCAACAATACAATATGAGATTCCTCTACCCACTGCCATGAGGTGGTCCTCCAAGTGGTTAGGCTCATGGCCAACCTAATATATGGAAATAAGGACTCCTTCCCACCCCTTGTTCGTAGAATGCCGACTGTTGTCGTGGGGGTCGCTAAAAAGTAGCATAAGGACTCTAAAAAGTAGCATGCTTGTACATTAACGCGATATACAATTTTCAAATCAGTAGGTGAGGTGAATCTTCAAATCTTATCAGCCTGAGTTGGTTCAAGCGAATTTAAGAGAGGCCAGGTTAATATAATTTTGATATGGGTGTAGGTTTTTAGGCAAGTTACACCACTTTTGTAGAAAAAATCCATCTAAGGAAACAAATGATCAATACTACAACTTACACAAACTTGTATTTGTAGTACTCATGCAATCTAGATATTGTGCAAGCTCTAGATTTATCTATTTAGTCACATCGAAACTTGCTTCTATTGATTTAAAGAATGTCAACCAACTTAGTTGATTCATACATTGTAAGACAATCTGCAAAATTATATAGATATTTAAGGATGCATTGGAAAAATTAAAGATAAATACAACTGCACTAGTGTAAATTTATTTGTAGAGTATGATGATAAGATATGTTTGCATCGATATTTAGTGAAAACTATTGTAACAAGATGCTTTATTAAATATCCAAACTAAATAAAACTAGTTTGGCCAAAAAACTGCAAGTTTCTTAGCACTAGAAAAGTATTTATACTAATAAATATAAAATTTTTACAAAATTTATTATTAAATATGTGAGTATGTTTAAATACTTAATTTTGATAGTTATACTTATAAAGTAGTATTAATATAGTATATCAAAATATTTTGTCAATGAGAAACATAATTTTGTGAGAATTCTTATTGTGGAGTAGGAAAGTTCAGTATAAATAAGGGAGAATAGCTCGAGAGTGGCGATAGGAAAGACGAGCTCGCGTGCTCCCGCTACTTGGACCAATGACACGACTTGCATATGGAGTTTGCATTGATTAACCACAGGGAATTTTTAAAGCAGGGGTGGCGCTAGCATGGGGTCTTATAGGGGTGGCCGCCCGGGTAAAATTGTGGAACCTGGGTTACATCCCCTACCACTTTGCTTCCTTGTCTCCTGGTTTCTCTCCCACATAGTGCGTGGGCTAGGATTCGATCCCTAGTCAATGTGATTATACTACCTAGTAAACGACCAGCTCATCTAGTGCCAGTTGTTTGTTTCAAAAAAGCAACGTATTTAATATACCTTTGCTACCATATGAGACAGAAAAATAGTGTTGTCTAATCTCTTAATTGTATCAACCGAACGGTATTATTTCGAAGAAGTCAAATGACAAACAACAATTTCTTTTTGCTAAATGTATTTGACAAATGTTTGTCACTTTTTTTATCA
Organism: Triticum timopheevii; assembly: GCA_963921465.1. Lineage (NCBI taxonomy): Eukaryota > Viridiplantae > Streptophyta > Magnoliopsida > Poales > Poaceae > Triticum > Triticum timopheevii. The sequence goes on from OY997274.1 coordinate 650,262,384, forward strand.
GAGCATTAAAAAGTGGTGTAAAATATCCGATAACTTATTATAAATGGCATGATAACTTACGCACCACAAATCCGATAACATACATACCATCACCATGCTAACTTTGACCCGGGGAAGGGGAGTTGATGAAACATAGCCTATTAACCTTTGTGTAAATAACATGATAATAAACGAACCATGAACTCATAACTTATGTATAAGCATAATGACAACTATTATCAGAATTTCTTTTGTCTTCCCATACACGCCCAAGAAGCCAAGCAGGTCACACAAAGATTCTTCATCACGTGCATCACGTCGATTGCAGAGCGGACCTCTAGGTCTTTCCAATAGGGCAGGTCCCAAAATATAGATTTCTTCTTTCACATAGGTGTGCGTCCGTCAGCGTCATTCGGAACAGATTGTCTGCCAAGACCCTTTCCAAAGATTACCTTCAAATCCTTGACCATATTATGTAAATCATCACCGGTACGATGGTGAGGCTTCGTCCGGTGATCTGCCTCACCTTTGAAATGCTTGCCTTTCTTTCTTACGGGATGCCTGCTCGGAAGAAATCAACGATGTCCCAGGTACATATTTTTCTTACAATTATCCAAATATATACTGTCGATATCATCCAAATAGTGTGCGCATGCGCGATGTCCCTTGTTTGTCTATCCTGAAAGGTTACTGAGAGCAGTCCAATCATTGATGGTCACAAACAACAATGCATGTAGGTCAAATTCTTCCTAATCGAGCTCACCACACGCACGTACACCTTTTCCATTCCACAGCTGTAAGAGTTCTTCAATTAATGGCCTTAGGTACACATCAATATCGTTGCTGGGTTGCTTAGGGCCTTGGATGAGCACTGGCATCATAATGAACTTCCGCTTCATGCACAACCAAGGAGGAAGGTTATACATACATAGAGTCACAAGCCAGGTGATATGGTTGCTGCTCTGCTCTCCAAAAGGATTAATGCCATCTGCGCTTAGACCAAGCCATATGTTCCTTACGTCATCTGCAAAGTCCTCCCAGTACTTTCTCTTGATTTTTCTCCACTGCGATTCGTCATCGGTTACTCTCAACTTCCCGTCTTTCTTACGGTCTTCTCTGTGTCATCGCATCGACTTGGAATGCTCTTTGTTTTGGAAGAAACGTTTCAACCATGGTATTATAGGAGCATACCACATCACCTTGGTAGGAATCTTCTTCCTGGGGCACTCTCCCTCGACATCACCAGGATCATCGCAGCTGATCTTATAGCGCAATGCACCACATACCAAGCACGCGTTCAAATCCTCTTACTCACCGCGGTAGAGGGCGCAGTCATTAGGGCATGCATGTATTTTCTGCACCTCTAATCCTAGAGGGCAGACAACCTTCTTTGCTTCGTACGTACTCTTGGGCAATTCGTTGTCCTTTGGAAGCATCTTATTTAACTTTAGCAGCAACTTTCCAAATCCCTCATCAGATACACCATTCTCTGCCTTCCATTGCAGCAATTCCAGTGTGGTGCCCAACTTTTTCTTGTCAGCTTTGCAATTCGGGTACAACAATTTCTTGTGATCCTCTAACATGCGCTGCAACTTCTTCTTCTCCTTTTCACTTGTGCAGTTTCTCTTTGCATCGGCAATGGCCCGATCTAGATCATCAGCGGGCTCATCTGATGCCTCTTCTTCAGCTTCTTCTCGCATTGCCTGCTCAGCTTCTTCCCCCATTGTTGTACCATCGTATTCAGGGAACCCATGGCCAGGATAGCTGTCGTCGTCCTCTTATTCTTCATTGTCTTCCATCATAACCCCTCTTTCTCCGTGCTTGGTCCAAACATTATAGTGGGGCATGAAACCAGACTCAAACATGTGGACGTGAATGGTTTTTAACTTAGAGTAATTCAGATCATTCTTACAACCAGCACATGGACAAGGCATAAAACCATCTGCCCGCTTGTTTGCCTCAGCCGCAAGCAGAAAAGTATGCACGCCATTAATGAATTGGGGAGAGCATCGGTCATCGTACATCCATTGCCGGTTCATGTTCATTTACACAGCACCAAAAAGACCAAATTAATACAAGTTCATACAACACTTATTCTCATAAAACAACATACAAATAACTCTCTAGCTAAAGCATTTAAAAGCAACAACAAATGCGATCAATATCGCAACTAAGATAACAATTGATTCAACAACATAATGATACCAAGCCTCACTATCGATGGCATATTTTCTAATCTTTCTAACCTTCAAGTGCATTTTCTCCATCTTGATCTTGTGATCATCGACGACATCGGCAACATGCAACTCCAAAACCATCTTCTCCCCCTCAATTCTTTTCAATTTTTCTTTCAAATACTCGTTTTCTTTTTCAACTAAATTTAACCTCTCAACAATAGGGTCGGTTGGAATTTCCGGTTCACATACCTCCTAGATAAAAATATCTATGGCAACTTGATGGGCATAATTTGTCATAAACACAAAATGCAACAAATAGTTATAAAAGAGATATACCACATCCGAATCATAACCCGGACGAGGGCCGACGGGGACGGATATCAAAACCATGGCACTATGTATAACAAACAACGTACGGGTAAGATAATTATACAAGTAACTACATATCTAAATCACACAAACATGATTTTTTTTATATTAAAAGATAAGAACAAGAGGCTCACCACAACGTGGAGCCGGCGACGAGACGGTGTGGGCGATCGACGGTGGGTAGGACGGAGACGGGAAGGCACTAAGTAAACCACGCCTACATATGCAAACTAAGAGTTATTTTGACCTCAGATTGCATATAAATCAAATACTACCACATATAATTCCTCCCAAAATAAAACCCACAAATCATTATACTTATAGAGCATTGCAAGAGCTAATCTAGCAATGAGAGATGAAAGGACAAAGTTGCTAACCTTTGTTATCACTTGGATTGATGGGGTCCCTTCAAATCTTCACAAATTTTGGCAAAAATGGAGTGTGAGCTTGAGAGGAAGAGGAAGAAAACAAAGAAGAGGAAAGGGGAAGAACAGAGCGTTCGGGGTGGACGAAGGGGTTTATATAGGAAGACATTTAGTACCGGTTTGTTAGACGAACTGGGACTAAATGTGCATTTCTAGTCCCGGTTCGTGGCATGAACCGGTACTAGAGGTTCTGGTGGGGCCGCAGCCTGACACCAGCCTGCCATCACTTCTTTAGTACCGGTACATGGCACGAACTGGTACTAAAGGTTAGCCACGAACCGGTATTAATGAGTGCCGCCTGCCTAGCCGTTGGAACCGGCACTAATTGTCACATTAGTGCCGGTTCAGTTACAAACCGGGACTAATGTGCTTCACATTAGTCCCTTTTTCTACTAATGCTCGCTGCCCTGAGGCTGCCGCCCAAATCCGGCGCCCTCGCTACAAACTCCACCTTCACGGCATCCGGTCGCTGCTCATACGCCACCGAAGCACTACCTAAACGCCATGGGAACGAGGCCCCGCCACCACCGTCAGCCGCGCAGGCCAGCCTGGCGGCACCGACAAGCGGCAGCGAGGAGGGGGCGCCCGGAGAACGCCATCGGAAAAAGGGGATCGGGATCCGCCCGAGCCGCCCACCAATAGATTTTGCTGTTGTCAAGTGCTCGAGTGAATTACAAAAGGGTTAAGTACACTCCTGCTTTCAAAAGAGATATCATTTTGACAGTTCCAAATAGACCATGTTGCAGCTGAAATACCAACTAAAACTAGCATCCCCTTATCTTTACTAAACCACAAAAGCCAAGAATAAAATAAAGTTTCACATTATTAGGAGGTACTCGCAAATTAAATGAACATTGCAGTAAGCTCCACACAAACTTGGCAAATGAGCAGTGTAGAAATAAGTGGTCAATAGTTTTATCACGACCTCAAAAGACACAAGAGCCAAATTGACTTTCCGCAACACGGGGATGATTTCGAAGAGCCAGCCATGGAAGCACTAGGATTTTCAGAGGAGGTTTAGCTTTGAAAGAAACTTAAAGGGAAAGTTCATCTCATATAAGATCAATTGGTCATATAAAGATTTAAATAAATATTTTTTATCAGCAGTAAGAGCAGTAAGAGACCAGATGATCACATCCTTGAATGGTTGTAAAATATCGGTGGCTAGCAATTTTTGCACCCATTCCAAACTGCCCTTTCTCTATTTTGTTTTAGAGAAAAGGAGGTCAAAATCCCCGACCTCTGCAATATTGTGATGCACATAACTATCATTATTAATCATTGAGAAGAGTACAGAACAAATGCAACTACAACCAAAACATTAAATATATGAAATTAACACCCATGACTAGGTCAACCTATTCCTCAACAACACCTTCAAGAAAGGATAAACATGCTCGCGTCATCGTCGTCACGTCCGGATGAAGACAGACTGGACAAGGATTTTCATCCTGATTGCCGAGATCAGCCAACAAAAACCAACACAACAACAGGTAGGCAACACCTTCAACAAGGAAACAACACAAGTTTCTCGCTTCCGAGCCTGACCAATAAAAGTCAGCACAAGAGTTTTCACTTCGGACTGACGCGGTTTCGTATCAAACATGAAAATGGAACGTTTGGTAGCTACATCCGTGAGCATTCCATGCCAGAGCCACAAGGCACTAGCAGATTGGTAGGAAGTCTTTCCACTCTAGACCCGGTCATCGGGAAAAGTAAAAGAAGATTGTTTTTTTCCAAACTGCCCCTATAGAACCATTTCGAGAGCCCCCTCCATGCGTGTGAATTCCTTGCTCCTCTACTCACATGCGTATGCGTTTCCCAGTTGCTGTCTACACAAAATTATAATGCCACCAGGTCATTAAGTGAGTAGTAGTTCTCTAAAGTAAATGCTTCAATTTTTTTTTCTGCTATGATTCTGAGTGGTCGAGCTCTTATCCACTAAGTGAGTAGTAGTACTACTGAATACTGATAGTGTCCTCTCTTCACCAGGTCATCCATCTTATCAGGATATCACATATCATTAGCATCAATAATGCAAGCAAACACTTTTCCCATGTATACATATCCTTTCCCTATTCATTTCACGGCGACGTCCATGTCCGCCGCTCCCATTCGATCCATCTCCGCCACCCACATATACGCGTCGGCTTCTATCCGTCTTCTCCCCAGGCGGCCGTCGCCGTCGAACGTCGCCATGGCGCTCGTGGTGCACCGGTGCGGTCGGCGTCTCCGACGGCCCACCCACCGATCGAATTGATAACCCCGTCCATCCATCACAGCTCTGCTCGCTCGCCCTACATGAACATGTCGGCGCCGGCCGCCTAGACATGGCATGTGCAACACGTACGACTACATGAAGAGGAGACGTCCGTGAACTCAGACCAACATGATTTCTTCTTCTCCCCGGCCATGCTTGAACTTGATGATAAGCCGTAATTCAGACCAACACGTAGGCCGGGTGCAAGTTAATTCCACCACCTGTACAATATTTTTCTCCCAACACCATACGTGTAGCTCCAGATACTGCATCTCGAACCATCTAGAACAGAAACAAAAATGCTGTGTAGAAAGATCAGAGGTACATCTATCATCTAGACTAGATGCAGAACAAGAGCAGACACGTACAAAGACTTGCAGAAAAATCAGAGGTCCTTCACGGCAGATCATTGCGTGCAGATGCGTATGTAGCTATCACTTTCAAGCGGACAATTTTGTGGGCGAAGTCCACCGGATTCCGATAACCACAAACTCTAAAGAATATCAAGTCCCCAAGAGTCCAAAAAATGGAAAAATAATGTGACCACACAATCGATTAGCCCATCGTCGTCGCAAGGAACAATCTACTGTGCCTCCATGCATGTGGGGCGACAAGAGAAAACTCTTGAATTCTTGTTAGACAAGTCGACCTACAGTATGAAAAGAGAGATTCGAACTTCGAATTACGAATGTTCCACATAACCAGAAACGCTAGAACAATAAGTTCCCCGGAAGTCCACACCATGAAAGAAGAATATTATGACAATCTGTCAGCCTCGTGAGACCTAGCTTGATCGGGGAGAACAATAACAGAAAAAACTAGTTGGGGAACCCAAACACAAAGTCCCATGTTGTTTTTTCTAAAACAAGTTGGCAATATTGAACCATAGCGTGACACGGATCTATGTATATGATGGCACCGATATTTGAAAATTATAATTCGACATGTCAGCACGCCAAGAAAACAAATAATACTAGTATCCACCGCTCGATCTAACATTCTGAGGTGTACTATACACAGCCAAACTACATACTCCCTCCGTCCCAAAATAAGTGTCCCAACTTTATACTAGCTCTAGTACAAAGTTGTATTAAGATTGAGACACTTATTTTGAGACAGAGGGAGTACATGCCATGAGCCCATGACATGACATGTTGTCATGTGTACTATCGATCATATCAGGTGCTACACGACATCCCGCGATCGGACGGTGCGCGAGTCTCTTTCTCCCTTGTTAGGGAAGAGAAGTTGGCACCACAATCAGTGGCGCGGAAACAACGTTCAAGAGGCCGACAAGCAACTCATGCGCTCATGGCTGACTCAGCTGGAACTCGCACATAATTTTCTTCTTCTCCGCATCTTTCTGGAGATAAGATCGAGAGCTGGGCGTACAAGTGCCACCACAGACCCCTCCATCCTCAGCCCCCTGTGCGGAGCCCCTATAAATCCACCGGCGTCTCAGCTCTCCTCGACGAGGACGGACAACAGTGCAACGAAGAAGTACTCTGCTTTTGGATCAAGAACTCAAGAAGAGAGATCGGAGAATCGATCGATGGCTACGTTCATGTCGTCACCGGCGGTGATGGGATCGGCTCGCCCAGGACGGGTGGCCGGATCTCGGAGGTGCGTGGTTGCACGGGCGTCCTCGACGATGGCGGCACCGGCGGCCGTGGCGGCCGGGAGGACGCACTACGAGGTGCTCGGTGTGGGCGCGGGGGCGAGCAGGGGTGAGATCAAGGCGGCGTACCGGCGTCTGGCCAGGGAGGTGCACCCGGACGTTGCTGGTGGCGGCGGCGACGAGGGGTTCATCCGGCTGCATGCGGCCTACACCACGCTCGCTGACCCCGGCGAGCGCGCTCGCTACGACAGGGACGTGGCCTGCGGCGCCGCGGGGATGATGATGCGGCGGGCAGCTGCGACGTCCGGGCCATCGTTCCGACGGAGGAGGTGGGAGACGGACCAGTGCTGGTAGGATTGGCCGACACACGGCGACACGTGGTTGCTCAGCTCTCCCTTTCCCGGCCGGCGGCCGTCTGGTTCGATCAAGCGCGGCGTCGAGGTCGATGGTCGCCACGAAGGAAGACCGCGTCGTCTGACGCGCGCCGTCCGATCAGTGTTGGCCGGTCCAGATCTAACGACGCGGATGCGGGAGTTGTGTGAACTGCGACGCGACAAAGAGGCGTTTTTTGAAGATCTCTTGCGTTCGGCCAGCAGATAATTAGCTACCGACTGTAAATTGACGGCCTGGGAATATATTATGCTCCTACGTAGCTCGTTTTGGTTATAGATAGAACGAATTAGTTACCTCCTCCATGTCATAGTTTTTTGTTCGCGAAGTAAGGATCAAAGGTTACTATTCTTTTTTGAAGCTGGATTAAAGGTTACCAAGATCATCTCCAACGGCCGCACAAAAATCTCGCGCCCAATAAAAGTTATAGCGCGCCGCTTTAGCACTTTTAGTGCGCCGGGACCAATATTGCTTTAGTAGACGCCCAAAGACGCTCGCCCAAAAAGCAGACAATACAAACTGTGAAGCGCCCGCAATCCGAAGCCCAAAATAAGCTGCGCGCGATAGCGTTTTTCAGCGCACGTCAAAACTTTTTATCGCTACAGCTTCTGCTGGAGCTGTTGGGCGCCCAAAAAAAAACCGAATTTTTAGTGCGCGATGCTCTTTTTGGGCGCCTGTTGGAGATGCTCTAACTTCGAGCTATTTTACCGTTTTGTGAGAGATTTTGTGGGCGAAGTCCACCGGATTCAGATAACCACAAACACTAAAGAAAAACAAGTCCCCAAGGAGAACATGAAAAGAGAGATTCGAACTTCAAAATTCGAATCTTCCACTTAACCATAAACGCTAGAATAACAAGTTCCCCGGACCCGGAGTCCACACCATGAAACAAGAATATACTCATAATATGTCAGCGTCGCGAGACCTAGCTCGGTAGGAACAATAACCGAAAAATCTATCATTCCTGTTGGGGAACCCAATAACAATCTACTGTTTTTTCTAGAACAAGTTGGCGATAGAACCATAGGGTGACACTTATGTCACCAAGATTTCGAAATTCAAATCGACATGTCAACACGCCAAGAAAACGAATAGTGCTATCCACGGCTCGATCTATCATTTTGAGCTATACTACCCACAGCTAAACTTTACATGTCTTGTCAGGCCATGCCATGTGGCCAAGTGAACTTCAATCATATCAGACGCTACATGACATCTCGCGCAGACGACGCATGGGTCCCTTTCTCCCTTGTTGGGTAAGAGAAGTTGGCACCACAATCGGTGGTGCCAAAGCAACGTTCAAGAGGTCGACAAGCAATTTACATTGATGGCTGGATCAGCAGGAGCTCACACATAATCTTCTTCTTCTTGGCATCTTTGTGGAGATAACAACTCACACATTTATTTTAAGTAAGCTATGGGCAATGATCATCGTCAACGCAAATAATGACGCAGTATGAGGATAATCATTTGCAGACAATTAAGAAAAAAACATTTTAAATAGTTCGCTCTCCAAATACCTCACTTGACTTCCAATTTATATTTCATATGGTTTTTTTAAAAGGAAGCAAAAAAATTTCCTTATTGATTAATTAAGTAGAAGAGAACTACTCAGTTAAATGGAAAACCGGGCGTAACCGATACAAACCAACCACATATGGACTACTATTTTTTTTTTTGCAAGGAACATACAGACTACTCAGTGAACATGCAACGCGAGAAGTGCACGATCAATCCTATAATCATACCCAACATGCAACGACCACCAAACCCCACAGTACTACAACACACACAAAAAACTAACTAACGAGATTACCTCGACCGAAGAACGCGAACATTGCCAATTCCACGCAGACAAGCCAGGCCATAAAGAACACCAAGACTGATGATCATCCATCAAGAAGCTGCGAATGCCTTTCCTTGGACGTCACTCTTCTTGCTTTTGCTCCTGAGAGCCTTCTCTACAATCGTCTTCCAAGATCCAGGGCTGAAGGCCTCCAAACGTGCGAGCAAGCTGCGAAGCTGTATCTCAAAGAGAATTTCATCAACCTTGTCTCTCACAGACACCACCACATGAACATCCTCATCCACGGGTGCCACCGGCACAATGGGCTCGGGCCCCTCCAATTGCTCACAAGGCCGAGGCGACCCTGAAGTTGCACCTTGGAATTAGGTGCCAACATACCAACCTCATCAACCTCGTCACCCACAAACACCACCTGCCCCATCTCGTTCGAAGGCGTCGTCAAGGCCCCTGGCAAGACCATCTCCTTCTGGAGCACCATCGAAAGAGGCGAAGAGGGCTCCCTACATAGTTCATGTAGACCAGGCATAATCTGTAGCACCGGAGCCACGACCTCAGCAATGACATCACTCGCAGAGATGATCGACACCATAGACAATGTCCACGAGCAGCGTGTAGCACCAGGAGAGAAATATTTCACATGGTTCACTAAATTTTTGACTGGAGTTGGTCTATGTGTCAATTAGCGCAACGGCTCATCTAGTAGTACTGGTACTAATAGTGTCTTCTCTTCACTGAGTCATCCATCTTATCAACATATCACATATCATTATATCAATAATGCAACCAAGCACGTTTGCCATATCACATATCCTCTCTCTCTATTCATCTCATGGCGACGTCGATGTCCGCCGCTCCCATCCGATCCATGTTCGCTAACCACATTTACGCGCCGGCTTCTATCCGTCTTCTGCCCAGGAGGCCGTCGCCGTCGAATGTCGTCATGGAGCTCCTGGTGCGGTCGCCGTCTCCGGCGGCCCACCCACCGATCGAATTGATAACCCGGTCCATCCATCACAGCTCTGCTCGCTCGCCCTACTGCATGGCTGACTGGCTTCTTGTCAGCGGCGCCTAGACATGGCATGTGCAACACGTACGACTACATGAAGAGGAGACGTCCGTGAACTCAGACCAACATGATTTCTTCTTCTCCCCGGCCATGCTTGAACTTGATGATAAGCCGTAATTCAGACCAACACGTAGGCCGGGTGCAAGTTAATTCCACCACCTGTACAATATTTTTGTGCGAACACGATATGTGTAGCTCGAGATATACTAGCATCTCGAACCATCTAGAACAAAAACAAAAACGATGTGTAGAAAGATCAGATGTACATCTATCATCTTGACTAGTTGCAGAACAAAAACAGATACGTACAAAGACTTGCAGAAAAATCAGAGGCCACGGCAGATCATTGCCTGCAGATGCGTACGCAGCTATCACTTTCAGGCGGACGAGTTCGTGGGCGACGTGCACCGGATTCAGATAACCACAAATACTAAAGAATAACGAGTCCCCAAAAGTCCAAACAATGGAAAATACGTGACCACACAATCGATTAGCCCATCATCGTCGCAAGGAAAAATCTACCGTGGCTCCATGCATGTGGGACGACAAGAAAAAACTCTTGAATTCTTGTAAAGACAAGTCGACCTACAGTATTAAAAGAGAGATTCGAACATTGAAATTCGAATGTTCCACATAACCACAAATGGTACAATAATAAGTTCCCGGAAGTCCACACCATGGAAGAAGAATATAATCACACTCTGTCAGCGTTGCGAGACCTAGCTCGGCGAGAACAATAACGGAAAACCTATCATTCTGTTGGGGGACGCAAACACAAATCTCTCATACTGTTTTTTCTAGAACAAGTTGGCAATATTGAACCATAGGGTGACACCTATGCATGTATGACGGCACCGAGATTTCAAAATTCAAATTCAATATGTGAGCACGCCAAGAAAACAAAATAGTACTATCCACAGCTCGAGCTGTCATTTTGATCTATACCACCCACAACTAAACTTTATATGTCATGTCATGGCATGTCATGTGGTCAAGTGGACTATCGGTCATATCAGATGCTACATGACATCTCGCGCACCGATTCCGCATATTCGTGATCGGACGGCCCACAAGTCCCTTTCAACCTTGTTGGGGAAGAGAAGTTGGCACCACAATCGGTGGCGCGAAAGCAACGTTCAAGAGGCCCACAAGCAACTCACGCGCTCATGGCTGACTCAGCAGGAGCTCACACATCTTCTTCTTCTTCTTCGCATCTTTGTGGAGATAAGATCCAGAGCTGCGTGTACGAGTGCCACCACAGACTCGTCCATCCTCACCCCTGTCCCGAGGCCCTATAAATCCAGCGGCCTCTCAGCTCTCCTCGACGAGGCCGGACAACACTGCAACGAAGAAGTACTCTGCTTTTGGCTCAAGAACTCAAGAACAGAGATCGGAGAATCGATGGATACGTTGGCGACGTCGACGGCGGCGGTGATGGGACCGGCTCGCCCGGGGCGGCTGGTCGGGCCTCGGCCGTGCGTGGTGGCGCGCGCGTCCGCCACGATGGCAGCACCAGCGGCGGTGGCGGCCGGGAGGACGCACCACGAAGTGCTCGGTGTGGGTGCCGGGGCGAGCAGGGGCGAGATCAAGACGGCGTACCGGCGTCTGGCCAGGGAGGTGCACCCGGACGCTGCTGGCGGCGGCGGCGACGTGGGCTTCATCCGGCTGCACGCGGCCTACGCAACGCTGGCCGACCCCGACGAGCGCACTCGCTACGACAGGGACATGGCCTGCCGCACCGCCGGGATGATGATGCGACGGGCGGCCGCGGCCGGGCCGTCGTTCCGGCGGAGGACGTGGGAGACCGACCAGTGCTGGTAGGACGTACGGCCTGGCAAACGCGGCGGCCCCCCAGAGCCTCTAACCGGCGGCCGCCCGGTTCGCTCAGGCACGGCGCTGCAGAGAAGGTCTTCCCGACTATCTTGCAACGTACGATCAGATTGGACGGTGCAGATCGGGTGCCGCAGACGCGGGAGCTCTGTACGCGGCAAGAGCCGTTTTCGAAGATCTCTTGTGCCTCCGGACAGCAAAATGCAAATATGTAAATTAATTAGTTAGCTACTGTAAATTAACAGCCAAGGAATATATGGTAGCTCTATTCGGTAATAGAAGGAATTAGTTATTACCTTTCTTCCTCGAAAGTTGCCTCTATGATTCTGCACGATATTAATTACCACAGTATAATAATCAATGTCAGTCATTCCTTAAGCCTGTCATGTCATGGTTTTAGATAATCCCTACTAGTACTAGTTAAAAAGAACGTAAGATTTCCATTTCATCTTTCTTCCCATCACTCCTTCGTCCAACCTTCCATATATATCATAACCGGTCACCTTAATTTACTTACCTTTTGAACCAATTTCACTTTAATTTACATACCAAACTTCTAATTAAAATGCAAGGTAATTCACGGGGCAGAATTTGATAAACATTTATTTACACAATCATATTATTATTGATAGGTAAATCACAAGCTAACGTAGTAGAATATTTATATCCCGTTGCAATGTACGGGCATTGTTCTAGTTTCGTAAAAAAATTGTCATAGTTCTAGATAGGTACAAAAAGAAGACTTGTGAGGATATATACTCACATAAGCGAAGTAAGGATAAATGGTCACTCATGTCAAGACCACTACTCTCACGTGTTTCTATGTCTTCAATTTAACTAGCAAAATCTATGTTATTTTCCATAAAAAATACTATCTTAAGATTCATCGTTGAATGAAGGTTCTAAACGGCATTTTTTTGTGTGTGGTGTATGTCACATGTTCTGTTAGTCAAATTGAAGACCTAAATTATGACTGACTTATATTCCCATTCGGAGGGAGTAATAAATCTAGCTTCGAGGTATTTCATTATTATAGTCATTTTCATGTTCCAGTTTTAGGGTATATGCGTTTGCATGAGAGGCATTGACATCATTTGACCCCAGTCATACATTGTAGATCCACCCAAGAGCAAAATCATTTCTTAAGGGAGTACCGAGGAGGAAACAATTGTGTTGCTAACATCATGGAGCCAGAAACCAAATTAATTCCACTAGATTTATTATAAAACATATTATCGTGCCATATATAGTTGATGTTCTGAATATGAGCATGTGTTTTCTTCAGACATGGTCAAAGTAGTTTGACTTAGTATAATGCTAATTTTTTCATTAAAGTAATCAATAGTACCACTAGTGCAGAATCGGGCTTTAGTCCCGGTTCGTAAGGACCTTCAGTCCCGGTTCTGCAACCGGCACTAAAGGGTGGGGACTAAAGGTCCCCCCCCTTTAGTCCTGGTTCAACACGGCCCGGGACCAAAGGCCCACCACGTGGCACGAGCCCGCGCCGGAGGCTTTGGGACCTTTAGTCCCGGTTGGTAAAATCAACGGGGACTAAATTTTTTTTTATTTATTTTTTTGATTATTTTGGAAAAAAAATTGAATTTTTTTTCCAATTTTCAAAATTTTGAATTATTTGACGATTTAATCTCTAATCACCCCTCATCACTGCTCAAGTGTGGAGCACTCATTCCAAATCGTCTAACTTCCCAGATGGTCACCCATCCTCTCACTACTTCAGTCTGAGCACACTTAAATTTTGAGTTCTATTTCCCCTAGTTTCCAAGTCTGCACTTCTTGTTTTCCTGACAATAGTAAGCTGTCAATCCTATTAATCCTTAGGAGTTTAGCTTGATCATGAAGTCACACGTTTCACCGTTTGAGTTTGAAACTATTATTCAAAAAAACAATAATTATTTATTAACACTAATATTTCTTGAATACGTAGTTTTGACCATAGTTTGACCAAAATTCAAAAAAACATAAATTTGAGGATAACTTTTTTCTTTTAGAATTTGAGAATTCTAAAATTTGCAAAATGACCTACAGCCGTCGAAATCGGAACCGGCTTTTCGTGCTGAACATTTTTATATATTATACCTTTTTCGACATCGTATGCAAAAGTTATAGTCGTTTTACTTTTTCATAACACTTTTTTGCAAAACATGTCGAAATTTATGTTTTTAAATTTCCCTAACTAGTAGATGTATAGTAACAAAACTACATCTCGAAGGATTTTAATTTTTGAAGTTTTTATCATTTTTTTTTCAAAACTGAAAACGCGATGGGGGGGGGGGGGGGGTAGAGTTTGAAAATTGTAGAACCCCTTTAATCCGGGTTGGAACCACCAACCGGGACTAAATCGGTTCAACCGCTTTAGTCCCAGTTGGTGGCTCCAAACCGGATTAAAGGTAGTCCCGGTTTGTGTCACAAACCGGGACTAAAGAGGCTCGTGGGGCCCCGGCCTGACGCCAGCCTGCCACCACCCCTTTAGTCCCGATTTGTGAGTCAAACCGGGACTATAGCTACACCACGAACCGGGACTAATGATGTCATAATCAAACCGGGACTTATGGTCACATTAGTACCGAGCTGTAATCGAATCGGGACTAATGAGGTGAATGTAAGGTCGTTTTTCTACTAGTGTTTCCTCCGCAAAGTAAACAAAAGACAAAGAACAGAAAATTAGGAAAACACTTTGGAGATAATTCTTATTTTACTCCTCTTTACCCCTAGGTGTTTTATTTTCTATGCGACTAGGCAAGCAATATAATCACACCTGTCGCAATCACACGAAACATTTGATACAGAAAAACACGGCCTAGATCAACGCTCTCATTTACAAATACACTTGAGTCATTTTTTCACAGAACACCCCCTACGGTAACACTATGTGTTGGACTCTTCATCCTCAATCATCCCCAAACCTGCCCCTCTCTTCCTCCTCTGGAAATTCCTTTTAGGAATGCATTGTTTTTGTAGGCCAACAATGCAATAGATTTATCTACCCACTGCCGTGAAGTGGGGCTCCAAACGGTTAGGCTCAGGGCGGCCTAGTGGCAGAGCTTGAGCCAAAAACATTAGGGGAGGGGGGGGGGAGCTTGAGGGCGCCAAACATAATTATTTTCAACTGATTTTTAGCGGAAATAGGCCTATACAAAGGGATATATGCTTGTTTCTTTTTTTTGGGGGGGGGGGGGGGGCGGCATGGCCCAGGTTGGACCCCAGCTCCGCCACTGATAATGCTGCCTACCCACCCCTTGTTCGTAGGACTCTAAAATGTAGCATGCTTGTACATTAGCGCGATATACAATTTTCAAATTAGCAGGCGAGGTGAATCATCAAATCTTATTAAACCGACTTGGTTGAAGCAAATTTAAGAGAGGCTAGTTCAACGATAATCTTGATATGGATGCACGTTTTAGGCAATTCACACCATTTTTGTAGAAAAAATCCATGTAAGAAAACAAATGATCAATACTGCAACTTACTCAAGTTTGTATTTGTAATACCACGCAATCTAGACATTGTGTAAGCTCTAGATTTATCTATTTAGTCACATCAAAACTTGTGTTGATTCAAAGAATATCTACCAGGTTACTTGATTCATACACAGTAAACAATTCTGCCAAATTATATAGATGCTTAAGGATGCATTGGAAAAATGAAAGATATGCACCAGCGTAAATTTATTTGTGGAGTATGGTGATAATACTTGTTCGCCTAGATCTTTGGTGAAAACTATTGTAATGATACTTTGTTAATTATCCAAACTAAATAAAAATAGTTTGGCCAAAAAACCGCAAGTCACTTAGCACTAGAAGAGTATTTATACTAATATATATCACAATTTTTTGAAGTTTTTATAATTAAATATGTGAGCATGTTTAAATACTTAATTTTGACAGTTATACTTCTAAAATAAAATTACTATAGTATATCAAAATATTTTGTGAACGAGAAGCATAACTTAATGAGAAATTCTTATTATGGAGTAGGAGAGTTCAATATAAATAAGGAAGAATAGCTCATCATAGTGTCAGAAACTTAATGCTTAATTAAACAACCAATATGTGAAAGCGAAAGACACTGATGTTCTAATGATAGACAAGCAATCCAGACGAAGCCGACAAGATGATCCGCAAGATGAGGAGGAGGCTCGGCGACATGCTTCCTCGGAATATCGGCATTGATGTCGAGTATACCAGGGAAGACAAACCTCCGCAAATTGCTGCAGTTCTGCAGTTATGCGTGGAGGATCTCGTCCTGGTATACCACATCACCGCAGCAACCAAATGGTAAAAACATCCAGTTCTGAAGTTTCTGTCTAATTAGTAGTTTCTGAAGTAGATGCAATAGTTATGAAGTTCTGAAGTAGATGCAATACTAGTTCTGAAGTTATGAAGTTTCTGTCTAATTAGTAGTTTTTTGGTGATCATACAAAATGTTGTCTAGAAGTTTTTGTGATCATTTAGTAGCTGTTATGAATGTTGTCTTGTAATGCAAAAGATTGCAAAAAAAATACATCATTGAGATGTTATGCTTGCTGTTTTGATCATACAGAATGTTGTCTTGTAGTTGTTGTGATCATTTAGTAGTTGTTATGATCATATTGTTTTAACTGAATTTTGGTCAGAACTGAAGATGCTATTTTAACTGAATTTTGCTTCAACTGAACCCATTTTAATTCTGTAGTTTCTGAAGTTTTTGAAGTAGATGAATTTGATGCACCAGATTAATTTGATGCAGGCCCAAGGAACTCCGCCCGCTCCTGCAGGAGAAGAAGCTGTACACCTTTGTTGGCTTCTGCATTGGAGGCGACAAGGAGAAGCTGAAGTTGTCTGGTTTAGAGATCAACCCCGACAAGTACGTCAACTTGCAGCGCAAATGGAGAGTTCCAAACAATGGAAAGAAGTGGCAGTCTTTGGCTGAGTTTGCAGGCAGCCTCATCCACCCATCCTACAAGGAAATGAAGCAGAAGATCGACAGGAAATCGGACCACCTACTATGGGGGGACAGCCCACTGCCAAACAAGCTCATCGAGTACGCCGCGAAAGATGCGTACGTCACCTACGAGGCATGGAAGAAAATCGAAATCACCAAAGAAGGTTTGGAGCTCTGGCAAGAGGCGGAGGACCATTGAGATGACCCCTACTACTAGGGATATTGAGTTGTTTGTGGTATTGGGATGACCCCTACTACTGTGTCTTAGTTTGTAGTTATGTGGTTGAACAAGTTTGCTTTTGTTATGTTGAACAAGTTTGCTTTTGTTATGTTGAACAAGTTTGCTTTTGTAATGATGAACAAGTTTACTTTGGTTGTCAGTTGACATCACTCATCGCTGAGCATGGTTTAGTTTTACCTTTATCTATTTATTATTTAGGCAGAGCTATTCAGGCATGGAAGATATAATCATCCTTATGGTGAGGATTGCAATGTTTTTAGCTTCCAAGTTTCTAATGACACATGATCTTTCCAACCACATAACTTAACTGCAAACATTTCCCCTGTAAATTGTAGTTACACATTCCAACCAATACCTGCAGGTTGTAATTTCATACTGAATGACCATCATTGACTAAGTGAAGCAAATAATTGCTATGCATTTCTTGGCACGCGAGAAGGAAGAGGGGAGAGGAGGCGGAGCTCACTGGGGAGGCGCAAGGAGGCCCTGCGACAGCTTAGTAGTAACAGAGGTGGCCGAAGTTGAGGAAGACAGCGGCGACCCGAGGAAGAAGAGGTGGAGGGGGGGTGGAGGGGTCGAGCGCCGTCGTGCCCTGGTTCCGCGGCTCGCCGGCCCGGTGTTGAAGCAGATTCTGCTCGCCGCCTTGCCTGTCGCCTCGCACGGTGGAGCTCGAGGGCTGGGAAGGCGAGGGAGGGGGTGGGTGGGTGCGGTGAAGGCGAGGGAGGGGGTGGATTGGGAGCGGACGGCGATGGGGGGCAGGGCAGGGGCTGACTGGGGGCGACGACGGAGACGGAGGCGCGGGGGCGGCGGCGGCATGGGTCGGGGCAGCGCGCGGGTGGATCTGGTGGCGAGGGAGAGAGGGTCGAAGGGGATCTAGCGGGAGAGAGAGAGGATAGCTAGGGGGAGGGTTCTAATGGCGCACCGTCCAGTCGTGCGCCATAAGTATGACTATTCTAATGGCGCACCACCCCTCGGTGCGCCATTAGAATTTTGTTTTAATCTATCCCACTAACCATATCTACAACCTAACCCTATGTACAATAGAACCCACCCACTAGTCCGACTGGTTAGCACGCAGCACACACACTAGGAGGTCTTGGGTTCGATTCCCAGGCTCCCCAATATTTTTTATGCATTTTAAATGCTGTTTTTTATATTTATTTGTGTTTAAATATGTTCAAACTTGTTTAAATCATAACAGCAATATTTTTTTATAAAAACAGTAATAATTTTTTTAAAAATATGTTCAAATTTCTTACTTGAAAATATCATCGGCGGCGGCGGTGGAGCGGGGGAGGGTGCGGGGATCGAGATCGAGATGGAGGGGGAATCGAGATCAAGATGGAGGGGGATCGAGATCAAGTGTCCTCATGAATTCAAAAAGTGCCCATAAAATTTAAAAATATTCATGATATCAAAAAGTGCCCATGAAATACAATCGAGAAATGAAGACTACGATTTAAATACAATCGATCTTAGCTAGCTATCTGTTCACAATCTTCTTGCCCTTCTTTTTCGCAAATGGAGTTCTTCTGTGGAACGGACGTCCTTTAGGTAGGGTGGTCCTGCTTCTTCTTGTGGTGTGTGCTGCTACTTCATCGTCATCGTCATGTTCGATCTTCAGGTCGCCGTACTTGTCGAAGTCTTGCTCATTGGTTACTCCATCCATTCCGATGATCTTCCTTTTGCCTCTCCTCACGACAACACGACTGGGCTTTGGCGGGTCGGTAATGAAGAAGCATTGGTCCACTTGGGAAGCCAGTACCCATGGCTCATTTTTCGCGGTGACGTTTGCGCCCGCGGTCTTGGATTTGGCTTCGGGTATAAACACGACTGGGCTTTGGCATAGTGCGCCATTAGTAGGTTTGCAAAAAAGTAAAAAAAAATTATATACTAATGGCGTACTGTCTTGGTCGTGCGCCATTACTAGTTCTAACTAGTAATGGCGCACTTTGCCATCCCTGCGCCATTAGTTTGTATGGAAAAATGGGAAAAAATCAATTGTAGTGGCGCACCGTGAGCACGGTGCGCCATTAGTGTCTTCCACACTAATGGCGCACGAGCAACCGGTGCGCCATTAGTATATAGTAGT
Organism: Triticum timopheevii; assembly: GCA_963921465.1. Classification (NCBI taxonomy): domain Eukaryota; kingdom Viridiplantae; phylum Streptophyta; class Magnoliopsida; order Poales; family Poaceae; genus Triticum; species Triticum timopheevii. The sequence continues at coordinate 650,281,579 of OY997274.1, forward strand.
GGCGCACTACTTACCTGGTGCGTCATTAAAATCAGTCCTATCTATAGCCCTTTTCCTAGTAGTGGAAAGTTCAATATAAATAAGGAAGAATAGCTCATCATAGTGTCAGAAACTTAATGCTTAATTAAACAACCAATATGTGAAAGCGAAAGACATTGATGTTCTAATGATAGACCAGCATCTCCCAATTAGTTGCAATCAAGTTTCGATCGCACTGAAGGTTCTGTATATAACTACCCCGATCGATATCATCTACCTCAGAAAGATCATGCTCCATATAAATAAATTGATCCCGCCCAACATCATCCCATCTTGCCGAGTCGTGCTAAGATTTGCAGGAATAGAGAAATAGCGGCTATGATTCTCCATCTCACTATTTTGTTGATTATAACACTAATAGAAATATAATAAAGAGACTTGAGTGACAACTATGGAAGACAGTGTGACTCGTGGAGTTGATTGCACCATTATTTGAAAAACTTCCTAGGAAAATCTCTCCCTACTCGAGCACTTCGAGCAACACTTAGGAGCAAAAATAAAATAAATATCCAAACTAAATAAAAATACTTGTTGACACAAAATGTAAGTCACTTAGCACTAGAAAGTTATTTATACTAATAAATATCGCATTTGTAGGAAATATTTATAATAAAATACATGATCACGTTTATATTCTTAATTTGTTAGATTCTGCCAAAGCACTCGTCGTGAAGATCGAGGGGACAATTAAGAGCGTAAAGAAACCACACCAGCTATGATGTAAAAATTTGAATTTTACTTGGTTATGCGAACTGAAAAGATGCTTTGCTGGAGTTGTTGTTTGATCTCAGGCTATATTTGAATTAGGAACTTGAAAGTATTAGTACGTGTTGTGCCGCAATAGCTGGTGCATTGTGTAGACACTAGTTGGATATTCACAATAATCTCATAGTTAGTTCTGCTCAATTTCAAAACAATGTGATTTTGTTTAGTCTAAGGGGGTGTTCCGAAGGGATCTATCTATCTATCTATTATATACTTAAAACAATAGGCAAACAAGCCATCACGTTTGTCCACACAGATTAAATTATATTAGCCGTTAATTTTAGATATGTACGGCTAAGATGTAAAGATGTATACGTTACATACAAATAATATATCTATCTACAAAATAGTTCGGCACATTACATACAAATAGATAGATGTTCCGGCAGGTTAAAAAAAAAGATGTACGTTCCGGCAGAACCAATCACGATGGACAAGTAAATAAAGTGGAGCAGTCCGGTTAAGTTCAGGTAAAAGTAGACCAGTCCGGTTGGCAAGTCACGTTCAGATTTTACACGGAAAAATAGTTAACTTGGGAGGAGTCCGCTAGGATAGAAATAGCATTGCTTTAGCGTACATGCATAGGACACTTAAAACCTATTATGAATTGGACAGTGATGGATCTAGCATCCGTAGCAACGCTGACTATTTCATGATTTGCATGACCACTCTTGTCAAGCCTGCCGATGGCAATCTGTGATTTAAAATGTCCCCTATTTAACTTCTTTTTTTGAGAAAACCCTATTTAATTGCTGGCCGGATATTTGTAATCGTATCACCGGCCGGCTGTGTGGGGGACCTGCTATAGCCTCAAGAACAGGAACGCAGCGGCCTGGCTGCGTGGTCGCTGATTCACGGTTGTGGTGTTATCATGTCGAGTAAATGGAATAATCACGATCAGAAGCTTTGGCTGAGCATAACCCACAAGTACGCACATGCGTCTGGCAGCTAGGCGTTAATATCATATATGGATGCGTTTGTGAGATATGTGGATTTTTGTGAAAGTATACACATTTATTATAATTCTCTAGATGGGATATATATCATGTATGTGTGTGAGATCACTTGATTGGGAAGCAACTACGTATTTCTTACATATACATCGAATATGTATGATTAAGAATCAGTAGTTATATAGTGTTTCATAGAATTTCAAACATGTGCAGCACCCATGTATGCATCAAAAGGTATATCTTGCCTGCTATTATGACTTGATTTTTTTGGCGGGGTATTTTTAGCATTACTGACACAGAAAAATAAATCATTATACTACACAGTTGAAGTGCATATTAGCAGTTCTAGGATCAACATCATATTGCAATAAAAATTCAGAAGGCAAAATATGTTCGGGTGAGTCAGGGCCGTAAGTACTGTTTGAAATTCACACTAAAGTTAGATGTGTTTGCCACATAAAAGACAGATGCATAAAAAATATCAGTTCTACAAAGATATAACCTTTTAGAAAATAATGGATAAACTACTTTGATGTGTAGTTCGACCTACTAGAAACACATTCATATGATTTTGTAAAAAAGAAATCTTCGAATGAAAAAAACTCAAAATCATGAAAAGTAAGATCATATGATTTTTTAAGTGCCACCCTAGCGTTTTGTGACATGACAGACAAGAATGATTTAGCCTACACCTAGGTGCGTTGCTGTTAAATGGAAAATAACGTTCATTGATAACATTTGCATAATATTGACATTTGAAATTCCCTTGAGTGATTTTATAGTTTAGAAAGAGAAGTCTCACACTCGAAGAAGTTGAGAGTTAAAAAAAATCCCATGGTGGAATCTATAACATATGTGCTACAAAGCTATAACCAATAGATTAACACAATACACAAATGACAAGGTGGGTGGAGGAGAACAACACAAGGTTTAAATATGAAATCATAGTGATTATATTTATTTCTTAGTGAAACGATTATCGTTAATCAACAATGGAAGAGAAATTGAAAGGGTAAAGTAAGAAATCAATAAGTGGCGAGCACAATGCCTTCAATTTTATATTGTCACATGCAAAGGCCTTTATAAAGAACCTTATGCACGTAATAGATAGTCACCGATGTGCAATAATATTTATTTAGATTTACTATCAATCCCACAAGTCAAATTTTCGCAGATAATATTTCATTTTGAATGTGTGTCGAACACCCAAGCTACATTTAAAAGCATGTATGGTAAATACAGAGTATAAAAACATTAAAGATGTCGCAATCTAGCCGCGTAAACGCGCGGGACACACTGCTAATTTGAGATAATGTCCCTGTCATAAGCTCATCTACGGTACCCCAAATTTCTACTAGGACCCATTGCAAATAAATGTTGTTCTTAACCATGTGTTTAACTCCACAACTTTATTTTTAAATTTTGGTTGCCACCTCAATCAATACTCCTTTGTTCTTAAACTATGTTGGTATTGTGTCATGCTGCAACATACACTACAATAAGAGTATTGAAGTTTGCATTGTCAATATAGCCCTTCATCGTTATGACCCTTAGGGCATCAACTATATTGTTTTCTAAACTTAGTTCATTTGATTCAACAATAAAAGTTGAAGGAAAACAAAGATATATCCTACAATCTACCTTGTCTCTTAATCGTTTGTGAAGATGAGTCTCCACATGCACTCATAATGTGCATGGCACATCAACGATTGGCTAAGAAATGATTGAACTTCCTTTATTAAGAAAGAAAAGTCATATTGCCTTCTACTCGAGGTGGTTCAGTTATTATTGGCTCACTACTGAGTATTGACGGTGCCTCCATGGCTCCATATTACCTGAACACGTCAATAATGCAAAACTTTGAACAATACATGTTCCCGCTCCCTCTGTCAATATATTATCATGAAATATGAATAATGCAAACACTTCGAACAATTTGAAATGATATGACTATTGAAGTTTGCATGTGGGTATATATATATAGCCCTTAATTATTTTTCCTAAAATTTCACGATTGGTCTAAGATTCCACTGGCAACCGAGTAGCACTAGTGTCTTCTCTTCAGCAGGCCATCTATCTTATCAGGATAACACATAACATTAGCATCAATAATGCAAGCAAGCACTTTTCCCATTCTTCATGTCCTTTCCCAATTCATTTCACGGCGACGTCCACCTCCATCTCCGCCGCTCTCCTCCGCCCCAGGCAGGCCCCAGCTATACGCTGCGCCGAGAGAGACGAGAAACCCCGGCCGTACGCGTCGCCGTCTCCGACGACCCACCCACCGAATTGATAATGCTAATAACGCCGTCCATCACGGGCTCTGCCGCCGCCACTCGCCAGCCAGCTCCATGCATGGCCGACTGGCTTCTTGTCGGGGCCGCTAGACAAAAGCATGGGCAACACGTACGACTACAAGAGGAGGAGACGTACCTCAACTCAGGTCAACTTAATTTCTTCTACCGGCCGTAACCGTAAGTGATGATGAGCAAGTCGCGTTGGGTGACACCGGGTGCAAGATCTTCGTCCTGTACGGTTTTCCTCCGCACACGGCACACCATACGCGTGGCTTCAGAGATTCTACTAGTATTTCGAACCATCTAGAAGACGAAGAAGAACAGGGCTAATTCCTGGCGATGACAAGAAAAACGCGGTATGGAAAAATCAGAGGTACATCTATCATGTAGACTAGAGGCAGAATGAAAACATATATACGTACAAAGACAAACGAGTGCAGAAAGATCAGAGGTCGTTGACAGTAGATCATTGCGCTATCACTTTCAGGTGGATAAGTTAGTGGGCGGAATGCACCCGATTCAGATAACCACAAATCACTCCCTCGGCCTCAACTGGATCAAGAGTACGAGGGACGTCATCGAGCGGAACGTGTGCTGAACACGGAGGTGTCGTATGTTCGGTGCTAGAATCGGTCGGATCGTGAAGACGTACGACTACATCAACCGCATTGATAAACGCTTTCGCTTTCGATCTACGAGGGTACGTGGACACACTCTCCCCGCTCGTTGTTATGCTTCTCCTAGATAGATCTTGCGTGATCGTTGGAATTTTTTTTAAATACTGCGTTCCTCAACAGCAGGCCCATGGTCAGCCCTAATATACTAGCATGCTTCTACATTAGCACGATATCCAATTTTCGAATTAGCAGGTGCGGTGAATCTTAAAATCTTATCAATCTAAGTTGGTTCAAGCGAATTTAAAAAGAGGCCATGTCAATATAAGCTTGATATGGGTACACGTTTTAGGCAAGTCACACCACTTCTGTAAAAAAATTCATGTAAGAAAATAATGATCAATACTACAACTTACTCAAGTTTGTATTTGTAATACTCATGCAATCTAGACATTGTGTAATCTCTAGATTTATCTATTTAGTCACATAGAAACTTGTTAGTATTGATCTAGAGAATATCTACGAAGTTACTCGATTCATAAACTGTAAAGCAAACTGCTAAAATATATAGATGTTTTAAAACAAATTGGAAAAATTAAAGATAAATACAAATGCACTAGAGCAAATTTATTCACGTTATATGATGATAGTATTTGATTGCATAGACCTTTGGTGAAAACTATTGTAATAAGATAATTCATTAAATATCCAAACTAAATACAAAATTGGCCAAAAAATTGTAAGTCACTTTGCCCTAGAAAAATATTTATACTAATAAATATCAAAATTTATGAAAGTTTTATAGTTAAATATTTGAGCATGTTTAAATACTTAATTTTGATAGTTATACTTAAATAAACTACTATATTAATATAATACATCAAAATATCTTGTCAACAAGAAATATAATTTAGTGAGAAATTCTTATTGTGGAGTAGAAAAGTTCAGTATAAATAACGGAGAATAGCTCATCATAGTGTATGTGCCAGAAACTTAATTCTTAGTTAAAAAACTTTCTATGGGTAAAAGAAGAGTATGAAAGATTGTGTGGTCGAAATACATTGATTTTTTCATGATAGAACAACGTCTCTAACTAGTTACAATCAGGTTTTGATTGTGCTGAAGTTTTTTAATGTAATTTTCCTATTCAATATCATCCATTTGCCAAGATCATGCTCCGTATGAATAGAGTAATCTTGCCCAACATCATAATATTTTGCCAAGTCTCCGAAGATCTATAGGAATAGCGAATGTGATTTTCCATCTCGCTATTTTGGTGTTTCTATTAAGCAGATAATAAGCAAATCAGATTAGAGGGACGGGAGCGACAACAATCAAAGAGAGTGTGACTCGTGGAGTTGATGTGCACCACTACCTAAAATCTTGCTAGGCAAACTTCTCCTAAATTGAGCACTTGAGCAACACTTGGGACTGGGAGCACACACATTATAAATATATCCAAACTAAATAAAAATATTTTTTGCCAAAAAATGAAGTCACTTAGCACTAGAAAATTATTTTTAGTAATAAATATCGCAACGGGAAGATATATTTATAATAAAATACATGAGCATGTTTTATTCTTAATTTGTTAGATTCCGCCCAAACCGCTCGTCGAAAAGATTGAAGGGAGAATTAAGGACATCAAAGAAACCACACCAACTATGATGTGAGAGTTAGAACTTTGCTTGGTTATGCTAACTATAAGGATTCTTTGCTTTGAAATTTTGGCTGCCAACTCAACTAGTACTCTTTTGTTCTTAAACTACATTGGTATTGCCATGCTGCAACATTCACAAGAGTAAGAGCATTGAAGTTGCAATAGTCAATATAGCCCTTAATCGTTGTGACCCTTAGGGCATCAACTATATTGTTTCATAAACTTAGTTTATTTGATTCGACAACAAAATTTGAAGGAAAACAAAGATATATCCTACAGTCTACCTTGCTCCTAATCACTTTTTAAGATGAGTCTCTACATGCACTCATGATGTGCATGGCACATCAACAGTTGGCAAGGAAAGGTTGAACCTTTATTCCTTTATTAAAAAGCAAAAGTCATCTTACCTTCAACTCTAGGTGGTTTAGTGATTATCCACTAGCTACTGAGTATTGATGGTGCCTCCATATTGCCTGAACACATCAATAATGCCAACACTTTGAACAATACATGTTCCCGCTCCCTCTGCCAATATCTTATCATGACATATGAATAATGCAAACACTTCGAACCATTTGTTGTACTCTTTTGTTCCTAAGCAATGTTGGCATTGTCAAAATGCAGCATGGACAAAATGTGTATGGCTTAGTTCGATCATTCATGTAACCTGACTTTGTCATGTGAGGGCTGAGCATCTCATCCTCTACCCATAGTGACCTTGAAAGCGCCTCCTAGTGTACGCTCTAAGAGGTCCGCCAGTTTACGCTCTGCACCTGTTCAAGAAAAAAAAATGTGGTATGGCTATTGAAGTTTGCATGTGAGTATATATTATTTTTCAAATGATTATTTGACGATTGCTCAAAGAAAAGATATAGCCTGCAGTCTACCCTTGCCTGTCAATCGCCTAGTTAAGATGGGTCTCTACTCCCGTGATCACGCATGCTTTGCATGGTACATCAATTCTCTTGGCAAAGAAATCATTAAACCTTTATTTCCTTGGTATGAAAAAGCCAAAGCCATCTTGCATTCAACTCGGGTAGTCTAGTGCTTGTCCACTCAGGGCATGTGTAATGCAGATCACCAGATGGATATTAGCAAATGTCTCCGGATGACGGTTCAATAGTAGGTTATGTGCGTAGGCATGTATTCCTATGTTCGCAGGTTCTGGCTTTTTATTTGACCTTTTATACTGCAATACATAAACCTGATACTTGAACCTTAATAAATATATGGCTGTGTGCATTGTAATGACGCAGAGGCCTAGGGTGGTCCTACTTTTTGAAAAATAATAATTCAAGTTTCAACAGTAACAGAAAACAAGAATATATGAATTGTAGATGTCCTGCATGCTTGTGAATTCCTTGTTGTCTACTCGCATCCAGATATTGTCCTCACCACAAAATCAACTCCTATGGGCTTTCTTTTCATTCTTCAAAATAAAATGTAAGGAAAACAGTCGCTATAATTCGGGATGCTACAGAGCAGAGCTTATCCACTGGCAACCGAGTAACACTACTACTGATGGTGTCTTTCAGCAGGCCATCTATCTTATCAGGATATCACATATCATTATTAGCATCAATAATACAAGCAAGCACTTTTCATAGATATTGTTTTCCAGTTCATTTCACGGCGACGTCCACGTCCATCTCCGCCGCTCCCCTCCCCACTTCGCCATCCACGTGTACGCGGCGCCAAGAGAGACGAGAGACCCCCGGTCGTACGTCGCCATTGGACGCGTGGCGCAGTCGGCGTCTGCGTCTCCGATGACCCACCCGCCGAATTGATAATGCTAACGCCGTGCATCACGGGCTCCGCCGCCAGCTCCATGCACGGCCGACTGGCTTCTTGTCGGCGGCCTCTAGACAAAAGCATATGCAACACGTACAAATTTCACAAGAGAAGAAGACGTACAATTTTCTTCTACCCGGCCGTAACCGTAACCGTAAGCGAATGACACCCGGCGCAAGATCAACTACTCTACAATTTTTCTCCGCATATTATACACGTACCTTCTGTCTTCAGAGATGCTAGTATCAGTATCTAGAATCATCTAGAAGACGAAGAAGAAGAGGCTAAATCCTGGCGATGACAAGACAAACGCGGTGTGGAAAAATCGGAGGTACATCTATCATGTAGACTAGAGGCAGAATGAAAACATATACGTAGAAAGACAAACGAGAGCAGAAAAATCAGAGGTCGGTCACGCTATCGCTTTCAGGCTGACGAGTTAGTGGGCGATGTCAACCGGATTCAGATAACCACAAAACACTAGTATATCAAGTCCCCAAAAGTCCGAGCAATGAAAAATATGCGACCACACAATCGATTAGCCCATCGACGTCTCAAGGGGCTACTTGCTCAGCTAGGGTGAACCTTTGAGAGCAAGCAAGGATCTATCACCCAAGGAGCTAGAGATTCGAATTTCCGAATTCAAATTTGCCATAAAACCATAAACGCTAGAATAACACAGAGCCGTATCACACGATGAAAGAATATTGGCACCATCTGTCCGCGTCGCGAGAGCTAGCTCAGCGAGAACAGTGAAGAAAAATCTAACGGACAAGTGTGTGTGCGCGTTCGCGCGTGAATAGTCTATCGAACAAGTTGGGAATCCAGAACAAAGTCGCATAACATTTTGTTAAAACAAGTAGATCGTGTTGAAACCACAGTCCACAGACACTTGTACTGTATATGAATGAGTGGAGGTGGCAATAGAACATTTGTCGGCACGCAATCGCTTAGCTCAGCCGGCAGGGACCTTCTAGAACAACGGAAAAATCTATATATAGTGACTCCATGTGGGGCGTCCAGGAAAATTTCATGAATTCTTGTAAAACAAGTTGACAATATAATATGTCTAACTCTTTTTCACAAAAAGTAAAATCAACAATATCAAAAGAGATTCCAAACTTGAATGTTCCTGTGATAGCCACAAATACTAGAATAACAAGCTCACCGCAAATCTACACCAAGAAAGATTATCGCCACCATCGGTCGGTGTCGCGAGACGTAGCTAAGGGAGACTGCGAGAACAATATCGGTAAATCTAGTGTCCAAGTGGGGAAATCCGATGCAAAGTTTTAATGTTTTCTTAGACAAGTTGGCGATATTCAAACCACAGGCCGACACCTATGTATAATGTTATGTCATGAAGATTTGAAAATTCAAATTCGATAGAAAACAAATAGAACTATCCACAGCTCAATCTGCCTCTTTTGCTTGAGGTTTATTTAATTTTCCGAAGCGGTCATAGAGTATCGTCATCAAGTGACATGAAGAAATGTAGTACTTTCTCTATAAAGAAATATAACAGCGTCTAGTGATCTAGACGCTCTTATATTTCTATACGGAGAGAGAACAAATCTCGGGCGTCGATCCGTGCTCGGAAGACGTGTGAGCCCCTTTCAACCTTTTTTTTCAACCTTGTTGGGGAAGAGAAGTTGGCTCCACAATTGGTGTCACGAAAGCAACGTTCAAGGAGGCCCACAAGCAACTCGCACTGGGTGGCTGACTCAGCGGGAGCTCACACATAATCTTCTTCGCTTCGATGGAGATAAGATTGGGAGCTGGCGCGTACGTGCCACCACAGAGTCCTCCGTCCTCACCCCTGTCCGGAGTCCTTATAAATCCACCGGCGTCTCAGCTCTCTCCTCAACGAGGACGAACAACACTGCAACGAAGAAGTACTCTGCATTTGGATCAAGAACTTAAGAACACAGATCGGGGAATCGATGGCTACGTTCGCGACGTCGTCGCCGGCGGTGATGTGGTCGGCTCGCTCAGGGCGGGTGGCAGGGGCTCGGTCGTGCGTGGTGGCGCATGCGTCCGCGACGATGGCGGCACCGGCGGCGGTGGCCGCGGGGAGGACGCACTACGAGGTGCTCGGGCTGGGCGCCGGGGCCAGCAGGGGCGAGATCAAGGCCGCATACCGGCGTCTTGCCAGGGAAGTGCACCCTGACGCCGTCGGAGGTGGCGGCGACGAGGGGTTCATCTGGCTGCACGCAGCCTACGCCACGCTCGCCGATGCCGGCGAGCGAGCTCGATACGACCGGGACGTGACCTGCCGCGCCGCGGGGATGATGATGCGGCGGACGGCTGCTGCCGGGCCGGCGGTCCGGCGGAGGACGTGGGAGACCGACCAGTGCTGGTAGGATGGGCGGACTCACGCGGCTGCCCTGCGGGACCATCGACCGGTTCGATCAGGCACGGCGCGTCATGGAGGCGGCGCTCTCTGGAGAGAAGGTCGCGCCGACTGTCTTGGACCGCCCGGTCAGAATTGAACGACCCAGACGGGTGTGCGGACGCGGGAGCTCTGTAGTACACGACAAGAGTCGTCATTTAAAGATCTCTTGTACGTCCAGTCAGCAAAATTCAAATCACTTTAGCTACATTTCAGTCAGCTGACTTTTTATTTTGTGGTCAATCAATTTTCTGTTCGTCAGATGCGCTTTGAGATGTGTGTTGTTTCATTTTTTTTCTGTTTAATTCTGTTGTTGGGTTGGGCAGTGTGGAATCGATTGACCCCTATTTTGGGTCAGTCGAATTGCTTCTTGGGCTGTTTTTTTTCTTCTGGGTTACGTTTTTGTTTTTCCTTTTCCCCTTTTCTTTATTTGTTTTTTTTGTTTTTGTGGGTTTTTGGCTGAGTGTAATTATATACATGCAAATACTATATAATATGTGACAAAAATTTATGATTATGATTATTTTTTCATATCACGATAAAGTGCTATTTCGGTGCAAAGTTGTGTGCTAGTTTTTTTTAATTTCTCTCTTCTTAAAGGAAATACCAATGCCACTAAATCATTCCTTTTCAAAACAGATGATATTGTTTGTCTTTACTTCATTTTCATAACAAATGCCACTATTCATTTGTTCTTAGATTTTGTTTTTGCAAAAGCTTCACTTTTGTATGCTTATTCTTGCATATTTTAAAAAGCGCAATTTCTATGTATATTTCGTGCAAATTATGTTAGTGTTTGTTTTAGATTCTGGTTTCCCGTTTTCTTTGTTCTTAAATGGTAATAACAATGCCACATATTCATTCTTTCTTTTGTGAGTATTTTTCTTTATTTTTTTCCGGTTTTCTGTTTCTATGCATTTTTATTTTTTATTTCCTTTTATTGGTTATTTTTTGTGTGTTCTAGCTTTTTTTTTACTTTTATTTTTTCTTTATGCGTTTTTTTGGATGTTGAGTGTGTGTAAATATGTGCACACAAGTACTACATGTATACTTTATGTTAGACTATGGAAATTTCACTACTATATGTTTCTTCTTACATATTATAAAAAGTGAATTTTTGTATGAATCTTGACGAAATTTTATTTTAAGTTTTTATTTCCCTTTCTCTCTTATTTAAAAGTAATACCAATGACACTAATTCATTCCTTCTTTGAAACTTATTTTCTATGTAAATTCTACTAGTATATTTTAGTTCTTGCGTAGCTATAAAAAGTGCAATTTATGTGCAAATTTTATCATGACTTATTTTTTTCATTCTTTTCTTCTTAAAGGGTGGTACCAATGCCACTACTTCATTCTTTTTAGAAAATATTATATTTTTGTGTGTTTAAATAAGTATACACGCAAGTACTGTACAACATGTGTGTAAATTATAGTAGAGTGCCAAATTGCAATATTATATGTTCATTGCTCGCATATTACTAAAAGTGCAATTTCAGTGCAAAGTTGTGTGCAATTTTTTTCTCTATTTCTTTTTTATTAAATGGGTTCATTATTCCCTAGAAATTTTTATTATTTTCATTATGTTTTATTTTTTTATTTTCTTTCTTCTTAAAGGGTTTCATTCTTCCATAGGAAACTTCATTATTTTGATTTTGAATTTTTTTATTTTCCTTCTTTAGAGGCAATACCGATATCATTCCACTATTATTTTATTTTACAATTTATCAGAATGATTCTAATAGTAAGTTGTCTTGTGTGATGATTACTAGACATAAATATGTTAGAAATATGGGTTTCAATAGCCTCTTCTCTTCCTTCAAAATGATATAGTCACTAACGATTGCGTTGCATACACTAGTAGAAAAGGGGGCAATGGTCCAGGCCGGTCCAGCCCATTAGTCCCGGTTCAATCCAGAACCGGGACCAATGGGGGCATCGGACCCGGTTCGTGAGCCGCGGGGGCCGGCCGGGCCACGTGGGCCATTGGTCCCGGTTCGTCTGGACCTATTGGTCCTGGTTGGTGGGACGAACCGGGACCAATGGGCCGCACTCCTGGCCCACAACAATTGGTCCCGGTTGGTGGCTTGAACCGGGACCGAAGGTAAACCTTTAGTCCCGGTTGGTGCCACCAACCGGGACCAATGGTGGTGCCTATATATACCCACCTCTCGCAAGAGCAGAGCACACTGCTCTGTTTTTTTCTAGCTCACCTCCTATGCACACAAGGTGTTCGATGGAATGCCCGAGCCACACTACTTAGGGTTTCTCCTGTCCAAGCTCGACCGCCAAGCTCCATTTTCCTCCATATTTGTCTAGGTTTAGCGGGCCGTCACGCCCCGTCCCCGTCTTCAACGTCGTCGATCACCCGCACCGATCTCATCGCCGGCACCACCGTGGTGAGCCTCTTGTTCTTATCTTCTTTCTGAAAGGAAAAATATTCTTATTTGTATGTTTAGATAGATATATACTTGTATAATTTTCTTACTTTTATTATTGCATCTTATATAGTGCGATGGTTTTGGTATCCGCCCCCGTCGGCCCTCGTCCTGTCTATGATTCAGATGTGGTATATATTATCTTTTCATAACTATTGGTTCATTTATTGTTTATGACAATTATGCCGACCAACGTGACATAGATTTTATTCATCTAGGAGGTTGTTGAACCGGAAATTCCAACCGACCCTATTGTCGAGAGGTTAAATTTAGTTGAAGAAGAAAACAATTTGTTAAAGGAAAAAATTAGAAAAATTGAGGAGGAGAAGATGATATTGGAGTTGCATGTTGCGGATGTCGTCGATGATCACAAGATCAAGATGGATGCAATGCGCTTGAAGATTAGAAAGATTAGAAAATATGCCATTCATACCGAGGCTTGGTATCATTATGCCGTTGGATCAGTTGTTACATTGGTTGCGATTATGATCGCATTTGTTTTCGCATTGAAATGTTTTACATAGTTTCAGTGTATGGTTTAATTAATTTAGATGCTCTACAGAGCTTTATGTTGTTAGATGAGAACTATGTATGTACTTTGGTTTTAATGTGATGATGAACTTCTATTAATTTGGTCACTTAATTATCTAATTCATGATGTTCTTTAATGATTTTTGACACACTTAATTATATATAATGCACACAGATGAACCGGCAATGGATGTACGGTTCAAGACACACCTCCGAGTACATTAAGGGCGTGCATAATTTGCTCGAAGTGGCTGAGGCAAACAAGCAGAATGATTTTATGTGTTGTCCATGCCCTATATGTGGGAATACGAAGTCTTACTCTGACCGGAAAATCCTCCACACCCACCTGCTTTACAAGGGTTTCATGCCACACTATAATGTTTGGACGAGGCACGGAGAAATAGGGGTTATGATGGAAGATGGCGAAGAAGAAGAGTACGATGAGAACTATGTGCCCCCTGAATACGGTGATGCTCCAGAAGATCAAGAGGAACCAGACGATGTGCACGATGATGCTACAACGGGCGAAGATGCTGAAGATCAAGAGGAACCAGACGATGTGCCCGATGATGATGATCTCCGCCGGGTCATTGTCGATGCAAGGACGCAATGCGAAAGTCAAAAGGAGAAGCTGAAGTTCGATCGCATGCTAGAGGACCACAAAAAAGGGTTGTACCCCAATTGCGAAGATGGCAACACAAAGCTCGGTACCGTACTGGAATTGCTGCAGTAGAAGGTAGAGAATGCTGTGCCTGACAAAGGATTTGAGAAGCTACTTAAAATATTGAAGAAGAAGCTTCCAAAGGATAACGAATTGCCCGACAGTACATACGCAGCAAAGAAGGTCGTATGCCCTCTAGGATTGGAGGTGCAGAAGATACATGCATGCCCTAATGACTGCATCCTCTACCGCAGTGCGTACAAGGATCTGAACGCATGCCCGGTATGCGGTGCATTACGGTATAAGATCAGACGAGATGACCCTGGTGATGTTGACGGCGAGCCCCCCAGGAAGAGGGTTCCTGCGAAGGTGATGTGGTATGCTCCTATAATACCACGGTTGAAATGTCTGTTCAGAAACGGAGAGCATGCCAAGTTGATGCGATGGAACAGTGAGGATCGTAAGAAAGACGGGAAGTTGAGAGCACCCGCTGACGGGTCGCAGTGGAGAAAAATCGAAAGAAAGTACTGGGATGAGTTTGCAAGTGAGCCAAGGAACGTATGGTTTGCTTTAAGCGCGGATGGCATTGATCCTTTCGGGGAGCAGAGCAGCAATCACAGCACCTGGCCCGTGACTCTATGTATGTATAACCTTCCTCCTTGGATGTGCATGAAGCAGAAGTTCATTATGATGCCAGTTCTCATCCAAGGCCCTAAGCAACCAGGCAATGACATTGATGTGTACTTAAGGCCATTAGTTGAAGAACTTTTGCAGCTGTGGAATGGAAACGGTGTACGTACGTGGGATGAGCACAAACAGGAGGAATTTAACCTAAAGGCGTTGCTGTTCGTGACCATCAACGATTGGCCCGCTCTCAGTAACCTTTCAGGACAGACAAACAAGGGATACCACACATGCACGCACTGTTTACTTGACACCGATAGTATATACCTGGCAAGCTGCAGGAAGAATGTGTACCTGGGCCATCGTCGATTTCTTCCGACCAACCATCAATGTCGAAAGAAAGGCAAGCATTTCAAAGGCAAGGCAGATCACCGGAAGAAGCCCGCCATGCGTAGCGGTGATCACGTACTTGCTATGGTCAATGATTTACATATAATCTTTGGAAAGGGTCCCGGCGGACTAGCTGTTCCGAGTGACGCTGAGGGACACGCACCCATGTGGAAGAAGAAATCTATATTTTGGGACCTACCCTACTGGAAAGACCTAGAGGTCCGCTCTTCGATCGACGTGATGCACGTGACGAAGAACCATTGCGTGAACCTGCTAGGCTTCTTGGGCGTGTATGGGAAGACAAAAGATATAGCTGAGGCACGGGAGGACCTGCAACGTTTGCACGAAAAAGATGGCATGCCTCCAAAGCAGTATGAAGGTCCTGCCAGCTATGCTCTTACCAAAGAAGAGAAGGAAATCTTCTTTGAATGCCTGCTTAGTATGAAGGTCCCGACTGGCTTCTCGTCGAATATAAAAGGAATAATAAATATGGCAGAGAAAAAGTTTCAGAACCTAAAGTCTCATGACTGCCACATGATTATGACGCAACTGCTTTCGGTTGCATTGAGGGGGCTTCTACCGGAAAACGTCCGATTAGCCATTGTGAAGCTATGTGCATTCCTCAATGCAATATCTCAGAAGGTGATCGATCCAGAAATCGTACCAAGGCTAAGGAGTGATGTGGTGCAATGTCTTGTCAGTTTCGAGATGGTGTTCCCACCATCCTTCTTCAATATCATGACGCACGTTCTAGTTCATCTAGTTGACGAGATTGTCATTTTGGGCCCCGTATTTCTACACAATATGTACCCCTTTGAGAGGATTATGGGAGTCCTAAAGAAATATGTCTGTAACCGCGCTAGGCCAGAAGGAAGCATCTCCATGGGCCATCAAACAGAGGATGTCATCGGGTTTTGTGTTGACTTCATTCCTGGCCTTAAGAAGATAGGTCTCCCTAAATCGCGGTATGAGAGGAGACTGACTGGAAAAGGCACGCATGGAAAGGACTCAATAATATGCAGGGACGGATATTCTTGGTCTCAAGCCCACTACACAGTTCTACAGAACTCTACCTTGGTGACCCCGTATGTCGATGAACACAAGAACAGTCTGCGCTTCAAACACCCGGAGCAGTGCGACGACTGGATTACATGTGAACACATCAGGACTTTCAGCAGTTGGTTGGAAGCACGTATCAGAGGTGACAACACTGTTTGTGATGAGCTGTACTTGTTATCCAGGGGACCATCTTTGACTGTATTGATTTGGAAAGGATACGAGATAAATGGGAATACATTTTACACGATTGACCAAGATCAAAAGAGCACCAACCAAAATAGCGGTGTCCGCTTTGATGCAACAACCGAGAGGGGAAAGGACACATATTATGGTTACATAGTGGACATATGGGAACTTGACTACGGACATGATTTTAAGGTCCCTTTGTTTAAGTGCAAATGGGTCAATCTGTCAGGAGGCGGGGTACAGGTAGACCCACAGTACGGAATGACAATAGTGGATCTGAAAAATCTTGGGTACACTGACGAACCGTTCGTCCTAGCCAATGATGTGGCACAGGTTATCTATGTGAAGGACATGTCCAGTAGACCGAGAAAGAGAAAAGATAAAGAAGCAAATACATCATACGATGAGCCAAAGCGCCACATAGTTCTTTCAGGAAAAAGGGACATCGTGGGAGTGGAGGACAAGACAGACATGTCTGAAGATTATGAAAAGTTTCATGAAATTCCTCCCTTTAAAGTCAAGGCTGACCCCAGCATCCTGATAAACGATGAAGATTATCCATGGTTACGGCGTAATAAGCAAATGACACAAGCGAAGAAAAAGTGAAGACTTTCTCCCGCAACTATGATGATGATACCATGCCAACTTTGTAACTGACGAGTATGATACCATTGTTCGTTTTGTACATGCACATGCTATGTGTGGGTCAATTTATGATACCATGCCAACTTTCAACTTTTTCAGAGTTCATTTGAAATGCTTTAATGTCTTATGGTTCGGCCCTCGTAATAATTAAAAATAGCAACAATAATTATTTTGTTGTAAGTAGAAACAAAATAAAATAAATAAAGCAAGAAAGAAAACAAAAAAAAGTGTTTTCAAATTTGAAAAGTAATGGCACTAACAGAAAGTTTATAATTTTCCTAAAACTAAAAGCAAAAAGAATTAAAAAATAAAGCAAAAAACAAAAGAAAATAAATAATGCAAAAAACAAAACAAAAAAACAACAATAAGTATTTTGTTGTAAGTAGAAACAAAATAAAATAAATAAAGCAAGAAAGAAAACAAAAAAAAGTTTTCAAATTTGAAAAGTAATGGCATTAACAGAAAGTTTATAATTTTCCTAAAACTAGAAGCAAAAAGAATTAAAAAATAAAGCAAAAAACAAAAGAAAATAAATAATGCAGAAAACAAAACAAAAAAATGGAAAAAAAATAGCAACAATAAGTAAAGAAAACAAAAAACAAAAAAAAGTGCCACCTACTGGGCCCCCACGGCCTGAATACGACATGAATCCCTAATTTGGGCCAGGATTCAGGCCCGCAGAAGGCCCATCGGGCAAAGCATTAGCAAGTAGGCTCATAAGCCTGCAGTAGAGAGGAGTTCAAGAGGGGAGCGGCAGTGGGGCTTATAAACCACTGCGCTCCCCTCTCAACTAGCGAGGTGGGACTAAATTTTGGCCCCGATGCGGGCAGCACAGGGGCCTTTGGTCCCGGTTGGTGGCACCAACCGGGACTAAAGGGGGTGGCTTTAGTCCCGGTTGGTGCCACTTTAGTCCCGGTTGGTGCCACCAACCGGGACCAAAGGCCGCAGCTTCCCGCCCAAAGGGCGGGAAGCTGCGGCCTTTGGTCCCGGTTGGTGGCACCAACCGGGACTAAAGTGGCACCAACCGGGACTAAAGGGGGCATTAGTCCCGGTTGGTGCCACCAACCGGGACCAATGCTCCTTGTATATAAGTAGCACTTCGCAGTTTTGCAGAGTTCATCGCCACCAGTTGCCCCCCCGACGACGCCGAACACATCGACGCCGCCAGGCTGCCCCGACGCCGCCCGCCGCCCCCGCCGTCGCCGTCGCCGTCGCCCGCGCCCGTCGTCGTCGCCGTCCTCCCCGAGCCCGCGCCGTCCTTCCCGAGCCCGCGCCCGCCGTCGTCGCCGCCAGGCTCCGCCGTCGCCGCTGCCCGCCCCCGCGCCCCGAGCCCCTGCCCCGTCGCCGTCGCCCGCCCCCGCGCGCCGCCACCGCTGTGAGCCGCCGCGCCGCACGTGCTCTGTTTTTTTTCATTTTTATTAGTTTAGTTTTTTTGTTCAGATTATGTTTTTGTTGATATATGTATTTATTGTTCATATGTGTATATGTGTATGTATGTGGCTATGTGTATGTAATGTTTAAAAATTGTTCAGATTATGTTTTTGTTGATATATGTATTTATTGTTCATATGTGTATTAATGTTTTCATATATGCAAAAGATAGATTTTTAGAAAAGTTAGGTTTTTTTTCTGTTCATAGATTTTTTTTGTTGATATTAGTTATTGTAGAATATGCAAATGTTTGTATATTCATATGAACAATGCATTAGGCAAAACCTTTGTTTTTTTCGAAATTTTCTATTTGAACATTTTTTTTAAAACAAGCAATACTAAAAGAATGAGAGGAAAAAGGAAAATAAGAAGAGGAAGAAAGGAGAAAAAGAGGAGAGGAAGAAGAGGAGAAATAAATAAGAAGAGGAAAAAATAAGAAAAAGAAGAGGAGAAGAAGAAAGGAATAGAGGAGAAAGAAGAAATTCTATTTTTTCTTCTTCTCCTCTAATCCTTTCTTCTTCTCCTCTTTTTTTTCTTCTTTTACTTCTTCTTCTTCTTCCTTCTTCCTTCTTCCTCTTTTCTTCCTTTTCCTTAATTATTTTCCTTTCTCGAGGGAGAAGAAGAAAAAGAATAGGAGAAGAAGAAAGAAAGGAAAGGAGAAAGAAGAAACTTCAACACGAGGGGGTGGTACCGATACCCCCTCCCCGATAACATTATTTTCCCATGTATATGTATGTCGCGTCGTTGTCGATATAACCCCCTCTAGATACAACTGCAGCACCCTCCTCGGCCCTCTCGCTCGACCAAAACTCTCGAGGACACCCAAACCCTAGAGAGAAAACGATGTTGCAGGTCTCCTACGTACCCCCTCCCGCCGCGCCCCTACCCGACAAATTATACTCTCTCGAGGCCACCCAAATTTATCAAGTTAAAAGAGCGTTATCGTCGAGGCCACCCCAAACCCTTGAAGCTTTGTGTCGAGGCGACCCCAAACCCTAGAGAAGCAGCGTCGAGGCCACTAACATGATTCCTTATTGTGATTAGCTAGCTAGTTCTACGTTTGCCACTATGTACCATGTTTGAATAATAATTGACATGTTGTCAATATTTGCAGAAACTATGGAGCACTCCCGAGACGAAGAAACAGAAGCGATGTTGGGGGAAATAATCGCAAATGGAAGTGATGATGTTGCATCATTTCTCATCGACACCGTTGGTCAGCTGGATGAAGAAGAGGGCTATGATTATGATGGCTTCGACCCATTAATGCCGGTACAAGAGGAGGACTATGTTCATGATGGCTCCGGTGACACAATGGAGGTACAAGACGAAGGAGACCGTGCTGAATGCTCCGGTCACCGAACCGAGTCCGGCCAGGTATATATATATATATTAGTTAAGCCCGTGCTGACAAGTTAATTGATGGATCCATTGTTTTGGTATATGTACACATATTAATTACTGTCGTCTTTCTTCCTTATAATTTCTAGCCCTCCGGATCGAGCACAACTTCGGTAAGGAGACGAGGCCCGAAGAAAAAGTTGAGCTCGGATGAAAAGTTTGAGATCATAGAAATCGCGCCCGACGGCGAACCGATTGAACCCATCCGGACAAACAAGACATTTTCTGCTCAGTGCGGGGTTCTTGTTAGGGACAGGATCCCGATCAGCATCCAGCAATGGTATAAGCCTGCTAAGGATGAAGACGCTGAGGTGTCTTATGTCAATGATATGCAGAAAGAAGATCTTTGGAATGAGCTGAAGGCAAATTTCACCCTACCGCCAGAGGAGGGTCCGGAGAAGCCAGTTAAAGAGCAATTAATCAAGTCTTGTGCTCTTAAAAAGATGGCAGGCCTAATGAGGAGGTGGAGGAAAGAGCTGAACCAGTTTGTCAAGAAAAAAGAGACACCAGAATTCATCGGCAAATATGAGAAGATCAAAGATCACTGGCCCGCATTTGTGGCCCACAAGACATCGGAAAAGAGTAAGAAGATGTCGGAGACAAACAAGAAAAATGTTGCGAAGAAGAAGCTTCACCATCGCACGGGGTCAGGTGGCTACCTCAAAGCCCGGCCTAAGTGGTCCAAGGCTGACCATGATCTGCTTGAAAAAGGGATCGAACCAGAGACAATGCGCTGGCCAGACCGTTGCCGGACTTGGTTCTTCGGGGCTGGCGGAACCTTGGACCCTGTAACAGGGCTGTGTCAGTGGACGGACGAGCAACTGCAAACACCAGTCAAGAACCTTCGACACTATATCGATGCAGCGCAGCGAGGGACGTTCCTTCCAAACAGGGAGAAGGACGAGCTCACAATGGCCCTTGGGAATCCCGAGCACCCTGGACGGACACGAGGCACGCCAGGCTCCCTTCCGTGGAAGGTTGGTTTTCCGGACGCAGGGGGTTACAAAACCCACGAGAGGAGGAAGAAAGTGGAGCAGGACCAAATGCAGGCGCTTCTTGGAAGGGTAATGGGGCTAGAGGATCGAGAAGCAGCAGATCGCAACAAACGACATGCCGAAGCTTCCCCCGAAGCTACCCCGCCATCTCAGCGGAGAAGCATCGTTGCTTCCACCGAGCTGCTTCAGCCGGAGCATGTCTTGACGGCTCCTGCCAGCTATCCCGTGGATGGTATCACGGAGTCTCAAAATTGCCACATTATGGCGCGATGCATGAATTTAAAGGTCAAGGCGGCTGTTGGCCAAGTTTATCCTAGTGGACCCGGCACAACTTATCACTGCCAGCCGATTCCAGAAGGATTTGCTAAGGTGATGGTGGATGAAATAACGGAGGGATTTGAGGACCTCGCGCTTGAGCACCCTACCGGTGAAGGGAAGACTAGGCTGGGTTCTGCTCTGAAGACTCCATGTCTATGGCGGAAGGAGCTCATCGACCTTCTGAACTGGACGCCTCCGCCTCCTCCTCCTCCTCCGGCGAGTCAGGGCACTCCGCCTCCTCCACCGCCTCCTCCTCCGGCGAGTGACGATCAGGGCATGCGTGGCGGCACTCCACCTCCTCCACCGCCTCCTCCTCCGGCGAGTGACGATCAGGGCACGCGTGGCGGCACTCCGCCTCCTTCTCCGGCGCGTGGCGGCACTCCGCCTCCTCCTTCTCCGCCTCGCCAGCAAGGGCGGAAGAGACCCGCCGCCGCCCCGGCTGCTCCGACGCGTCGTAGTCCTTCTCCTCCGCCTCGTAAGCAAGCACTGAAGAAGACAGACGCCGCAGCCGCTCCGTCTGCTCCGGCGTCTAGCAGCACAAGAAGAGAGAGGCAATACAGATACGGTCCACCTCTAAAGCCTGTAGAGAAGTTACCGTACGAGAGGACCAAGGAGGAAAACGATACGATCGTGCAGACCCAAGTGAAGGAGTTCTTTGAAGGGGTTAAAGCAAAGATACATCCACCTCCGGAGGAGAAGGTAGATCCGGTGAAAGCAAAGCGCACTCTCGATGCCCTGAGGAAACCACCAAAGTCTCCGCCGAGAACCAACTATGAGCGCATTACTGAACAGACATATCTCCAAGCCAAGCGGTCGGGAACTACTGTCAGTGATAAAAGGTCAAAAGAACAACGAGTAAAGGGGAAAAAAATTGCCTAGCTCGGCGAACAAGCACAACAATCGTGCCCCCCGCTCAATGTGTCTAATCCTCCGGGGATGGTGGCCGGTTATGGCAATCTTGAAGATTACCTGCCTGACGATGTACTTCCTGATTTCATGGAGGTGGACTTATTCAGATACGAGTACGGGAAGCCTCTCGTCAAAGATGAAAAGTCTCTGACAACAATGATGCGAAGATTTCATAGTTGGTACATGAAAACCTGCAGAGAGTCTGAGGGGACGAACACTTTGTATCTGAAAATTAAAGAGGAGCACGACCTCGTTTTAAATGATGTGTTGTCTATTCCATTTGAGGAGTTCTTCGAGTTCTTCAATCAAAAGGCCCTCGATAAATTAATGGTCTTTTGCTACTGCCTGTAAGTACTATTTCTGTCATTAGTCTGTATATATAGCTCGGCTCTTTCATTGCATGTATTTATAATTAATTATCCTCAATATATTATGCAGATTGAAGATCGTCGAGTGCAAAAAAAATGAAATCTATGATATTGGGTTCATTAGCGCAAATATCATAGATGTATTTCTGGTTAAAAAGCGCGTCGAAGAGGCCGAGGACAACTTGCTACAATCATTGATCAAAAATCAAAACAAAGATACCATACTCTTTCCTTACAATGGCCCGTGAGTGTTACTGTCGTGTGCATATTCGGTTTTCCTTATTACTCGAGCGAGGTTAATGTAATTGATGAGTTATGCATGCGTGCAGGTACCACTATATTCTTCTGGAGATTAAGCTTGAGCGTGGACTAGTAACCGTCTTAGACTTCAGACGGAAAGATCCCAGCACCTATGCGGACATGACTGAAATGCTCAGCAAGTAAGTTCAATCGATCATTATCGCACCATATCGGCAACTTTTTGTTCATTTCCTGATATCTCAAGTAATAATATTTATTTTCTTTGTCTTGCAGGGTTTGGAAACAGTTCACTGCACAAGCTCCGGGACTGCCGAAGGAGCTGCGATATACATACCCGAAAGTAAGTACTACTGGCTAGCTAGTTGTGCGCATCTCCCGTTGATTCTATAGCTATACTTTCATCAATGCCATTTATATAATGCTTCATTATCAGTTTGATTGACCTCTATTTCTCGTAAAGTGCTTGTGGCAGGAGGAAGGGAATGATTTCTGTGGATACTACGTGTGCGAGTTCATCCACAACGCGACTTTGAAAAACAAGCGAGGCTACTCTAGAAGACAATATGAAGTGCGTAAGCAATATTCACAATTTCATTTTATTACACCATCATTTCTGTTGAGTTTCATTCATATATATGTATTAATTAACCCCCTTCTTCAAATTAATTAGACGTGGCAGATGCGGGATGAACTCCTATCAGCAGATCGCATGAAAGCAATTCAAGAGGAATTGGCGGGATTCTTTCTTGAACACGTCATCAGTAAATCCGGAGAATACCATGTGGAACTTCAATTCAAATGCTAGTGGTTTGTAATTAAGAGATCTTATATAGATTGTACATGTATGTAGCCAGTAAAACTTGTTGTTCGACCAATCTCTCGGAGAAGGAGAGGTCGATCGATCACTTCTCTCGGTATGCATGACGAACTTCTGTACTGAATGGTTCTCTCGATCACTTATGTATATATACTACGTAGCGTCGACCAAGCACGGACATAAGAAAGGACACTTCTCTCTATTAATTAGCTAGCTAACACAATATACGAAACACCTAAATTAACCCCCCAAAACCCCAACCCCCCTCCTTTCAAAAAAAAAACAAAAACCCCAGCCACTGGAATGCAGACACGTGGATGCCTTTTGGTCTGGTTGGAGCCACCAACCGGGACCAAAGGCCCCCTGACTGGGCTCGGCGCACAGGGCCACGTGGAGGCACATTGGTCCCGGTTCGTGTTTGAACCGGGACTAATGGGTTGAGGTATTAGTAACGACCCGTTAGTCCCGGTTCCCGAACCGGGACTAAAGGCCCTTACGAACCGGAACTAATGGGTGGTTTTCTACTAGTGGTATAACACATTGTAAAAAAAATGATATATGTGCATATGTGTATTGTATGCACTATGTAAAAAAAGGTGGAAGTGCACATATAGTCAGTAACAATTGCTATACGTATAACACATCGTGTTGTCATTCGGATAATGGCAGTGACAGGTGTTTTGCTTGTGATTAATTTACATGCTAATGGCTGGTGCTTAATAAGATTAGCGGTTGACCGTGCATGCATGTGTCCCACCCAGGGGATCCATCTGTCCAGCGTTGTGTCCCCATTCCAGCTTGGCAAAGATCGACTGAAACAAAATTTATGATCAGTCGATTGACACAAATTTTGTTTCAGTTGACTGATCTATAGCCACACCCAATTCAAATATGTAAATGAATTAGTTACCTATACTGTAAATAAAAGTCCAATGAATACACTATTTTTTTCAATAACTATAGTACTTCTCCGATTCATATTGATTCAGTTCTTTAGTTACCTTCTAGTTCCTGCAGGAAATTAATTGCCAGAGTACAACAATCCATGTCGATCATGTCTTGAAGGCTGCCATGGTACCTATCTCAAGAGATACTAAGCTCCTTTGATTTGAAGCCTCATGCTACTTCGGGGGAGCCTCCCTTATAAGGGGATGAAAAAAAAAGAGAGCAAAGCACATCTATATAGCTAGAATGTGTCGGTCATTTTTCTAGTTTTGAGGAGGTTCTAGTTGGTATTGTCTAATCTTTATTTTTTATTTTTATTTATTTGTTGGTTTTAATAGTTTGTTCTTTTCTTTCTTTTTTCATTTTCTCTTTCTTTCTTCTTTTTTTTCTATTGTATTTTCTCACTTTTTATTCATGAACCTTTGGCTAAACCGTGAACAGTTTTAAAGCTTTATTAACATGGTTTAAATTTTTGAAATTTAAATTAATGAATATTTTAAATTTCATGATTTTTTATTCATAACATTTTTAAAATCCAAGAGAGATACATCCGTTGACTAACGTAATCACAAATACAACAAGTCTACCATCTGTATTAATTTAAAGGATGCATCAACACAAATCTTGCCTACTAGTCTCTGGCCTCCCCTCCATGAATTTAATTATTCAGCTAATCCTAGGTAATACCCCTGTTCAAGAATTTGTCCGGTTAACCAGTTAAAATGCCAATTAATCCTTACTCGTTATGGTTATCGAGTAACCAATAAACTGATAAATTGACAGATCAATCGATCAATTAGCCGATTAACTGTTCAATTCGCATATTAATTCCCTATTCGCCAGCTAATCGAGCAGCTACTAGTTAACGTTTTTATTAGGTTAGTTCATAATTCATATTCTATTCAGGTTAGTTTATAATTTATATTTTATTCAGGTTAGTTATAAATTATATTTTATTTAGATTATTTTTAATTTATGTTTAATTTAGATTTTTATTTTTATTCAGGTTAATTTTAAAATTATGTTTTATTTAGGTTATATTACTAATAAAACATAGGGCGGCAAGAATGTTAGATTTTGATGGTGGTTCCGGAGTCTTTAGTTGGTGTATTTTGGCAGTGTTGTAAAATATCATATGATTTTTTTTAATATGAAATCGGAGGGGACGGCCCTCTTTCGCTAAAAGGAATCACTTGTTGTCTAAATGTATAAGGAAAAGAAAAACATCGCCATGATTCGGGGTGGAGCAGAGCTTATCCACTGGTAAATGAGTAGTACTACTACTGATAGTGCCTTCTCTTCACCAGGTCATCCATCTTATAAGCATATCACGTATCATTAGCATCAATAATGCAAAGCAAGCACTTTTCCCATACATATCATTTCCCTATTCATTTCACGGCGACGTCCACGTCCATCTCCGCGCTTCCCTCCGGCCCAGCTCCGCCACCCACGTGTACGCGGCGCCGAGACAGACGAGGCCGCCCGGCCGTACGTCCCCGTCGGACGTCGCCGTCCGCGTCTCCGACGACGCAGCCACCCACCCAATTGATAACGCCGTCAATCACGAGCTCTATAGCCAGCTGCATGCATGGACGCATGGGTGAGTGGCTTCTTGTCGCCTAGACATGGTGCAAGTCCGCGATAAGCAGCGCATGCATAACACGTACGACCACATGAGGGCATCTTCTTTGAACACGTACGTCCCCGTCGGACGTCGCCATGGCGCGCGTGGCGCGTGGCGCGGTCGGCGTCCGCGTCTCCGACGACCCACCCACCCAATTGATAACGCCGTCCATCACGAGCTCTATAGCCAGCTGCATGCATGGGCGCATGGGTGAGTGGCTTCTTGTCGACTAGACATGGTGCAAGGCCGCGATAAGCAGCGCATGCATAACAACCACAGGAGGGCATCTTCTTTGAACACGTAGTAGCTTCGGAGATGATACTAGCATGCAACTGGAACCTTCTAGAACATAAAGAAAAACAGGCTAATCAATTATTGGTGACGAGGAGACCAACGCGGGTCAGAAAAATCAGGGGTACTGTGTCATCTAGACTAGACGCCGAACGAAATCAGATACGTACAAACACTATAGAATAACAAGTCCCTAAAAGCAGGGGCGGAGACAGGATTTGGACATTGGGGGGCCAAGCCAAGTTGAAAAAAAAAATCTAGGGCATTTTTTACAGTACTATAGAAAGGTAGTGCTTTGGTGCTATATAAACATCATTACATTTGTTTTAGTTTAAATTTGCCTCCATGATTGATAGTAAAAAGAATAATAATAATAATTTCATCAGAAGGGTGTCTTAGCTGTTAATTTACAGTTTTTCTTTTCCGAAAAAGGGTTTCCCCTGCCACATTTTATTAGAAAAACGAGGCATCTGCTAATTATCTTTCAATGTAGAATATCAAGCAATAACAAAGCAAGCCGTCTCACCTTTTACTTCTAAGACGTGTTTTCATAATTTTATTGGTAAAAAAAACTGGTTTGTGCTTGCCGTTGAGAGTGGGATAGTTATAACTAATTGCAGCAAGATGCTTCGAAATGAATTAATCTTGATGATGTTTGGTACTAGCTCTTTTCTCTTCATAGCCGCTGAACTGAAGTTTCAAAATTTCGCTATATTGTGTATAAGCTTGTCATATGAAGTCTTTGCACCACATATAGGAACTAGTATATATGATAATTTGCATTACGGTGATTTCTAGAACAAATACAATATAGAAACTCTCACAGCATCACAGATCGCCCAAACAAAATAAATACAATCTGATGTATAAGTTGTGTTAAAAAAAATCAGATGTATAAGTTCGACACATACAAAATAAGGAATTGAGAAAGTTCAGAATATACTGCAGGGTCTTAACCTTGGCATGTTTAGTACGTTGGCTCGAGCCTAAAGAATCAACGAGTGAAGCACCTGCGTTGCCGTTTGAACCCAATCTGATCCTGAGTTGAGCAGGGAGGGCAGAGGCAGGCAGGGGGAGCGGATGGCATGCAGTGGCCGAAGGACTAATCCCACGCACTGGCTAATCACGGGAGAGCGCAACCACATAGGAAACTACTAGCGGAGGAGGCCATCTAGCCATAGGTGGGCTTTCTCATGATTTTGCCTTCCCCAGAATTTACTTTCAGGTGATAGGGGGGCCAGGTACAAGTGTTCACCCTTGTTATCGCTAATTACCTTGAAGCTGGCGACTGCTTGCTCGATGGTTAGGGGGGCCAGGCCCCTGCTCGCCCCCCCCCCCCCCCCTTGGCTCCGCCACTGCCTAAAAGTCCAAACAGTGAAAAATATGTGACCACACGATCGATTAGCCCATCGTCGCAGGAAGGGCAAATTGGGAATCCAAAACAAAGTTTCATACTAACGTTTTGTTTAAACAAGTCGATCATTTTATTGAAGCCACATGCACCTCTGACCTGTATATGCATGAATGGAACACATCTGTCAACACGCAATCGATTGGCTCAGTCGTGGGGAGGGACCTTCATCAAAAATTTCGTAAGATTGAACACTCTCCAAATATGTGGGATTACTTTTACCTAAAGTTGATGCTCTTCCAAACCCACTTTTAATATTATTGCAAACATATTCATCACGAAGCTTAAATAAATTTTCAAGATCATAAGAAGAATCACCCCAATCATGATCATTGCAACAAGTAGTGGACAAAGCAAAATTAGCATCCCCGAGCTTGGGGTTTTGCATATTATTAGCACAATTGATACTGATAGAATTTATAGTAAAATCATTGCAATCATGATTTTCATTCAAGGAGCTATTTGTTGGAAATATGCCCTAGAGGCAATAATTAAATGGTTATTATTATATTTCCTTGTTCATGATAATTGTCTATTGTTCATGCTATAATTGTATTAACTGGAAACCGTAATACATGTGTGAATACATAGACCACAACATGTCCCTAGTAAGCCTCTAGTTGACTAGCTCGTTGATCGATAGATGGTTATGGTTTCCTGACCATGGACATTGGATGTCATTGATAACGGGATCACATCATTAGGAGAATCATGTGATAGACAAGACACAATCCTAAGCATAGCACAAGATCGTGTAGTTCGTTTGCTAAAGCTTTTCTAATGTCAAGTATCATTTCCTTGGACCATGAGATTGTGCAACTCCTGGATACCGTAGGAGTGCTTTGGGTGTACCAAACGTCACAACGTAACTGGGTGGCTATAAAGGTGCACTACAGGTATCTCCGAAAGTGTCTGTTGGGTTGGCACGAATCGAGACTGGGACTTGTCACTCCGTATGACGGAGAGGTATCTCTGGGCCCACTCGGTAATGCATCATCATAATGAGCTCAATGTGACTAAGTAGTTAGTCACGGGATCATGCATTATGGAACGAGTAAAGTGACTTGCCGGTAACGAGATTGAACGAGGTATTGGGATATCGACGATCGATTCTCGGGCAAGTAACATACCGATTGACAAAGGGAATTGTACACGGGATTGCTTGAATCCTTGACATCGTGGTTCATCCGATGAGATCATCGTGGAACATGTGGGAGCAAACATGGGTATCCAGATCCCGCTGTTGGTTATTGGCCAAAGAGCTGTCTCGGTCATGTCTGCATGATTCCCGAACTCGTAGTGTCTACACACTTAAGGTTCGATGACGCTAGGGTTATAAAGGAAGTTTGTATGTGGTTACCAAATGTTGTTCGGAGTCCCGGATGAGATCCTGGACGTCACGAGGAGTTCCGAAATGGTCCGGAGGTAAAGATTTATATATGGGAAGTCCAGTTTCAGTCACCGGAATAGTTCGAGGGTTATCGGTATTGTACCGGGACCACCAAAGGTGTCCGGAGGTCCACCGGGTGGGGCCACCTGCCCCGGGGGGCTTAATGGGCTGAATATGGGAGGGAACCAGCCCCTAGTGGGCTGGTGCGCCCCCCCAAGGGCCCAAGGAGCCTAGGGTTGAAAACCCTAGGGGAAGGGGTGCCTCCACCTTACTTGGGGGGCAAGCCTCCCCTCCTGGCCGCCGCCCCTCCCCTCTAGATGGGATCTGGAGGGGGCCGGCCCCCTCTCCCCCTCCCCTATATATAGTGGGGGTTTTGGGGCTGCCATGAACATGAGTTTCCCTCTCTCCTGGCGCAGCCCTACCCCTCTCCCTCCTCGTCTCTCGCAGTGCTTGGCGAAGCCCTGCTGGAGTGCCACGCTCCTCGATCACCACCACGCTGTTGTGCTACTGCTGGATGGAGTCTTCCCCAACCTCTCCCTCTCTCCTTGCTGGATCAAGGCACGGGAGACGTCACCAGGCTGCACGTGTGTTGAACACGGAGGCACCGTTCTTCGGTGCTTAGATCGGATTCGACAGCGATCTGAATCGCTTCGTGAACGACTCCACCGACCGTGTTCTTGTAACGCTTCCGCATTGCGATCTTCAAGGGTATGAAGATGCACTCCCCTCTCTCTTGTTGCTAGTATCTCCATAGATTGCTCTTGGTGATGCGTAGAAAAGTTTGAATTTCTGCTACGTTCCCCAACAGTGGCATCATGAGCTAGGTCTATTGCGTAGATTCTATGCACGAGTAGAACACAAGTTGTTGTGGGCGTTGATTTTGTTCAATATGCTTAACGTTACTAGTCCTATCTTGTTTCGACGGTATTGTGGGATGAAGCGGCCCGGACCGACCTTACACGTACACTTACGTGAGACAGGTTCCACCGACTGACATGCACTTGTTGCATAAGGTGGCTAGCGGGTGCCAGTCTCTCCCACTTTAGTCGGATCGGATTCGATGAAAAGTGTCCTTATGAAGGGTAAATAGCAATTGGCATATCATGTTGTGGTTTTGGCATAGGTAAGAAACGTTCTTGCTAGAAACCCGTAGCAACCACGTAAAAACTTGCAACAACAATTAGAGGACGTCTAACTTGTTTTTGCAACATATGCCGTGTGATGTGATATGGCCAAGAAGGATGTGATGTATGAGATTGATCATATTCTTGTAATAGGAATGACGACTTGCATGTCGATGAGTATGACAACCGGCAGGAGCCATAGGAGTTGTGTTTATTTATTGTATGACCTGCGTGTCACTG
Organism: Triticum timopheevii; assembly: GCA_963921465.1. NCBI lineage: Eukaryota > Viridiplantae > Streptophyta > Magnoliopsida > Poales > Poaceae > Triticum > Triticum timopheevii. Next base: position 650,312,152 of record OY997274.1, read on the forward strand.
AATAACGCCATGTAATTACTTTACTTCATTGCTAAACCGTTAGCCATAGTAGTAGAAGTAATAGTTGGAGAGACAACTTCATGGAGACACGATGATGGAGATCATGGTGTCATGCCGGTGACGATGATGATCATGGAGCCCCGAAGATGGAGATCAAAAGGAGCAAAATGATATTGGCCATATCATGTCACTATTTGATTGCATGTGATGTTTATCATGTTTATGCATATTATTTGCTTAGAACGATGGTAGTAAATAAGATGATCCCCTCATAATAATTTCAAGAAAGTGTTCCCCCTAACTGTGCACCGTTGCGAAAGTTCGTTGTTTCGAAGCACCACATGATGATCGGGTGTGATAGAATCTAACGTTCACATACAACGGGTGTAAGCCAGATTTACACACGCGAAACACTTAGGTTGACTTGACGAGCCTAGCATGTACCGACATGGCCTCGGAACACAAGAGACCGAAAGGTCAAACATGAGTCGTATAGTGGATACGATCAACATGAAGATGTTCACCGATGATGACTAGTCCATCTCACGTGATGATCGGACATGGCCTAGTTGACTCGGATCATGTATCACTTAGATGACTAGAGGGATGTCTATCTAAGTGGGAGTTCATTAAATAATCAGATGAACTTAATTATCATGAAAATAGTCAAAAGGTCTTTGCAAATTATTTTGTAGCTCACGCTTTAGTTCTACTATTTTAGATATGTTCCTAGAGAAAATTTAGTTGAAAGTTGATAGTAGCAATTATGCGGACTGGGTCCGTAAACTGAGGATTGTCCTCATTGCTGCATAGAAGGCTTATGTCCTTGATGCACCGCTCGGTGTGCTGAACCTCGAACGTTGTCTGTGGATGTTGCGAACATCTTACATACATGTTTTGATGACTACGTGATGTTCAGTGTGTAATGGTAAACGGTTTAGAATTGAGGCGCCAAAGACGTTTTTGAAACGTCGCAGAACATATGAGATGTTCCAAAGACTGAAATTGGGATTTCAGACTAGTGCCCACGTCAAGAGGTATGGGACCTCTGACAAGTTTCTTAAGCCTGCAAACTAACGGAGAAAATCTCAATCGTTAAGCATGTGCTCAGATTGTCTGAGTACTACAATCGCTTGAATCGAGTGGGAGTTAATCTTCCAGATGAAACAGTGATAGTTCTCCATAGTCACTGCCACCAAGCTATTAGAGCTTCGTGATGAACTATAACATATCAGGGATAGACATGATGATCCTTGAGCAATTCGCGATGTTTGACACCGCAAAAGTAGAAATCAAATAGGAGCATCAATTGTTGATGGTTTGTAAAACCACTAGTTTCAAGAAGGGCAAGGGCATGAAGGATACTTCATGAAACGGCAAATCAGTTGCTGCTCTAGTGAAGAAACCCAAGGTTGAACCCAAACCCGAGACTAAGTGCTTCTGAAATAAGGGGAATGGTCACTGAAGCAGAACTACCCTAGATACTTGGTAAATGAGAAGGCAGGCAAGGTCAACAGAAGTATATTGGATATACATTATGATGTGTACTTTACTAGTACTCCTAGTGGCACCAGGGTATTGAAATACCGGTTCGGTTGCTAAGTGTTAGTAACTCGAAATAAAAAGCTATGGAATAAACGGAGACTAGCTGAAGGTGAGATGGCGATATGTGTTGGAAGTGTTTCCAAGGTTGATGTGATCAAACATCGTACGCTCCCTCTACCATCGGGATTGGTGCTAAACCTAAATAATTGTTATTTGGTGTTTGTGTTGAGCATAGACATGATTGGATTATGTTTATCGCAATATGGTTATTCATTTAAGGAGAATAATGGTTACTATGTTTATTTGAATAATACCTTCAATGGTCTTGCACCTAAAATGAATGGTTTATTGAATCTTGATCGTAGTGATACACATGTTCATGCCAAAAGATATAAGATAGTAATGATAGTACCACATACTTGTGGCACTGCCATTTGAGTCATATTGGTATAAAACGCATGAAGAAGCTCCATGTTGATGGATCTTTGGACTCACTCATTTTTGAAAAGATTGAGACATGCGAACCATGTCTATTGGTATATATGCATGAAGAAACTCCACACAGATGGATTGTTTGGACTCACTTGATTTTGAATCACTTGAGACATGCAAATCATACCACATGGGCAAGATGACTGAAAGGCCTCGTTTTCAGTGAGATGGAACAAGAGAGCAACTTGTTGGAAGTAATACATTTGATGTGTGCAATCCAATGAGTGCTGAGGCATGAAGTGAATATTGTTATGCTCTTACTTCACAAATGATTTGAGTAGATGCTGAGTATATTTACTTAATGAAATACAAGTCTGAATTATTGAAAGGTTCAAACAATTTCAGAGTGAAGTTGAAGATCTTCGTGACAAGAGGATAAAATGTTTATGATATGATCATAGAGATGAATATCTGAGTTGCGAGTTTGGTACACAATTAAGACATTGTGTAAATTGTTTCACAACTAATACCGCCTGGAACACCATAGTGTGATGGTGTGTCCGAACATCATAGCTGCACCCTATTGGATATGGTGCATACCATGATGTCTCTTATCGAATTACCACTATCGTTTATGGGTTAGGCATTAGAGACAACCGCATTCACTTTAAATAGGGCACCATGTAATTCCGTTGAGATGACACTGTATGAACTATGGTTTAGAGAAACCTAAGCTGTCATTTCTTAAAAGTTTGGGGTTGCGACGCTTATGTGAAAAGCTTTAGCCTGATAAGCTCGAACCCAAAGCGGATAAATGCATCTTCATAGGATACCCGAAACAGTTGGGTATACCTCCTATCTCAGATCCAGAAGCAAAAGGGATTGTTTCTAGAATCAGGTCCTTTCTCGAGGAAAAGTTTCTCTTGAAAGAATTGAGTGGGAGGATGGTGGAGACTTGATGAGGTTATTGAACCATCACTTCAACTAGTGTGTAGCAGGGCACATGAAGTTATTCCTATGGAGCCTACACCAATTGAAGTGGAAGCTGATGATAGTGATCATGAAACTTCAGATCAAGTCACTACCAAACCTCGTAGGTCGACAAGGATGCGTACTACTTCAGAGTGGTACGTAATCCTGTCTTAGAGGTCATGTTGCTAGACAACAATGAACCTACGAGCTATGGAGAAGCGATGGTGGGCCCGGATTCTCACGAATGGCTCGAAGCCATAACATCCAAGAGAGGATCCATGTATGTAAACAAAGTATAGACTTTGGAAGAACTACTTGATGGTCATAAGGCTGTTGGGTACAGATGGATTTTAAAAGGAAGACGGACAATGATGGTAAGTATCACCATTAAGAAAGCTCGACTTGTCGTTAAGATGTTTTCCGACAAGTTCAAGGAGTTGACTACGGTGAGACTTTCTCACTCGTAGTGATGCTAAGAGTCTGTTCGAATTGTATTAGCAGTTACTGCATTATTTATGAAATCTTGCAGATAGGATGTCAAAACATTGTTTCCTCGACAATTTTCTTGAGGAAAGGTTGTATGTGATACAACCAGAAGGTTTTGTCAATCCTAAAAGATGCTAACAAGTATGCAAAGCTCCAGCAATCCTTCTAAGGACTGGAGTAAGCATCTCGGAGTTGGAATATACACTTTGATGAGATGATCAAAGATTTTGGGTTTATACAAAGTTTATGAGAAACTTGTATTTCCAAAGAAGTGAGTGGGAGCACTATAGAGTTTCTGATGAGTATATATTGTTAACATATACTCATCAGAAATGCTGTAGAATTTCTGGAAAGCATATAGGGTTATTTGAAAAGTGATTTTCAATGGAAAACCTGGATTAAGCTACTTGAACATTGAGCATCAAGATCTATAAGGATAGATCAAAACGCTTAATAGTACTTTCAAATGAGCACATACCGTGAGAAAATTTCAAAATCGGCAAAGAAGGAGTTCTTGGCTGTAAGGTGTGAGTATTGAGTAAGACTCAAGACCTGACCACGACAGAAAGAAAAAGGACAAAGGTTGTCCCCTATGCTTTAGACGTAGGCTCCACAATATGCTATGCTGTGTACCGCACCTGAAGTGTGCCTTGTCATGAGTCAGTCAAGGGATACAAGTGTGATCCAGGACTGGATCATAGCACAGCGGTCAAGGTTATCCTTAGTAACTAGTGGACTAAGGAATTTTCTCGATAAAGGAGGTGGTAAAGAGTTCGTCGTAAAGGGTTACGCCGATGCAAACTTTGACACTAATCCGGATGACTCTAAGTAATAAACCGGATTCGTATAGTAGAGCAGTTATTTGGAATAGTTCCAAATAGCGCGTGGTAGCTGCATCTAGGAGATGACATAGAGATTTGTAAAGCACACACGGATCTGAAAGATTCAGATCCATTGACTAATAACCTCTCTCACAAGCGAGATATGATCAAACCCAATGGGTGTTGGATTCATTACAATCACATAGTGATGTGAACTAGATTATTGACTCTAGTGCAAGTGGGAGCCTGTTGGAAATATGCCCTAGAGGCAATAATAAAATGGTTATTATTATATTTCCTTGTTCATGATAATTGTATATTGTTCATGCTATAATTGTATTAACTGGAAACCGTAATACATGTATGAATAGATAGACCACAAGATGTCCCTAGTAAGCCTCTAGTTGACTAGCTCGTTGATCGATAGATGGTTATGGTTTCCTGACCATGGACATTGGATCTCATTGATAACGGGATCACATCATTAGGAGAATGATGTGATGGACAAGACCCAATCCTAAGCATAGCACAAGATCGTGTAGTTCGTTTGCTAAAGCTTTTCTAATGTCAAGTATCATTTCCTTGGACCATGAGATTGTGCAACTCCCGGATACCGTAGGAGTGATTTGGGTGTACCGAACGTCACAACATAACTGGGTGGCTATAAAGGTGCACTACAGGTATCTCCGAAAGTGTCTGTTGGGTTGGCACGAATCGAGACTGGGATTTGTCACTCCGTATGACGGAGAGGTATCTCTGGGCCCACTCGGTAATGCATCATAATAATGAGCTCAATGTGACTAAGTAGTTAGTCACGGGATCATGCATTATGGAACGAGTAAAGTGACTTGCCGGTAACAAGATTGAACGAGGTATTGGGATACCGACGATCGAATCTCGGGCAAGTAACATACCGATTGACAAAGGGAATTGTATACGGGATTGCTTGAATCCTTGACATCGTGGTTCATCCGATGAGATCATCATGGAACATGTGGGAGCCAACATGGGCATCCAGATCCCGCTATTGGTTATTGGCCAGAGAGCTATCTCGGTCATGTCTGCATGATTCCCGAACCCGCAGGGTCTACACACTTAAGGTTCGATGATGCTAGGGTTATAAAGGAAGTTTGTATGTGGTTATCGAATGTTGTTCGGATTCCCGGATGAGATCCCGGATGTCAAGAGGAGTTCCGGAATGGTCCGGAGGTAAAGATTTATATATGGGAAGTCCAGTTTCAGTCACCGAAATAGTTCGGGGGTTATCGGTATTGTACCAGGACAACCGAAAGGTGTCCGGAGATCCATCGGGTGGGGCCACCTACCCCGGGGGGCTTAATGGGCTGAATATGGGAGGGAACCAGCCCCTAGTGGGCTGGTGCGCCCCCCCCAAGGGCCCAAGGCGCCTAGGGTTGAAAACCCTAGGGGAGGGGGGCGCCTCCACCTTGCTTGGGGGGCAAGCCTCTCCTCCTGTCCGCTGCCCCTCCCCTCTAGATGGGATCTGGAGGGGGCCAGCCCCCTCTCCCCTTCCCCTATATATAGTGGGGGTTTTGGGGCTGCCATGAACATGAGTTTCCCTCTCTCCTGGCGCAGCTCTATGTTGGAAATATGCCCTAGAGGCAATAATAAAATTAGTTATTATTATATTTCCTTGTTCATGATAATCGTTTATTATCCATGCTATAATTGTACTGATAGGAAACTCAGATACATGTGTGGATACATAGACAACACCATGTCCCTAGTAAGCCTCTAATTGACTAGCTCGTTGATCAATAGATGGTTACGGTTTCCTGACCATGGACATTGGATGTCGTTGATAACGGGATCACATCATTGGAAGAATGATGTGATGGACAAGACCCAATCCTTAGCCTAGCACAAAGATCGTAGTTCGTATGCTAAAGCTTTTCTAATGTCAAGTACCATTTCCTTAGACCATGAGATTGTGCAACTCCCGGATACCGTAGGAATGCTTTGGGTGTACCAAACGTCACAACGTAACTGGGTGGCTATAAAGGTGCACTACAGGTATCTCCGAAAGTGTCTGTTGGGTTGGCACGAATCGAGACTGGGATTTGTCACTCCGTGTGAAGGAGAGGTATCTCTGGGCCCACTCGGTAGGACATCATCATAATGTGCACAATGTGATCAAAGAGTTGATCGCGGGATGATGGGTTACGGAACGAGTAAAGAGACTTGCCGGTAACGAGATTGAACAAGGTATCGGTATACCGACGATGGAATCTCGGGTAAGTACAATACCGTTAGACAAAGGGAATTGTATACGGGATTGATTGAGTCCTTGACATCGTGGTTCATCCGATGAGATCATCGTGGAACATGTGGGAGCCAACATGGGTATCCAGATCCCGCTGTTGGTTATTGACCGGAGAACGTCTCGGTCATGTCTACATGTCTCCCGAACCCGTAGGGTCTACACACTTAAGGTTCGATGACACTAGGGTTATAAAGGAAGTTTGTATGTGGTTTCCGAATGTTGTTCGGAGTCCCGGATGAGATCCCGGACGTCACGAGGAGTTCCGAAATGGTCCGGAGGTAAAGATTTATATATGGAAAGTTGTTGTTCGGGTTCCGGGAAAAGTTCGGGTTTTTCCGGTATTGTACCGGGAAGCTTCCAAAAGGTTCCGGAGGATTCTGGAGGGGTCCGGAGGTCCGGAAATTGTTCCACCACGTCCAATACAGTAGCATGGGCTGTAGGGGGGCGCCCTAGCCTTAATGGGCCAGGGGCACCAGCCCCCCCAAGGCCCATGCGCATGGGAAGGGGGAAACCCTAAGGGGGAGGGCCTCCACTTGACTTGGGAGGCACTCCTCCCCCCTTGGCCGCCGCCCCAACCCTATATGGGATCTAAGGGGGCCGGCCCCCTCTTCCCCCCACCTATAAAAGTGGAGGGGGGGAGGACAGCCGCACCCCAAGTTCTGGCGCAGCCCTTCCCCTCTCCCAAGTAATCCTCCTCTCTCGCGGTGCTTGGCGAAGCCCTGCAGGATTGCCACGCTCCTCCACCACCACCACGCTGTTGTGCTGCTGCTGGATGGAGTCTTCCTCAACCTCTCCCTCTCTCCTTGCTGGATCAAGGCATGGGAGACGTTACCGAGCTGTACGTGTGTTGAACGCGGAGGTGCCGTCCGTTCGGCACTAGGATCTCCGGTGATTTGGATGACGACGAGTACGACTCCTTCAACCCCGTTCTATTGAATGCTTCCGCTTAGCGATCTACAAGGGTATGTAGATGCACTCTCCTTCCCTTCGTTGCTGGTTTCTCCATAGATAGATCTTGGTGACACGTAGGAAAATTTTGAATTTCTGCTACGTTCCCCAACAGTGGTATGAGAGCTAGGTCTATTGCGTAGATTCTTTGCACGAGTAGAACACAAAGTAGTTATGGACGTTGATTTTGTTCAATATGCTTACTGTTACTAGTCCAATCTTGTTTCGACGGTATTGTGGGATGGAGTGGCCCAGACCGACCTTACACGTACTCTTACGTGAGACAGGTTCCACCGACTGACATGCACTTGGTGCATAAGGTGGCTAGCGGGTGCCAGTCTCTCCCACTTTAGTCGGATCGGATTCGATGAAAAGGGTCCTTATGAAGGGTAAATAGCAATTGACATACCACGTTGTGGTTTTTGCGTAGGTAAGAAACGTTCTTGCTAGAAACCCATAGCAGCCACGTAAAACATGCAAACAACAATTAGAGGACGTCTAACTTGTTTTTGCAGGGTATGCTATGTGATGTGATATGGCCAAGAAGAATGTGATGAATGATATGTGATGTATGAGATTGATCATGTTCTTGTAATAGGAATCACGACTTGCATGTCGATGAGTATGACAACCGGCAGGAGCCATAGGAGTTTTCTTAATTCATTGTATGACCTGCGTGTCATTGAACAACGCCATGTAATTACTTTACTTTATTGCTAACTGGTAGCCATAGTAGTAGAAGTAATAAGTTGGCGAGACAACTTCCTGGAGACACGATGATGGAGATCATGATGATGGAGATCATGGTGTCATGCCGGTGACGATGATGATCATGGAGCCCCGAAGATGGAGATCAAAAGGAGCAAAATGATATTGGCCATATCATGTCACTTTTTGATTGCATGCATTGTTTATCATGTTTATGCATCTTATTTGCTTAGAACGACGGTAGTAAATAAGATGATCCCTCATTAAAATTTCAAGAAAGTGTTCCCCCTAACTGTGCACCGTTGCGAAAGTTCGTCGTTTCGAAGCACCACGTGATGATCGGGTGTGATAGATTCTTACGTTCACATAGAACGGGTGTAAGCCAGATTTACACACGCGAAACACTTAGGTTAACTTGACGAGCCTAGCATGTACAGACATGGCCTCAGAACACAAGAGACCGAAAGGTCGAGCATGAGTCGTATGGTAGATACGATCAAAATGAAGATGTTCACCGATGATGACTAGTCCATCTCACGTGATGATCGGACACGGCCTAGTTGACTCGGATCATGTAATCACTTAGATGACTAGAGCGATGTCTATCTGAGTGGGTGTTCATTAGATGAACTTAATTATCCTGAACGTAGTCAAAAGATCTTTGCAAATTATGTCGTAAGCTCGTGCTTTAGTTGCACTGTTTAGATATGTTCCTAGAGAAAATATAGTTGAAAGTTGACAGTAGCGATTATGCGGACAGTAGAAAGTTTATGTCCTTAATGCACCGCTCAGTGTGCTGAACCCCAAACGTCATTTGTGGATGTTGCGAACATCGGACATACACATTTTGATAACTACGTGATAGTTCAGTTAAACGGTTTAGAGTTGAGGCACCAAAGACGTTTTCGAAATGCCGCGGAACATATGAGATGTTTCAAGGGATGAAATTGGGATTTCAAGCTCATGCCCACGTCAAGAGGTATAAGACCTCCAACGATTATCTTAGCCTGCAAACTAAGGGAGAAAAGCTCAATCATTGAGCTTGTGCTCAGATTGTCTGAGTGCAACAATCACTTGAATCAAGTGGGAGTTGATCTTCCAGATGAGATAGTGATGTTTCTCCAAAGTCATTGCCACCAAGCTGCTAGAGCTTCGTGATGAACTATTACATATCAGGGATAGATATGATGATCCTTGAGGTATTCGCAATGTTTGACACCGCAAAAGTAGAAATCAAGAAGGAGCATCAATTGTTGATGGTTGGTGAAACCACTAGTTTCAAGAAGGGCAAGGGCAAGGAGGGATACTTCATGAAATGGCAAATCAGCTGCCGCTCTAGTGAAGAAACCCAAGGTTGAACCCAAACCCGAGACTAAGTGCTTCTGTAATAAGGGGAACAACCACAGGAGCAGAATTACCCTAGATACTTGGTAGATGAGGAGGCTGGCAAGGTCGATAGAAGTATATTAGATATACATTATGTTCATGTGTACTTTACTAGTACTCCTAGTAGCACCAGGGTATTAAGATACCGGTTCAGTTGCTAAGTGTTAGTAACTCGAAATAAAAGAGCTACGGAATAAACGGAGACTAGCTAAAGGGGAGCTGACGATATGTGTTGGAAGTGTTTCCAAGTTTGATGTGATCAAACATCGCACGCTCCCTCTACCATCAAGATTAGTATTAAACCTGAATAATTGTCATTTGGTGTTTGCGTTGAGCATAGACATGATTGGATTATGTCTATCGCAATACGGTTATTCATTTAAGGAGAATAATGGTTACTCTATTTATTTGAATAATAATACCTTCAATGGTCTTGCACCTAAAGGAATGGTTTATTGAATCTCGATCGTAGTGATACACATTTTCATGCCAAGAGATATAAGATAGTAATGATAGTACCACTTACTTGTGGCACTGCCATGTAAGTCATATTGGTGTAAAACGCATGAAGAAGCTCCATGTTGATTGATCTTTGGACTCACTCGTTTTGAAAAGTTTGAGACATGTGAACCATGTCTATTGGTGTATACGTATGAAGAAACTCCATGCAGATGGATCGTTTGGACTCACTTGATTTTGAATCACTTGAGATTGCAAATCATACCACATGGGCAAGATGACTAAAAAGCCTCGGTTTTCAGTAGAATGGAACAAGATAGCAACTTGTTGGAAGTAACACATTTTGATATGTGCAGTCCAATGAGTGCTGAGGCATGCAGTGAATATCGTTATGTTCTTACTTCACAGATGATTCGAGTAGATGTTGAGTATATTTACTTGATGAAACACAAGTCTGAATTATTGAATGGTTCAAATAATTTTAGAGTGAAGTTGAAGATCATCGTGACAAGAGGATAAAATGTCTATGATACGATCATAGAGATGAGTATCTGAGTTACGAGCTTTGTTTCACAATTAATACCACCTGGAACACCATAGTGTGATGGTATGTCCAAACATCATAGTTGCACCCTATTGGATATGGTGTGTACCATGATGTCTCTTATTGAATTACCACTATCGTTTATGGGTTAGGCATTAGAGACAACCACATTCACTTTAAATAGGGCACCACGTAATTCCGATTGAGATGACACCGTATGAACTATGGTTTAGAGAAACCTAAGCTGTCATTTCTTAAAGGTTTGGGGCTGCGACGCTTATGTGAAAAGTTTCAGGTTGATAAGCTCGAACCCAAAGCGGATAAAATGCATCTTCATAGGACACCCAAAACAGTTGGGTATACCTCCTAATTCAGATCCGACAGCAATAGGGATTGTTTATTGAATCGGGTCCTTTCTCGAGGAAAAGTTTGTCTCGAAAAGTTGAGTGGGAGGATGGTGGAGACTTGATATGGTTATTGAACCGTCACTACAACTAGTGTGTAGCAGGGCACAGGAAGTTGTTCATGTGGCACCTACACCAATTGAAGTAGAAGCTTATGATAGTGATCATGAAACTTCGGATCAAGTCACTACCGTACCTCGTAGGGTGATAAGGATGCGTACTGCTTCAGAGTGGTACAGTAATCCTGTCTTGAAGGTCATGTTGCTAGACAACAATGAACCTACGAGCTATGGAGAAGCGATGGTGGGCCCAAATTCCGACAAATGGTTAGAAGCCATGAAATCCGAGATAGGATCCATGTATCAGAACAAAGCATGGACTTTGGTGGACTTGCCCAATGATCGGCAAGCCATTGAGATAAATGGATCTTTAAGAAGAAGAAGGACGTGGATGGAAATGTCACCATCTATGAAGCTCGACTTGTGGCGAAGAGTTTTTCACAAGTTCAAGGAGTTGACTATGATGAGATTTTCTCATCCGTAGCGATGCTTAAAGTCCGTCGGAATCATGTTAGCATTAGCTGCATTTATGAAATCTGGCAGATGGATGTCAAAACGAGTTTCCTTACCAGTTTTCGTAAGGAATGGTTGTATGTGATACAATCAGAAAAGTTTTGTCGATCCTAAGGATGCTAAAAGGTATGCTAGCTCCAGCGATCCTTCCATGGACTGGAGTAAGCATCTCGGAGTTGGAATATGCACTTTGCAAGATGATCAAAGATTTTTGGTTTATACAAAGTTTGTGAGAAACTTGTATTTCCAAAGAAGTGAGTGGGAGCACTATAGAATTTCTGATAAGTATATGTGGTAAACATATTGTTGATCAGAAATGATGTTGAATTTCTAGAAAGCATATAGGGTTATTTGAAAAGTGTTTTTCAATGGAAAACCTGGATTAAGCTACTTGAACATTGAGCATAAAGATCTATGAGGATAGATCAAAAACGCTAAATGGTACTTTCAAATGAGCATATACCTTGACATGATCCGGAAGGTGTTCAAGATGGATCAGTCCAAGAAGGAGTTCTTGCCTGAGATGTAAGGTATGAAGTTAAGACTTAAAGCTCGACCACGGCAGAATAGAGAGAAAGGACGAAGGTCGTCCCCTATGCTTCAGACGTAGGCTCTATAGTATGCTATGCTGTGTACCGCACCGGAAGTGTGCCTTGCCATGAGTCAATCAAGGTGTACAAGAATGATCCAGGAATGGATCATTGGACAGCGGTCAAAATTGTCCTTGGAGTAAATAAGGGCATGTTTCACGATTATGGAGGTGATAAAGAGTTCGGCGTAAAGGGTTACGTCGATGCAAGCTTTAACACCTATCCGAGTGACTCTGAGTAGCAAACCGGATACATATAGTGGAGCAACCATTTGGAATAGCTCCAAGTGGAGCGTGGAAGCAGCATTTACAAAATGACCTAGAGATTTGTGAAGTACATACGGATCTGAAAGTTCCAGACCCGTTGACTAAAACCTATCTCACAAGCAAAACATGATCAAACCCCAGAACTCATTGAGTCTTAATCACATGATGATGTGAACTAGTTTAATGACACTAGTAAACTCTTTGGATGTTGGTCACATGGCGATGTGACATGTGAGTGTTAATCACATGGCGATGTGAACTAGATTATTGACTCTAGTGCAAGTGGGAGACTGTTGGAAATATGCCCTAGAGGCAATAATAAAATTAGTTATTATTATATTTCCTTGTTCATGATAATCGTTTATTATCCATGCTATAATTTTATTGATAGGAAACTCAGATACATGTGTGGATACATAGACAACACCATGTCCCTAGTAAGCCTCTAATTGACTAGCTCGTTGATCAATAGATGGTTACAGTTTCCTGACCATGGACATTGGATGTCGTTGATAACGGGATCACATCATTGTCAAGTATCATTTCCTTAGACCATGAGATTGTGCAACTCCCGGATACCATAGGAATGCTTTGGGTGTACCAAACGTCACAACGTAACTGGGTGGCTATAAAGGTGCACTACAGGTATCTCCGAAAGTGTCTGTTGGGTTGGCACGAATCGATACTGGGATTTGTCACTCCGTGTAACAGAGAGGTATCTCTGGGCCCACTCGGTAGGACATCATCATAATGTGCACAATGTGATCAAAGAGTTGATCGTGGGATGATGTGTTATGGAACGAGTAAAGAGACTTGCCAGTAACGAGATTGAACAAGGTATCGGTATACCGACGATCGAATCTCGGGTAAGTACAATACCGTTAGACAAAGGGAATTGTATACGGGATCGATTGAGTCCTTGACATCGTGGTTCATCCGATGAGATCATCGTGGAACATGTGGGAGCCAACATGGGTATCCAGATCCCGCTGTTGGTTATTGACCGGAGAACGTCTCGGTCATGTCTACATGTCTCCCGAACCCGTAGGGTCTACACACTTAAGGTTCGATGATGCTAGGGTTATAATGGAAGTTTGTATGTGATTGCCGAATGTTGTTCGGAGTCCCGGATGAGATCCCGGACGTCACGAGGAGTTCCGGAATGGTCCAGAGGTAAAGATTTATATATGGAATGTTGTTGTTCGGGTTCCGGGAAAAGTTCGGGTTTTTCCGGTATTGTACCGGGAAGCTTCCAGAAGGTTCCGGAGGACTCTGGAGGGGTCCGGAGGTTCGGAAATTGTTCCACCACGTCCAATACAGTAGCATGGGCTGTACGGGGGCGCCCTAGCCTTAATGGGTCAGGGGCACTAGCCCCCCCCCCCCCCCCAAGGCCCATGTGCATGGGAAGGGGGAAACCCTAAGGGGGAGGGCCTCCACTTGACTTCGGAGGCACTCCTCCCCCCTTGGCCGCCGCCCCAACCCTAGATGGGATCTAAAGGGGCCAGCCCCCTCTTCCCCCCACCTATAAATAGTGGACGGGTGGGAGGGCAGCCGCACCCCAAGGTCTGGCGCAGCCGTTCCCCTCTCCCAAGTACTCCTCCTCTCTCGCGGTGCTTGGCGAAGCCCTGCAGGATTGCCACGCTCCTCCACCACCACCACGCCGTTGTGCTGCTGTTGGATGGAGTCTTCCTCAACCTCTCCCTCTCTCCTTGCTGGATCAAGGCATGGGAGACGTCACCGAGCTGTACGTGTGTTGAACGCGGAGGTGCCGTCCGTTCGGCACTAGGATCTCCGGTGATTTGGATCACGACGAGCACGACTCCTTCAACCCCGTTCTATTGAACGCTTCCGCTTAGCGATCTACAAGGGTATGTAGATGCACTCTCCTTCCCTTCGTTGCTGGTTTCTCCATAGATTGATCTTGGTGACACGTATGAAAATTTTGAATTTCTGCTATGTTCCCCAACACTCTACCCCTCTCCCTCCTCGTCTCTCGCAGTGCTTGGCGAAGCCCTGCTGGAGTGCCACGCTCCTCCATCACCACCACGCCATTGTGCTACTGCTGGATGGAGTCTTCCCCAACCTCTCCCTCTCTCCTTGCTGGATCAAGGCATGGGAGACGTCACCGGGCTGCACGTGTGTTGAACGTGGAGGCACCGTTCTTTGGTGCTTAGATCGGATTCGGCCGCGATCGGAATCGCTTCGTGAACGACTCCACCGACCGCGTTCTTGTAACGCTTCCGCATTGCGATCTTCAAGGGTATGAAGATGCACTCCCCTATCTCTCGTTGCTAGTATCTCCATAGATTGATCTTGGTGATGCGTAGAAAATTTTGAATTTCTGCTACGTTCCCCAACACCATTATGAATCACATTCATAAATTTCTTCATCACAATTTTCAGATTCACGAATCTCAAACAAAACTTCATAAAGATAATCTAGTGCACTCAAATCACTAGCAATTGGTTCATCATAATTGGATCTCTTGAAAAGATTAGCTAGTGGATGAGGATCCATATCAATAGATTTTTTAGCAAGCGAAGATGCAAGCAGACAGAAGACACATGGAAACACAAGCAAAGATAGCAAACAAGAGATCGAACGAGAAAAAGGCGAACGAAAAAGAGGGCGAATAAAATGGCAAATTTTGTGAAATGCGGGAGAGGAAAATGAGAAGCAAATGGCAAATAATGTAAATTGGAGGAGATGAGGTTTGTGATTAGGAACCTGGTATATGTTGTAGATCCTCCCTGGCAATGGCGCCAGAAATTCCTTTTGATGTCGCTTGAAGCTACGCCGGTATTTCCCCAAAGAGGAAGGGATGATGCAGCACAGCGGCGGTAGGTATTTCTCTCAGATATGAAACCAAGGTTATCGAACCAGTAGAAGAACTGAGCAACACAACGTAAACAACCCCTGCACACAAATAAGAACACCTCGCAACCCGACGTGTTAAAGGGGTTGTCAATCCCTTTCGGGTAACGATGCCAGAAATTGCGTGTTGATGGGAATAAATTGTAGCAGATTGAATAAATAGATTTCAAATAAAATAAATTGCAGCAAATTATTTTTTGTATTTTTGGTTTAATAGATCTAAATAAAAAGAGCAAATAAAATAGATCGCGAAGCAAATATATGAGAAATAAGACCCGGGGGGAGTAGATTTCACTAGTGGCTTTTCTCAAGACAGATAGCAAACGGCGGGTAAACAAATTATTGTTGGGAAATTCATAGAACCTCAAATAATTATGATGATATCTAGGCAATGATCATTACATAGCCATCACGTCCAAGATTAGTAGACCGACTACTGCCTGCATCTACTACTATTACTCCACACATCGACCACTATCCAGCATGCATCTAGTGTATTAAGTTCACGGAAAAACGGAGTAATGCAATAAGAACGATGACATGATGTAGACAAGATCCGTTTATCTATTGCGTAGATATAGATCCCATCTTTTTATCCTTAGTAGCAACGATACATACATGTCGTTTCCCTTTCTGTCACTGGGAT
This sequence comes from Triticum timopheevii, assembly GCA_963921465.1. Classification (NCBI taxonomy): domain Eukaryota; kingdom Viridiplantae; phylum Streptophyta; class Magnoliopsida; order Poales; family Poaceae; genus Triticum; species Triticum timopheevii. The sequence goes on from OY997274.1 coordinate 650,328,087, forward strand.
AAAGCACCGTAAGATCGAACCCACTACCGGGCACCTCTTCCCATTGCAAGACAAATAGATCAAGTTGGCCAAACAAACCCAAATATCGGAGAAGAAATACGAGGCTATAAGAGATCAAACAAACTCAAATAACTTTCATGGATATAAAAAGATATGACTGATCATAAACTGAAAGTTCATCGGATCCCAACAAACACACCGCAAAAAGAGTTACATCATATGGATCTCCAAGAGACCATTGTATTGAGAATTTAGCGGGAGAGAGGAAGCCATCTAGCTACTAACTACGGACCTGAAGGTCTATAAAGAACCACTCACGCATCATCGGAGAGGCACCAATGGAGGTGGTGAACCCCATCCGAGATGGTGTCTAGATTGGATTTGGTGGTTCTGGACTTTGCGGCGGCTGGATGAATATTTTGTCGACTCCCCTAGGGTTCTAAAAATATTGGGGTATTTATAGAGCAAAGAGGTGGTCCGGGGGCACCCGAGGTGGGCACAACCCACCAGGGTGCGCCTGGGCCTCCTGGCACACCCTGGTTGGTTGTGCCCCCTCGGGGCACCCCCTAGGAGCAGCCAGGGCCCGTTGTGTTCCTTCTGGCCCATAAAAATTCTCCGTACAGTTTCGTGGCATTTGGACTCCGTCTGATATTGATTTCCTACGATGTAAAAAACATGCAAAAAAACAGCAACTGGCACTTGGCACTATGTCAATAGGTTAGTACCATAAAATGATTATAAAACATCCAAGATTGATAATAAAACAGCATGGAACAATAAAAAATTATAGATATGTTGGAGACGTATCAAGTGGTACGGTAACCCTGTTCTGCAAGTCATGTTACTAGACCATGACGAACATATGAACTATGAGGAAGCGATGATTAGCCCAGATTCCGCAAAATGGCTTGAGGCCATGAAATCTGAGATGGGATCCATGTATGAGAAAAAAGTATGGACTTTGGTTGACTTTCCCGATGATCGGCAAGCCATAGAGAATAAATGGATCTTCAAGAAGTTGACTATGATGAGACCTTCTCACCTGTAGCGATGCTTAAGTCTGTCCAAGTCATGTTAGCAATTGCCACATTTTATGATTATGAAATCGGGCAAATGGACGTAAAAATTGCATTCCTTAATGGATTTCTTAAAGAAGAGTTGTGCATCTCGGAGTTAGAATTTACGCTTTGATGAGGTGATCAAAGCATATGGTTTCATACAATTTTGGAGAAGCCTGTATTTACAAGAAAGTGAGTGGGAGCTCTGTAGCATTTATAATATTATATGTAGATGACATATTGTTGATTGGAAATGATATAGAATTTCTGGATAACATAAAAGGATACTTGAATAAGAGTTTTTCAATGAAAGACCTCGGTGAAGCTGCTTATATATTGAGCATCAAGATCTATAGAGATAGATCACGACGCTTAATTGGACTTTCACAAAGCACATACCTTGATAAGATTTTGAAGCAGTTCAAAATGGATCAATCAAAGAAAGGGTTCATGCATGTATTACAAGGTGTGAAGTTGAGTCAGACTCAATGCCCGACCACTTCAGAAGATAGAGAAAAAATGAAAGTCATTCCCTATGCCTCAGCCATAGGTTCTATCATGTATGCTATGTTGTGTACCATACCTGACGCGTGCCTTGCTATAAGTCTAGCAGGGAGGTAACAAAGTAATCCAGGAGTGGATCGCTGGACAGTGGTCACGAATATCCTGAAGTACCTGAAAAGAACTAAGGATATGTTTCCCGTTTATGGAGGTGACAAAGAGCTCGTCGTAAATGGTTACATCGATGCTAGCTTTGACACTGATCCGGATGACTCTAAGTCACAAACCGGATACATATTTATATTGAATGGTGGAGCTATCATTTGTTGCAGTTCCAAGCAAAGTGTCATGGAGGGATCTATGTGTGAAGCGGAGTACATAGATGCTTCGGAAGCTTCGAACGAAGGAGTCTGGATGAAGGAGTTCATATCCAATCTAGGTGTAATACCTAGTGCATCGGGTCCAATGAAAATCTTTTGTGACAATACTGGAGCAATTGCCTTGGCGAAGGAATCCAGATTTCACAAAAGAACCAAACACATCAAAAGACGCTTCAACTCCATCTGTGATCAAGTCAAGCAGGGAGACATAGAGATTTGCAAAATACATACGGATCTGAATATGGCAGACCCGTTATCTAAGACTCTTCCATGAGCAAAACATGATTAGCACCAAGACTCCATGGGCGTTAGAATCATTACAATGTAATCTAGATTATTGACTCTAGTGCAAGTGGGAGACGGAAGGAAATATGCCCTAGAGGCACTAATAAAGTTTTTGTTTTATATTTCCTTATATCATGATAAATGTTTATTATTCATGCTAGAATTGTATTAACCGGAAACTTGATACATGTGTGTATACATAGACAAAACACCGTGTCCCTAGTAAGCATCTACTAGACTAGCTCGTTAATCAAAGATGGTTAAGTTTCCTGACCATAGACATGAGTTGTCATTTGATGAACGGGATCACATCATTAGGAGAATGATGTGATGGACAACACCCATCTGTTAGCTTAGCATAATGATGGTTAAGTTTTATTACTAATGCTTTCTTCATGACATATACATATTCCTTTGACTAGGAGATTATGCAACTCCCGGATACCGGAGGAATACCTTGTGTGCTATCAGACGTCACAACATAACTGGGTGATTATAAAGATGCTCTACAGGTATCTCTGAAGGTGTTTGTTGGGTTGGCGTAGATCGAGATAAGGATTTGTCACTCTGAGTATCGGAGAGGTATCTCTGGGCCCTCTCGGTAATCCACATCATAAAGCCTTGCAAGCAATGTGACTACTGAGTTAGTTGTGGGATGATGCATTACGGAACGAGTAAAGAGACTTGCCGGTAACAATATTGAACTAGGTATGAAGATACCGACGATTGAATCTCGGGCAAGTAACATACCGATGGCAAAGGGAATAACGTATGTTGTCATAACGGTTCAACCAATAAAGATCTTCGTAGAATATGTGGGAACCAATATGAGCATCCAGGTTCCGCTGTTGGTTATTGACCGGAGAAGTGTCTCGGCCGTGTCTACATAGTTCTCGAACCCGTAGGGTCCGCATGCTTAACAATCAATGACGACTTTGTATTATATGAGTTATGTGATTTGGTGACCGAATGTTGTTCGGAGTCCTGTATGAGATCACGGACATGACAAGGAGTCTCGAAATGGTAGAGAGGTAAATATTGATATATTGGATGATAGTATTCGGGTACCGGAAGTGTTTCGGAATGTATCAGGTACATATCGGAGTACCGGGGGGTTACCGGATCCTCCCGGAGGAACATATGGGCCATAGGAGGGAGACACACCCGCCCACAACGGGTGGCGCGCCACCCACCAGGGAAGGAGGCCGAATAGGACTAGGAGAGGGGGAGCCACGCCCCTCTTTCCTTCTCCCCCTCTCTATTCCCCTCTTTCCCCCCTCCGGTAAAAGGAAAGGGGGTGGGGGAATCCAACTAGGAGCCCAAGTAGGATTCCTCCTACTTGGGCGTGCCTAGGGCTGGCGCCTAGAACACACATCAACTATTCCTAGCCGTGTGCGGCACCCCCCTCCACAGTTTACGCCTCCGGTCATATTCACGTAGTGCTTAGGTGAAACCCTGCGTGGATCACTTCACCATCACCGTCACCACGCTGTCGTGCTGACGGAACTCTCCCTCGACACTTTGCTGGATCAAGAGTTCGAGAGACGTCATTGAGGTGAACGTGTGTAGAACTCGGAGGCGTTGTACGTTCAACGCTAGATCGATTGGAACGAGAAGAAGTTCGACTACGTCAACCGTGTTGTCAAACGCTTCCGCTTTCGGTCTACAAGCATACGTGGACACACTCTCCCCCTCTCTTTGCTATGCATCTCCTAGATAGATCTTGCATGAGCGTGGGATTTTTTTTTAAAATTGCATGCTACATTTCTCAAGACCTTGTCGGTGTTATGAGCCAAAGACCAGACCTATAGAACAGGAGCCTGGCGATGTGGCGTGTCGACCGAGGATATTCCCCTTGCCAACCTGGATCCAGATCTGACGAATTCCGCCGCTGTTGACGGGGAAGAGCGCCAAATCTGTGGACGTCGGGCCACCAACCTTGTACCAGCATTAAGTTGTCCCACTTGTCGGCGCCGCCATGAGAGGAGACAACATCTAGACAGAAGAAACATAAGGCCTACCGGTCCAAACAAACGGCAAGCCTGTCATGTCATAGTTTTGGATAATTTCTCCAAAAAGTGTCATAGTTTTTTGGATAGGTAGAAAAAAAGACTGCGAGGACATATAGCCACACGAACGAAGTAAGGATAAATGGTCACTCATGTCTAGATGACTACTCTCATGTGTTTCTATATTTTCAATTTAACTAGCGAAACATATGTTATCTGCCATAAAAACATATGAAGATTCGTCGTCGAATGAAGGCTCTAAACATTCTTTTGTGTGTGGTGTATTTCACATGTTTTGTTAGTCAAATTGAAAATATAAATTTCTATGACTAACTTATATTCCCATTTGGAGGGAGTAATAACATTGACATCGAGGTATTTCATTATGGGGGTCATTTTCATGTTTGGGTTCTAGAATATATCCGTTTGAATGAGCTATTAAAATCAGTTGACCCCAGCCATACATTGTAGATCCACCCAAGAGCAAAATCGATTCTAAAGGGAGTACCGAGGAGGGAACAATTATGTTGCTAACATCATGGAGCCAGAAACCAAAACAGTTCCATTATATTTATTATAAACATATTATCATGCCATATATAGTTGATGTTTTAAATATCAGCATATGGTCTAAGTAGTTTAATTTAGTATAATGCTAATATAGGGAAGTAAGGCTGCCCGCCCACCCCTTGTCCGTAGGACTCTAAAAAGTAGCATGCTTGCACATTAGCGCGACACACAATTTTCAAATTAGCTAGTGTGGTGAATCTTCATATCTTATCACAGTTGTTTGAAGTGAATTTAAGAGAGGCTAGGTCAATATAATATCATGGGTACACGGTTCAGGCAAGTCACGCCACTTTTGTAGAAAAAAGTCCATTGAAGAAAACAAATGATCAATACTACAACTTACTCAAGTTTGTATTTGTAATACTCATCCAATCTAGACATTTTGTAAGCTCTAGATTTATCTATTTAGTCACATCAAAACTTATTAGTATTGATTTAAAGAATATCTAGCAAGTTATTGATCATACACTGTAAAGGAATTTGCCAAATTATATAAATATTTAAGGATGCATTGGAAAAATTAAAGATAAATACAAATGCACTAGCGTAAATTTATTTGTGGAGTATGATGATAATATTTGTTTCCATAGATATTTGGTGGTTGTAACAAGATACTTTATTAAATATCCAAACCAAATAAAAATAGTTTGGCCAAAAAACTGCAAGTTACTTAGCACTATAAAAGTATTTATACTACCAAATATCAGAATTTTATGAAATTTTTATAATTAAATATGTGAGCATGTTTAAATATTTAATTTTGATAGTTATAATTATAAAATATTATTAATATAGTATATATAAAAAATTGTCAACGAGAAACATAATTTAGTCAAATTTTTATTCTGAAGTAGGAAAGTTCAGTATAAATAAGGTAGAATAACTCATTATAGTGTATGTGTCAGAAACTTAATGCTTAATAAATAACCCTGCGTCGGAAACAAAAGAGTATAAAGTTTCCTAGATCAAATGACATTGAACTTTCCATGATAGGCATACATATCCCAACTACCTGTAATCAAGTTCGATTGCAGAAAAGATTTTATTTATTTAATTGTCTTTCTCGATTTCATCCACCTCATCAAGATTATTCTCCATATGAATAGATGAATCCTGCCCAACACCATCGAATCTTGCCAAGTCATCCTAAGATCTGGAGCATATAGAAATGGCAAGTGTGAATTTTTTTCCATCTCGCTCTTTTGCCGATTTTATTAAGCAAACACTATGTGGAAGAGATTAGATAGACGAGAGCGACAATAGTATAAGAGAGTGTGACTTGTAGAGTTTATGTGCACCACTACCTGACAACTTGATAGAAAAATATCTCCCAAATCGAGTGCTCCGGGTAACACTTGGGAGCACACACATAATAAATATAAAAACTAAATAAAAATATTTTTTGACAAAAAAGTATAAGTTACTTATCAATAGAAAATTATTTATACTTCTTAAATATCACAATTGTAAGAATATAATAAAATACACGAGCATGTTTATACTCCTAATTTGTTAGATTCCACAAAACCACTCGTCGAGAAAATTGATTGGACAATTAAGGACGTAAAAGAAATCACACCAGCTATGATGTCAGAAGTTGAACTTGGTTACGTTAATTGAAATGAATTTTGCTGGAGTTGTGTTTGATCTCGGTCTCTATTTGAATTAGGAAATGGAAAAAATTAGTATGGGGTGTGCCGCTGGTGTATTGTATAGACGCTATGCGATATTCACAATAATGTCACATTTAGTTTTGTACAATTTCAAAAGAATGTGGGTTTTCTCCGTCCGATGAGGTTTCCCGGAGAGACTTGAAATAATGTCCCTGTCACAAACCCATATTCTATGGTATCCCAAATTTCTTGTAGGGCACCGCTGCAAATAAATGTTGTGCTTAACCATGTATTTGACCGTCATGCCACAACATTGTTTTAAAATTTTGGCTGCCAGCTCAATCAATACTCCTTTGTTCTTAAACTATGTTGGTATTGTCATGTTGCAACATACACCAGAATAAGAGTATTGAAGTTTGCATCCTCAATAGAGCCCTTAATCATTATGAACCTTAGGGCATCAATATATTGTTTTCTAAACTTAGTTCAATTGATTCAACAACAAAAGAGCAAAGTTATATCCTACGGTCTACCTTATTTGCTAATAGTTTGTTATGGTGAGTCTCTACATGCCCTCATGATGTGCATGGCACATCAACAGTCGACCAAGAATGGATTGAACCTTTATTAATTTATTAAAAATTGAAAATCATCTTGCCTTCAAATCGAGGTGGTTCAGTGATTATGCGCTAACTACCGAGTGCTGATGGTGCCTCCATGTTACCTGAACATTTCAATAATGCAAACACTTTGAACAATACATGTTCCCGCTCCCTCTGTCAATATTTTATCAGGACATGTCAATAATGCAAACAATTTGAACAATTTGGAGTACTCTTTTGTTCCTACACTATGTTGGCATCGTCAAAATGCAGCATACACAAAGTGTGATATGATTATTGAAGTTTGCATGCAGATATGTAGATCTTAATTACTTTTTTCAAATGATTTGATGATTGCTGGAAGAAAAGATATAGCCTACAGTCTACACTTGCTTGTCAAGTCGCCTTGTTAAGATGGATCTCTACACCCATGAACACGCATGCTTTGCATGGCACATCAATCCGCTTGGGCAAGAAATCATTAAACCTTTATTTCCTTATTATAAAAAAGCCAAAGCCATCTTGCCATCAACTCCGGTGGTCTAGTGCTTGTCTACTAAGGGCATCTGTAATCCGGATCACCAAATGTGTCCGGCTGACGGTTTAATAGTAGGCTACGTGCGTGGCATGTAATTCTATTTTTGTCGGCTCTGACTTTTTATTTGATCTGTTGTACTTCAATACTTAAACCTCATACTCAAACCTTAATAACTATATGACCGTGTGCATTTAATGATGCAGAGGCCTAGGGTGGTGATCCTCTTTTTAAAAAAAAATCAAGTTCCAACAGTAATTGAAAACAAGGATATAGATGCCCTCCATGCTTGTGAATTCCTTGTTGTCTAGTCCCATTGAACTCTTGTCCTCTGTCCTCACGACACCACAAAATCAACTACAGTAGCCTTTCTTTTCTTTCTTCAAAATAAAATGTAGAGAAAACCGTCACCATGATTCGGGGTGCTCCAGACCAGAGCTTATCCACTGGCAACCGAGTAGCACTACCACTGATGATGGCGTCTTCTCTTCACCGGGCTAATAACGCGGTCCATCACGGGCTCTGCCGCCAGCTGCATGCATGGCGGACTGGCTTCTTGTCGGTGCCGCTAGACAAATGCATGGTGCATGCGTAGCTTTAGAGATGCTACTAGTATCTCGAACCATCTAGAAGACGAAGAAGAACAGGCTAATTTCTGGCCATGAAATCAGAGGTACATCTATCATGTAGACTAGAGGCAGAATGAAAATATATATACGTACAAAGACAAACGAGTGCGGAAAAATCAGAGGTCGGTCATGGTAGATCATTGCGCTATCACTTTCAGGCGGACGAGTTAGTGGGCGAGATGCACCGGATTCAGATTACCACAAATCGCTAGAATATTATCAAGTCCACAAAAGTCCGAGCAATGAAAAATATTTGACCACACAATCGATTGGCCCATCGACGTCTCAGGGAGCTACTTGCTCAGTTAGGGTGAACCTTCGAGGACAAGCAAGGATCTATCACGCAAGTAGCTACAGATTCGAACTTCCGAATTCGAAATCGCTAGACAACCATAAACGCGAGAATCAAAAGTCCACCAAATGACCACAAGATGAAAGAATATCGACACCATCTGTCCACATCGCGAGAACAATGATGAAAAATCCAATGCACAAGTGTTGTGTGCGCGAGCGTGAATAGTCTATCGAACAAGTTGGGAATCCAAAACATATTCCCATACTATCATTTTGTTAAAACAAGTTGATCATATTGAAACCACAGTCCACAGGCACCTGTATATGAATGAGTGGATGCGGCAATAGAACATCTGTTGACACGCAATCGATTAGCTCAGCCGGCTGGGACCTTCCAGAACAACGGAAAAATCTATGGTGACTCCACGTGGAGCACCCAGGAAAATGTCATGAATTCTTGTAATACAAGTCGACAATACAACATATCTAAAAAGTTCACAAAGAAAAGTAACAATATCAAAAGAGACATACGAAATTCGAATGTTCCTGTTAAACACAGACACTAGAATAACAAGCTCCACAGACGTCCGCACCATGAAAGAATATCGCCACCATCTGTCGATGTCACGAGACTAGTTAAGGGAGACTGGGTTAACCCTCGCAAAAAAAAAGGGAGACCGGGATAACAATAACGGTAAATCTGCCGTCCAAGTGGGGACAAGATGACTGTATTCAAACCATGGGCCGACACCTATGTATTATGTTATGTCACGATGATTTGAAAATGCAAATTCGATATGTCAGCACGCCAACAAAACAAATAGAACTATCCACAGCTAAAGTTTATACGTGACTTGTCATGCCATGCCATGTGGACCATCATATGGGATGCTACAAAGTATCTCGCGCGCCGATTCGTGATCGGACGGCGGGCGCACGAGTCCCTTTCAACCTTGTTGGGGAAGAGAAGGAAGCACTTGTCTAAATGTATAAGAAGAAGAAAACATCGCCATGATTCGTGGTTGTGCAGAGCTTATCCAGTGGTAAATGAGTAGTAGTACTACTATTGATAGTGTCTTCCATTCGCCAGGTCATCCATCTTATCAGGATATCATATATCATTAGCATCAATAATGCAAGCAAACATATCCTTTCCCTGTTCATTTCACGGCGACGTCCACGTCCACGTCCGCCGCTCCCCTCCGGCCCAGCTCCGCCACCCACGTGTACGCGGCGCCGAGACAGACGAGGCCGCCCGGCCGTACGTCCCCGTCGGACGTCGCCATGGCGCGCGTGGCGCGTGGCGCGGTCGGCGTCCGCGTCTCCGACGACCCACCCACCCAATTGATAACGCCGTCCATCACGAGCTCTATAGCCAGCTGCATGCATGGGCGCATGGGTGAGTGGCTTCTTGTCGCCTAGACATGGTGCAAGTCCGCGATAAGCAGCGCATGCATAACTCGTACGACCACAAGAGGCCATCTTCTCGGAACACGTACGATACGAGTAGCTTCGAAGATAGTACTAGCATGAATCTGGAATTTTCTATGACATGAAGAAAATCTGGCTAACTAATTATTGGTGGCGACGAGACCAACGGTGCAGAAAAATCAGGGGTACTGTGTCATCTAGACTAGACTAGGCGCGGAACGAAAACAGATGCGTACAAACACGAACGATAGCTGGAAAATTCAGACATCGATCACGCTAGATGTCACTTTCAGACGGGCGAGTTAGTGGGCGACATGCACCAGATTCAGATGACCACAAATACTACAGAATAACAAGTCCCTAAAAGTCCAAACAGTGAGAAATATGTGACCACACGATCGATTGGCCCATCATCGCCGCAAGGGCAAGTTGGGATCCAAAACAAAGTTTTGTAACATTTCGTTAAAACAAGTCGATTATATTATTAAAACCACATGCACTTGTATTAAACTCATTAAAAGGCGATAGAATGGTGGCCAACCAGCTACGCCATATGGCGCATGCTGGTTGGTCACGATGAGAAAGTACAGCAGGTAGGAAGACATTTTTTGAGAGAAAATTTTCTAGGTTTTTCTTTTTTCTTTTAAGATATTTGTGATGTGCACGTGATATGAGAATATTTTTAAATTTTTTTGAGAGAAAAATCTAACGGACAAGTTGGGAATCCAAAACAGTCTCATAACATTTTGTTAAAACAAGTTGGTCATATCGAAACCACAGTCCACAGACACCTGTACTGTATATGAGTGAGTGGAGGTGGCAATAGAACATTTGTCAGCACGCAATCCATTAGCTCAGCCGGCAGGGACCTTCCAGAACAATGGAAAAATCTCTATATAGTGACTCCATGTGGGGCGTCCAGGAAAATTTCATGAATTCTTGTAAACAAGTTGACAATATAATATGTCTAACTCTTTTTCGCAAAAAATAAAATCGACAATATAAAAAGAGAGATTCGAAATTTGAATGTTCCTGATAGCCACAAATACAAGAATAACAAGCTCACCAGAAGTCTACACCATGAAAGAATATCGCCACCATCTGTCGGTGTCGCAAGACCTAGCTAAGGGAGACTGGGAGAACAATAGCGGTAAATCTAGCGTCCAAGTGGGGAAATCCGATGCAAAATTTTATTGTTTTATTAGACAAGTTGGTGATATCCAAACCACGGCCGGCACATATGTATTATATTATGTCATGAAGATTTGAAAATTCAAATTCGGTAGAAAACAAATAGAACTATCCACAGCTCGATCTGCCTCTTTTGCTTGAGGATTATTTAATTTTAAGCGGCCATAGAGTATCGTCATCAAGCGACATGAAGAAATGTAGTACAAATCTCGGACGCCAAATGAAGATCGAACGACGCGCGAGTCCCTTTCAACCTTGTTGGGGAAGAGAAGTTGGCACCACAACTGGTGTCACGAAAGCAACGTTCAAGGAGGCCGACAAGCAACTCGCACTGCGTGGCTGACTCAGCGGGAGCTCACACATAATATTCTTCGCTTCGATGGAGATAAGATCAAGAGCTGGGCGTACAAGTGGCACCACAGACTCCTCCGTCCTCATCCCTAGTCCGGATCCCTTATAAATCCATCGGAGTCTAAGCTCTCTCCTCAACGAGGACGAACAACAGTACAACGAAGAAATACACTGCTTTGTGTTAAGGAATCAAGAACAGAGAAAGGCGAATCCATGGCGACGTTCGTGACGTCGTCGCCGGCGCTGATGGTGTCGGCTCGCCCAGGGCGGGTTGCATGAGCCCGGCGGTGCGTGGTGGCGCGTGCGTCCGCGACGACGGCGGCGCCGGCGACGGTGGCCGCAGGGAAGACGCACTACGAGGTGCTCGGGCTAGGCGCCGGGGCCGGCAGGGGCGAGATCAAGGCCGCCTACCGGCGCCTTGCCAGGGAAGTGCACCCTGACGCTGTCGGAGGTGGCGGCGACGAGGGCTTCATCCGGCTGCATGCGGCCTACGCCACGCTCGCCGATCCTGAGGAGCGCGCTCGCTACGACCGAGATGTGACCTGCCGCGCCGCGGGGATGATGATGCGGCAGGCGGCCGCGGCCGGGCCGGCGTTCCGGCGGAGGACGTGGGAGACCGACCAGTGCTGGTAGGATGGGTGGACTCACGCGGCTGCCCTCCGGGACCATCGGCCGGTCCGTTCAGGCACGGCGCGTCATGGAGGCCGCGCTCGCTGGAGAGAAGATCCCGCCGACTACCTTGTGCCGCGCGGCCAGAATTGGACGGCTCAGATCGGGTGTGCGGACGCGGGAGCTCAGTACGTGGCGTCAAGAGTCGTTTTTTAAAGATCTCTTGTGCGTCCGATTAGCCAAATGCAAATATGTAAATGAATTAGTTTACTACTGTAAATTAAAGGCCATGGAACATAGCATGTAGTTCTTTTTACAATAAATAAAGTACTCTCTCTAGTCCATATCAACTGTAGCTGATTTAGTTTTTTAGTAATAGTAGGAATTTGTTATCTTCTAATTTAGACAGGAAATTAGTTACCAGAGATCGACAATCCATGTCGGTCATGTCTTGAAGGCTGTCATGATATCTATCTTTTGCGTTACTAAGTTCCCTCGATTTGAAGCCTCATGCTACTTCGTGGGAGCCTCGCTTATAAGGGGTTCCGTCACTCGTTGAGTGCCAAGCAAAGATATATAGCTAAAATGTGTCTATCAGTTTTCTTAGTTTTGAGAAGGTTCCAGACGGCATTGTCTAGTTTTTTTGTCGGTTTTAATAGTTTTTTCTATGTTTTTTCCTTTTCTGTTTCTTTCTTTTTTTTTAAAATTCACATTTTTATTCATAAACATTTAAATAACACATGAATGGTTTTAGAAAATTAGGTTATTTTTAAATTTATGTTAAATTTAGATTATTCTTTTTGTTCAGATTCCTTTCCAATTTATGTTTTATTTAGGTTATTTTTTATTTGGGTTACATTTTTTTTTGCTGGAAGGCTATATTATTACTAATAAAACACAGGGAGGCCAGAATGTAAGATTTGATAGAGCTTCCCGGAGTCTTTAGTAGGTGTAGTTTGGTAGTGTGTAAAAGATCATATAATATTTTTATACTCCCTCCATCTCAGAATAAATGTCTCAATTTTAGTACTCCCTCCCTTTTAAATATAAGGCATTTTAGGGACTTCAATACAAACTACATACGGATATACATATACATGTGTAGATTCACTCATTTTGCTCGGTATGTAGCTCATATTGTAATCTCTAAAAAGGCCTATATTTAAAAATGATGGAATACAATTTTGTATTAAAGTTAGTACAATGTTGAGACACTTATTTTAAGGCGGAGTGAGTATAAAATTGGAGGGGACGGCCTCTTTTGCTAAAAGGAAGCACCTGTCTAAATATATAAGAAAAAAAAAACATCGCCATGATTCGTGGTGATGAAGAGCTTATCCACTGGTAAATGAGCAGTACTACTACTGATAGTGCCTTCTCTTCGCCAGGTCATCCTCTAATCAGGATATCACATATCATTAGCATCAATAATGCAAGCAAGCACTTTTCCCATACATATCATTTTCCTGTTCGTTTCACGGCGACGCCCACGTCCACGTCCGCCGCTCCCCTCCGGCCCAGCTCCGCCACCCACGTGTACGCGGCGCCGAGAGAGACGAGGCCGCCCGGCCGTACGTCCCCGTCGGACGTCGCCGTCCGCGTCTCCGACGACGCAGCCACCCACCCAATTGATAACGCCGTCAATCACGAGCTCTATAGCCAGCTGCATGCATGGACGCATGGGTGAGTGGCTTCTTGTCGCCTAGACATGGTGCAAGTCCGCGATAAGCAGCGCATGCATAACTCGTACGACCACAAGAGGGCATCTTGTTTGAACACGTACTATACGAGAGTAGCTTCGGTGATGGTACTAGCATGCATCTGGAACCTTCTAGAACATGAGATAAACAGGCTAACTAATTATTGGTGACGACGAAACCAACGAGTGCAGGAAAATTCAGAGATCGATCACGGTAGATGTCACTTTCAGGTAAACCTGGGCAAACCTCGGGCCGGGCCGGGTTTCGGGCCGGGCTTGTAAAAGCCCGACCTTTATTTCTCAAGCCTGAGCCCGGCCCGAAGCCAGAAATACTCCCTGATTTCAAGCCCGAGCCCGGCCCGAACTCAAGCCCGAAGCCCGAAAGCCCGACCCGAACGCTGTTTTCTAGTACGTGTACGTGCAAGCCCGGCCCGAAGCCCGAAAGCCCGGCCCGAAAAAGAGAAAAAGAGAAGCCCGAGCCCGGCCCGAACTACCTTTCGGGCTGCAAAACAAAGCCCGAGCCCGGCCCGAGTGTCAAGCCCGGCCCGGCCCGGCCCGGGTTTTTCGGGCTGGGCTCGGGCCGGGTCGTTGGGCCGGGCTGCCCATGCCCGGGTTTACTTTCAGGCGGACGAGTTAGTGGGCGACGTGCACCGGATTCAGATGACCACAAACACTATGGAATAAGAGCATCTCCAACCGCCGCACAAAAAATCCGCGCCCAATAAACGTTATAGCGCGCCATCATAACACTTTTAAAGCGCCGGGACCAATTTTGCTTTAGCAGGTGCCCAAAAACGCGCGCCCAAAAAGCAGACAGTGCAAATTGTGAAGCGCGCGCAATCCGGCGCCCTAAATATGCTACGCGCCATTGCGTTTTTCAGCGCGCGTCCAAAAACTTTTAGTACTACAGCTTCTGCTGGAGCTGACCGGCACCCAAAAAAACAAACTTTTAGCGCGCGGATCTCTTTTTAGGCGCCTGTTGGAGATCCTCTAACAAGTCGCTAAAAGTCCAAACAGAGAAAATTATGTGACCACACCATCGATTGGCCCATCATCGCCGCAAGGGCAAGCCGGGAAATCCAAAACAAAGTTTCATACTACGATTAGCTCAGCCCGCGGGGAGGGACCTTCCAGAACAATGGAAAAAATCTATGGTCACCCCACGTGGGGCGTCCAGGAAAAATGTCATGATTTCTTTTTAAACAAATCGACAATATGCAAAAGGAGATTCAAACTTTGAAATTCAAATGCTCCAGATAACCACAAATGCTAGAATAACAAGTTCCCTGGAAGTCCAGATAATGAACATAGAATATAATCACAATCTTTCAGCATCGCGAGAACAATAACGGAAAAATTATACTATCCATGTGGGGTAATCAGAAACACATTCTCATAATATATGTACTTTGACGCAAGTTGGCGATGTTGAAAACACAGGGTGACACCAATGTATATGATGTCATGAAATTTGAAAATTCAAATTTTACATGAGCACGGCAAGGAAACAAATAGTCGTGTCCACAACTCGATCTATCATTTTGACCTGCAACGGTCATATAGAACACCAACAACAGGACACACGAAGAATCATACTACCTCCGTCCGAGACTGAAATTACTTGTCGCTTAAGTGGATGTAGGAGTATTAAAATACTATTCACGGCAAAAGTTTATACATGACTTATCATGCCATGTGGACTCGGATGCTACAAGGGCGCTGGTTCGCGATCGGACGGCTCGCAAGTCCCTTTCAACCTTGTTGGGGGAACAGAAGCAGGCACCACAACTGTCGGCGCGAAAGCAACGTTCAAGTTCAAGAGGCCTCGCGCTGGTGGCTGACTCAGCGGGACATCACACATAATAATCTTGTTCGCTTCGATGGAGATAAGATGGAGGAGCTGGACCACAGACTCCTCCGGCTTCATCCTCTGTCTTGATTTTCTATAAATCCACCGGCGTAGGACGAACAACGGTGCAACGAAGAAATACTCTGCTTTGGATAAAAGAATCAAAAACAGAGATCGGAGAATCGATGGCTGCTGCGTTTGCGTCGACGGCGGCGGTCTTGGGGCCGGCTCGCCCGGGACGGGTGGCCGTCGCTCGGCGGTGCGTGGTGGCACGGGCGTCCGTGACGATGGCGGCACCGGCAGCGCTGGCGGCGGGAAGGACGCACTACGATGTGCTCGGCGTGAGCGCGGGGGCCAGCAGGGGCGACCGGGCGAGATCAAGGCCGCGTACCGGCGTCTTGCCAGAGAAGTGTGTTAGAATTGTGTCAAATATTATTGTACAAGGTAGGTTACAGTTGGACTTGGTTTTGGACTGTGTGTAGACAGGGTAGGAGTTGTGTCCTAATAGGACACCTGTATCCTAGTCCTCTCATATATATTGGGGGTAGACACACGATTTAACCTACGCCAACATAATAGCACGGGCACGCGGGGGAGCCGGCGGCATGTGCCGGCGCCCGGACGGCTGGAGTGCGGTATTGTAGCGGTGTCATGGGGAGGAGCGTCCGTAGTCAGGCCCCGGGAATGTAGCCATATTGGTGAACCTCGTTAACAAATCTCGGTGTCGTGCCTTGTGTGATTGCTTGGTCCTCGGTAGATCAACGACCTCGAATTTATTCTAACAAGTTGTATCATGAGCAAGGTTCGAAGAGGCCGTTGAAGTTGATTTAGAGGAGAGCGATGAAGACCGGCGGCTGTGGAGGCATGGCGACGTGCGGCAGCAATCGGAGATCACCGCGTGTAAAGCAATCGGAAGCAAGATGCAGATCGGTTCGGAGAAAGACTCGGCGAGATCGATCATTCGGATCGTTAAGCGGCAGGAGTCTGGTTCGATCCAAAGTGTGCATGGCGGCTGGTGACCTAGCATACGTACGACGGCGGCGCGATCGATGGGCGAGCGATGGAGCGCGTGAGCTCGGGCGCGTCAGCAGCATCGGAGGCCTGGTAGAGCGCTTACGCGTGGCTCTGCCCGAGCCGGACGGAGACAGGTGAGCTGTTGGGCCAAGGCGTGGCTGCACAAGTAGTCTACGTGTATGGAGCAGCAAGGGCGTGAGGATTTCTCATGGCCCAGGTGCAGCACTAGCATGGCTCAAGGTGCACGGGGTAGCACGTGGCTCAAGAAGGACTCGGTTCAAGTGTTTGGGTTTGCAAGGCACATGCCTGGAGCAGCCTATGCACAGGTACGACGTCCATCAGGAACTTGTGGCCGGAGCAGAAAGTCTTCGACGGGAGCTGTACGAGTTTTTTTTTTGAAATAAAACGAAACTTTATTCGTTAGAAATAACCAATACATCGTTAGTGAGGAAGAGTACAATTTCATTGATAGGCTTCTCGAACCAATCTGAAGTTGAAGAAAATCTAGATAAATTAGCAAGTTCATGTGCTACTCTATTTGCCTCTCTATTACAATGTTCGAATCTAGTCACGATAAAATCACATGCGTAGTGAAAGTAGTCATCGAAAATTGCCGCTGCCGCACCCGTTGACTGTCCTCCATCCTGCATGGTCTCAATCACCTCCAGATTATCTGAGTTGATGATTAGGCGATTGCACCCTGCCCTTTGCGCTAGTGTTAGTCCAAATTTGAGGGCTAAAGCTTCTGCCGTCAGAACATCCGCGCAATGGTCAATCTTTTCATTTCCTCCTGCAATAAACCTACCTTTGTCGTCACGCAAAACCGCCCCCATCGTACCCTTCAGCATGTCATGGTCAAAAGATGCGTCAACATTGAGTTTGACGAAACCCCTAGGGGGACAATGCCAACCCCATTTTTTCATGGACGCCTTTGAAGATGATGCATTTACAAAATTGTATGTGAGGGCTATGATCCCCATTGATATCTGAGTTGCATTCTGAATTGTTTCCTTGTGCACTAATTTCCTTCTCTCCCACCATAGATACCAAGCTGAAATAGCTATCATTTCTCGTACATTTTTGTACCCCATGACACGCAAATCTTGATCTGGAAGAACTAAAAGGTATTCCAGTATCGCCTCTCCAGCACGATCAACCTCACAAGCTCTATCAATAATCTCATCTATTCCTAGCCTCTTCCAAACCTCCTTTGCTTTATTACATAGGAAAAGTATATGCTTCGTGTCTTCTACACCCTGAGAGCAAGTAGGACAAAGGGGCGAGACCTTCATGTGTCTATTAGCAAGTGTTGCCCGACATGGGAGAGTGCCATGTAACGTACGCCATAGAAAAATTTTGACTTTTGCCAGACAGGATAATTTCCATATCTGACACCAAATAGGGTTAGGTGTGGTTCGCCCCATCCCGTTAGAGTGTTTTAGTTTACTGCCGTACTGATCATTCCACTCCACGGAATAAGCAGACCGTACCGAGAACATACCATTTTTCGTATAACTCCAAGCAATGAAATCTGACATGTTATGTTGCGAAAGAGGGATTTAAGAATCCGTTCAGCGTCAATGGGCCACATAGTTTGCCTAATCAGGTCCTTATCCCAAATATTGGAAACAGGGTCAATCAGATCAACCACTCTTGATAACAATTGTCCCCTCCTAGGAGTCACAATCTTCCTAGTGACACAATTTGGGATCCATGCATCTTCCCAAATGTTGATGTTATGTCCATTTCCCACTCGCCAAATATAGCCGCGTTTCAGAGTACTAATGCCTGCCATAATGCTTTGCCAGGTGAAGGAAGCACCATGTTTTGGCTTGGAATTCAGCAAATCGCCATCAGGGTAGTACTTGGCCCTTAGAATAGTGGCACACAAGGAATCAGGATTATCAAGGAGACGCCATGCCTGTTTGGCCAGCAGAGCCAGGTTGAAACAGTGGATATCACGGAATCCCATTCCTCCTTGGATTTTAGGTACACACATTTTCCACCAGGCCATCCAGTGCATCCTCCTCTGGTTCTCCTCGTCTCCCCACCAGAAATGCGCTATCGCGTCAATGATTCCTTTACAAATTTTTTTAGGAATTTTAAAGACCGACATTGCATAGGTAGGTATGGCTTGGATCACAGCCTTGAGCAGGATCTCCTTCCCCTCGGCAGATAGTAGTTTTTCCTTCCAACCACTAATTTTCTTAACAATACGTTCAATCAGAAATTTAAAGCAGTCTGTTTTAACAACGCCCACATTTGCTGGCAAGCCCAAGTATTTGTCATTCAGGGCCTCCGTCATTATATTGAGCATTGTACACAAGTGTTCTCTGACCTCTACCTTTGTATTGGGGCTAAAGAAAATACTAGACTTTTCCATGCTTACCAGCTGTCCCGACGCCGCACAATATAAATCTAGTGCTGATTTCAGGGCCGCCGCATTATGTTGGTTGGCTTTCATCAAGATCAACGAGTCATCCGCAAAGAGGAGATTAGTTACTGGTGGGGCGTCTCTACAGACTTTAACTCCTGAAATGTTCCCATTCTCCTCAGCATGCGAGAGCAAGGCATTCAACCCTTCTGTGCACATCAGGAATAGGTAAGGTGATAGCGCGTCCCCCTGTCTCAACCCTCTAGTAGGCTTAAAACTCTCACTTTCCTCTGCATTTATCCTTACTTTGTATTCTACTGTTGTGACGCATTGCATAATCAAATTAACCCACTCTCGACGAAAACCCAATTTCAGCATAATCTCCTTCAGAAAAGCCCACTCGACTCTATCGTAGGCTTTGTGCATGTCAAGTTTTATAGCACACAAGCCCTCTCTACCCTCTCTTTTATTCTTGATTGTGTGAAAACATTCGTAGGCCACTAAAATATTATCGGTTATCAATCTTCCTGGTACAAAAGCACTTTGTGTTGGACTAATAATTTCTGGTAGAAGGATCTTCAATCGAGAGGCCACCATTTTTGCAATTATTTTGTATACCACATTACATAAGCTGATCGGCCTAAATTGGGATACCTTTTCTGGTGTGTCAATCTTCGGAATCATCACGATTGCAGTATCATTCCAACCATCCGGGATAGTACATGTGTTGATTGCTTTCAGAACCTCCTCAATTAGGTCTTCCCCTAGCATGGGCCAGAACCTTTTATAGAAGATAGCGTGAAGTCCATCTGGTCCTGGAGCTTTCAAGTCCCCAATATCAAATAAAGCCTTGCGAACATCTTCTGCGGTATAATGAGCAAGTAGAGTATTGTTCATTTCGTTTGACACTCTCTTACGCACAAGTGATAAAACTTCTTGATTCGGATGCTGAACTTCCGATGTGAAAAGCTTTGTGAAATATTCAGTTATGTGATTCGTCAACTCCTTTTCTGTTAACCATTTTCCAGACTCATCTAATAGTTTCTTTATATTATTCCTTTTTTTCCTAGCCGTGGCAGCATTATGGAAAAAAGACGTATTACGATCCCCGTGCATCAACCAGTTTGCCCGTCCTCTTTGTAACCAGAAAATTTCCTCTTGATCCAAGATATTTTCAATTAGCACAATAATTTCCTTCTGACGGCCTTAAGACTCCATATTTAATGGGCCCCGCCTTAATCTCTCCAATTCTTTTTTTAATTTTCTAATTCTCACCTTTGGTCCCTTTAGAGTTTCCCGGTCCCATGTATGTAGATCGGCATGTACTGCTCTCGTACGATCAGCAAGTGATGGTCCAATCCCGGCAAGTCTTGCTTTCTCCTAAGATGCCTTAACAATTTCAGTAACTATCTCTTCCTTCAACCACCTCGCCTCAAATTGTTTAACCCGTCCTTCTGGTCGTTTAAAGATTTTTTCATCCAAATAATCCGTATCCAGTACGATTGGGCGGTGGTCAGAATGAACATGTTCTTCATTGATAACTGCCGCTCATGGAAATTTGTTTGCCCACGCTATATTACAGACCCCTCGATCAAGACGTTCACGAATTTCGCCTCTCCTCCAAGTGAACAGGTCACCCGTATAGCCAAGGTCATCCAGCCCGCAATCCATTAGGCATTCACGAAATTCTCTCATCATACCAAGTGGTCTAGCAATACCACCCTCTTTTTCTGACGGGTATAAAATTTCATTAAAGTCCCCTAAAACAACCCAGGGGTGATTGCCCTTACTATATATGTTGCGAATATCGTCCCAAGAAAGATGGCGCTCATTCCATTTCGGACGACCATAGAAACCCGTGAACCGCCACTGAACCGCTTCCTCATTCATAAAAACAATATCAATAAAGTGGGGCGAGATATAGTTCAACTCGATTTTATTCGACTTCTGATAAAACAAAACTAGGCCACCGGCCTTACCATCGCTTTCCACTACAAACATAGAATCAAAACCTAAATTATGACGAAGCTCATCGGCTTTACAATTATTCAAATGAGATTCAGAAAGGAAAATTAAATCTGCCCTTGTACGCTCCTGTAGGTCCAGGAGCTCACGAACTGCCGTGCTGGAGAGCATACCACGGCAGTTCCATCCTAGGATTTTCATTTGGCTCGGCGGTCCTCCTTGGAGGCCGCCGATGTGCCAATCTCGTCTTTCTCTTCGCCAACCGATTCCACTCCCTGCGGAACGTACTCTTCTTCCTTCTCGTCGGTCTCCTTTGCGACGTGTGTAACCCCGCCCTCCTCGTCCTGGACCGCTACAACTCTACCCGTACACACCCGTTTGGATGAGACGGTTACATCACCATATAACATGCGTTCATAGCTATCCATCTCTTTTTCAAAGGAAAGCTCTAAGTCACTACCCGTCGGTTGAATTCCAAAAGAATGCCTCCTTTTTTCCCCTAGTACTTGTTTGCGGGCATCCTCAGCTCTGTTTGGCTGCCCCTTTTTTTTGTCTTTCTTCTTTGAGTTGCTCTGCATAGAGTTTTTAGCTGCACTGAATGTAAAGCGTACAGCATTATTTTTCACACCACCACCTGTAGCGATCCTTGCAGCAACCGCGCTGGACAGCGCCTCTAGCACACCTGGCTGGAAGAGGAGGCTGCCATTAACACCCCCAGGCGCTGGGACCTGGCTGGGCATCCCCTGAGAATGAGTGCAAATGGCCACCTGACCCGCATGGATGGCTTGGACCGAGTCAACGTTAGCCTGCAGCTGCTGGTTTTGCATCCCTTCCTGGCGCAAGTCCTCCAGGGCAACGGGAGCTGTACGAGTTGGCTAGGCGAGGTGCGCAGGAAGCTGCAGGATACAGGCAAAGGCGAGATTTATTTATGAAAGAAAGGTGTTGCCAGGGTCACACATGTGCACGAGAGTAGCTTGGCTGGATCAAAAGTTTGATCGTATTTCTACTGAGGTGCACAGAGGAGCTAGCATCAAACATTGACATGAAAAGTATAGTGTGAATGGATTCGTCCGATGTTTGCATGGAAGTTTTTCTATGTCGGTTTGCTGAGAAGGCTTGGAGTGTGTGGATAGGCAACAGAAGCGCGCCGACAAGCGCGGGCGACACGCGTATAAGGTTCAAAGGAGCCTGGAGCATGTTGCGAAGGGATCATGCATACACAAGGCGTCAAAGCAATGCACGGAGATGTGCGGGGCAAACACGACGGAGGGTGGAGCATGGTTGCAGTCGGATAATTTCGACTGGGTCGGACTGGACTGTCTGACGGATCGACGGGGATGTCGGTCAAAGCAGAAGACGGCGGTGATTTCAGCGATGATGACATAGGAGCGTGATGCTGATAGTGGCCAACTTCTGGGGCGTGGAAACACGTGGTGCATGCCTGAGGGCTTGTGCGGCTTCGACAGACTATGGCGTGGGGTTGATTCAAGACGGTGCACATGAGAGCTTGGAGTTGACAGGGCGCGGGAGGGTGGCACGTACAACCACCATGGAGTCATGTTGAAGGTGGAGTAGGAGTTTGATGGATGACTTCACTCTGAGCTGATGGAGGGGCTACGGCGTAAGTTAACGGAGAGTCAAAGCTTATTTCAGCTGGTAAAGCGAGAGACTCGTGAATCGGACTGGGCGCCAGTGGTCTGATGGAGGCGTGATACTCGGCATCGGTCGGTGATGATCGATGGTTCTCTGTAGTGGGGGTTGAGGCAGTGGGGGCTAGTTACCCGGGAGACTCGACCAGGACAGCAGAGGCTCGACGCGGTGATAGCGACGAGGCGTGCGGTAAGCACGGGACACAGCGACAGGCCAGACACTGATGGTCAGACATGTGGTCAGACAAAGTGTGCAAGGGGGTGCTGAAGCAGTGTTGACGAGTACCGGATTCAAGTTGGTGACTGGGTCTATCGGTGCTAGTTGATGGACAGGAGTTGACCATGGAGAATCTGAGAAAGTGGCGGAGAGTCTGGATTTGTCAAAACAGGGAGAATACATGGTCGTATATTCTGTGGTGTCCAGTACACATGGCAAAGTGCGGATGACAAGTACAGAAGGAGGCGGAGTGCTATAGCTGTGGGACATGTCTGAGACTATCCGGAAGAAGGGTAAGACAACTGCGAATTTGACTCAGGGTGACACAGGGCGACGGTGAAATTCCTTCAAGTTTCAGACAAGCAGTCAAGAAAGAGCGGTGACGTTGAGTTCAGGTAACTCTTATGTGTGGCGTCCAATATGTGAGTTGTTCACTTTCACGCAGACAGTGGTCGGTGTGTGATGGCGTTGAACGGATTCTCCGGAAGTTGGGAGCACGGACTAGAGTAACAAGGAACTTAATTTTGTTCGAGTGTTGACTGTGGTCAAGAAAAGGAGGGACTACAAGTTGCAGGTGGAGTCACATGGAGTCTGGGAGTAGCAGCGGTGCTCATGGCGTATCTCAAGTCCAATGTACAAGGAGGTTCGATGCATGGATGAATTCAAGGTGGTGAAGAATATTCGCCAAGGTGGAGTTTGTTAGAATTGTGTCGAATATTATTGTACAAGGTAGGTTACAGTTGGACTTGGTTTTGGACTGTGTGTAGACAGGGTAGGAGTTGTGTCCTAATAGGACACCTGTATCCTAGTCCTCTCATATATATCGGGGTAGACACACGATGTGACCTACGCCAACATAATAGCACGGGCACGCGGGGGAGCCGGCGGCATGTGCCGGCGCCCGGGCGGCCGGGGTGAGGTATTGTAGCGGTGTCATGGGAGGAGCGCTCGTAGTCAGGCCCCGGAGATGTAGCCATATTGGTGAACCTCATTAACAAATCTCGGTGTCGTGCCTTGTGTGATTGCTTGGTCCTCGGTAGATCGACGACGACCTCGGATTTATTCTAAAAGGGTGCACCCTGACGCCGTCGGAGGTGGCGGTGACGAGGGGTTCATCCGGCTGCACGCAGCCTACACCACGCTGGCCGACCCCGACGAGAGCGCGCGGTACAACCGGGACGTGACCAGCCGCGCCGCGGGGATGATGATGTGGCGGGCGTCGGCGACGACAGGACCGGCGTTCTAGCGGCGCACGCGGGAGACAGACCAGTGCTGGTAGGAAGTACGGCCGGGCAAACGCAGCTGCCCTTCGGAGGCCCGACCGGCGGCCGCCCGGTTCGCTCAGGCACGGCGCTGGACGGCTGGAGAGAAGGTCTTGCCGACTATTGTGCACAGTAAGATGAGGATTGGACGGCTCCAATTGGGTGATGCGGACGCGGGAGCTCTGTACACAGCAAGAGGCGTTTTTTTATAGATCTCTTGTGCTTCCGGTCAGCAGAATGCAAATCTGTAAATTAGTTAGTTAATAACTACTGTAAATTAACAACCAAGGAATATATAATGGTAAACGTTTGTGGCCGACGGACCGGCCGAAACTTCAGCCGGTCGCGCGCGGTGGGTACAGGGTGTGGGCCTCGTGCGACAGCTGGCCCACCTGCTCCCCCGACCCCTCCCGATCCCCTTCTCTCGCTCAACGCTCATCTTCTTCCTCTCAATCCCCTTCCCTCTCTCATCCGCTCCTCGTCTTCCTCGTTCAGATCCCGCTGCTGGCTAGCCCCAATCCCATGTAAGTCTCCATCTCCAACATCAGCGCCCATAAACACTTCTTCCACTGCTCCGGCTTGCAAATTCCTTCCGCCCCGGCGAGCCGGACTTGGGAAGCTGCCATGCACATGCCGTCTGCGAGTTGCAGCTCACAGTTTTCGTATGCTAGAACAGTCCACTGGAGATGGTATAACCACGGCGGTGCGACCTCCTCCCCCCACCGCTGACCATGTCCTCCCAAAACAAACCTGGAAGCATTTTTTTTGCTCCTCCATTGACGCTGCAACCGACTACCCAAAAAGCTACAACCCTTTGATTGAATGCTTCAACATGCGGCATATAAAGTTTCAAACGGACACCATGCACAGAAAAAAGCTACATTCGTTCATATGAAAGCTGCAACCGTAGTTTGAAAAAGCTTCAACTTGCTTGTGTAGACAGCTTCGACCGGCTGAAAGCTTCGACCCCCGCAGAAAAGTTGAAACCCCCGTTGAAGGTGCTCGAACCGTTGTGCAGAAAAGTTGCAACCCCCCAAGTCAATGGCGGCGAGGGGAAGCAAATAAATCAGGCAAGCAACGACAAGAACTTTGCTGGAAACGGCCGAGGTTTTTGCTACAACCGTCGCCAAATTTTGCTACTACCGGCGACGAAATTTGCTACATCTATCACGGCGGAGCTGCGGCGTACTACGGCGGTGGCTTTTTTTTTTGTTGCAACCGTCCTCGGATTTTGCTACTACCGGTGTGGGATTTTGCTACATCCATCCATTGCGGAGTGGCGAGCAGCGACGGCGGCGATGACAAAGAATTTCTGTAACCATTGTTCGTTTTGGCTATGACCGGCACCGGAGTTGCCATGGCCGATAAGCGCGGCCGCCAAAGGATGTGACACCGAGCACGAGGCCGAGAACGAGCGCGGGCGTCCAAGGATACGGTGGCGAGCGCGGGTTGCTGGCAAGCACGAGGCCGAGGACGAATGTGGGTGGCGCGAGTGGGGACCGGCGATGAGGGCCGCCGGCAAGGATGGGTACCGGCGACGAGCGCGGGTGGCGCCATGGCCGGGGCGACGAGCGCCACAGGCGGCCAAGGCGGCGAGCACGGGCGGTGCCAAGGCGGCAAGCGCGGGCTTCGTGGTCACGCATCCATGGCGGCCTTGACTGGCTTGCTCCTCTCTCTGTGTGCTGGAGACGAGGATAAGGTAAGGAAAAAATAGAATATGAGCTGCAATCTAACGGTCTCGTGCAGCTAGATCAGGTGGCTAGGGGCTGACCGGCCGAAACTTTCGGCCGGCGCACCGGCGCCCAGTGCTGCCCGTATATAGTAGCTCTCTTTGGTAATAGAAGAAGGTTAACTCCATGTCTGTCGTTTCTTCTTCGAAAGTTGTCTCTTCTGTTCTACACTTAATCAATTAACAGAGTACAAAAGTGTAAAAACAAAATTGGTCCATGTCAGTCATTTCTTCGTCTTCTTCTTCTTTGTTATGACAAATGGATGCGGAGACACCTCCGAGACTGGATGTAGCATCGGGCTGTATTTTTCTAAATGTTGTTTTGTGAGTCCTGTCAATGTTTTATCTCTCAACAGAAATCTCTAACTCGACGCAAAAAAAACAGAAATCTGTAGCTCACAATATTCTGAAATTTTAAGGAGGCTCCTAAAACTCCTGGAACAAGCTCCCATACAACCAGGTGTCACGGCCTGAGCCTTGGCTGTGGGAAGAGGCATAGTGGAGGCCATGTCGGTCCCATCTAGGTGGGTCCACGTCCGTATTGAACCTCTAGTGATGAAACTTCGAGGACATTATTTTCCAAAGTATTTTCGCCATCAAAATATCCTTTTTTTGCAAAGGCAAAAACACTAAAAACATTAACTCACACTTGGCATGGATGAATATGTTACTCCAATAAATATAATATAAGCCCTCGCAAAAAATATATTAAAAGGTGCCAAAAATATGTATAAATGATGTACATATACTACGAACATAACAAACATTATAGATACATTTGAGACGTATCACTAGACAAAACTTACCCAACTCGAACACTCTGAACAACACTCGGAAACTCATACATAATTAATGTCCAAATTAAATAAAAATACATTTGCCGAAAAAATACAAGTCAGTTAGTACTAGAAAATACTATAAATACCTCAATTGTAAGAATTTTTATAATTAAATACATGGGCATGTTTACATTCGAAATTTTGCTAGTTATACTTGAAGAAGTATTTAATATTGTATATCTAAATATTTTTCAATGAGAACATAGTTTAGCAAAACACAAGGAAGAATAAAAAAATTTAGTATAAAGAGTGGATGTGCTACCCCGTGATGTGTGCAAAAACTGCAAGCCTGTACCTACACCATTGTCCTCCTCAGAGAAACTTTCAGCATATGAAGGTGAGCCACTTCATGAGGAAGATAGCACAAAGTATAGAAGTAATGTTGGAGCTTTATAGTACTTGACTCTTACTCGCCTAGATATCTCATTTGCTGTTAACAAAGTTTGTCAATATCTGCATGCACCCACTACTGCATATTGGACAGCTGTTAAGAGAATTGTAAGATATGTCAAACATACTATGGAAGTAGGACTGCATTTCAGGCGCTCTAATTCTACTCTTGTGAGTGCATTCTCCGATGCTGATTGGGCAGGTTGCAGTGATGATAGAAAAACAACTGAAGGCTTTGCAATGTTCTTTGGTCCTAATCTTGTTTCTTGGAGTGCTAGGAACCAAGCCACTGTATCAAGGTCAAGTACAGAGGCTGAGTATAAATCCTTAGCTAATGCCACTGCAGAAATCATTTGGATTGAGTCACTACTGGATGAAATGGCGGTCAAGCAGAATCGCATCTCATGCTTATGGTGTGATAATTTGGGAGCAACATACTTGTCTGCAAACCCAGTGTTTTATGCAAGAACCAAACATATAGAGATTGATTTTCACTTTGTGCGTGAAAGGGTTGCAGCAAAGAAACTTGAGATACGATTCATCCCTTCCAAAGATCAAGTGGCTGATGGGTTCACCAAGGCACTGCCGGCAAAACCATTTGAAGAGTTCAAGAGGAATCTAAACATAGAATAGTTGAGATTAAGGGAGGGTGTTAGAATTCATGTTTATCTCCACATTGTAATCCAACTCTATTCTATCTCTATCCCTCTCGTAGCTGTTTAGGAGTTCTCGTTACAACCGAATACTTGCGATCGGTTTCCTCTTCTTGTAAGCCACGGCAGGGCTGTTCTGCCTCGTTCAATATAAACCAACGCGGCTCCTCATCGAGGAGTAGGAACGCTTCCAATCTTACAGAATGAAACCATATACGTACAAAGACAAACGAGTGCAGAAAAATCAGAGGTCGGTCACGGTAGATCATTGCGCTATCACTTTCAGGCGGACGAGTTATTGGGCGAAATGCACCCGATTCAGATAACCACAAATCACTGGAGGCAAATTATCATGTCCCCAAAAGTCGATCCGAGCAATAAAAAATATGTGACCACACAATCAGTTGGCCCGCCGACGTCTCAAGGAGCTACTTGCTCAGCTAGGGTGAACCTTCAAGGGCAAGCAAGGATCTATCAGCCAAGAGCTAAAGATTCGAACTTCCAAATTCGAAATTGCCAGACAACCATAAACGCGAGAATAACAAGGCCCCCAAATGACCACACAATGAAAGAATATCGACACCATCTGTCCACGTCGCGAGAACAATGATGAAAAATCCAATGGACAAGTGTATGTGCGCGAGCGCGAATAGTCTATCCAACAAGTTGTGAATCCAAAACATGTTCTCATACTATCAATTTGTTAAAACAAGTTGATCATATTGAAACCACAGTCCACAGGCGCCTGTATATGAATGAGTGGATGCGGCAATAGAATACTTGTCGACACACAATCGATTAGCTCAGTCGGCTGGGACCTTCCGGAACAATGGAAAAATCTATGGTGACTCCACGTGGAGCACCCTGGAAAATGTCATGAATTCTTGTAATACAAGTAGACAATACAATATATCTAAATCTTTTTTCACAAATAAAGTCACAATATCAAAATAGAGATACGAAATTCGAATGTTCCTGATAACCACAGACACTAGAATAACAAGCTACCCGGAAGCAGAACTCCACACCATGAAAGAATATCGCCACTATCTGTCGATGTCGCGAGACTAGTTAAGGGAGACTGGGATAATGCTCGCAAAAGAAAAGGGAGACTGGGATAACAATAACAGTAAATTTGCCGTCCAAGTGAGGACAAGTTGGCAATATTCAAACCATGGGCCGACACCTATGTATTATGTTATGTCACGATGATTTGAAAAACCAAGAAAACAAATAGAACTATCCAACATGTGGACCATCATATGGGATGCTACAACCCCGCAAAAAAAATGGGATGCTACAAAACATCTCGCGCGCCGATCCGTGAACGGACGGCGGGCGCACGAGTCCCTTTCAAACTTGTTGGGGAAGAGAAGTTGGCACCACAATTTGTGTCACGAAAGCAACGTTCAAGGAGGCCGACAAGCAACTCGCACTGGGTGGCTGACTCGGCGGGAGCTCACACATAATCTTCTTCGCTTCGATGGAGATAAGATCGAGAGCTGGCGCGTATGTGCCACCACAGCACCACTCCGTCCTCACCCCTGTCCGGAGCCCTTATAAACCCACAGGAGTCTAAGCTCTCTCCTCAACGAGGACGAACAACAGTACAACGAAGAAACACTCTGCTTTGTGTCAAGAAATCAAGAACAGAGAAAGGCGAATCCATGGCTACTTTCGCGACGTCGTCGCCGGCGCTGATGTGGTCGGCTTGCCCAGGGCGGGTGGCAGGGGCAAGGCGGTGCGTGGTGGTGCGAGCGTCCGCGACGATGGCGGCACCGGCGACGGTGGCCGCAGGCAGGACGCACTACGAGGTGCTCGGGCTAGGCGCCGCGGCCAACAGGGGCGAGATCAAGGCCGCGTACCGGCGCCCTGCCAGGGAAGTGCACCCTGACGCCGTCGGAGGTGGCGGCGACGAGGAGTTCATCCGGCTGCACGCGGCCTACACCACGCTCGCCGATCCTGAGGAGCGCGCTCGCTACGACCGAGATGTGACCTGCCGCGCCGCGGGGATGATGATGCGGCGGGCGGCCGCGGCCGGGCCAGCGTTCCGGCGAAGGACATGGGAGACCGACCAGTGCTGGTAGGACGGGCGGACTCACGCGGCTGCCTGCCCTCCGGGAGCATCGGCCGCTCCGATCAGGCACGGCGCGTCATGGAGGCCGCGCTGGCTGGAAAGAAGATCCCGCCGACTGCCTTGGGCCGCCCGGTCAGAATTGGACGGCTCTGATCGGGTGTGCGGACGCGGGAGCTCAGTACGCGGCGTCAAGAGTCGTTTTTTTAAAGATCTCTTGTGCGTCCGATTAGCCAAATGCAAATATGTAAATGAATTAGTTTACTACTGTAAATTAAAGGCCATGGAACATAGCATGTGGTTTTTTTTACAATAAATAAAGTACTCTCTCTAGTCCATATCAACTGTAGCTGATTTAGTTCTTTATTAGTAATAGTAGGAATTTCTTATCTTCTAATTTAGACAGGAAATTAGTTACCAGAGATCAACAATCCATGTTGGTCATGTCTTGAAGGCTGCCTTGATATCTATCTCTTGAGATACTAGGCTCCCTCGGTTTGAAGCCTCATGCTATTTCGGGGGATTCTCACTTATAAGGGGATGTGCCGCTGGTTGAGAGCAAAGCAAATCTATATAGCTAAAATGTGTCTTCGGTTTTCTTATTTTTGAGAATGTTCTAGATGGTATTGTATAATTTTTTTGTCGGTTTTATTTTATTTTATTATTGCTTCTTTCCATTTCTATTTTTCTTCTTTTTTTTTCTATTTTCATTTTTTACATTTTTATTCATGAACATTTAAATATAATGCGGACAGTCTTAAAATTTAAACTAATGAATATTTTAAATTCATGATTTCTGAAAATTTATGAACTTTTTTTAAAATCTGCGAATTTTTAATTCACATTTTTTAAAATCCAGGAGAGATGCATCCATTGACTAAAGTAATCACAAATACAACAAGTCTGCCATTTGTATTAATTTAAATGTTGCATCAACACAAATCTTGCCTGCTAGACCGTGGCCTCCCTCCATGTGCTAAATTATTCAGCTCATTCTAAGTAATACACCTATTCAAGAATTCGACCGTTTGACAAGTTTACTTGACGATTAATCCCTACTCGTAGCGTCACCGAGTAACCGATAAACTGATAATTCAATTGATTAATTAATTAATTACCTGATTAACTGCTTGATTAGCCTATTAATCTCCTACTCGCAAGCCAACCGAGCACTACCAATTGACGTTTTATTTAGGTTAGTTTATAATTTATACTTTATTTAGGTTAGTTTATAATTTATAAATTTTAGGTTATTTTTAATATTTTAAATTTCAATTATTATTTTATTCAGGTTACTTTTAAATTTATATTTTAATCTGGTTATTTTTTATTTGGTTACATTACATTTTTTGCGGGGAGGTTATATTATACTCATAAAACATAGGGCGGCCAGAATGTAAAATTTGATGGAGTTTCCCGGAGTCTTTAGTAGGTGTAGTTTGGTAGTGTTGTAAAAGATCATACAATATTTTTATATGAAATTGGAGGGGATGGCCCTCTTTGGCTAAAAGGAAGCACTTGTCTAAATGTATAAGAAGAAGAAAACATCGCCATGATTCGTGGTTGTGCAGAGCTTATCCAGTGGTAAATGAGTAGTAGTACTACTATTGATAGTGTCTTCCATTCGCCAGGTCATCCATCTTATCAGGATATCATATATCATTAGCATCAATAATGCAAGCAAACATATCCTTTCCCTGTTCATTTCACGGCGACGTCCACGTCCACGTCCGCCGCTCCCCTCCGGCCCAGCTCCGCCACCCACGTGTACGCGGCGCCGAGACAGACGAGGCCGCCCGGCCGTACGTCCCCGTCGGACGTCGCCATGGCGCGCGTGGCGCGTGGCGCGGTCGGCGTCCGCGTCTCCGACGACCCACCCACCCAATTGATAACGCCGTCCATCACGAGCTCTATAGCCAGCTGCATGCATGGGCGCATGGGTGAGTGGCTTCTTGTCGCCTAGACATGGTGCAAGTCCGCGATAAGCAGCGCATGCATAACACGTACGACCACATGAGGGCATCTTCTTTGAACACGTAGGATACGAGTAGCTTCGGACAGAGTACTAGCATGCACCTGGAACCTTCTACAACCTTCGGAGAGAGAGTATTGGTTACGACGAGACCAACGCGGTGCAGAAAAATTGGGGGTACTGTATCATCTAGACTAGGCTAGACGCAGAACGAAATCAGATACGTACAAACACGAAATAGTGCAGGAAAATTCAGAGATGGATCACGGTAGATGTCACTTTCAGGAGGAGAACAGTGCCGGATTCAGATAACCACAGACACTATAGAAGAACAGGTCACTAAAAGTCCAAACAGTGAAAATTATGTGACCACACCATCGATTGGCCTATCATCGCCGCAAGGGCAAGCCGGGAATCCAAAACAAAGTTTCATACTACGATTAGCTCAGCCCGCGGGGAGGGACCTTCCAGAACAATGGAAAAATCTATGGTCACTCCACGTGGGGCGTCCAGGAAAAATGTCATGATTTCTTTTTAAACAAATCGACAATATGCAAAAGGAGATTCAAAATTTGAAATTCAAATGTTCCAGATCATGAACATAGAATATAATCACAATCTTTCAGCGTCGCCAGACCTAGCTCGGCGAGAACAATAAGTCCAGATCATGAACATAGATCTATCATTTTGACCTGCAGCGGTCATAGAACACCACCAACAGGACACACGAAGAATCATACTACCTCCGTCCGATACTGAAATTACTTGTCGCTTAAATGGACACAGGAGTATTATAATACTATTCACGGCAAAAGTTTATACATGACTTATCATGCCATGTGGACTCGGGGGCACTGATTCGCGATCGGACGGCTCGCAAGTCCCTTTCAAGGCTTCTTTGGATTGGAGGATTTTCACAGGATTCTTACGGGATATCAGACCTTAGGATTGTTTCCTATGGAATGCATTTGGATCACAGGATTAGGTCACTAAAATTCCTAAGGATTGGGCCGCCAAGGTGCTGATTCCAGAGGAATTTACACATGAGGTCCGACCTCTGGAAAATTTCCATAGGATTGGCTATGTCATGGCAATCAAATCCTCCATTTTTTCTATTCCTTTGTTTTGCAAATCCTGTGATCCAAAGAAGCCATCAACCTTGTTGGGGGAACAGAAGCAGGCACCACAACTGTTGGCGCTAAAGCAACGTTCGAGAGGCCGGCAAGCGACTCGCACCGGTGGCTGACTCAGCGGGAGATCACACATAATAATATTCTTGGCTTCGAGAGCTGGACGTACGAGTGCCACCACAGACTCCTCCGTCCTCATCCCCTGTATAAATCCACCGGCGTCTCAGCTCTCCTCGACGAGGTCGGACAACAGTGCAACGAAGAAATACTCTGCTTTTCGATCAAGAACTCAAGAACACAGACCGGAGAATCGATGGCTGCTTCGTTTGCGTCGACGGCGGCGGTGTTGGGGTCGGCTCGCCTGGAACGGGTGGCCGTCGCTCGGCGGTGCGTGGTGGCGCGGGCGTCCGCGACGATGGCGGCACCGGCGGCGCTGGCGGCGGGAAGGACGCACTACGATGTGCTCGGCGTGAGCGCGGGGGCCAGCAGGGGCGAGATCAAGGCCGCGTACCGGCGTCTTGCCAGAGAAGTGCACCCTGACGCCGTCGGCGGCAGCGGAGACGAGGGGTTCATCCGGCTGCACGCAGCCTACGCCACGCTCGCCGACCCCGATGAGCGCGCGCGGTATGACCGGGACGTGACCAGCCGCGCCGCGGGGATGATGATGCAGCGGGCGTCGGCGACGACTGGACCGGCGTTTCGGCGGCGCACGTGGGAGACGGACCAGTGCTGGTAGGACGTACGGCCGGGCAAACGCGGCTGCCTTCCATGGGCTCTCTGAGCACCTGACCGGCGGCCGCCCGGTTCGCTCAGGCACGGCGATGTAGAGGGAGCGGGAGCTCTGTACGCAGCAAGAGGCGTTTTTTAAAGATCTCTTGTGCTTGCGCTCAGCAAAATGCAAATGTGTAAATTAATTAGTTAACTACTGTAAATTAACAGCCAAGGAATAAATGGTAGTAGCTCTCTTTGTAATAGAAGAAGCTAGTTAACTCTATGTCGGTCGTTTCTTCTTCGAAAGTTGTCTCTTCTGTTCTACAGTTATAATCAATCAACAGAGTACAAAAGTGTTAAAAAGAAAAATTGGTCCATGTCAGTCACTTCTTCTTCTTCTTCTTGGTTATGAAAAATGGATGCGAGAGACACCTTCGACTCCGAGATTGGATCTAGCATCGGGCTGTATTTTTCTGAATGCTGTTTTGTGAGTCTTGTCATCGTTTTATCTCTCGACAGAAATCTGTAACTCATAATATTCTGAAATTTTAAGGAGGCTGCTAAAACTTCCGGAACAAGCTCCTATACGACCAGGTGTCACGGACTGGGCCTTGGCCGTGAGAAGAGGCGGTGTGGAGGCCATGTGGGTCCCATCTAGGTGGGTCCAAGTCCATAATGAACCTCTGGAGATGAAACTTTGCGGACATTAGTTTCTAGAGTATTTTCGCCATTGAAAATATCATTTTTCTGCAAAGGCAAAAACACTAGAAAACATTAACTCACATTTGGCATGGATGAATATGTTACTCTAATAAATATAATATAAGCCCTCACAAGAAAAGTATAATATAGAAGGTGCCAAAAATATGTATAAATGATGTACATATACCACGAGCATAACAAAAATTATAGACACATTTGAGATGTATCACTAGACAAACTTACCCAACTCAAGCACTTGGAAGCTCACACATCATTAATATCCAAATTAAATAAAAATATATATGCCAAAAAAATACAAATCAGTTACTACTAGAAACTATTTATACTAATAAATATCATAATTATAAGAATTTTTTGTAATTATATACATGGGCATGTTTACATTCTTAATTTTTCTAGTTTTACTTGAAAAAGTATTTAATATTGTATATCAAAACATTTTTTCAATGAGAACATAGTTTAGCAAAACACAAGGGGGGGTAAGAAAGTTTAGTATAAAGAGTGGATGTTTGCCACGGAAATTAAGCTACATTGGATATGCCCCCATGATGTGTGCAAAACGAAACGAGATTTCCAATATCCAACATTGAGACATGTGCGGGCGGAAATTTGAGTTACCATATTCATGACTTAAGCTAATCCAGTTTTCATCTATATACCAAAGAAAATTTATTAAACAAATCTGCAGAGTGCGGGAGTGACTCGAAGCGGTAGTGTCTGCTGCTACAATGAAGAATTTGTGACTTTCGTCAGAAAAGTAAATTCATTTGTATTGCATTCTATTTGTATCGGTATTTCAATTTCTTTGTTCTTAGATTTTTGAATATTCATTTTGTTAGACTTTTGCCTAGCACATCGAGGCGGCGGTTAAGGACATAAAAATACCTCAAGAACAAACATACATGTTAAAATTCAAAGTCTAATTTTTGCTAGGTTATCGTTGCAAACAAATTTTATTCTTAAACCATGTTTTAACCGTCATGCCATAACTATGTCTATTAATTCTGGCCGCCGCCTCAATCAATACCCCTTTGTCCTTAACCCGTGTTGGTATTAACTACGCATATCACCAACCCTCAAGAGTTTAGACATGATAGAGCATTTGTAAGGGCATAAAAAATTCTATGTGAACTGATTCTCATATGATGATAAACAACCGGCTACAAGTTTTGCATGATTTCTCCTGATATCATACTCTAATAGTAGATGTTTAGACATACTATCTTGTATGATTTGGACACAGAAGAAAACGGGTAATTGGGCATCACGATCAAAGGGCATTAAAATTAGGAGAGATGTATTAGAATCTAGATGAAGATACATGCAGAAATATCAGATATTGGATTAAACAGAAGTAGCCATTATCGACAATTTTATAATATGTAGAAGAATAAGTAATTGTATATCCCCGCAAAAAAGTAAATGTATACAACACAAAACCAGACCTTCGGTCGTGACAAGCACAGCGCAGAAAAATCAGAGGTGATGGCCAATCATTACACAAACGTACACAGCCTTCACTTCCAAACGGACCAGTTAGTGGGCGACAGGCACCGGGTTCAAAACTTCAGATAACCACAAACAAAAAAACATTAAGTCCCTTGAAAGTCCAAGCGATAATAGAATGTGTCACATCCAGCATCGATCTATCACCGTCGCATGCAGAACAGGAGCCAGCACGCCTCAGTCGGGACCTTGGACAAGAATGAAAAATCTATCGTCCAAGTGAGGCATTCAAAAAAGATACTGGGATCAGATCCAGACTCAACAAATTTCAGGCACCAATCCAATAAAGGGGGGAATGGAACGTATTTGCTTCAAATAGGTTGAAGTTGGTTGGAGTGCTGAAATATTAAGTGTCTGTCTATATCACAGCTAATGTGAGATAATATCTTGCATCGAAGTTTTTGTCGAGCCGACCGTTTGGTTCTTTTATTTGTTTGTTCTTTCTTTCGTCGAGCTGGCCGATTGGAGCGCTATTTTTTTTTACAAGTGATGCACTACCTAACACAGGAATCCGGCCGATCGGAGCGCTACCAAAAAACTGCAATAACGCACTAACCAACACAGGAATCGAACTGGAGACCTGGGAACAACGGCTTCTACCACTCCAACCATTAGATGCTGAAGATTTTAATGAAACGGGAAATGTTTGAGAACACAGTACAGCCTGGAGATTAGAATACATTTTGGAAATAAATGGAAACCTTTTTCCAAATTACGAACAATTTTGAATTGTCGAATATTTTTTGAACACAAACAATTTTAAAATTTTGAAAAGTATTTTTCAAATATGAGTAAACTTTGTAATTCTGAACACTTTTTTAAATAAGAACAAAACTTGGTATTCTGAACAATTTCTTCAAAAACAAGATTTGAAAACATGAACAATTTTTTTAATAAACTTTATGCATTTCGAAAAAATCATGGCATATTCTAGAATTTTTTTATGCATTAGAATAATGTTTGCATAATAATTTTTAAAAGTTTCATACCATTTAGGAAAAAATGATCAATAGGAATTTAGAAAAATGTTTACCATATATTAAAAAAAATGCTAGGGCCTGTATTTCAAAAAAATATTCATCATGTATTTTAGAAAAATGTTTAGTGTGTGTTAAAAATGTTTCCATGTATACAAAAAAATATACATTGTGTATTAAAAAAGTGGACATGTATTTGCAAAAAAAAATACAACTATATAGGGGTACTGGGTTATGAACGAGTTGCGTGTTGAGAGTGGACATGCAACTATGTCGGGCATGAGTTGTGTTTGGCCTGGACATGCAACTGGGTCAGGTGGGTTTACATGTTGGGGTTGGACATGGAACTAGATAGGGCCGGGGCAACGTGTGTGTTGCAAAACAAAGCACAAAGCCTAGTTGCGGGTCAAAGGGTGGGCTTGCAACTGAGAGAACTACGACCTGAGTTGCAAGTTCAGAATGGACTTACAACTAGAACAACTACAAACTATGAGACAAGTTGCAAGTCAAGGGTTGACTTGCAATTGCGATAAAATGAATTATGGTTACAATTGCAAATCAAAGATGGACATACAACCAGG
Source organism: Triticum timopheevii (assembly GCA_963921465.1). Taxonomy (NCBI): domain Eukaryota; kingdom Viridiplantae; phylum Streptophyta; class Magnoliopsida; order Poales; family Poaceae; genus Triticum; species Triticum timopheevii. The sequence goes on from OY997274.1 coordinate 650,365,459, forward strand.
ATGAAAGACAGAAACACATGCCTTGTTGCGAGTCAAGCATGGGCTTGCAACTGGGATAAAATAATATATGTGCCTAATTAGGAATTGAGGGTGGACTTGTAACTGGGAGAACAACAAACTATGGGCCCAGTTGCGAGTTGAGGGTGGACTTGCAACTAGGACAAAAAAAGATCTGAGCCCAGTGGCGAGTCAAGGGTGGACTTGCAACTAAATGGCGCGTCCTAGTTGTTGGTCGAGGGTGGACTTGCAACTAAGAGAAGTATATAAAACAATGATACAAGTTGCAAGTTGAGGATAAACTTGCAACTGAGATGAAAAACAAAAGACTTCTCAATTGCGAGTCGAGGGTGGATTTATAATTGCGACAACAACAAACTATGGGCCCGGTTACGAGTTGATGGTGAACTTGCAATTGAGACAAAAAAAGGTCGGAACCCAATTGCGAGTCGAGGATGGACTTGCAACTGAGACAAAAAAATGTCGCGTCCTATTTACGAGTCGAGGGCGGACTTGCAACTAGGACGAAACAAGTGTTGGACCCCCATTGCGAGTTAGAGGATGGACATGCAACTAACACAAAAAGGTCGGACCCCAGTTGCGAGTCAAGGGTGGACTTGCAACTAAGACAAAAAAGGTTGGGCCCAGCTGCGGGTCGGTGGTAGACTTGCAACTGGGACAAAATAGGTTGACCTAGTGAGTCAAGATTGAACTATCAACTGAAAAAAAGACCGAGCCCTAGTTGTGAGTCGATGGTGGACTAGCATTTGGGACAAAAAAAAGGTCGCACCCCAATTGCGAATCAAGGGTTGACTTGAAACTAAGATAAAAAAAACGTCAAGGCCTGGTTGCGAGTCAAGAGTGGGATTGCAATTGGGGCAAAAAAAAAAAGATCAGGCCACATTAGCGAGTGGAGGGTGGTCTTGCAATCGGGACAAGAAAAAAGACAACACCTTTGTTTGGTGGTGAACAGTCAACTAATAGCAAAAACATTCAGGAATTTAAAAATGAAAAATGAAATGAAAAAGGAAAATAACAAAATGACACAATTCCAGAATTTGAAAGTTTACAAATTTGAAACAAAATAGATGAGAAAAAATTAAAAAGAAAAAAGGGAAAGGGAAAAATAAAAAAAATACCTCGTGGCTGCAGCCCACGTTGAGGCAACCCACGAGGCTGTGAAAAAAGAAAGAACGGCCTACACGCCACTACAGGGGCTCCTCACGCGAGCAACGTGTGTAGAAACAACACCAAAAGAAAAAAAGTTTGCTAAAAAACTACAAGAAAAAAAAAGACAAAAGAATTCGAATCTTGATGTTTAATTGTGTGGTTAGAAAGTTACTACTCCCTCCGTTCCTAAATACTTGTCTTTCTAGAGATTTCAACAAGTGACTACATACGGTGCAAAATGAGTGAATCTACACTTTAAAATATGTCTACATACATCCCATGTTGAGTCCATTTGAAATGCCTAGAAAGACAAGTACTCCCTCCGTTCCTAAATATAAGTCTTTGTAGAGATTTCACTATGGACTACATACAGAGCAAAATGGATAAATCTATATTCTAAAATGCATCTACATACATCCGTATGTGGTTCATAGTGGAATCTCTCCAAATACTTATACTCCCTCCGGTCCTTTTTACTCTGCATATTATGTTGGTCTGAAGTCAATCTCATCCAACTTTGACCAAGTTTATATAAAAAATTATTGACATTTACATAACAACACCAACATCATTAGATTCATCTCGAAATATATTTTTATATTATATTTATTAGATATTATAGATGCTAATAATTTCTAATATAAATCTGGTCAAACTTAGCTAAATTTGACTTTCGGCAAATCCAATGTGGAGTAAAAAGAACCGGAGGGAGTATTTAGGAACGGAGGGAGTATTTGGAAACGGAGGAAGTAGATGTGAGATAACAATTTCACGTTTAGATGTGAAATAGCAAATCTGAATTATTAATGATGGAGAGTCGCTTTCCGGCCTGTTGGGGAAGAGAAGAGGACGTGGAGCGGCAACCGGGCCACGACGTTGGCACGATGGCACTATGAGAAGCCACTAGTGGCTTACACATAATCTCTTCTTCTTCGCTGGAAGAAAATCAAATCTCTTTGCGGAGATAAGATCCAGGGCCGGGTGTACGATCGGCACCACCCCCAGTCCGGGGCCCCTATAAATTCACCGGCGTGCGGCGTCTCCGCTGCCCTCGACGACGACGCACAACAGAGCAGCACAGTACTACTCTGCTTTGGATCAAGAACAGACAACGGGTCATCGATGGCTGCGTTTGCTGCCGTGACCATGCCACTCCCAGGTCGCGTCTCCGGATCCCGCCGGCGCGTGGTGGCGCGGGCTTCTGCGACGATGGCGGCACCGGCGGGGAGGACGCACTACGAGGTGCTCGGGGTGGGCGCGCGGGCCAGCAGGGGAGAGATCAAGGCGGCGTACCGGCGTCTGGCCAGGGAGGTGCACCCGGACGGCGCAGGTGGAGGTGGCAACGAGGGTGTTAGACTTGTGTCGAATATTGTGTACACGGTAGGTTACAGTTGGACTCTGAGTAGTATTGTGTTTACATAGGATATGGAGTCGTGTCCTAGTAGGACACTTGTATCCTAGGCCTCTCATATATAGCGGGGGTAGACACACGATGTAACCTATGCCAACATAATAGCACCGGAACGCAGGGGAAGCCGGCGGCATGTGCCGGTGTCCAGGGCGACCGGGTGCGGTATTGTAGCGGTGTCACGGGGAGGAGCGCCCGTAGTCAAGCCCCGGGGATGTAGCCATATCGGTGAACCTCGTTAACAAATCTCGGTGTCGTGCTTGTGTGATTGCTTGGTCCTCGGATGATCGACGGAGTGCCTCGGATTTATTCTAACAAGTGGTATCAGAGCCCAGGTGCCCGGAATAAATCTCGGTGAACTCACGGGTGGTCGGTCATGGTTGGTGGGCTGGAAACGCTGGTGTTAGCGGGCCCATGGGTGACCGATGTGTGAGGGGGAGATTGTTGGGTTTAGTCCCACATCGGTTGTGGGGGGAGACATAACACGACTTATAAGGGTGGGGGTGTCCCCTTCTAACAGGCTAGTCTTTTGGGGGGAGAGGGCCCAAGGCCTGTCATAAGTCGGTGTTGCTCTCCGGTTGGGCTTGGTTGACGCATGTGGGTCGGAAACGCTGGTGAGAGCGGACCCGGAATTGCGTAACAAATGGTATCATGAGCTAGGTTATTTGAAGGTTGCGGTTTCGTTGGTTTGAAGGCTGAAGCAAGGCATCGTGTTTAATCGTGATCGACGGGCTTCGCACCCGAGCGAGCTGAGACACGGCGAGACGATCGTGAAGCAGCCAGGGATTCGGGAGATCGGAAGCGGGCGGCATCACGGATTCAAAGTCGATGGCGAAGTGTTTTGGCAGGAGGTAGCAATCGAGTAAAGGCAACAGCCGAGCGCATCGGAATTCTCGGCGAGATCGAAGATCGATCCGAGCAGGAGACAGCAGGAGAAGCAGCCCTAGCGCAAAGCACGTGTGGCGAGCGTGCGGGTGGGTGGCGGCGCCGTGCGCTCGTTCCCAGTCCGGGACGCGTGTGGGAAGCTCAAAGGCCCAGGCGGGGTTCTCACTGGGCGAGGCCCATGGCACGCAAAGGTCTCTGTTGGCCGTGAAGGATGTGCTGCAAGGCTACATGCACGTGTGAGATTTGTTTGAAAAAAAGCAACCAGGACCACGTGTGTGCACGGAAGCAGTTTGGTCGGGTCAAACTTGATCTATTTTCTGCTAAAGGTGCATAGAGAAGCAACAACAAACAGTGACAGGAAAAAGATGATTTGTGCAGTTTGCATGGAAGTTTTTTTCTGGGTCAGTTTGCTGAGATGGCTTGGAACACATGGACAGGCTGCGGAGGCGCGCGGATAAGTGCGTCCTACAGGATCATGCATACACATGGCGTTTAAGACATGCACAGATGTGCGGACGGACACGACGCAGGGTGGAGCATGGTTGCAGTCGGATATGTTCGGCTGGGTCGGACTTGTCAGTCTGACGGATCGACGTGAGTCGGTTGGTACAGAAGACGGTGCTTGGATCAGCGACAACGACATAGGAGTGTGATGTTGATAGTGACCGACTTCTGGGGCGTGGAAACACGTGGCGCAGGCCCCGAGGGCTTGTGCGGCTTCGACAGGACTATGGCGCGAGGTTGATTCAAGATGGTGTGCACATGAGAGCTTGAAGTCGACGGGGCGCAAGGGTGGACTGATCATCTACCATGGAGTCATGTTGAAGGTGGAGCTGGATTGAGGGGCTACGGTATAAGGATCCAGGGAATCGAAGCCTATTCAGCAAGGAGGAAAAGCGAGTGACATGCAGTTCGGACTGGAGCCCAGTGGTCTGATGGAAGCGTGAAACTCCTCATCGGTCGGTGATGATCGGTGGTACTCTGCAGTGGGGGTTGAGTGGTGTGGGTTTCGCGACCCTTGAGACTCGACCGGGACAGCGGAGGCTCGACGCGGTAATAGCGGCGAGGCGTGCGGTACGCACGGGGTCATGGAGACGGGCCAGGGCTCTGGTGGTCATACATGTGGTGAGACAACTGCGAATTTGACTCAGGATGACTACAAGCAATGGTGAAATTCCTTCAAGTTTCAGACAGGGCGGTCAAGAAAGGAGCGGTGATGTTGAGTTCAGGTAACTCTTATGTGTGACATCCAATATGTGAGCTGTTCACTTTCACGCAGGTCAGTGATCGGTGTGTGATGGCGTTGACGGATACTCTGAAAGTTGGGAGCACACACTAGAGTAACAAGGAACTTAATTTTGCTCGAGTGTTGACCGTGGTCAAGAAAAGAAGGGACTACAAGTTGCAGGTGGAGTCATATGGAGTCTTTGGAGTAGCAGCGGTGCTCATGGGACAAGCTCAAGTCCAACGTACATGGAAGTTTGACGCATGGACAAATTCAAGGTGGTGGAGAATATTCGCCAAGGTGGAGTTTGTTAGAGTTGTGTCGAATATTGTGTACACGGTAGGTTACAGTTGGACTCTGAGTAGTATTGTGTTTACATAGGATATGGAGTCGTGTCCTAGTAGGACACTTGTATCCTAGGCCTCTCATATATAGCGGGGGTAGACACACGATGTAACCTATGCCAACATAATAGCACCGGAACGCAGGGGAAGCCGGCGGCATGTGCCGGTGTCCAGGGCGACCGGGTGCGGTATTGTAGCGGTGTCACGGGGAGGAGCGCCCGTAGTCAAGCCCCGGGGATGTAGCCATATCGGTGAACCTCGTTAACAAATCTCGGTGTCGTGCTTGTGTGATTGCTTGGTCCTCGGATGATCGACGGAGTGCCTCGGATTTATTCTAACAGAGGGCTTCATCCGGCTGCACGCGGCCTACGCCACGCTCGCCGACCCCGACGAGCGCGCGCGCTACGACCGGGACGTGGCCGGCCGCGCCGCTGCCATGATGATGCGGCGGGCTGGGGCGGCGGTGCCAGCGTTCCGGCGGAGGACATGGGAGACCGACCAGTGCTGGTAGGACGGCCGGACCGCCGGACACACGCATGTTCTGCTTTTCCATTCCACAGGCCGGTGGCTGTTTGGTTCCGATACGGCGCGGCGTCGCGGACGTGCTCTCGCCGGAGGAAAAACCGCTTCAGTTGCCTCGCGCTGTTCGATCCGTCTTGAACGGCCCAGATCGTGGTCAGAGGAAAAACCGCGACACGGCGAGAGACGTTTTTAGAAGATCTCTTGTGCGTTCGATCGTTAGCAAGATGCAAGATGCAAATATGTAAATCAATTCAGGCCTGACCATTGAGGAATTGATTTACATTACATATGCCCTTAATTGTAGCACTCGGTAATTGTACTCTCTTCTTCTCAAATATAAGAGCATTTTTCACACTACACTAGTATAGTACTTAGTATATACATTCTTTTGGTTCAACAAGGAATTGCGGAGTACTACAATTTCATGTCAATCATTTTTGACAGATTGTCACATCAAGATAATTTAAGCAGCATGAAAAAAAGAATATTTTCATTATTATTTTTTGCGAGAGAAAGAGCATTGTGATTGTGTGACCCTAAGTTATTTCTGAGGAGAAGAAAATCATGTCGCACATAGCAAGGAAAAGCCAAAATCCGCATCAAAAGAACACAACAATAGTAAGGACGAGGTGAAGAAACCGAAGAATAGACAATTGGACGTGCTCTTCTCTGTGCGAGAGTTATTCCTTTTTGGCCCTTCGGATAGTAAGCTTAGAGCATCTACTGTTGGCATTCTCAAATCCTCCTCAAAAGTCCGTGGACGTGATCGGTCAGTGACCGGACGAGAGAGAGAATGAAGAAAGTGATCCAAGCGGATCTCTCATATCATACCAACACGTTCAGAATCTAGACAGGCAATGGGTACGTGAAAAAAAAGCCTCAACCCTATCCCCTCCCTCGGCGCCCTCGCGAGGCGACGGGGAGGGGCCGTCGATCTGCACCGCCGGTCGCCTCCTCCTGCTTCCCCCTCCCTCACCGCCACCCATCGGTGTGGCCAGGCGAAGCTCAACCGGTGGTGGTGGCAGCGGGGCATCTTCTTCCCCTCACGCGATGGGGCGGCGCGGGCCTCCGCGGTCCTGGGTACGTGATAACCCGCAAGTATACGGAATAGTTGTAGCCTCTTTTGATAAGTAAGAGTGTCGAACCCAACGAGGAGTTAAAGGTAGAACAAATACTCTCTCAAGTCCTATCGGCCACTGATACGACTCTACACACGCTTGACGTTTGCTTTATCTAGAACAAGTATGAAACTAGAAGTACTTTGTAGGTGTTGTTGGATAGGTTTGCAAGATAATAAAGAACGAGTAATTATAAACTAGGGGCTGTTTAGATAAAGATGCAATAAAGTAAATATAGCGAGTGTGGAAAAGTGGTGGTAGGAGTTGTGAAATTGTCCCTAAGCAATTGACTATGCTACTAGACCGATAATCACTATTGCAATTCTATTTGAGGGAGGGGCATAAGCTAACATACTTTCTCTACTTGGATCATATGCACTTATGATTGGAACTCTAGCAAACATCCGCAAATACTAAAGATTCATTAAGGTAAAACCCAACCATAGCATTAAAGTATCAAGTCCCCTTTTATCCCATACGCAACAATCCCCTTACTCGGGTTTGTGTTTCAGTCACTCACGCAACCCACTATAAGCGAATCATGAACGCATTGCAACACCCTACAGCGGGAATGCCTCACGCTTGCGCGACACGAAGGGCACAATAGGACAGCACCAATAATAAAATATGCAACTCAAACCAATCATAGCAATTCATCAATCACCGATAGGACAATGAAAATCTACTCAGACATCATAGGATGGCAACACATCATTGGAAAATAATATGAAGCATAAAGCACCATGTTCAAGTAGAGGGTACAGCGGGTTGCGGGAGAGTGGACCGCTGGATATAGATGGGGAAGGTGATGGAGATGTTGGTGAAGATGACGGCGGTGTTGGTGAAGATCACGGTGATGATGATGGCCCCCGGCAGCGTTCCGGCGCCACCGGAAGCAAGGGGGAGGGAGCCCCCTTCTTCTTCTTCTTCCTTGACCTCCTCCCTAGATGGGAGAAGGGTTTCCCCTCTGGTCCTTGGCTCCCATGGCGTGGGAGGGGCAAGAGCCCCGCCGAGATTGGATCTATCTCTCTGTTTCTGCGTTCTCAGATTCTATCCCTTCACCGTTTCTTAAATATCCGGAGATCCGTAACTCCAATTGGGGTGAATCTTTCTCCCAGATCTTTCTCATAAAATTAGCTTTCTTGCGCCAAAAGAAAAGCATCAACTGCCTTACGGGTGGCCCACGAGAGTCCAGGGCGCGCCCAGGGGTGAGGGCGCACCCCCCTGTCTCGTGGCCACCCCGGACACCGTTTCGCGTTGATTTTACTTCCCAAAAATCATAGATATTCCAAAAAAAATCTCCGTCCGTTTTTATCCCGTTTGGACTCCGTTTGATATTGGGTTTCTGCGAAACAAAAAACATGCAACAGACAGGAACTGGCACTGGGCACTGGATCAATATGTTAGTCCCAAAAATAATATAAAAAGTTGCCAAAAGTATATAAAAGTTGAAGAATATTGGCATGGAACAATCAAAAATTATAGATACGACAGAGACGTATCAACATCCCCAAGCTTAATTCCTGCTCGTCCTCGAGTAGGTAAATGATAAAAACAAATTGATGTGGAATGCTACCTAGCATAATCTTGATCATTTGTCTAATTATGGCATGAATATTAAGACACGAGTGATTCAAAGCAATAGTCTATCATTTGACATAAAAACAATAATACTTAGGGCATCCCAACAAACAATCATGTCTTTCAAAACATCAATGCTTCAGAAAGTTATCCCTACAAAATCATATAGTCTGGTATGCTCCCTTTTCTTAACACAAGGTACCCCTCATGCCTATCCCGGTGTCAGCCAAGCAATTGCTTCATACTTTAGTATTCTCAAACTTTTTCAACCTTCACACAATACATGAGCGTGAGCCATGGATATAGCACTATGGGTGGAATAGAATATGATGATGGAGGTTACGTGGAGAAGACAAAAAGGAAGAAAGTCTCACATCGACGCGGCTAATCAACGGGCTATGGAGATGCCCATCAATTGATGTCAATGCGAGGAGTAGGGATTGCCATGCAACGGATGCACTAAGAGCTATAAGTGTATGAAAGCTCAACAAAAGAAACTAAGTGGGTGTGCATCCAACTTGCTTGCTCATGAAGACCTAGGGCATTTGAGGAAGCCCATCGTTGGAATATACAAGCCAAGTTCTATAATGAAAAATCCCACTAGTATATGAAAGTGACAACATAAGAGACTCTCTATATGAAGAACATAGTGCTACTTTGAAGCACAAGTATGGAAAAAGGATAGTAACATTGCCCCTTTTCTTTTTCTTTTTTTTCTTTTTCTTTTTTTCGGTGGGCTTCTTTGGCCCCCTTTTTTATTTAGGCTTCTTTGGCCTTTCCTTTTTTTATGGGGCAATGCTCTATAATGATGGTCATCACACTTTTATTTACTTACAACCCAATATTACAAATCGATACTAGAACAAAGATATGACTCTATATGAATGCTTCCGGCGGTGTACCGGGATGTGCAATGATCTAGCGTAGCGATGACATCAAAAAATGGAAAAGCCATGAAAACATCATGCTAGCTATCTTACGATCATGCAAAGCAATATAACAACAAATGCTCAAGTCATGTATATGATGATGATGGAAGTTGCATGGCAATATATCTCAGAATGGCTAAGGAAATGCCATGATAGGTAGGTATGGTGGCTGTTTTGAGGAAGATATAATGAGGCTTATGTGTGATAGAGCGTATCGTATCACGGGGTTTGGATGCACCGGCGAAGTTTGCACCAACTCTCGAGGTGAGAAAGGGCAATGCGCAGAACCGAAGAGGCTAGCAATGATGGAAAGGTAACAATGTGTATAATCCATGGACTCAACATTAGTCATAAAGAACTCACATACTTATTGCAAAAATTTATTAGCCCTTGAAACAAAGTACTACACGCATGCTCCTAGGGGGAAGGTTGGTAGGAGTTAACCATCGCGCGCCCCCGACGTTCACGCAAAGATAAACAATCAAAATACAATGCGCGCCAATTTGGTTACATAGTTAGTAGACCATATGTGCATGCTTCGGGAATCACAAACCTTAACACCAACATCCCTACTGAACACAACCATCTACTAGTACCTCCCACATATTATCATCACTATATTGCAAAACTATTGAAAGGAATCAAACATATCATATTCAGTGATCCACAAGTTTATGTAGGATTTTATGACTAACCATGTGAATGACCAATTCCTACAATCTCTCTAAATAGATATAAGTGAAGCAAGAGAGTTTAATTCTTTCTACAAAAGATATTGTTGGAAATATGCCCTAGAGGCAATAATAAATTGATTATTATTATATTTCCTTGTTCATGATAATCGTTTATTATCCATGCTATAATTGTATTGATAGGAAACTTAGATACATGTGTGGATACATAGACAACACCATGTCCCTAGTAAGCCTCTAGTTGACTAGCTCGTTGATCAATAGATGGTTACGGTTTCCTAACCATGGACATTGGATGTCATTGATAACGGGATCACGTCATTAGAAGAATGATGTGATGGACAAGACCCAATCCTAAGCCTAGCACAAAGATCGTGTAGTTCGTATGCTAAAGCTTTTCTAATGTCAAGTATCTTTTCCTTAGACCATGAGATTGTGCAACTCCCGGATACCGTAGGAGTGCTTTGGGTGTACCAAACGTCACAATGTAACTGGGTGGCTATAAAGGTGCATTACAGGTATCTCCAAAAGTGTCTGTTGGGTTGGCACGAATCGAGACTGGGATTTGTCACTCCGTGTAAACGGAGAGGTATCTCTGGGCCCACTCGGTAGGACATCATCATAATGTGCACAATGTGATCAAGGAGTTGATCACGGGATGATGTGTTACGGAACGAGTAAAGAGACTTGCCGGTAACGAGATTGAACAAGGTATCGGGATACCGACGATCGAATCTCGGGCAAGTATCGTACCGATAGACAAAGGGAATTGTATACGGGATTGATTAAGTCCTTGACATCGTGGTTCATCCGATGAGATCATCGTGGAACATGTGGGAGTCAACATGGGTATCCAGATCCCGCTGTTGGTTATTGACCGGAGAGTCATCTCGGTCATGTCTGCATGTCTCCCGAACCCGTAGGGTCTACACACTTAAGGTTCGGTGACGCTAGGGTTATAGAGATATTAGTATGCGGTAACCCGAAAGTTGTTCGGAGTCCCGAATGAGATCCCGGACGTCACGAGGAGTTCCGGAATGGTCCGGAGGTAAAAAATTATATATAGGAAGTGCTATTTCGGCCATCGGGACAAGTTTCGGGGTCATCGGTATTGTACCGGGACCACCGGAAGGGTCCCGGGGGTCCACCGGGTGGGGCCACCTGCCCCGGGGGGCCACATGGGCTGTAGGGGGTGCGCCTTGGCCTACATGGGCCAAGGGCACCAGCCCCAAGAGGCCCATGCGCCAAGAGAAGAGAAAAAGGGGAGAGTCCTAAAGGGGGAAGGCACCTCCGAGGTGCCTTGGGGAGGATGGACTCCTCCCCACCCTTGGCCGCACCCTTCCTTGGAGGAAGGGGCAAGGCTGCGCCCTCCCCCTCTCCCTTGGCCCTATATATAGTGGGGAAAAGGAGGAGCAATCATACCTAAGGCCTGGCGCCTCCCTCTCCCTCCCGTGACACATCTCCCTCCTCCCGCAGCGCTTAGCGAAGCCCTGTTGGAATCCCGCTACTTCCACCACGCCGTCGTGCTGCTGGATCTCCATCAACCTCTCCCTCCTCCTTGCTGGATCAAGGGATGGGAGACATCTCCGTTCCGTATGTGTGTTGAACGCGGAGGTGCCGTCCGTTCGGCACTTGGTCATCGGTGATTTGAATCACGACGAGTACGACTCCATCAACCCCGTTCACTTGAACGCTTCCGCTTAGCGATCTACAAGGGTATGTAGATGCACTCTCCTTCCCCTCGTTGCTGGTTTCTCCATAGATAGATCTTGGTGACACGTAGGAAAATTTTGAATTTCTACTACGTTCCCCAACAGTGGAATCATGAGCTAGGTCTATTGCGTAGATTCTATGCACGAGTAGAACACAAAGTAGTTGTGGGCGTTGATTTTGTTCAATATGCTTGCCGTTACTAGTCTTATCTTGATTCGGCGGCATCGTGGGATGAAGCAGCCCGGACCGACCTTACACGTACTCTTACGTGAGACAGGTTCCACTGACTGACATGCACTAGTTGCATAAGGTGGCTAGCGGGTGTCTGTCTCTCCTACTTTAGTCGGATCGGATTCGATGAAAAGGGTCCTTATGAAGGGTAAATAGCAATTGGCATATCACGTTGTGGTCTTTGCGTAGGTAAGAAACGTTCTTGCTAGTAACCCATAGCAGCCACGTAAAACATGCAAACAACAATTAGAGGACGTCTAACTTGTTTTTGCAGGGTATGCTTTGTGATGTGATATGGCCAAAAGGATGTGATGAATGATATATGTGATGTATGAGATTGATCATGTTCTTGTAATAGGAATCACGACTTGCATGTCGATGAGTATGACAACCGGTAGGAGCCATAGGAGTTGTCTTTATTTATTGTATGACCTGCGTGTCATTGAACAACGCCATGTAATTACTTTACTTTATTGCTAACCGGTAGCCATAGTAGTAGAAGTAATAGTTGGCGATACAACTTCATGAAGACACGATGATGGAGATCATGATGATGGAGATCATGGTGTCATGCCGGTGACGATGATGATCATGGAGCCCCGAAGATGGAGATCAAAAGGAGCAAAATGATATTGGCCATATCATGTCACTATTAGATTGCATGTGATGTTTATCATGTTTATGCATCTTATTTGCTTAGAACGACGGTAGTAAATAACATGATCCCTTACAACAATTTCAAGAAGTGTTCTCCCCTAACTGTGCACCGTTGCTACAGTTCGTCGTTTCGAAGCACCACGTGATGATCGGGTGTGATAGATCCTTACGTTCACATACAACGGGTGTAAGACAGATTTACACATGCAATACACTTAGGGTTAACTTGACGAGCCTAGCATGTACAGACATGGCCTCGGAACACGGAGACCGAAAGGTCGAGCATGAGTCGTATAGTAGATACGATCAACATGAAGATGTTCACCGATGATGACTAGTCCGTCTCACGTGATGATCGGACACGGCCTAGTTTGACTCGGATCATGTGATCACTTAGATGACCAGAGGGATGTCTATCTGAGTGGGAGTTCATAAGATGAACTTAATTATCCTGAACATAGTCAAAAGATCTTCGCAAATTATGTCGTAGCTCGCGCTTCAGTTCTACTGTTTAGATATGTTCCTAGAGAAAAATTTAGTTGATAGTTAATAGTAGCAATTATGCGGACTAGGTCCGTAAACCGAGGATTGTCCTCATTGCTTCATAGAAGGCTTATGTCCTTAATGCACCGCTTAGTGTGCTGAACCCCAAACGTCGTTTGTGGATGTTGCGAACATCGGACATACACGTTTTGATAACTACGTGATAGTTCAGATAAACAGTTTAGAGTTGAGGCACCAAAGATGTTTTCGAAACGTCACGGAACATATGAGATGTTTCGAGGGATGAAATTGGGATTTCAGGCTCGTGCCCACGTCAAGAGGTATAAGACCTCCGACGATTTTCTTAACCTGCAAACTAACAGAGAAAAGCTCAATTGTTGTGCTTGTGCTCAGATTGTCTGAGTACAACAATCGCTTGAATCGAGTGGGAGTTGATCTTCCAGATGAAATAGTGATGGTTCTCCGAAGTCATTACCACCAAGCTGCTAGAGCTTCGTGATGAACTATGATATATCAGGGACATATATGATGATCCTTGAGATATTCGCGATGTTTGACACCACGAAAGTAGAAATCAAGAAGGAGCATCAATTGTTGATGGTTGGTGAAACCACTAGTTTCAAGAAGGGCAAGGGCAAGAAGGGATACTTCATGAAACGGCAATTCAGCTGCTGCTCTAGTGAAGAAACCCAAGGTTGAACCCAAACCCGAGACTAAGTGCTTCTGTAATAAGGGGAACAACCACAGGAGCAGAATTACCCTAGATACTTGGTAGATGAGGAGGCTGGCAAGGTCGATAGAAGTATATTAGATATACATTATGTTAATGTGTACTTTACTAGTACTCCTAGTAGCACCAGGGTATTAGATACCGGTTCGGTTGCTAAGTGTTAGTAACTCGAAATAAAAGCTACGGAATAAACGGAGACTAGCAAAAGGTGAGCTGACGATATGTGTTGGAAGTTTTTCCAAGCTTGATATGATCAAGCATCGCACGCTCCCTCTACCAAAGAGATTGGTGTTAAACCTAAATAATTGTTATTTGGTGTTTGCGTTGAACATAGACATGATTGGATTATGTCTATCGCAATACGGTTATTCATTTATGGAGAATAACGGTTACTCTGTTTATTTGAATAATACCTTCAAATGGTCTTACACCTGAAATGAATGGTTTATTGAATCTCGATCGTAGTGATACACATGTTCATGCCAAAAGATAGTAATGATAGTACCACCTACTTGTGGCACTGCCACTTAAGTCATATCGGTATAAAACGCATGAAGAAGCTCCATGTTGATGGATCTTTGGACTCACTCGTTTTTGAAAGGATTGAGACATGCAAACCATGTTTGTTGGTAGATATGCATGAAGAAACTCTATACAGATGGATCGTTTGGACTCACTTGGTTTTGAATCACTTGAGACATGCAAATCATACCACATGGGCAAGATGACTGAAAGCCTCGTTTTCAGTAAAATGGAACTAGAAAGCAACTTGTTGGAAGTAATACATTTTGATGTGTGCAGTCCAATGAGTGCTGAGGCATGTAGTGGATATCGTTATGTTCTTACTTCACAGATGATTTGAGTAGATGTTGAGTATATTTACTTGATGAATCACGAGTCTGAATTATTGAAAGGTTCAAGTAATTTCAGTGTGAAGTTGAAAGATCGTCGTGACAAGAGGATAAAAGATCTATGATATGATCATAGAGATGAATATCTGAATTACGAGTTTGGCACAGAATTAAGACATTGTGGAAATTGTTTCACAACTAATACAGCCTGGAACACCATAGTGGGATGGTGTGTCCGAACATCATAGTTGCACCCTATTGGATATGGTGCATACCATGATGTCTCTTATCGAATTACCACTATCGTTCATGGGTTAGGCATTAGAGACAACCGCACTCACCTTAAATAGGGCACCACGTAATTCCAATGAGATGACACCGTATGAACTATGGTTTAGAGAAACCTAAGCTGTCATTTCTTAAAAGTTTGGGGCTGCTATGCTTATGTGAAAAAGTTTCAGGCTGATAAGCTCGAACCCAAAGCGGATAAATGCATCTTCATAGGACACCCAAAGTAGTTGGGTATACCTCCTATCTCAGATCCGAAAGCAATAAGGGATTGTTTCTAGAATCGGGTCCTTTCACGAGGAAAAGTTTCTCTCAAAAGAATTGAGTGGGAGGATGGTGGAGACTTGATGAGGTTAATGAACCGTCACTTCAACAAGTGTGTAGCAGGGCACAGGAAGTTGTTCCTGTGGCACCTACACCAATTGAAGTGGAAGCTTATGATAGTGATCATGAAGTTTCGGATCAAGTCACTACCGAACCTCGTAGGGTGACAAGGATACGTACTACTTCAGAGTGGTACAGTAATCCTGTCTTGGAAGTCATGTTGCTAGACAACAATAAACCTACGAGCTATGGAGAAGCGATGGTGGGCCCGGATTCCGATGAATGGCTCGAGGCCATAAAATTCGAGAGAGGATCCATGTATGAAAACAAAGTGTAGACTTTGGCAGAATGGCTCAATGGTCGTAAGGCTATTGAGTACAGATGGATTTTAAAAGGAAGACGGACAATGATGGTAAATGTCACCATTAAGAAAGCTCGACTTGTCGTTAAGAAGTTTCCGACAAGTTCAAGGAGTTGGCTACGGTGAGACTTTCTCACTCGTAGTGATGCTAAGAGTCTGTTGGAATTATATTAGCGATTACTGCATTATTTATGAAATCTTGCAGATAGGATGTCAAAACATTGTTTCCTCGACGAATTTCTTGAGGAAAGGTTGTATGTGATACAACCGGAAGGTTTTGTCAATCCTGAAAGATGCTAATAAGTATGCAAAGCTCCAGCTATCCTTCTGAGGACTGGAGTAAGTATCTCAGAGTTGGAATGTATGCTTTGATGAGATGATCAAAGATTTTGGGTTTATACAAAGTTCATGAGAAACTTGTATTTCCAAAGAAGTGAGTGGGAGCACTATAGAATTTCTGATAAGTATATGTTGTTGACATATTATGGATCAGAAATGACGTAGAATTTCTGGAAAGCATATAGGGTTATTTGAAAAGTGTTTTTCAATAGAAAACCTGGATTAAGCTATTTGAACATTGAGCATCAAGATCTATAAGGATAGATCAAAACGCTTAATGGTACTTTCAAATGAGCACATACCTTGGCATGATCTTGAAGGTGTTCAAGATGGATCAGTCAAAGAAGGAGTTCTTGCCTGAGTTGTAAGGTATGAAGTTAAGACTTAAAGCTCGACCACGGCAGAATAGAGAGAAAGGACGAAGGTCGTCCCCTATGCTTTAGACATAGGCTCTACAGTATGCTATGCTAAGTACCGCACCTGATGTGTGCCTTGCCACATGTCTGGCAAGAGAGTACAAAGGTGATCAAGGAGTGGATCATCAGATAGCGGTCAAAGTTATCCTTAGAGGAATAAGGAATTTTCTCGATTATGGAGGTGGATAAAGAGTTCGACGTAAAGAGTTACGACGATACAAGCTTAACACCTATCCGGATAGCTCTGAGTAGAGATACCGGATACGTATAATGGAGCAACAATTTAGAATAGCTCCAAGTAGAACAGTTATTTGGAATAGCACCAAATAGAACGTGGTAGCTGCATCTAGGAGATGACACAGAGATTTGTAAAGCACACACGGATCTGAAAAGATTCAGACCCGTTGACTATAACATCTCTCACAAGCATAACATGATCAAACCCAGAACTCATCGAGTGTTAATCATATGGTAATGTGAACTAGATTATTGACTCTAGTAAACTCTTTGGGTGTTAGTCACATAGGGATGTGACCTTGAGTGTTAATCACATATCGATGTGAACTAGATTATTGACTCTAGTGCAAGTGGGAGACTGTTGGAAATATTCCCTAGAGGCAATAATAAATTGATTATTATTATATTTCCTTGTTCATGATAATCGTTTATTATCCATGCTATAATTGTATTGATAGGAAACTTAGATACATGTGTGGATACATAGACAACACCATGTCCCTAGTAAGCCTCTAGTTGACTAGCTCGTTGATCAATAGATGGTTACGGTTTCCTAACCATGGACATTGGATGTCATTGATAACGGGATCACGTCATTAGAAGAATGATGTGATGGACAAGACCCAATCCTAAGCCTAGCACAAAGATCGTGTAGTTCGTATGCTAAAGCTTTTCTAATGTCAAGTATCTTTTCCTTAGACCATGAGATTGTGCAACTCCCGGATACCGTAGGAGTGCTTTGGGTGTACCAAACGTCACAACGTAACTGAGTGGCTATAAAGGTGCATTACAGGTATCTCCGAAAGTGTCTGTTGGGTTGGCACGAATCGAGACTGGGATTTGTCACTCTGTGTAAACGGAGAGGTATCTCTGGGCCAACTCGGTAGGACATCATCATAATGTGCACAATGTGATCAAGGAGTTGATCACGGGATGATGTGTTACGGAACGAGTAAAGAGACTTGCCGGTAACGAGATTGAACAAGGTATCGGTATACTGACGATGGAATCTCGGGTAAGTACAATACCGTTAGACAAAGGGAATTGTATACGGGATCGATTGAGTCCTTGACATCGTGGTTCATCCGATGAGATCATCGTGGAACATGTGGGAGCCAACATGGGTATCCAGATCCCGCTGTTGGTTATTGACCGGAGAACGTCTCGGTCATGTCTACATGTCTCCCGAACCTGTAGGGTCTACACACTTAAGGTTCGGTGACGCTAGGGTAATAGAGATATTAGAATGCGGTAACCCGAAAGTTGTTCGGAGTCCCGGATGAGATCCCGGACGTCACGAGGAGTTCCGGAATGGTCCGGAGGTAAAGAATTATATATAGGAAGTGCTATTTCGGCCATCGGGACAAGTTTCGGGGTCATCGGTATTGTACCGGGACCACCGGAAGGGTCCCGGGGGTCCACCGGGTGGGGCCACCTGCCCCGGGGGGCCACATGGGCTGTAGGGGGTGCGCCTTGGCCTACATGGGCCAAGGGCACCGGCCCCAAGAGGCCCATGCGCCAAGAGAAGAGAAAAAGGGGAGAGTCCTAAAGGGGGAAGGCACCTCCGAGGTGCCTTGGGGAGGATGGACTCCTCCCCACCCTTGGCCGCACCCTTCCTTGGAGGAAGGGGCAAGGCTGCGCCCTCACCCTCTCCCTTGGCCCTATATATAGTGGGGAAAAGGAGGAGCAATCATACCTAAGGCCTGGCGCCTCCCTCTCCCTCCCATGACACATCTCCCTCCTCCCGCAGCGCTTAGCGAAGCCCTGTTGGAATCCCGCTACTTCCACCACGCCGTCGTGCTGCTGGATCTCCATCAACCTCTCCCTCCTCCTTGCTGGATCAAGGCATGGGAGACGTCTCCGTTCCGTACGTGTGTTGAACGCGGAGGTGCCGTCCGTTCGGCACTTGGTCATCGGTGATTTGAATCACGACGAGTACGACTCCATCAACCCTGTTCACTTGAACGCTTCCGCTTAGCGATCTACAAGGGTATGTAGATGCACTCTCCTTCCCCTCGTTGCTGGTTTCTCCATAGATAGATCTTGGTGACACGTAGGAAAATTTTGAATTTCTACTACGTTCTCCAACATATATGCCCATGCTCTAACAAATATAAGTGAAGCAAAAGAGCATTCTACAAATGGCGGTTTTCTATGTGAAGAGAAACATGCAATCCAAACTTCAAATGATATAAGTGAAGCACATGAAGCATTCTATAAAGCCATACTCAAAAGATTTAAGTGAAGTGCAATGAGCATTCCATAAATCAACCAAGGACTATATCATACCAGCATGGTGCATAAAAGAAAAGTGAAAACTAAATGCAAAAGACGCTCCAAGACTTGCACATAATGCATAAATGAAACGAATACGAAAACATATTGATACTTGTTGAAGAAGGAGGGGATGCCTTCCGGGGCATCCCCAAGCTTAGACGCTTGAGTCTCCTTGAATATTCACTTGGGGTGCCTCGGGCATCCCCAAGCTTGAGCTCTTGCCTCTCTTCCTTTTCCTCATATCGATATATCCTCGATTAGACACTTCATCCACACAAAACTTCAACAGAAAACTCGGTAAGATCCATTAGTATAATAAAGCAAATCACTACTCTAAGTACTGTAGCAAACCAATTCATATTTTGTTTTTGCATTGTGTCTACTGTAATATAACTTTTCCATGGCTTAATCCACTAATATAAATTGATAGATTCATCAAAACAAGCAAACTATGCATCAAAAACAGAATCTGTCAAAAACGGAACAGTCTGTAGCAATCCGAACAACCACCATACTTATGGTACCCCAAAAATTCTATCAAAATTAGGAAAAATAAACAAGTTGTATATAAAGACATTGCAAAATGAATCAGAACTAATTGACGTTCCAGCTAAAAATGTAAAATCACGCACTACAGCCAGAGTTTCTGTCCTGCACCGTACAAACCAACAAGCATTGTAAACATCCTAAAGGCAAACCTTGGCACATTATTTTTATAAAACAAAGGAATTATACAAGGGGATAATTATTTTTGATGAAAATTTTCTGTAATCAAGATTCACAAAGTTTCCGTGAGCATGAACAAAGTTCAAGGAGCTCTCCCACTTCAACAATGGTTGTCTCTCTCACTTTCACTTTCCTTTTTGAAAAGTTTTTAGGTTCCCCTATTTATTTTTTTGTTTTTAAACTATATGAAAGCACTCAACAGAAATAAATGACTCTCTAAAACTTCCGGGTTGTCTCCCTGGCAGCGCTTTCTTTAAAGCCATTAAGCTAGGCATTTAGTGCTCAAGTAATGAATCCACCCGGATCCCAAGGTATATCAAAGCCAATTTTAATTAACAATGATTTGTAATTTAGTAGTGAGCACAAAGTAACATATATCATGCAACAACGAAATCTAACTCTCTTCCTATGCATCGGCATGTCATAAAAGAACAATTCATGCACACCAAGTAAAGGCCAATGCATAGTATAAGCAGTTTCTTGCAATTCTATCATGTTGGAAACATAAAGAGGCGGAGATGTAGTTACTCTTTCATAATAATTGCAAGTAGGGGCAGCAAGCACATGCATATTACATTCATCAAAAGTATCATGTGCAATGGTAAAAGGCAACCCATCAATATAATCCTTAATAAGCACAAACTTCTCCGATATAGTGTAATTTGGAGAATTCAAAAAGATAATAGGACTATCATGCGTGGGTGCAATAGCAACAATTTCATGTTTAACATAAGGAACTATAGCAAGTTCATCTCCATAAGCATAATTCATATTGGCATCTTGGCCACAAGCATAGCAAGCATCATCAAAAAGGGACATTTCAAGAGAATCAACGGGATCATAGCAATCATCATAGCAATCATCCTTCGGTAAGCACG
Organism: Triticum timopheevii; assembly: GCA_963921465.1. NCBI lineage: Eukaryota > Viridiplantae > Streptophyta > Magnoliopsida > Poales > Poaceae > Triticum > Triticum timopheevii. The sequence continues at coordinate 650,385,862 of OY997274.1, forward strand.
AAGGGGAATTAAACAATGTATGAGTTGAAGAGTTACTCTCATTAGAAGGTGGGCACGGGTAGCTAATCTGCTCTTCCTCCTTTTGTTCTTCGCTCTCCTCATCATCTTGTTCATCCAATGAGCTCACAGTTTCATCAATTTCTTCTTCCATAGCTTCCTGCAAAATATTAGTCTCTTCTTGGACAGCGGAGACTTTCTGAATAAATGCATTAATATAGTAATTGTATTCATAATTTTCATAGCAATATCTAAGTATAGCAAGATTTTCAGGCATATAAGCATCATCATCTAAAGCTTCATACTTTCAAACAAAGATTCAATTTCATAAGCAGCCTTAAAAGCAACAAATTCTTCTATTTGTTCCATATCATAGTAATCATATATACCATTAGCATAAGAAGCTAAGGTTTCATTATCATTAAATTTGCATGAAAAGGGAAGGTGTGGAGCCTTCATCCTAGAGCAACAAGTAATATCATATCTCAAGCATAGATTCCAGGCATACCAACGCAACATAATAAATTGATCCTATAATAGTTTCCCTTTTTGTGTCGAGCGATAATCCCTAAAGTATTCACGTTGATCCAACGTGTCTCCCATTATAAAGTTGAATGGGGTTTTCTCAGGATTATCAAAGTAGTACATAATATCTTTCGCATAATGAGAATCGAGGGTTTTAGGAGTTACCCAAGTACACCTAATTTTTTTGGTATTTTGTGTTCCATATCCATAACTAAAGGTAGAGCACAACTAGGAACAACAAATAAAAATTACTTAGTGATAAAGCAAACAAGCACACACGAGAATATTCACCCCACGCTATGACTCCCCGGCAACGGCGCCAGAAAAAGGTCTTCATAACCCGCAAGTATACGGGATAGTTGTAGCCTCTTTCGATAAGTAAGAGTGTCGAACCCAACGAGGAGCTAAAGGTAGAACAAATACTCTCTCAAGTCCTATCGGCCACTGATACGACTCTACGCACGCTTGACGTTCGCTTTACCTAGAACAAGTATGAAACTAGAAGTACTTTGTAGGTGTTGTTGGATAGGTTTGCAAGATAATAAAGAACGAGTAAATATAAACTAGGGGCTGTTTAGATAAAGATGCAATAAAGTAAATATAGCGAGTGTGGAAAAGTGGTGGTAGGAGTTGTGAAATTGTCCCTAAGCAATTGACTATGTTACTAGACCGATAATCACTATTGCAATTCTATTTGAGGGAGAGGCATAAGCTAACATACTTTCTCTACTTGGATCATATGCACTTATGATTGGAACTCTAGCAAGCATCCGCAAATACTAAAGATTCATTAAGGTAAAACCCAACCATAGCATTAAAGTATCAAGTCCCCTTTTATCCCATACGCAACAATCCCCTTACTCGGGTTTGTGTTTCAGTCACTCACGCAACCCACTATAAGCGAATCATGAACGCATTGCAACACCCTACAGCGGGAATCCCTCACACTTGCGCGACACGGAGGGCACAATAGGACAGCACCAAAAATAAAATATGCAACTCAAACCAATCATAGCACTTCATCAATCACCGATAGGACAATGAAAATCTACTCAGACATCATAGGATGGAAACACATCATTGGAAAATGATATGAAGCATAAAGCACCGTGTTCAAGTAAAGAGTACAGCGGTTTGCGGGAGAGTGGACCGCTGGATAGAGATGGGGGAAGGTGATGGAGATGTTGGTGAAGATGACGGCGGTGTTGGTGAAGATCGCGGTGATGATGATGGCCCCCGGCAGCGTTCCAGCGCCACTGGAAGCTAGGGGGAGAGAGCCTCCCTTCCTCTTCTTCTTCCTTGACCTCCTCCCTAGATGGGAGAAGGGTTTCCCCTCTGGTCCTTGGCTCCCATGGCGTGGGAGGGGCGAGAGCCCCTCCGAGATTGGATCTATCTCTCTGTTTCTACGTTCTCAGATTCTACCGCTTCACCGTTTCTTAAATATTCGGAGATCCGTAACTCCGATTGGGGTGAATCTTTCGCCCAGATCTTTCTCATAAAATTAGCTTTCTTGCGCCAAAAGAAGAGCATCAACCGCTTTACGGGTGGCCCACGAGAGTCCAGGGCGCGCCCAGGGGGAGGGCGCGCCCCCCTGTCTCGTGGCCACCCCGGACACCGTTTCGCGTTGATTTTACTTCCCAAAAATCATAAATATTCCAAAAAAAATCTCCGTCCGTTTTTATCCCGTTTGGACTCCGTTTGATATTGGTTTTCTGCGAAACAAAAAACATGCAACAAACAGGAACTGGCATTGGGCACTGGATCAATATGTTAGTCCCAAAAATAATATAAAAAGTTGCCAAAAGTATATAAAAGTTGAAGAATATTGGCATGGAACAATCAAAAATTATAGATACGACGGAGACGTATTAGTACGGCACTGGCGTAGGTTGCCGCGGCATGGCAACTCATCGGCATGGGCTGCCTGCATTGGTGCCGCGGTGACGTGGGGGACTTCATTGCGGTGGTGCTCGCTTGCTGTGGCGGCCGGATCTAGCATACAGGCACAGCGGGCCGCGGTGGCGCGGGCCGGTGACTGTTGGGTCGTGCTCCGGCGCGATGGTGCTCTACAGCTACTCAAGCGGCTGCAATGTGGCTGTGGTGGGATGCAGGGCGGCACTGCCCAGATCTGTCCCGTCGGGATCCAGGGGAGCTCCGCTGTGGTTGGCCCTTCTGTTCTTCAAGCTCCAAAACTTTGATATGCTTCATGCCGGCCTCCTCGATCTGGACACCGACGGGTTCCGGTCTTCTGCTCGAAGATCTCAGCTTTTGGCGCATGGGGCCACTGGATATATAGATCAGAATTGATCAGGTCAGACCTGCCCTCATCTTCGGCTAGAGAGGCTTCATGAGGGCATGGCGTGAAGCTTCGTCGTCTTGCCGGCTCCATGGAACATGTCTAAGCATATATTCCCACTGCGTTGGTAGAGGTGAAGAAAGTCATGGTGGTTGTGATCAGAGACTTGTGAGGGCGAAGAGGATTTTTGGTTGCGTGGAAAAATAGTGGCGCAGGTTTTTCCTATGTGTCGGGTGTTGAGTACTTTGCAGCGGCGGCCTTGGCAGGAGGTGTCGGCAACACAGGTGGAAAGCATTTTTGGTGGTGCTTTCAAGCACCAAGCCATGATTTCCAGGGTGAAAGCCCAAGGCCTGGCCTTCATTGGTTCTACCTGGCAATGACCTTGCTGGAGGCATTGTTTTGGGATCTCGGTCTTTATTCAGGGTGAAAACTTGAGATCCTTGATCGGCGACGGCAACGTTTTGCATCGTTTTCTTCTTGGAGGCATCGCTTTTGGAGAACCTCCTTTGCGGTCCGAGTGTTGCCTTTGGTGATGGTTATAGTGTTGTTATTGCTAGTGTTTCGTCATTGCGATGGGGTCTTTGTTTTTTTATTTCTCTCTTTTTTATTTTGTTCTTGCTTGTGTGCATCATGTATGTCTTTCGATGTCATGTTGGTGCAGAGGCTGCATGCAATTGATATCTTGGTGATATTAATATATTCCTCTTTCAAAAAACCTATACGTCCGGGTTGTCCACGAAACCTCATATCGAGGACAGATGTAGGAACGATATGAGGGCTCTCGGACGCGCCCGGTTAGCCCGCCACATAGGATGCGTCCACCCGGACCACCTTTATTCTTTCTTTTCCTTCTCTCTCTTCATCTCCACCAATCACGTGCAAGTGACCGGACATTTGAGAGGGGGAAAATGAGGTGTGTGGCTGTATGGACGGACAAATAGGGGATCAAAACGAACACGTCTGGCCACTGACAGGGCGCGTCCATTGGCGTTTAGGGGGTTAGATTTGGTAAGGCTGGCTCTAGATGCTCTAAGGAACAAACTATCAACATGCATGTCTCAGTTCACATGTTTTTCAGAAAAGACGAGTACAAATAAGCTTGGAACAATCAATAGATTCTTCGATACTTGGTTGTATGGAATATGAATATTTTGAGTAATTATAAGATGAGAATTAATACTAAAAATACATATGATTATTGTGTTTGATTACTGTATAGTTGTAAAATATTACATAAATATAAATAACATAATAGAATGGAAATTGTCATGCATATATGCATGTTGAGGTGGACCTTTTCATATGCATGATTGCATGTTGCGGTGTGCCTTTCATGCAGGCTGCATACTAGGGTGGTATGCTGGTATTTGAGAGAAATAGGTTAATATAGAATAACTATTTAGATATAAAAGGTTAGGTTCTCTCCACGGTATTCCCTCATACTACGTTTTATGGAAGGATCTGCATCCACTCAAACCTCTTGTCAAGAACTCTTTGTATTATTGTGATACATTTAAACAACTTTGGGCATTTTTTGTTGGATTACAAGAGCACGTGATTGTGATGTCATGGCACATTGATCCAGTTGAAATAAAAAATGCATGAATATGTAATAGATTTTCTTTGGTTCCACAATTAAAAAGAAAACATGGAAACTTCCCTGAAATATTAATGTATGGATGGTTGTCATAGAAACAAAAGTAAAATTTCGATGAGGTTAGACTATGATGAATTTTTTTTCATTGAAATACATAATAACTAAACTATATAGTATCCTATGAATCAAACAAGTCATGTAGAAAATTTATTATGGAATATAATCATTAAAATGCTTCTAAAATTCAAAACTTTTTACCAAAAAGGAGAAACACAATCTTATAGGATCAAATGGACATGACATTGCAACCTTTTTTCTATGTTTTTAGAATTATGCGAATCAAATAGGCCCTCACCATGTCCACCACACAAGGCAAAGGTCATGCATATCATTGGTGATCCATGGACGATAGACTCACACGTATACATATGTATATAATTATGTGTTTTCACTCTTTAGTAATGTTAGGAGCATCTAGAAGTTTATGTTTAGATTCTATTCTAAATTACAAGTCTTATACTCTAGAAACCTCTTCTAAAGAGTATAGTAGATCTTAAGAATATGACCGAAAATGATATATACAAACAAGAAGTGTGATTACATTAGTTTCTTTGGATACATAGTGACATCCATTGTAAAAATAGAGTTTGTTAACCATATAAAAGTAAACAAGAACATCTTAAACTTCAGTTTAGCATTAGAAAATGTATTTGTAATGATTAATATTGGAATGATATGACTAATTTGAATCATAATAAATATTATCATGCTCAAATTATTAGTCCTACTAGTTTTATCTGAAGATGTACATTCAACATACTATATAAATGAAGTATATCAACAACAATAAAATATATATTTAGCGAGAAAATTAGTTATGAATAAGTAAAAAAGTTTAGTATAAATTATATATAGTTTTATACTAAAGATATTTTTCAATGTTAAGAATAATATTATTACTTTTCCAAAGATTTTGATTTGTAACTTGTGAAAACATTAAATTTTATACTTAATTATAACTCAAAAGTTAATAAATTTATACACAATGAACTTGTAACAAATTATTCAATAAATAAATTTGTTTAAAATTATGTACAAAGTTCTGATAGATATCAATTGTAACACAAAAGTTTGTAATTCAAAATTACTTGGTTCACACTAAACTTCATTTTTTTTAATTTGATTTGAGTTCTCCATAAAAAAAGATCTTGCCGAGGTGAGTCAATTTGGAAAGCAATTCAAGTTGCCTCCACCGCAGCTTTTGATTTCGAATAAACATATGAAACTAAATAAAATTATTGTTTAGCAAAATAGTTCACTTTATTATTTAAAAAACTATTAATATATTATATACTACAAGAATATTAATAATATGTACTTTGCCCATAAAGGTTCATAAGAGCCCTTGAATGTTGGGCCTAACTTTTACTCAAGTTTTGATAAATAAATGGTGTTGTATGTCACAAAAAGTATATTGTTAAAAGTTTATTTTGAATACAAATCCAATGATAAACTTTATGACATATACATCATATTTCTTTAGTCAAATTAAGTCTGAAAATTTCAGAGGGATTATTAAACTTGAATGAAGGAAGAAGTATGTTGATATAGCCACTTTATATAACAATATTGCTTCCTTGAAGTTTTTAGAAGGTTATCCTTCAATATTAACTAATAGATTAATAGAAACACAATAAACAACAAAATGAAATAAAACCTAAAAATTCAGGTGCAACCACTTAGGGTTTTTCATACTTTGAGAACAAACCTGAACTCAACTGTTCGGAATCATCATACTTTTGTTCCTAAAATTCCATTTCGTTGGTCAAAAGAAGCTTGTGTAGAAGAGGTGCTTGAAGGGGGTAGGTGTAATTAAATTTATCATAATATATTTTTTGTGCCATGGAAATGGAGAAATGAGATGGGATGGTAGCGATTGTACAAGGTGTTGTGGCCAAGTGGGGCTTAGCAGAATCTCAACATTTTAGTACGAGTTACGTGTATGAGGCATTGCTGGACTCAAGGGTGAAGGGGGTTCGTTTACTGCATCGGTGGAAGGCGAGTGTGCAACTTAAATTCTTTTTTACCTTGATGTGCTATAGAAAGTGTCTTCAAGTGACAGAGGAGTGGGCTAATAAAGGTTGGTGTGGAGGATGTTGATGCGAGTTGTGCGGGGATTTTTAGTTGTCCTTACGGTGTCTACTATGGCATTTCATGTGGTGGTGTATTAGGGATGCAGATGGATGAAGGAGATCTCCTCTTGTGTTCGGTGGCATGATAGATTTAAGCATGTGTGTGGAGGGTTCTAGGGCGAATTAGAAATACTAGGTTTTGATTGCAACAATGTTTCGGTCGTTGCTGTGGTCTTGTGGTTTACTCGTAATGCCTTTGTGTTTGAAGCTAGCATGTATGCTTCGGTGCATGGTATATTGTATAAATAAATTTTTTTCTTAATGCAATAACAAGCTAATTCTACCCGCTAAATGATGTGACGAGAAACAGGTCCTCTGATAGATAGGTTTGAAAAATGAGCGGTCTGGATTCAGGACCTATGATCCTCCACAAGAAAAGATCTTCTCCTCCCGTCGGTGCTGCCGTTGATCCGCCCTATCTCCGATGGCCTCTAGGCCATAGAGGTGCGGAGGATCTTGGCCTCCCACGGGCAGAAGGGGCCCTGTTCTTGTTCTTGTCAGATTCAACGTCTTGGTTGGGGTTGTGTGCCGGCGGCGATGTCCCTTAGTAGGGATAATGTCTCCCAAGTTCTATCCCTGTGTCGATGGTGCGTCCACTATCGACATGCATGCCTCTGTCATGAGTTCACGTGACTAAGAAGAAAAAAGAATAGGGTAAGTAAGAATAGAATAATGGATAGCTTTCGGGAAGAACAATCACCCCTCAGTTTTACTCCCTCCATTCCTAAATATAAGTCTTTTTGGACATTTCAAATGGACTACAACATACGGATGTATATAGACATATTTTGAAGTGTAGATTCACTCATTTTGCTCCGTATGTAGTCACTTGTTGAAATCTCTAAAAAGACTTATATTTGGGAACGGAGGGAGTACAATATATCTCACGCACACTTCTTTTTAGTTGGCAAGCGAATCTAGAAGCAGTGAATTTGATGAATCCAAAGATTCCACAACTTCCCATAAAAGGAAACGATTCACTTTGAGAGTCTGCCCCTATTTCAAGTCAAAATTATGACAGAACTTCCACCGTTAAGATTCGTTGCCCGTGCCTTCTACTCCCTCCATTTGGAATTACTTGTCACAAAAATGGATGTATCTATAACTAAAATACATCTAGATACATTCATTTCTTGGACGAGTAATTGCAAACGGAGGGAGTAGTGTTCTTCTCCTTGCCGAGGACTTCTCCACCATGAGCGAATAGGGGAGAGGCGACCTAGGATTTCGGCGCATCCACCTGCGCTGCTCCTGCTGGTGCCCAAACGACGGATCCGCGGGCCTCGGTCCCTACCCTACCTCCGGCCAGCATCCTTCACCCATTGTCGAGCTCCATCTGTGTCGGCCCCTTGACTGGCTCACCACCAGAACCACGACCGACGCTTGAGCTGCAGCTGCTCCGCCCTTTGAAGACTACATCGCCACTAGGTCCTTCATCCGGTGTCTAAGGTCCAATTGCGCCGCCCCTATTGCAGACTAACTCACCACCAGGTCAGCCGCCAGTGAACCCTAGCTCAAGTGTTGTTGCTCCCGCCTGACCGCAACAGTATAGACATTTCACATCTCTCAAAATTTCTACAGTTATCCAAAATCATGGTAAACAAACAGTTGGGTTCTGATTCTTAGGAATCCATAGTTGTAGCTAATTATCAAAATCTACATCCAAAGAGATTCTCAAAAATGTGTAGCCCAAACAAAGGGGGTGTTATTCATGTTAGACGTATGACCAATCTATTTGGCGGGAACAAATATCGTACGATTTCATCAAACATTAATTTTTGTGTGTCTATCCTCTTGATATCTATGTGTGATGGGCGTATGATACAGTTGAATCTTGTGGGGGGTTAAAATGATTAGGAACCAAAATAGCAAAGCAAGATACTAGTACAGAATTGGGCTTTGAAGGCGGTTTTGGTACCTAGAGCGACGGCGGTTTCCCATTCCTTCTCAAAGCCCGCATTGCTAATACTCGATGCAGTGGTAGTAGTTTTGGAAACCGCCTCCAATACCTGGAATAGTGTAAGCGTTTTCAAATGTATAACCACTTGTAATGCTCAACGTGTTGAAGTCGGTTTGATACCAATAACCGCTTCCAGTTGTGTATTTCATGGATATAATATTTTATTGTTAGGTAA